>OZ029916.1:31340586-31940586 GCA_964023275.1 Norana najaformis | reverse complement strand
ACACACACACAGACAGACACACACACAGACAAACAGATCCAGTTCTGACCATCTTATCTCTATCTAATTATTATCCATCTCATCATGTACTCTTTTATTGCCTGGTATGTATAAGATGATTCAAGTGGGTTGGACAAATATTTCTGACCTGGTTGGAGCTTGAACTCTGACCATTGTAGGGATTGTCCAGTGTGTTTACCATTATACTGTTGGTCCCTTTTGGTATGTTACTCTGTTGCCTGCCATCTGGGTGAATTGATTCTGGTGCAGACGATGTTGGCTGCCTTTCTACAAACAAAATACCTATAGTTTAAAGAATTTCGAGCAGAGTGCAGTGATCAGTCCTCCACGGATGGATCTGGTTGCTTTGGCACAGACTTCTATGTGATGGGGATGGATGCAATTACAGCCAGTTAGACAAGTTTGCTGTTTATAATTAGCATTGTCATCAGCAGCAATATCAATCATCATTGTCACAGTCTTCAACATGAACAATAATATAATTACCAGCATTGTGTATACATATATGCATCTATTTTAGTTCTTATTATAATCACTAAGCGTTGTTACAGTAACTCACGTTGTTACAGAACTTCTTAGTGTTAGTAGTTGGAGTAGTGGTTGTGTACAAGAGCCTGCCATTGGTTCCTTTTCTAGTTGTCTGACTATGATTTTCTTACAGGTGAATTTTCCATTCTTAATAAACTTGAACACCATTTAGGCTAGTGCACAGATAGCACTTTTGAAAGGTACTTAAAAGGGGCTACATTAAATGTCTAGATACATACATACATTCATACATACATACATTCATACATTCATACATACATACATACATACATACACACATGCATACAGATCCATTTATTGATATTGTGAGTCCAGGAGTTATTTGTGCTTATAACTTGATACCTTTGTTGGCCTGTTGCCTCTACTTTTGTTGATGTTTGACTTTGCCGTTTACTCATTTTCTGCCTCTTTCCTTCCCCCCAACTCTGCCAGGCATATGCTAGTCAATCGCTGGGATGATTTATGTTCTGGCTTCTTTATAGCAAGCATCAGATTCTACCAGCTGCAAGGTATCACATGTGCCAAGAAAAGTACTCAGTTTGAGGGGTAGTTTGTCTGATGATCCTTCTTGCCAGGTCTCAGTCTTCTGTAGGTTTATTGTGGTATATGGTGCATTAGGTAATAATAATGATGGTAACAACAACAGCAACAACAACAACAACTTTAATAATAATAATAACAGTCAGACACCAGCAAAGATCCACCATCCAGGAAAAATGCACCACCAACATTAAAAATAAATTCAAATTAATTGTCAAAATAATTTTATATAATTTCATAATCCAATCGATAATGTCATCCTGTTGTGGTTATGGGTGGCACAGGCAGAAGACATAGTAAATGTTCTGTTGAGATCCAACAATTATCTTTCTTTTTGGGCCACTGGAATGAACTCTTGGTCCTTGTACCACTCATGAAATTCACCAGTACATCTTCTTTCTCCAGATCTTGCTAAAATATGTTCCCAACAAAAATTTCATTGACACAAATTCACACACAATTTTTTTCCTACCCCAACCAACTTCAACAGCCAGTTTTTGCTATAGACACATGAACCTTCCCAGTTCTTCAGCCAAATGATCAGGAATACTTGGTGAAAAATCAAGAAATTCTGAGTCACTGAGTGGGAAAAAGTGTGAAATGTGGTTGATTTGGCACGGAATGACCCAATAGTGACTTTCTATTTTTTTCTAACTTCTATAACAAATGGCGTAGAGTGACTGAGGTTTTTACTTCTTGGCAGTTGGACTCTGATAGCGGAGTCAGTGGAAGTGATATAACTGATCAAAAGAAGTCACAGAGTCTGGAAGCAAAGGATGCTCAACTACTGGACTTTGCTTATGAAAAGTATGTCTGTGACTTATATCCCACTTAATTGCTTTGTGGATTATAATGAACACTGTCATGTACTAAATGTGTTTCACTGGACGCTCATTATAAGATCCATGTGATCTGAATTCTAATATAACTTGGTTGCACACTTTGATCATAAATTTAATGCAGAGCTTTTCTGAATATGGCTTTATTAGTTGGTGAGTATGTAGATAAGTAGCCTTTATAATGCCGCTGTGTTTTAGTGCAGTGCTTAATATAGCTTCCTTTTTGAGCACTATGTCTGTGAAATAGTCCACTGTTGGTTTCTTCTTAAATGTTTATATAATAATTAACAGATGTGTCAGTGGATCGAGTTGAGTGAAGGAAACAGTTCTTTTGAATTTTTTGGAATCTACAGCATGACAGAAGCCGTTAATTCGGACAACTCGGTCTTTGAAGTGCAAGACCAAACCGACCATCTGAATCGAGCCCCAACTTCCAAGAAGTTGCCAGACAAAGAGGGAGGCTTCACTGGCAGAAGTGGGGTTGCATTCAGGTACAGCAGTATCGAAGACCTAGATGGCAGTTGTTTTTGGGAGTCAGGAGGGACTGCTCCCCCACTTCCACCCCGAAAACACCCTCCAACTGTGCTACAAAAGACCATCGCTTCTGGTCGCACAAATACACGTCTGCTGGGCAGGCAGATCGCCCTTCAGCTTGTTAAAGGTAATTAACAGAGTTCATAAGTTAAAGGTACTTGTACAGGTACTATTGGCTTAAGGTACTGAATAGATATAAGTTGAATGTACATGTACTATTAGCCAGTTTGTACTAAAAAGAAATGAAACTAAAAGAAGTACATTGAATTAATACCTAAAGCTTTTAAATTTACTTTAAAGTGAAAGGTACTACAGATATTATTAACTAAAGGTGCAAAAAAGACCTAAAGTTAAAGGTACTACAAGTACTATGAGCTGAAGGGGCTAAATAGACCTAGAAGTTGAAAGTACGTGTAGTCTTGTAAACATACTATTAAGTAAAAGTACCACCAGTAAGTAGAAGTAAGTAGTACTAAATTTGCAATTACCTAAAAGTACTAAATAAAAGTATAGAAAGCTTGAGTTTCAGGTATTATTAGCTAAACATACTTTCAGCTATATAAATTATTGCAGTTAAAAGTTAAAGCTACTCTACCCCTTATAGGGCCACATGGGCTTGGGTTTACTGTGACAACCCGAGATAACCCAACTGGGGGCAACTGCCCGATCTATGTGAAGAACATCAAGCCTCAAGGGGCGGCCATTGAAAGTGGATTGTTGCAACCAGGGGACCGGCTCTTGCAGGTAACTCCAGCTGCATACATGGCTTGCTAACTTCTTGATACCTTTTAATTTGACAGCATTTAAAAATATTTCTGGTTTTATTGTGTTTTGTTAAGATTAGAGCTAAAGTTTTCTAATACACTGGACTCTGTCTATAACATGGAAGTTGGGTTCCAAATCAAGGATTGCGTTATGGCAGGAGCTGAATTAAACTGAAATGGTATTTTGCAGCCATGTGTTGTATATCTATGTTGCTGTGTATTTGGAGGTTGTGTTGGACTAAGTAAAATATTCGAATTTGGTTTGATCATGAAAAACGTGTCTGCAAGATACTCGCCACAGGTGTCTCAGAAAATTTCGTTTGATTTGAAATTGCATTTTGGACTGGAAGCAATTTTATATTAAATTCGCTTTAAATGCTTTGTAGGTGCCTGTTCTGTGTTTTGATTTTCTGCTTTCAGGCGCCATGAACTTTCGGCTGCATGTTTTGAATGCCATGGCTAAATTTATGTGGCACAAATTGTATTAGATCAGTAAAGTGCATAAACAACGCTTTAAAACCAGCGCTTATTTGAAAGAAACAACACACAATGAAGAAATTCTTGCTTAATTGGATATTTAATTCAGGCAGATAAACTAGTCTGGTCTAAGTTTTCTAAAAAAGTTGATAAGCTGCATTTACTTCTTGCTGCTCTGCTGCTTCTGGCAAAATGCAACAGACTGCATAGCTGCGTGAATTTTAAGGGCTCAATATTATGCATCTTAAACCATCTCAAAGCAGTCTCTAAACCAGCTATGGTCATAGTTGATCTGGAACATCATCCACTTCATCATCTTCTTTCTCTTACGTTACATTTGTTTACAGTTTAGATATAGCAATTGTCCTTAGCGACTTAAAATAAATTATTTCCACTATGCAAATGGCGATGATAGTAGAGTAAAAATCTTGTACACACCTGGAGAGTTCTGTACTGGCAAAAATATTATAGAAATATGACAGTGACGCTTTATATTAGCTAACTCAGCAACTACACAACTGTTTGACCAATTATCAGCTCTGCAAAGAACAAGAACAAATGAGCGTGGCAAGGATATATTTGCTATGTGAATTTTTCTTCCAAAGAATGGACCTGTGCATAATCGAATTTGGGATGCATGTCTATGACCGAGTTATTCCTGAACGTGCGTTATAACAACGCTTGTTAAAGCGAGGGTCTGGTGTATGTATTTGCATTTCGGCTCTGTTGGTGATTTATTTCAGTTAGTGGTAACTACTTTCACTATGTATGACTAAGGTGAATCATTGGTGTAGTATTTTTGAATCATTGTGAATCACTGCAAACTTAACATTTTGGTACTGGTTTATATGTATTATTACCCTGATAATTTGGATTAATCGGTTATGCTAGTGTATACATGTATTTGCATTGTGATTCAGTAATAAGTTACGTCTTTATTAATTGATTCAGGTAAATGATGTTGAGGTAACGGGGAAGTCACAGAGCAAAGTTGTCTCAATCTTACGCAGTATTCCAGAGGGCAGCACCGTTGACCTCGTTATCAGCCGACAGGAGTTCCTGGAGACAAACTTAGACCAACCAAAGGTATGACCATAAGCCATTTAACCAATTGTTACTGCTTTAACCTATTGTGAACCCTTTTATGATTATTAATCTTTCAGTTATTTATTGACCCATAATGGGTTATGCCTAGCATCCAAAATAATGAGATGCTAGATTAAAAATTCACATTTATATTAATTTTACACCATATATACAATAAGTGGTATATATGTATCATGTTGAAATGTTTACCAAACTGTTTTTGCTATAAACGGGCACCATAACTAGTTTGGGTCTGGAAATTATGGTTTGATCAGACCCAAGAACTATCTTTTGCTGGTGTAAATACTTCTGACTTTACATGTCAAGCATTAAATAGTTTGAATGCATTTCTACAGCTGTGAGTGTGGTTTCACATATTGGTACACAGTGTTTCATAAAATTACTTATGGGTCTAAACCATTCAGACACCCTGTGTGACGAAATGCTAGCTCACGAACCATACAATTGTTTGAGGAGCTAATGCACTTATACCTTATCTAATACCTTACACTAATACTGCTCTTCTCGCTTCACTTTAGAGCTTGATCTACCATAGCCATCCGACTGTCTGCCTGCCTGACTCCTGTAACCAAACCCTTTTTCCTATCGATTTTGTTTTGACTGAGCGCCGGTGAATAAGCTGGTTCCCGCGACTTAGCTTTCGTTGGGCGCTCTAGAAATCTCGAGATTACGATTACAGTAATGCAGTATATTCATGTAACAGACAACAATAATCTGCATCCAAATGACCGTATATTACCTTTGGCGATTGTGACCGTATATTACCTTTGGCGATTGTGACCGTATATTACCTTTGGCGATTGTGACCGTATATTAACTTTGGCGATTGTGACCTTATATTACCTTTGGCGATTGTGACCGTATATTACCTTTGGCGATTGTGACCGTATATTACCTTTGGCGATTGTGACATCTTAGGCCATTTAAGCGTGGAATATGTGTTTTTGCAAAATTTTGAAAGGCACGATGATTGCTGATAGTGGAAAAGAAAGTTGATTATAGCCTTAGTAAAATATTACTAGTAATAACAATCATAACAAACAACATTTCTACCCTTTATTGTAATGTTTTTCATTCTTGAGGGATCATTTCTACCTAGGGGTAAAAAATTATAATAAAATTTATGGTTTCCAGCTGATTGTTTACATTCTCCAGACATTTTCTTAATCATAAGGTATTATTTCTACCTTGAGTAAAAAATAATAAGGGTAAGAATAAAAAGAGAGGTAAAAAAATTTTTTTAAATAATAATAATCAGAAACATAGTTCCTAATCTTCAAAATATTTTACATCCCAAGGGATGTTGTCTACCTTGGGAAAATATATTGATAATAGCTAGTGCCGTGTGCACTATTACATTGGCACTTAGAAAGTTTTTTAATTCAATTAAAATGTAAGAGTTTTGTGTTGTTTTGTAGCAAACAGCCTACATAGACAACTTTGAGTCAATGCTAACTCCAGATTCCAGTGGTCCAGGATCCAATTTGGCTTCTGCTGCAGTCAAGGAAGGTAACAGGAGCGCAGATGATGTGGACATCTTTGTCTTTGATGTGTGCCTGAACTCTGTCACTGCAGTTCAGGGTCTAGGAGTAAGCCTTAAGGGCAAAACTGCTTCCACTCCTGAGGGCTCCAAAGAACTTGGGGTCTTCGTCAAGTCTGTGATAGACGAAGGAGCTGCAGATAAGGTAAATCTACACTTCTAAGGGGCTCTGGAAATATGCAGGTACTTACAAATTATGCTTCCAAGCCTTCATATAATGCTTTCTTTCAAAACCTTGTCAAAATCCATCATATAGCAAGTTTATGTTATGTAATGAGGATCTTGAATTGTTTGTGATATGAGAAAAGAGGAGAACATCATGTAAAGGTGGAGTTAATCTATTCCACAGAGATGGACTGCTGTACAAACTAACATGGAATGACTAATCTTCCTATGAAAGAATGGGACAAACAGCTAACTATTCGAAACATATTCATTATGTAGAGTGATATGCACATAGTGTATGTTGCAAACACAGTAAAAACTACTGCTGTCTTTTACTAAATTTTAAATTTCTATACTATTTCTGAATTATTTTAATTTTTGTATATATTATTGTGTTATTAGTTTTCTAGCTTGAAGTTGGTGTTTATGATAGTATCATCAGTACCTGAACTCTTAATTATTTTTTATTTCATAACTTGCTTGATTTTCATTAAATCCAAATAGTGAGTGGCTTCAACAGTAAATTTTGATTGGAGTTGTTGTCTTGTCTCACCATATTTTTGATATAAAGGCAGGTAATGAGTTCTTCGTAATACTAGATAAAAGAATAGAAATGTTGACCTTTCGTGTTTAGGATGGACGTCTTCGACCCGATGATCAACTGTTGGAGGTAAATGGTGAATGTCTGCTCAATCATACGACAATGGAAGCCACTCGAATCCTTCGTTCTGCCCTTCTTAAGGAAACCAGTCCCCCTGGTTATGTCAAGCTTATTGTGGCTAGGAAGAAAGATGGCATTTCTGTCTCGCAGGTCAATTTTGGCTGTGCGACTGCAAAAGAAGCAAAGAAACGAGGACAGATGACTTCTTTTCATCCTAGACCAACGTCATTGCAAGAATTTCAGCAGCAGAATGGCCAGCTTCGAGTTTCTGGTTCACGCAGTTTGCACAATCTGTCCTATCAGCAAGCTATTGACAATGCTGTGTTGCATGGAATCTTGCTTAGTGGTGATAATGTTGTTCAAAATTCTGTTTCTGAAATGGTCTTGAATGGAGGTATTGATGTTCCTGACAGAATGGGCACTGTGACCAAGAGATCGCAGGTGAGTCATGCGAGACTTTTGATGATTTTGTACCTGTTTTATAACTGAAGAAAATTCATAGGATCATGTCATACGTGTACTGTAAATAAGGATTTAACACAACAATACCTGATGATGACATTACAAAGTCTAGAAGTGCAAAGTTAAAAATGGTTAGTTTGAGTCAAGCTTTGTAATTTGTAAGTTAAGGTTATCAGATTTTGGGGTTGCTGCCTTCACATTTGCCTGGGTTAAGTCTTCCGTATTTGGTAACGGAATCTGTTGCCTTGTTTCCTTTTGCTGGGTCCTGAGCTAGCTAGGAATGACTTCCGAAGTTCTGGACGCTGTGCAGTGGATTGAAGGAGCACTTGCTGTTTCTCTCCAAAGTTAAAATTATGATTTATATTTTGATGAGTCAGTTATAATCAACGTTAAAAATTTGCATTCTTCTTTGACCTTCTGTTTGTTGTTTACAGGTTGCCCACAATACAGAAAGATCAGACAATGAAAAGAATGACAGCAGAGAACAGCTGGACTGGGACTGTAAGAATTCTGATGTAACTCAAGACACGTATGTACCTCTGGTGTATAGATCTTATTCTGATGCATCTTATTCTTTACAGCTGATAATGGTCAGTGGAAATTTGGCTTTAATCATAGAGGTCGCTGATTGGTATGGTCCTTTGAAACTGCTTGCCTGCACTTTTGTAAACTGCACGTTTTTAAAAATACGTGTCTGGTTACAGCAGACATGTGGCCAGAACTTTCATAGACATAGTTTGCTTTGCAACATGATATCATGTTGAAGATTAACGATGTGAATTATCGATGTGGTACTTCTTGAAAATTTAATTATAGTATTCTGTGTATATTTTTGGCACATCACTTTTGCATAAGAAACAGAAAGACATCATGCTGACATATTCTGTGTAATGTTTCATTCAACATTCTTTCATCCGGCCTAAGAAAAAGCATGGGAATGTACAAAATTCCCTTTCTGCTTTCAAAATACTTTTTTTCTTGTTGTAAGATATTTCTCACAAATGGAGAAAAGCGATGCTTCTCTGTCTGACATTCCAGGTAAATAATGTAAAATGCTGGTCTGAATAACTGCATATTAAGAATGTATTATTGTGTTTTATGTTTTAATTGTTCAGTACTGTATTGTATCAGCATATAAAGTGCATTTTATTTATTGTATTGAAAATGTAATGTATTATACTGTGTTGTTATTTGGTGCAGGAGTTCCTCAGACATCGAAACAAGGCCAGCATTTCAGAGGGAGGGTTTCGGTCGACAGAGTATGTCGGAAAAGCGAAAAGGTCACTTGGATCCACGGACAACAGAAGTTTATCAGAAGATCCGACAGAATAAAGGAAGATTCTGTTCAGGTGAGTTTTTGACAGTTATATGTATGTAATATAGTGTAACTGCACACTTATATAGCACATTTTACGAGTGTTTTACTTTGTTTTGTCAATTTTCTCAGAAGAATGTGCAGAAATGCGATATAGAAACTAGTGCTGTCTGAACACTATTCAAAAACTGCATCATGAATGCTAGCTAGTTAGGTTAATCACCTGGGTAAATTGAAATTGAAATGGCTTTGAAGTTTTCAATTGAATTTCATTATTTGATGTTTTATTTTTGTTTGGTGGGGAACTGGGGGGGGGGCTGATTCCCAAGCTGTCAGTTGATACAAACTCAGCATTTGAGGCTCAAATCCTTGTACATGCATAGTGTGAATTTCAGAAATACCTAGTAGCCAGATAGGCATATTTTATTGGTTATAGTTGTTACTGTGCTTCAGCAGAAATTCTTTCAACCCTGGAACCTTGCCTCTGTGGACTGTTTTTGTTAGAGATGTGTAATAAATGAGCAATTACCTGAACTTTCCTTCCTCTTGTTGCATTCTACTGGCTTTTGCTGGTTTATGAACTTGTAGCCAGTCTTGACCGGCACAAGACCAAATCTAAACCGTTTGAAGGTAGGGTAACTGCATCCTCTCTTAACCTGTATTGCATCTGCTTGATAACTGTTGTGGCATGTCTGGTATGATATTTTGCATGGGCATGGTGATTGTTTGGCAACATTGCCTGTTTTGATTAAACATGTATTTGCAAAAACTGCTACAAAACTGTCATGTTGCACTTTTTGCAAGTACTATTTATATTTTTCCTTTTTGTCACACCTTGTGTTATTGTCTTTGTTGGGTTTTTAGTTGCTTTAGTTCTTAGTTTTTGCAATTTATTGGAGTTTTTATCTTTACCAGTAATTTTTTCCTTGTTCTGTATTAGCTATTGCATTGCTCTTTATTATCTGTATGTTAGCATCTTTGTAGTTTGTAATTTGCTTTTAATTACACGTAATCTTTAATTAGTGGGTTAGTAATGTTTTAGGCTTTAATTTATTTGCTGATTCAGTAATATTCTTTGTATTTGTTACTTTGTATTTTAGTGACTGTGGTGGCTTTAATTGTGTTAGTGACTTTCTAGTTTTGTTTTTCTGTTTTATTTGTTTTTTAGTCTTCTGCCTTGATCATTTTTATTTGTGTGTTTATGTTAACTGTTTGGCATCATGATTAACAATGTAGCCTTCTGTTGCGCCAAATGTCTGTGGTCAATTTGATTAGCTAGCTTCGGAGGCTGAGTTTATTAGTTTTATGACGATTAGATTGCATGCTCACTGTCTGATCTTTCAGTGGAAAAGAAAGAAAAGAAAAACTTGGTGGCCAAGCAAGGCAGTTCTGATGCTTCATTACAAAGTAAGAAATTTCCTAAGTCAGATGCTGGACATCTGTGGTCAGTTGTACATGTTCGAATCTGAATCCAATTTCAGTTGGTCACTTCAAATCTGTTTCAGTGCAGCAGTAGTCCTAAAGCCAAGTCTGTCGTAACCCTGACTATTTTAACAATGGTTAAACCCAGTATAACAGTTTTGAACTGGCCCACTTATAGGCTCTCAAGGAATATGGAATAATATATCAGCTTTAGGCTAAAGTGTTTTGTTTCCTAAGCTGTTTGCAAGTGTAATATGACTCACATAGAAACAAGATGTCGACGTTAGGTGGCAACAAATCAGCAGACGGCCTCTCAATGTCAACCAACAGACTGTGCAAATAACAGCTCAGAAGAACCAAACAACCAGACGTTCATCCTTGTAGGGAGACTCAAACAAGACTAGCTGAAAGAGACAGAAGACCAGATCATGCAGGAACAAAACAAAATCCAGTCCAAGCCAAACTTAAACTCAACATCTTTTATAAGGTTGGCTTTCCCACCAAAATGTACAGAAGGCACACAACGTGCAACTACAGTACTCAACCTACTCAGTCCTATTCTATATGTTGTATGTAGCAGGACAAACGTATACATACATGCACATGTGCTTGCATACATAATACATATATATGTGTATCGACTTACATTTATACATATGTACATATATACATATGTACATATATACATGCATGCTTGTATGCATGCAAACTAACAATAGTACAGGTATGGTAGTGCATTTGTAGGATCCTTTGCAAACACAACTACAACAATGCAACAGCTATAAAACCTGTTGCATGATTCAGCAAGTATTTCAAAAATCATGGGTAACTAAAATAAGATGGAAATTGTGCAGCATATTATGGCTCATCGGTAGAGCCTTGTGACAGAATGCAGGTATTTCAAAAATCATGGGTAACTAAAATAAGATGGAAGTTGTGCAGCATATTATGGCTCATCGGTAGAGCCTTGTGACAGAATGCAGGTATTTCAAAAATCATGGGTAACTAAAATAAGATGGAAATTGTGCAGCATATTATGGCTCATCGGTAGAGCCTTGTGACAGAATGCAGGTATTTCAAAAATCATGGGTAACTAAAATAAGATGGAAGTTGTGCAGCATATTATGGCTCATCGGTAGAGCCTTGTGACAGAATGCAGGTATTTCAAAAATCATGGGTAACTAAAATAAGATGGAAATTGTGCAGCATATTATGGCTCATCGGTAGAGCCTTGTGACAGAATGCAGGTATTTCAAAAATCATGGGTAACTAAAATAAGATGGAAATTGTGCAGCATATTATGGCTCATCGGTAGAGCCTTATGACAGAATGCAGGTATTTCAAAAATCATGGGTAACTAAAATAAGATGGAAATTGTGCAGCATATTATGGCTCATCAGTAGAGCCTTGTGACAGAATGCAGGTATTTCAAAAATCATGGGTAACTAAAATAAGATGGAAATTGTGCAGCATATTATGGCTCATCAGTAGAGCCTTATGACAGAATGCAGGTATTTCAAAAATCATGGGTAACTAAAATAAGATGGAAATTGTGCAGCATATTATGGCTCATCGGTAGAGCCTTGTGACAGAATGCAGGTATTTCAAAAATCATGGGTAACTAAAATAAGATGGAAATTGTGCAGCATATTATGGCTCATCAGTAGAGCCTTGAGACAGAATGCAGGTTCAAATCTCACTTTGAGACAGTTTCATATTTTGGCATCCTTTGTCTTTCTTAGTCAGCAACGACTTAGCGCCAAGTACAGATACCTTGTGATTACATTGTCGCTGTGTAATTGTAAACTAAATAAATGCCATTTTGAAATGTAACTGGAATTCTTGTGTCTTCTGCTTCACAGACATCAGTATCAGTGCAGAGGAGACAAAACCCAGTTTGGCATCAAGGAAGTCCACATCACTCGAGAGTCTGAAGGCAGCATTCCAGGAGCCTGATCCTGCCTCCAAACCTTCCAAGGATCCAGTGGACAGCCAAGGTCGACCATGCGGTACAAACAACAGTTTTCGAGCAGCTGTTGACCAATCTTATGAAAATAACCTTGACTCAGATGAAACACCACTGAATGGTATACTGTCTACTTGAGTGATACTGGTTATTAAAAGTAATATTTACAATTAATGCTGCTCAGTAGTGGTAGATAGGAATGTTAATGTTAGGCAAGTTGTCATTCACACACTTCTGTTAGCAATGATCATCTGAGGTGTGGTCCTTGGGGTTTAAAGATTTTTCAGCTGAACTGCTAATGCGACAGCAACAATCCAGCAACTTGCTAATTTGTTAATTGCATGGCCTGACAACCAAGTCTCAATTTCACAGGACATCCTTGGAATTAAACTCCAGGTGAAGACTTGAAAGGCACTAACATAAGTGGCTAGTCACATTGGTATAACATTTTTGATAACAATGAAGTTAATACAAATTCTAACTGTTCTAGCTGATAAACAGGAGACATTTTAAGCTAATCTTAAGACGCACCTTTTTAGATCTGTTGGACAGCATCGTTCCAACGCCCATGAGAGGTTCTTGAAAGATGCTGGCCAAATGTTCAGATACATAGGTACATGCGTGCATACGTACATGCATACATACTTGCATGCATACATACATAAATTATTAGTAGAAGTAAAGTAGATGCACATTCTGCAATATCTCTTCTGGGATGTAGGGGAAAAACTCAAATACTATGGCTGAGCCCTTAAACTGTCAGTGGACGGATCCAAGCTTCTGGACTCGGAGCCAGTGCATTGCAGGACTTGCTGTTACTTCCCAGATGATGCTAGTTCCTAATTCTACTGCTTGGTAAGAGAGGCAAATATAATGTCATCCATAAAGGATATCTGCAAAAAAATTACCTACTTTGAACCCCTCCCTCTCTTGTATGCCTTTGGCATAACCCTCGCACCGTACCTATTTTAAGACGTCTGCACTACAGTAGAGTACTGAGGCCAAGATAAGGCTATCCTGTTAACCGTGTTAGGGTGTGGGTACTTTGATGCTGCACTGTGCAGCAAAAGGACTCTGATTAGGTACAGACTGGGTGCTGGCTGACTGAAATTGGTGTTTAAAACACATGCTATATAGAAATAACTGTATGTAACAGATTTAGATGTGGACATCAGCTTGGGGCATAACCCCCTCCCATTATTTGCATTTGGTCATCCCTCCCTCCTTCCTTCTGGAGGTATCCTTAATGGATGACCCCTTTGTGCACAGAGGTTGTTTGCACATGAAGGTGAGCCCAGGTTGAGTCCTGTGAGCAGGGGCTTGAACCCACAGTCGTTGAATTACAGATCAAGAATGCTTCCTAATTGACCCATGTGCCATAATATTATCAATAACACATGAAAGTTACTAATAATAGTAACAAACCATACATTTAAGGAACATGTAAATGTTTTTATGCCATGTTGTTCAGCTTGATCATATTGTTATTGCATTGCACTACAATTTTAAGATTTTTTATCATCCTGGGGTGTTTTCTTTTAGTTTAAGACCATATAAAGTTACCATTTCGGTATATTTTGCATAAACTTTGACACTTTACAGAGGCTGAAACCAACATCTCAAGTGATGAAGTATCAAATCTGAACAACAGGTCAACAAGTTCAAAAGACTTGGCAGAATCACAGGGCAGGAAGAAGGACAAAGGTCGAGGTCTCTTCAAGGGCATCAGCGGTATTCTAAGGTTAAGATTCGTTTCAAACTTGTCTTATAAAGTCAGCAACATATCTCATAATTGTCATATTCATCATCATCTTCATCATCATCATCATCATTATCGTCTTCATCATCATCATCATCATCATCATTGTTTTTGTTGTTGTCATAGTTTTTACATGTCAAATGCAAAAAGGGTAGTTTTCTTTTTTGTCATTATTCATGTCATATCTCTAATACTCATCGTAATCTTCATCATCTTCACCTTCTTCATCATCATCATCATGCTTATGTATGAATATACTGTCTATACATATGCTCTGGTACAGACATACAAGCACATGCGTTCAAGTTTAAGTAAAATTCAATTTATTATATGTAACCAGTCTTGTAAATTTACTGATAGAAGATTTACTCTGATTACTAAGTGCAGCTGCAGCTGTTGGATCCAACAAGAACAAAATATTTTTGTTGTTAGGACTTTTTAAAAATCTTTCTATTGATTTATAGCTTATAATTTTAGAGGATTTGATTTTAAGTAATCTTGCATTTATGTTTTTCTTTTTTGTTTTAAAGATTGGGTAGGAGTAAAAAAGCTGATTCGAAACTGGATGACTTGCATAGCCAGAGTTTGAGTGGAGGTAGGGATGAAGTCAAAGTGAACACCATGAAGTCAACTCGGTAAGTAGAGAAGAGAACGTATTCGGTTCTGGGAGAGCAAACATTTTTAACGATAATTCTGTCTGACAAACAAACTGTTTCTTGTGTTAGAATGTGCTTGAAAAATGAGATCGTGAAAGATACCTGGTGCGTTAGGCTTGCCACCTAAGCAAAATTCAAACAGTGCCATGCAGTATGATACAGTGCAGTCAAAACCCCTGCCTTAAGTCACACCGGTGGATAGAGTTGTAAGATGGCCATGTGTGCAGCACATTTGAGAGGTTCTTTAGTGCTTCAGTATAAATGTCTTGATTGTTTATTTTGTTTCAGGTTGGCTCAGTTAGTGTATTTTGTTTCAGGTTTGGTCTAGGTAATGTATCATGTTTCAGGTTAGCCTAATGAGCGTATTGTATTGCAGGTTGGCTGACAGTTCTGGTTGCCCAGTTAGCAGAAGTTCAAGCGAGTCAAAGCCCATACCGATAAACCCTAGCACAAAACCAGACGACCCAAGAGTAAAGAAAAAATCCCCCGCCTCTTCCAAGTCAGCAACCCCAAGCGATCAAATGGGCCAGCTGATATCCACTAGCGCTCCTTCTAGGGATCCCGTCGGAGTGGAAGTGGTGCCGCCAGATTTATTTGATCGTCGGTGTCCACCATCATCAGAAAAGGTTCTGACCGAGTCTCCATCAGCAAACCGGTTGATTCAGCTGCGCCAGGAGTACCAGAGACATCACCGTGAACGACACCACCAGTATCCGCTTGATGCTCAGGAGGAGGAGTATGAGCTGAAGTTGCGTGAACTAGAGCGACAGGTAGATGCTACGTCTTTAACTGATTTCTCCAAACTCAGTAATAATGCAAGGAAAAGAAGACAGCAAATGTTCTGAATCACATATATTCTGATGTAACCTACTCAAAAGCTTACTGGACCTTTGTAGCTGTAAGGATGTTGATTCTGATCTAGATTCATTTCTGTCTTGTCTCAATAACTACTATCAGACACTTTCTTTCTGACACTGCCACACAGCTTTTGTGAAACTGGACTACAGAAGAAGAGCACATGTGAATGGGTGGCCAGTCCCCTCCCATGCCTTCTGTTCTTCCCATCAGCAGTGCATGATTAGTATACGCATGCTCTAGCTGTGTTTGCTAGAGGGTCCAAGTGGAGAAGAAATCTACAAAAAATCTTTCTGCTTTGGCAATGATTGGTAATTGAACCTGTGACCTCGTGTTGACAGTATAGCACACTCTGGTCACTGAACTAATGCACACTCCAAATGGACCGGGAAGACGAGGGTTCAATTTTAGTGTACCACCAGCTGATGACTTTGGCTTGAATTTTGTTATTGTGATCTTTTATTGCACAGAAAAGTGCCCGCTCAGCTGTTAGCAACATATGCAATGATGTAGTCTAAAACGAGCTGGATAAAAGCTAAAGCTTATGCTAGGATCAGTTCCTATTTCTTGTTTAGCAAGATCAGAAGATGGTGTGAAATGTGATGGAATAGAATGACTGCTCTGCTCAGCTAACCAATATACTGATTGATTTATGGAGTAGTTCACAGAGATTGAACAATCAATCAGTTTAAAGATGGATTGAATGAAAGATTGAATGGCTGATTGATTAATAAATCATTTTGAGTTTTGGCTGATGAATCAATCAATCAATCAGTTTGATATTTATTGACTGATTGATCACTGGATCATTCATCATGTGAGTAAACAGACATCTGTTAATTGAATGTGTGTGGTGACTTTTCAGCAGGCCTTGTTGTTAGAACGAGAGAATTTGGATGAATCGCCCACTGTCCAGTACAGAGCAGGGGCTGATATGCCACCAGGAAGGTAAGACCTCATTCAAAGGCCAAACCTCAGTCAAACTTATTTCACACTGTTGACCTGATGATGATAACAGTGACTTGATGATGATTATAATGACGATGGCAATGATGATGATGTTAGTAATGGTAATGTTTGTGATGATGTTGGTTGTAATGATGTTCATGATAGGGATGACAATAATAACTACAAATGATGGTAATATGCACATTAATGGTTGTGATGGTGGGTGGTGGTGGTGATGATGATGATGATGTTGGTTATAGTGATTCTGATTAGCCTTGATCGTGTTGTTGGTGTGTCTAACCGTCGTGATAGTGATTCAAGTGTTAATAATAATGACAACGATTATGGTGGTGATTACCATGACGATCACAGTCATCTTCATAACAATATTTAATGACAATGTTTTCTGGGTGTCTGATTCGCTTTCAGTCGGAATCCATATCTGGAACGTCCGACATCATGTGGAAACCATTACCAGAACATCGACATTGTTCGTTCACAGCTTCAGCTGCATGACGAATACCAGCTGCGATACCAAGCCCAGATGAGATACCAGCAGCAGTTACTCTGGCAGCAGCAGCAACAGTCTGTAGTGGTAGCAACCAGACCTCCCATTAGGCACCAGTACTCTCACAGCTACTCTCCACAACCTTCCCGATTCTACCACGAGTCAGGGAGTCCGGCTGTTTTTCGTAACTGCCAGAAAACCCCAGGGGTGTTACAGAATCGCAAAGCAATTCCTATGGCACTACAAAGTCACAAGGGAATTTCTGGGCCAATACAAAACCAAGAGATAATCTCTATGGCATTACAAAACCACAAGAGAGTTCCTGGGCCGTTACAAAACTGCGATGTGAAATCTGTAAGATTACAAATCTGTGACGCTGACCCTCAAGCTCTGGGTAACCATGACAGCTTCTACTACAATCGAAATTATGAGTGGAACCAGGTGAGGGACATCATGCAAAACCCTTTGCCATCTAACAGAGGAGCAGACCAAAGAGCATTCCTGGGTCATGATGGCTCCTATTCTGGTTTTGCAAGCCACTCCAAATTACCAACAGGATTCGAACAGGTCTTTCCAGGTAACAGGCCTGCTATGTGGAAGGCTAATGACAGTGAACATTACTATTCCTCTAATGCAAATTCAGTTGGTCAGAGGCCAGTTCGAAGGGACCATCACTATTACTGAACCAGAAAGTTGATATGCAGCAATGATAACCTTTTACAGGATGAGACTGGTATAAGCCACTGGTGGCTTACAATACATGGCAACTTGATCAGACATCTGATCATGCAAAGGATTAAGCCAGCAGTCATGCACTGTGTCACGACAAACCTTTGTTAAAGGCTCTTTATAATTGTGTGCGTTAAATATCTGATGTTTTCAACTGTTGTAACTTAACTAGACATACAGGGGGTATGTTCTTGTTTTAAGTCTTGCTTAGCTCATGAGTAAACACAGTCCAGGACAAGTCAGATTTGCCTAACTGTAGCTCAGCATACACTGTGGGCATCAGCTTCCAGCCCAAGTTGTATAGCTGTGAATTTGTGTATATTCTGTGAATATTTTAGTTATGAAGTTATTGTGAATCGGTCATAAAAGGAAACAGATTCAAAGCTTTTAAATAAATTAGATATTAAGAAAATTAAAAATGCAAGTGTTTACAGAAGTAATCAAATTGTAAGCAGCTAAGAATGCTTCCATGCTGTGCATAGTATTGAAATCGATCAATGGATATTTGTTGAATCTGTTACATATTGTTGACTGGTTGATTGGTTATCTTTGTAGCTCTAATGAGCACGTTCAAGTCCGCCACATAGACAGTTACTTATGGTAGCCTTATGCAAAGGTAATAAGGTAAAGTCAGCTGCTTTGTTTACATGCCTGTA
Organism: Norana najaformis; assembly: GCA_964023275.1. Taxonomy (NCBI): domain Eukaryota; kingdom Metazoa; phylum Annelida; class Clitellata; order Crassiclitellata; family Hormogastridae; genus Norana; species Norana najaformis. The sequence continues at coordinate 31,922,113 of OZ029916.1, read as the reverse complement.
TAGAAACTCCTCTGAAGCATGGTCCCAATGTCAAAGAATCGTTTCTAAAAAACCCTCAACATTCAACTACTTAGTACAATGATTTGACGCCTTGTGTATTGGGTGATTGCACACTATGTATAAACAGAGAAACATGCTTACAGCGGGCTTCATTTTCAGGATGAGCTCGGATATAATGTGGTCAAGGTGTATGGCTCTTAAATTTAATTCAGCTATATTTCATGACCATAGTATATATAATGCAACCTTTTTATAACCTGGTACTTAACATGGCTTAACATTACTTACTGTAAGCTGTGAAAGGTAGCATTATAATGAGGTCAATTTAATTGCTTGGAAATAAAATAATTAACCAAAATTCTTCACTAATGAACTAAAACCAAAGCAGTGCACTCAGTATTCAACTCAGGTTTCAATCTGTAAAATTATCTTGTAAGTTTATTTGATGTGCTACTCATTTTAGAATATTGTTTTGACTATGTCTGTACGTGACCAAATGGATCTGATGTTTATTCTTCGGAATTGAAGCTTCATTGATTATTTGTCATTGAAATGTTTTCCTGCAGTGAACTGTAACAACACGTGAATCTAGTTTCAGAAACTTTTTATAGAATTGTTTCTTTTTGTCTTTGTATTTAGTTGTTTGTGCAAGAGGAAACCGGTTTGCATATCAGTTATCACCATGGGTGCATTTAAGAGGTCTGTAGGCCTTTTCTCAGCCTAGCACAGTTGGTACACAGGAACTGAAATGGCATGGTGCCCATTTAATTCAGTGGACAGTGGTGGTGGAGGATCTCCTCAAACAAATTCATTTTAAAATTAGCAGGGTTGAGGCCATATGATTGTTAAAGAAAAATGTGTACACTCATGTACACAGACCATTAAAACCTATGATGGCTTTTCAGTGCTTCCTTAGTTTTCTGTTGAGGCTGCATGATAAATTACTTTGCTTTTGATTGCAGTATTTCTAATTCTGTTTTCTGAGCCTCGTCTGTTTCCACCACAGATTTGCATTTCTTTGTGACTTTGCACACGTTACAAATTTTCATAATAATTTATAAATTCATGAATTTTTATTAACTGTATATTTGACGCTTTTATGTAGTCAGTTAACTAGTTTGTGTACTTGTGTAGTTTGCTTTACTGGCCTGGATAGCTACATTGGTTAAAGTATCTAAGACACATCTGTGTGTGAGGATGCCAGTTCACATACCGATCGTGGCTATGTTCAATAGATTTGAATCTTGGGCTACCACAGTCCATACTTGAAGACCTTAAATGGCGTGGCGCCCATTCAGATGGGCAGCGGTGGTGAAGGATCTCACCTGACATATTCACTGAAAAATGAGAATGGTCGATGACCCACGATCTCTATAGAAACCATGTAGGCCTTAATTTACTTTTACTCCACTGCGCTATACTCGGCAATCGTTGTGCATACAATACAGTAAATGCACCTGCTTATGTTGAAAATTTAAAACACAAATTGAAAAAGCAGTTAAGATGAAATTCAGTTAAGAAATTGTTTACACTAGTCCCCTGCGTTTCTTGCGTTAGTAGTTCATCCAGCGAGTCTTAATATAAACTGTGATCACTGAATTTATTTTCATATTTCTGATTCTGTAGGCCTACATAAGAAACAATAATGTGACAGACTGAAACATTTAATAGTAATAATGATAACAATAGGCTACTTCTGGTGACGAGACCTGATTTTCCAGACAAATTGAGAACCTCCTTTTTTACAACCAGAGAGTTCCACACGACACTGTGTAAAAAGGATATGATAAAAAATAAAAATAACAGTGATACCAAGTATTAAATGTAGACAGTATAAAATAGTAAAGGATTATAAAGTAGTACTATATCTGGAGTGTGTTCAATCAAACTCTTTAGGATGGTGTTATAGAAGTCGGTGTGTCCCATTTCATTAATTGACGCTATACAAGTCTAGGATCGGATGGCTCTAAATCGCTACTGTATAAATGTCTCGTGGAATCAGACGGCACTATATAAATGACGATGAACGTTAGGGGTATCTGTTATCGTTTGGTTATTTAGCGCCTTTATCGATGCGCATGACACGTCTGCTTCGATCGTCCCTTGCATCACTTCCGTTTCAGTGTCCCTCTGGTGACTGGCCCTCTGTCTGCTCAATGGATCCAGCTCAAAGTACCTTGGATCGATGATGTGGAAGTTTTCCCTAGCTCGGACCCTGTGGGCTGGGTGCCCAGCGGCCTGGATTGCGGCCTGGATTGCGGGCAGTTGGTACGGGTGCTCAGGCTTGTCGGGTGAGGCAGCGCTCAGCCGGCCCTGGTAGGGCTCGGGCAAGTATCCCTCGGGGGACTCTGCGGCAATGGTAACTGACGGTGGGGGTTGGGGCAGCGGCCACTCCCAAATGGAGGCATAGTCGTTGCTCTCGCGCTCGTAGGGGTATTGCAGGAGGTCCGTCGGATGTGGAGGGGAATGATCCGTGACGTACTTAGGGATTGATCCAGGGTTGTAGATCATGTGATCAGCACCATCCAATGGTGTTGCAGGGTGTTGAGCAGCTGCCGCTCCTCTCTTTCTCTGCCTTCTACAGTAACACCAGAAGCATGATGATGATGATGATAATAATAATAATAAGTTGTTGTCGTCGTCGTCATTATCATCATAAACATCAAGGACAAAAACATCAATGACAAGATTATCACCATCATCATCATCATCATCAAGCACAAACATACATCAACATCAATAACATCATGTTATTGTGCTTTTAAGCATCATTTTCATAAACATTATTCCGTTTGCTGCATGACTTATTATCAAGGATGTTGACATTCCATAGCATGGTTTGGCATGGTATGGCAAACCGTGGTTTGGAATGACATAGAACATCGTGGTTCAGTATGGCATGGTTTGGTATGGCATAGAAGAGTGCTTTGGGATTGAATGGAATAGACTGGCTTTGCATGGTATGGCATGGCAGAACTGTTACCTGCAGAGGTAGAGTAATCCCAGAGACAGAATCAGTAACCCAATGAGAAGTGATATCGTTATGATGATGACAACTGATAATGCTACAATGACAAAAAGAGTGAGCATTTAATTATTAAAATCAACAATTAATAGCAGGCATAGTACAGTTACAAAAGTTGCTGTTAGGTTATTGTGTTTACTGATTGACAGCATTGCAATCATGGGAACAACTGCAACATAGATGTCCACAAATACTTATCTGGACATTTATATAGTGCATCATAAGAAACTCTGAAATACAAACGCAACAGCAGACTGCAGTCCACCTTCAGCAGCCGTGGTCCTAGCCTACTTACTATGTTGGATAATATAATCGTAGTCATAAATTGTAATCTTTAATTAATTAGGGAACCCACAGGGGACATGCGATTATTTTTTATTTATCTAGTGTGCACTAGATAAATAAAAGTCGCATGTCCCCTATGGGCTTCCGCAGATAACGTCTACGGCGCTACATAAAAGCTCAGCGCAGAACATGGCCTTATTCTTAAGCACTATATCGATCAGAGGGGTTGCCCAGTATTCTGTAATTCTAATTGTAATCAGAAATTTGTATAATCAGAGACGCTTTCTGCGCTAGCCCTAACAATGTTAAATGTCATTAAGAACAGCTTATTCGTCCATTAGTAAACATTGCTCAGGTAACTAGAAGAGTCACCAGTGGCAAACTCACACACACACACACACACACACACACACACACACACACACACACACACACACACACACACACACACACACACACACATGCAAAGCCCTACCACAGTTCGAGAACCTACCTTCCTTCCCCCAATGCTGCCAGCAACAAGTCACACCCTGAAAGTAATCACTTCACCTATCTGTGCGAGTGTATGTGTGTGTGTCTATAGTGTGTGCGTGCGTCTGTCTGTGTGTGTGAGAGAGACAGAGGGTGAGAGAGAGACAGAGGGTGAGAGAGAGACAGACAGACACAGAGAGAGCATTTAGCGATCATCAATTGATGCCTTGTGCATTACAACAGCGACGCTACAGAAGTCATTAGATTAAGCATGTTACATGTCATTCTATGACAGAGACAGGCAGATATAGGTACCGACTGAGTGTTAATCTGATTGACTGGTTTCATTACTTAAGAACTGCAGCTTTAAACAAATCCCTTGCATCATGAAGATCTATTCAAAGTTTTTGCTCACCTGATGGAAATCTGAAGCCATATTCGCTCACAGTCTCTGTAATCATAAGGTTGATTGTTGAAGAAATTAACCCACTGACCAACCAGACGAAGAACGATTGAATTAATTTATTTATCTACCCATTTTCTTATATTTGTATAGCGCCTCTATCCAGTGACAAGGCAATAACAACAGCACCAAATAACGAGTGCATATAGTACTTGCGCAGTAGATCCCAAGTCCCTATGCAGTGAGTCTGCGTACAAGGCAAAAAGCCACATGTCGCACAGATGAGTGAATGAATGAACGAGTGAAAGAATGAACGAATGAATGACTAAATGAACAAATGAATGAATGAACGAAACGAGTGAATCAATTAACGAATTGTAATGTTTGTTTTTTACCCAAGGTATATAAGATCCCTCAGGAATTAAAAAAAATTCTCCGGAGAATGAAAAAATTCTGGGGCGTCTAGAAATCGTCCAGATCTGGCGAAACGAAATGTTGTTTTTATCGCTTTATTGCTGACCATACACGCTAACCCTAGGGACCCGATTCCAAACTGTCCGTAGCTACGTAGACATTGTCACCTCCCCTTCCGCTCCACAGACGCATAGTTATAAGTAGGCTATGTAATTATGTAATGCTACCACTTGATTGAATGAGCGAATGAAATGTACGTACGTTTATTCATTCGGAATGAATGAATGAACGAACGAATAGACGAGCAAGTGAAGTAATGACTGAACGAACTAGAGGTTGTTCAGTTTAACCGATACCGAACCGATATCATGATAATATTCAGAAAGTCAAATCCAAGACCGAAATCGGTAGGCCAATTCAGAAAACCATGTATTACCAAAAAGTTAAGAATAAAAACCGAAATAGTCAAAAAGTCAGTATATGCGCAATGCAAGTTCTAACTGTTAGCTTTCCTCATGAATAAAGATAAAATACAGTTTTAATTTTAACATACAATTTTGTTACAGTAAAACAGCACTGCTCTCTGTAAGCCAACAGTTGCAAATTGTACACCACACAGCAGCGAAGTCGGACTATAATTATATACAGAGGATATGCAACGCATAAAAATCCCAAAACTGTTACCATTGTCGAGAAAACCGAAACTTATACTGAAACGATTTTGAAAATATACCGAGAAAAATACCGAAAACTGATATCGACTTAAAAACCGATACTAACCCATCTTTAGAATGAACGAACCAACTAGCCCAAAAACGATCTAATGAATGAATGAACGAATGAACCAATGAGCGAACGAACGAACGAAAGAATCGAGGGTGGCCTACTTACTTCGACTGCATGTTCCGAATTCTCCGATCCACGTCGTTCCTCGACATTCTATAGTCCAAGTCTCGGAACTGGTATCGCATCCAACCGTAGCGATCGCTCCCTGGCGCCGATACCACGAGTCATCGCCAATTACAGGATCAGCGCATCCGATTACTAAACAACATAACATCCTTAAAAGATTTCCTTTGTTTGGGCCAGGGAGATTGTGAAGAAGTCTTTGACTTACTTCCAACAACCAGGTTAGGACCGTGAGGTACACTAAGCCTAAGGAAAGGTCAGGTGAGGTCATCTCAGCTAAGTTAAAGTAGGCCCTAAGTTTGGTAAGGTACGGTAATAAAATATGAGGTGGCATCACAGCCGTTGCATAAATCAAACGTTAGGCCAGGGTGATAGTTAGTTAGATAAGGTCAGGTAAAGTAAGGTAAGATAAGGCCAAATCGGGCGAAATAATCTAAGACACAGCAAGGTGAGATAAAGATAGATAAGATAAAGGCAGGCAAGGTGGGGTCTCGGGTTGAGCTGCGATGTAGGCTTACAGACTGTTTTCCTTTATACAAAACACTGACTTTTTGTGGCAAGGCAGTAGGTCAAAATATATTCTAAAAGAATAGAAAATATTCATGTATTCTAAAAGGATAGATCACATTCAGATATTCTAATAAGATAGGTAGATATTCTTGAAGGATATTCATAAATTATAACTTGGTACAACATATTCCTATTTCTAAAAGGATAGAACATTTTCATATGTTCTGAAAGGATAAAATAGAACATATTCACATATTCTAAAAGAATAGAACAAAAGTCATGTATTCTAAAATATAAAACATATTCATATATTCCAAAAGGACAGAACATATTCATATGATAATTCGTTAGTTAGTAAGACACTTAATATAGCGTTTTTAAGTACCTCACAAAACTGCCGCCTACATTAGCACGTGTTTTAAAAGGATAGAACATATTCATGTGTTCTAAAAGGATAGGACATACTCTGATATTCCAACAGGAAGTAGGGTCCTGCGGAACTCGAAGAAGGTAAGCCGTGGATTCGGACGTCCAGTGAACTTCCGACCGACATATACACGTGACTGATGCGCGCGAAATCGCCGCAGACTACCTTGTGGTGTTTCTGGTCGGCCTCCGTCAGGGTGGCGTACTTGAGGCAGCTGTTTGTTCCCAGGGACCGTACCAGGTCGCCCACCTTGTCCATTGCGAAGTTCCATAGGGTGACGTTGACCCTCAGCCCGGACTTGGCTTCGATCAACCAGGGCGACACGACTGATCCACATCCGGTCTCGGCAGTGACGAGGTTTGACAGGAAGCCACGACCTTGGGTCAGTCTAGCAACCTTCGGAGCACGACAGTTGGCCGTTTCTGGAAGGATCACTGAAATCCAGCACATCAAACTCAACGCTGCAGCATAAGAAACTACCAACAAAACGGCACACAGACAGACATACAGGCATACAGAAGAGAGGAAGACAGACAGACAGCTAGGCAGATATACAGACAGGGACAGGCAAGCAGGCAGGCAGGCAGATAGACTAGCAGGCAGACATACACGCAGACAGACAGATACGAAGGCAAGGAGACAAATAAGGGCGTGATATGGTTTTGAGAGTGGGAGAAGAGTGTCAGATTCAAAAGTTTGAAAGGGGCAAAGTACGGAAGAGCGTTATCTCAACCAAAAATGTTTATGCCCTCCTTTAGTCGACGTCACTTTTTGACAACGTCTTTCTTCTTGTCCAAAGTTAGACGACCTTTCCCGCTTTCCGCTGAGAGCCATCGCTGGACACCTTCGACTAGGCTTCTAGTGAAATGGCTGACTTTCCAGACTTCCGCCTATTCATTAACTGACCTTCCTTGGATAAATCCCAGCAGACCTTTAGGATCAAAGCTGGGGACCAAAAGCACTTCCCCACACATTTTCGGGACAGAAAATAAGACAGACAGGCAGACAGACAAACAGACTGTCAGATACACGTAATGACAGACATGTAGGCAAAACCTTTCTTGCAGGTGTAACCAATCGCCAGGTATGACTTGATATCTTGAAGACAGGGTTCAGTCTTGTCGAGGTCGGGGTTCGGAACCCGTATTTCGCACCGTCTCTGACCGGAACACAGCGAGTCGGCAAGGTCAAGGACATCCTTTTTGCAGCCGACGAAGCCGAGGTCATGTCTGACGCACCTGTTGTGCCGCATGCGACCGTAGAGAGCGCCATCTATGATGATTACTTCGTCTGCTCCGCATGAGGCGCTGAAGGTTTCCCACGCGCAGAAGTCGCGCATTTCTGCTCAAAAACAAGGCATATTGATCGATCGATTGATCGATCCATCGATTGATTGGATGGTCGATTGATTGTTTGAGTGGCTGATTTATTTTCAAGTTTTCAAGTTTAACTGTATTCAAGTTTTCGAATACAAGTTTTCGAGTTCAAGTTCATTCAGACACAGACAGAACACGAATCAAACTAATCTAATGACTTCTATAGCGCCGTCGTCATAATGCCGAAGTCGATGGTCGCTTCCTGTGAAATCGTAATCAAAATCCGTTGGAGAAGCTAGGTCGAATTCCAATAGGTCACAGAAACAAGAAGTTTGGCTATGATGGACAAACAAGTTGAAAGAGATGCATCTTCAGTTTAGGCCTGACTAACACCAAAACTGACAGAACGATTAGAACTTGGCAGCGAATTAGAAAGCCGTAGACCAGCAATCGAGAACGCTGGAGGACCCAACACTATCCTGGTACATGTACGAGGCACAACAAGAGTCATAGGGTTCATTGATCGAGTGCAATAGTTATTACTATGACGGCTGACCAGGGAACAGAGGTAGGTTTTAATGTAGTACTTAGTGAACTAAAAGACAGGTTTGAAACTGGATTCTTTGCTCGATGGACAGTGTAACGAATGCAATTTTGGTGTAATATGCTGATATAATAGGTATTCTGATACTAGGAGTTTTGAACCATTTTTAATTTGTGCAGATCTGTCTTGATGATGCCAATTAGAAGTGAGTAACAGTAGTCAAGCCTGAAACCACTGCATTAGCTAGTGGGATTAAGACAGTGTGAGGCAAAAGAGACCTGATTCTACGAATAGCTGTTATGTGAAATTGAGCTGATTTGCAAATGGCGCAAGCGTGATTAGAAAATAACATTGTGGAGTAAAAGATTATTCCTAGACTGTGTGCGAATTCAGGATCAACCGGATCGTGATCACAACAGTTAGGCCCTACTCAGGAGAGACGGGTTCGGGCTTCCTCCGAGACGGTTACTGTGTAGGGATCTTGAACAAGTTCTTAACTCACAATTGTTCGGCGCCATCGATTGATGCTTTCATTAGATAGTAGCGCCTAATAAATGCAGAAATAATAATACTAATACCCACAAGAATAACGATAAGTAGAAATTATTTCGCTTAATTAATTTATTAGACGATGGACGATCGGATGATTGACTGATTCATTGATCCATCGATCCATAGACCTACTCATTATCATCATCATCATCATCATCATCATCACCACCACCACCACCACCACCACAGCTACTATAAACATTAATGTGCAGTTTTGTTAACTGTAGTGGTGGTACATCAAGCCGTGCAGCCAATAAATCTCAGCCGCCCCCGCCCCCCATTCGATGATTCGATGGCCATACAACTCCATAGGTCCAAGAGAAGACCGGGTTCTGTTTGAGCCTCGGTCCAAAATACACAACTCGTGCTCGTGTGCCAATGTCGATAGCTCTCTACTCATCCTACCAGTCGCCCAACACTCCTACCGAGCAATGCGACAGACCTCGTGCCCGGTTGAAAAATTGTTCCCTCGTATCGATCATGCGATGGGCAAACTTTTCCATTGCGAAGCAAATAGGCGCCGTTGTTTAAATAATAACGACAAACAAAGAACGTTAATTTAATCAGACTGCACTTTCTCACCCCACTCTGTTCTACACGCCCTCCCTCGCTCCTGAACCCCCCACCCCCCCCACCCCATCCAGCGATTGTCCACTCTCTTCTTATCATCCATCCATTGCCACTTCTCATCTCGTATCCTGCCCTGCCCTGTCTTTTTCTGCTCTGCTCTCCCTTCCTCTCCTCTCTTCTCCTTTCCTAAAGGTTTCTCTCCTTTCCCCTTCTCCTTTATGTCGTTATGGCCGGATCTCGCTTCCAGATTTCAAAGCGTCGATCTCTGTCTCTTCCAGTATGCATCATTTCGAGTGTAAGTCTGTCCGTATCTTTTCATGGTCGCACCTTGCAGTAGAGTGAGAAGGCTGCTGCAGACCAACCCAGCAGCCATCGTCGGATGTCCCTCAAGCTCCCTTTCCAAAATAACTCGTCTACCGTCATCAGCAGGTCCAGAGGCTGAGCTCGAGAGTTTGCCCGCCCTATTACCGTCCACAGTGATAAACTCACGCCCAGACACACACACATGCATGCGTACACACACCCACACACGGAGGCAGTGCGCCAGTCTAAACCTACACAGGCGCCGCCAATCTAATCATAAGGCGCCGCATTATCGCCTGCATGGACGCGTTCCTATAAAGGCGCCACAATTTATTAAGCATGGCGTGCGCTGTTGATGCAAGGGTCACGGGTGTCATGGCGCCGTTGATTAATTCTATTATCAGCCGATGGATCCCCGTCCGATCACAAATTCATCAGCCGCGCAAGATGGCCGACGACCGCTGCCTTGGGCGATAATATATGAGACACTTCATCATTGTATCCAGACTTAAAACAGCCTAGTAGAAAGCCTCCTTTAGAAGTTTATAGACACCGAGGGAACCTTTTGTTTGGTCCGGCCGTCAGTCGGGAATGGAAAGAGCTGTAGGTATATGGAAGCTGTAAGAAGGTGAAGTGATATCTGAGGCTGTTGTTTAAGGCAACTGCATACTGTTTCTTGCTTGTGCAAATACAACACACGTGAGGGGCTGCAACAGGAGCCACAGAAAATGTGTCCAGATATGTTAAATTTATTGTTTAATCATTCATTTATTCGTTTATTTGTTTGCTTGTTTGTTTATATCCATCCATCCATCCATCCATCCATCCATCCATCCATCCATCCATCCATCCATCCAAATCTGTGTGCATTCATTGCGTAAGCAGGGCGTGTTGTTCAGATTTCATCCTGAGCGGAGATTTGTCGGAGTGGACGTGGGGAGGCTCCTGTGGTCAGACCATTTTCCGGACTTGAACGGCCGACTTAATATCCGGCGGCTGGCTTCAGGTGCATCCACCCATCTCGTCCGAAGGCCTACCTGGCCGGACTAACTTATTCCACAGCAGACGAATAGCTACCTTCAAACGTCACGCCTCGCAGGTTCGCAGAAAGCGATGCATGATGATGATTGAAGCCCTGTGGGATTTGGACGGAAACATTTGGACTACCTATCCATTTCTTTCTTACCAATCGTATAACATATGTACTTTAGCTGGCACAAGGCACACAGACACTGCAAATAAAATTACAAAAACGAATAACTATCTCTTAACTGGAGACGTTGGATTCAATGTACATGCAGTCTACTAGTGTACAATATTAAAACCCGACAGATACAACAAATCTATGTTACCTACGCATTATATCCATATTCACAGCAACACAAAACTTTTCTTTAAAGCAACACACTTCTCTCTAAACAGCACACTCGGGCACACTGCTTGCACGTAGCACCAACCTCTTTGAATTGGTGATAAAATCTGAAGAAAATATGGTGAAAATGTGAGCATGGGACAGCAGTTTAGTTCTAGTAATCACCTGGTGATCATCAGTTGGGAATTAATCATAGAGAAGATCCAGGAAGTCAAAGCTTATGAGAAAAGACAAAACTTCTTTAATGCAGACTATGAATGAGTAAGGAAAAGATTGAAGGAATAAGATCTGACAGATGTTAATTAAAGGTATAGGAGTGAATGAGGCATGGAAAAGAGTTTACAGAAGTCATGACATAGATTATAATTATTGACGAAACATACCTAAGCAAAAAAGAACCATAAGAAGAGGCCTTGGGTAAACCGAGACGTCCAAAAAAGAGAATGGCAAAGAAAACCCCATGGAAGAATTTTCAGAAGTTAAAGAAAGAAACGAAAACTGGACTGGATCATGAGAATACAGCAAGACTTGAGAAATTAAGAACCAAGTGAGTTAAAGGAATATCTGCAATGATGCAAACAAGAAGGCAATAGAAAGTTCTAAGCAGAAGTGATCAAGGAATGTAATGGAGAACCAGAAAGAGTTTTCACAACTATGTTAGAAGCAAGCAGAAACGGAAATAAAGGGTAGGCCCACTGAAAATGTCCGATGGAAACGGAAAAGTCATTGTAAATGATGTGGAAGCTGCCTCAGCGCTCAATAAAAATTTGAGCGCTGTGTTTACTTTGGAAGTCTTCAATACTTTGGAAGATCTTTCATATTGGAGTTTCTTATCAAAACATGCACAGAAAGGACAAGGATAGATTACTGGCATTTGAGATGCGATATTACAGATGGATATTACACATCAGACGTCAACCGATAGATTAATTACATCCTAAATGTCTGTACGAAATGAGAGAAAAATCGGAGAGGCATTAGCACAGATCTTCAATACATCAATGCAGACTGATAAGGTACCGCGGAATTGGAGAGATGCACTCACTGTGCCATTATTTTAAAAAGGGAAGTAGAAGTGAACCATGCAACTACATACCAGTCAATTTAACTAGTGTTATGTTAAAGGTCATGGAAAAATCATTAATGATATCATAGTAGAGCATTTGCATGAGTATAATATAATAAAGAGCAGTGAACGTGGATTTACAAGAGGTCGTTCATGTTTGGCAATTCTGTCTGCGTTCTTTGAGGAGGTTTATGAAAGGATATATGAAAGTAAACCTGTAGAAGTAGTTTACCTAGATTTGCCAATGCATTTGACAGTGTAAACAACTATGTTACCTTTACCTGTACCTTACTTTCAAACAACTGTTGTCGTTTGCGTGCTTTACTTCCTCTTAGCAACAGATGGCGTTATTAAGGTTACGATAGATGGCGTTCATAGTAGCGGAGGCAAGAAGATGGGCGGAGAGGAAGGAAGAGATGGTCATATGAGGTAGGAATGGATGCGTGGAGGGAGGAAGGGAGGGAAGGAGAGGAGAAAGAAGGGCCTCCAAGCCAGACGAAGTGTGAAAAAAAACCGTCTGAAAGGCAACTGATAAGCCGGTACAAATTATTTATATTCGACAGTGGTTAGTTGCATGACGAAAAAAGCAGCTCGGCATAACGGCACGCCGTTGAGAAAGATATAGGCTTTTGGATTGATGGCTTTATGAATGGTAGACAGACAGACAGACGGACGGACGGACGGACGGACAGACAGACAGACAGCATTGGTTCCCTTGTCACTTGTCAACCAGTTCAAAAGATTCTCCCCTCTCCTGCTCACACCAGAACTCCTTCAGTACCTCCAGTACCGGGCTGAGTTCCCATACATCATAACTTTAAGATTAGGCCTTCGTAGTTTCGCAGAAGTCTGAGTGTCAACCGACACAAAATGTGCTCTCTCAGACAAACACTAAACTTCTACGTGTGTCTATGGCATGACTTAAATACCTAAGTATACACATTCAGCATATGCTAACGTAACTACCCACACATAGCTGTACAAAATTGTTGTCAAGTATTCAGCTACATCGACACACAAGACCTCCAAACTGTTCACGTAGGCCTATATATAGATTCTCAATTTCAACTATACCGCTACCTATACATATATATATATATATATATATATATATATATATAGAATTTATCCAAATTATGCGTGTATAAACAAAGGCATAACTTTTCAAATAAACACGCACCAGTGTATATATACTCTTTAAATACATGCACTTCTTAGCAAACCAGCGTAGATATATCTACACTTATGAAAATAACGAAGACTTTGGGAAGTTAAGCACTTCGTTACTCCAGCTTCCTGTTGCTTCAGTCTCGGCCTCGCTTCTCGAGTCCATCCAATCGAAAACATCCTTCGAATTCTCTGACTTCTGCTTCAGCTTGTTTAGTCACACAGCGACTGACTTTCGACCCTCTGTCTACCCAGTCGGCCTGTTTCTCCTTCTCCCTACACACCAGCCCATCCCACCTTCCCCCAACAAGGTAAGGTGTTAGGCGCGCCAGGGCCCATGAGCGTCTTACAATAGGAGCCCGTAGAGCATTCTGTGACAGTCAGTTCACAGTCGACATGCTTTCTTAGACACTGGCGCACTATTGGATTCGTATTGTCGCATAATTAATTAAATTAATTAATTAATTCATTAATTCATTAATACATTCATTTATTCATTCACTGATTTATTCATTCATTCATTCATTCATTCATTCATTCAAGTATTCATTCATTCGTTCATACGTTCGTTCGTTTTTCATTTATTTTTTCAGTCAGTCGATCAGTCAGTCAAGTATTTTCACACATTTAAGGGAAATATAATGGCTAAATCTTACACACAAAATTACGCACATCGTGTATAATGTTAATATAAACCAACTGAAATTTGGCCTATTGACCCTCACGGAGAGCTGTCTGAGGTCAGTGCCAAGTGGCGATGGTTTCTAGACCTGTTGGAGTCATTGTAGACAGATCATGAGGAAGAATGGGACTGGGAGGAAGAAGACGGGGATGGAAGAGGAGGATGAAGAGGAGCAAAGTAAGGAAAAGGAGGAGAAAAAGGAGGAAAGAAGGAAAAGAAGAAAGAAGAGATGGAAGAAAAGAAGGAAGAGAAAGAAGAAGAGCAGGAATAGGAAAAGGAAGAGGCGTAGGGGAAAAGTAAGAGGAGTTAGGGAAAACAATTGCATGTGGTTGGAAAGTCCTAAGTGGATAGAGACGAGGCATGGCTGTTGCAAGATTGATGCAGAGGCAGCTAATACCTGAGATTAGAGTGTCATCTTGTTGCACAACACGAATTCGGTTAGTCATATACACACAGCCATCGGTTGCATTCGAAGATCTGGTCTATAGGTTCACGGCTTAAAGGCTTCTTAAGAACTTTAAGAACTTCCGAACCGCTCACATATTGTAGCTTATCCTGTCCTGTTTATTTGGTCTTTCCTTCACCTTTCCTTTCTTTCTTTCCTTACGTTATCTCTCTTGCTTCAATTTCTTTCCTTTCGGTTAATTTTTCCTGTTCTTCCCTTTCTTCCTTTCCTTTCTTACTTTCCTTTTCTTTCCTTGTCTTTCATTTTAGTTTATTGACTTTATTTTTCCAAACTTTCCTTTCCTGGACATATTCTATGGTGTTCTACCCTATTTTATCATATCCTACGATAGCGTTTCGTTTCCTGTGATGTTGTATCGATCTTAACCACTCCCATTCCACGACATCACATCACATGCTATCCATTTTTTCACGCAAATCCATTCCATCGTATTTTCGAGCCGAAAGATTTCGTGTTACAACTCAAGCGTTAGCGGACTTATTTCCCTGCTTGATTGTCAAGAGTTTGCATGAACTCGATGGTTATTGATACCTGATTGAAAGCAGTGATCGAATATTTTATCATGCAGTCTTGAGCTGAGGACAGCACTGGAAAGGAGTCAGATCACCTATAAAGGCTGTAGCACCGTATTGCACAAAGAACAAAGGGATGAGGCATGAAGCATCGCGTATGTGCATTTGCAGGTCGCCTTCGATTCGATATGCGCTCAGATAAGCTAAAAAAAATAAAATTTTAAAATTGCTTTGCGTTTCTACCCACCTGTGTCACCATATCGCGCGTTGAAACCAAGAATGTAGGTCATCAGAAAAAGAATGGTTTCGTACGACGTCATCTTCCCGTATTATATCGTTCTCGAATGTGACGATTTTCTATCTGATATCACATTTTTATGTGACAGTATTTCTTTGTAATGTTATACTTTCATGTGACTTTCTCTTGTCAAGTGACTTCTTCCACGCGATATCCGACTTCCATTTCGCGTCATCTTCCGAAATAACGTAATCTTCTTATTCGTAAGCAGCTGAAAAAAAATTTCTGTGTGTAACTGGTGTTTACAAATTTGATGTTTATGAAGGGCTGTTTTGAAATTCAGTGTTTAATAAGGGTTGTTAACGCATGTTGTGTTGTTTATGAACATCGTGTATAAGCAATGTAACCATATGATGATGATGATGATGATGATGATGATGATGATGATGATGATGATGATGATGATGATGATGATGATGATGATGATGATGATGATGATGATGATGATGATGAGTGATAGACGACGACGATGACGACAATTTGAGTATCATCAGCATAGAAATGATATCTTAATGAATGATTGTCAAGCAATGTACCTAGTGGAATGGTGCATGACGTAAACAGAAGAGGACCAAGCAGAGAACCATGTTTACGTACGATTAATGACTACATATAAGCGTATATTTTAGGCCACAACAGTATCTGCTGTGACCAGACATTACTGTTAAGGGTGTAACTCCGTCGTCATCCACAGAGATGCTGACGGGCGTTGCAAATGCCTCTGGACACGCCAGAGTCTTGCATGTCATTCAGCACACGCCCGAGGGTGATGCTGCTGCTGCTGAAGCTGGAATGACAGGAGGTAGAGAGGGAAGGAGGGTCGATCGGTGGGGCGAGCAAGAGCATTCAGGGCACGTCGCCGGCCGTGGGTCATCTGTCTTCCGGCGAACGGTCCTTCGTCGACTGACCGCCTCTCAGGCAGCAGTCGTTACACCAACTACATATTTACGGCAACTTTGCAGGCCTCAGTTTCATTCCGTTACTCTCTCTGTCTCTCCCGCTTTTCTTCTGTCAGTCTTTGCATCCCTCTCGCCCTCTGTTTTGCTATCTTTTCTTGCTTGCTATAGCTCTCTCTCTCTCTCTCTCTCTCTCTCTCTCTCTCTCTCTCTCTTTCTCTCTCTCTCTTTCTCTCTCTCTCTGCGAGTCTGTGTCTTTTTAGCATTCTCTTTCCCACTCTCGCTCTCTTAGTCTCTTTTCTCTCTTTAGGTCTTTGTCCCTGTCAGTGTCTCACTCACTCGCTCACTCGCTCACTCGCTCACTCGCTCACTCGCTCACTCGCTCACTCACTTTTTCTCTCTTACTCTCTATTTCTATCAACATCTTTCGCTCGGTTAATCTCTGTCTCTATCCTTCTGTCTCTCTCTCTCTCTCTCTCTCTCTCTCTCTCTCTCACCGTCTCATTGTCTATCTCACTATAGCTCTCAATGTCTTTCTCCTATTACTGTCCGTGTACGTCTATCGCTCTTTCTCAATCTTTTGTGCTCCCTCAGGCACTGTATGTATCTGTCTGTCTGTCTGTCTGTCTGTCTCTGTCTGTCTGTCTCTGTCTGTCTGTCTCTGTCTGTCTGTCTGTCTCTCTCTCTCTTGTTGCACTCCATCCATTCCTCCGCGTGTCTCTGCCTCTCCTTCGGTTACAGAGGACGGAAAGAGTCTCTTAACACAAGCTTCTCTCGTTCCGTTAGAAATAGAATCACGAACTCAGCGTCAACTGACGGATGTCGATGGGTTTGTAACAATCCCCCTCTCTTTCTTTCCGCTCCCTCCTCCCTTCTCTCCTTCTATCCCATCATTTCTCCCATTCCCGCGGTCATTGTTCTGCCAAGATACGTCTTGGCTCTTAGCTAAGGACGCGTGGAAGACAGTGCAGGAGCAAGAGACGGTTATGAAGGGGAGGGAGGAAGCAAAAAGTAGGGAAAGAATAAAGGGGCGGATTAATGATCCGGAAGAGAACGACCTGAGCTGAAGAAAGGACCGTCTGCTAGAAAATCTATGGGAATGTTGAATATGATGACTCACTGCATGTATGTATGTATGTATGCATATATATATATATATGTATGTACATATGCATGTATGTATGTATATATATATGTCAGTATGTATGTCAGTATGTATGTATGTATGTATATATGTATGTATGTATGCAATGATGTATGTATGTATGCATGTATGTATGTATGTATATATGTATGTCACTATGTATGTATGTATGCAATGATGTATGTTATGATGTATTTCTTAATGTACGTATCTGAATATTTATATAGCGCTTTTAACGACATTCGATGGCCATCTAAATACAACGTTTCTGCTATCACAAGACACTAGTGTGGCTAAAACACCCACAGAGACACGTTGATCGATATATCGAAATTTACTCACGGAAGACCCGGCTATAGGCAGCAGTGACTAATCTTTGGTCTAAGGACCGTAATTCAGCATCTAATTGACAGCAACATGAAAGTTTCCTGTGAATTATCCAACAAGCCACACGAACACCCAATAACGCCGTCGGTGAAAATAATACTAACGTACTGTGTAAAACCAATATACTTGCACTGTGTAACTGTTACAATACTACAGGGTTTACGTGTGACCTGTTGGGATAATGTATGGCGATTAGGGATAGTGATGCAGGCTACAAATCAGTCTACTGTCGTTGTTGCTTGCAGCTTATTAAAAGTGTTGCCAATACCAGTATCTATGTTTGTACAAAACGGTCCAAACCAATATTGTTTTAAAGCGTATTGCTGCAGTTAATATCAAAGCTATTTCATTAAGGTACCGTCAAAGTACCGACACTGTTTTACAACATTTGTCAATATCAAAGCAATATTGCTCTTGAATGCTATAAGAGTGTTGCAAGATAGCGAATGCTACAAGATGGACAGCGGTTGGCACGTCTTGGGGGGGGGGGGGGGGACGGATGCGTGTTAAAAGTATTCTTTAAAGTTAGGAGTAAATTTAACAGATGTAAATTCCGATTATCTTCAAGTACTTTGCATCCCTCTAGTAATGTATTAACATAAAATTTACGACCACTAATTCGGAAAAATGTCGAAAAGTCGACGAAAGTGGATGACCTGGTGAACTTATTTTTAGACGACCTGTTTTTCTCCTCTCTACCAGCCTATATATCTCCGGCGTTTGAACAACTCTTCAGTAGACTACTGGACAATTACACACAAATTTGAATTACTATGGCTAAATAAATTTAGTTGCAATCACAGACATATTTTGTCTATTTTTAAAAAGGTTCTGTTAATTTTTACGTGACCTTTGCTGCACTTGCTGTTTTCTCCGCATGCCATTTTGTGTCCCAAGCTTTTTGTCATACGCACTTTTGTGGCACGCTCTTCTGTATTAAATGCTCCTTTGCAACATGCTCTTTTGTCACTTGCTCTCTTGTTGCTTGCTCTTCTGTCGCCCAATTAGGCTAAATCATATCCGCTCTTAATTTATGTTTAAGTGTTGGACCACAGGAAGGGGTGGAGTGTTGCATTTCTCATTAAGGATTGAATAAATTTTCATATTTTTGACTCGAGTCAAGTAACATTAGCGCATGTTACCCATGAAAGCTTGTTTGTAAGCATTTAACAAAACAGGGTAGTTGATTGCATCTTAGGAGTTCTGTATCTACCAGCGGGGCAAACACTTGAAACTTGTTGATTATAACATCGATATATTGAAATATCAGGAACACTTTAACACACAATTTCTTCAACTGTGTGGCATCTTATCATTTCCTTCACGCCGTACTTCGACCACTAGAATCAATGATACTCCATCAACTCTAATCGACTAACGCATGGTAACTTGTCGATTATTCGTTTATTATCCGTGATATATAAGATAATCTTCCCCTATTCTGGCCTGGGCTGACCTTACTCCTCTCACATCTATCTACAGAATTCGGTGTGCTACTCGACTGATTAATGTTGACTCGATGGAACGTTTTGGGTCGCTGCTTATGCAGTTGGATTGGACTCCGGTATCTGTCGCCTGCGTTAATAATGACTCCACTCTTGCATATGCGCTGTTCACTGACTGATAAAAACGCTTATGATCAAACAGTCCCACTGATTCATTATAACAAAAGGGGGTGCAAAAAAAACAAACGACCGTGGATGTCTACGGCCATGTTGAAGTCAAGTAAAAGAAATCAAAATTATATATTCATTATTAAGAGGAGTACAAAACTAGATTCACCGTATATCGAAATAAATACCAACAGTTACGAATTAAAGCCGAACAACTTAGAGCATCATTGGATCAACAGTGAAAGCGACAGATAACGGTTCTAACATAGACTGCATTAATATAACTGGAATCACGGTTAGCGATGCAAGATTAATGGCAAATAAATTTAACGACTATTTTACAGGCATTTTCAGTCCCTAGCTGCTAGCATTCCTCACCGTAGAACCTTTGTTTAAAAATATCGTAAACCATAATCCCAAATTCTTTCGCAATCTGTCCGACATCCCTCTCGAGAAAATGAAAATCTGGGTCGCTCCTTATAATGGCCCATCCCGCATAGTGGAGGTCCTGATGATATTGATCCTTGCAGAGCCAGTCCTGTCTTGCATGATGTAGCAACTCCCTCGTCATAAATCGTTGACTGTTCATTCTCTACTCGAATTGTACCATTAGGATTAAAAACTGCAAAAGTGTTGCCTATTTTTGAACATGAAAATAAAATATGCTAATAGCTTATAGACAAATTTCAACTTTACCATTCATATCCAAATTTTCGAAAAATAATAATGTACGCAAGACTGTCTAGTACAGTAATGTTACAAATATGAATATTTTATGCCACCAACAGCAAAGATTTCGAACAAAGCGAATGGGTGTATTGGTTTATACCGAAGTGTATTGGCTGCGCATAATTTACTTCCCTCTGCGTTCACGTGTTATTTTTAAAGTAATTATGAGCATCAAGCACGTGAAATAAGATCGCAGGGTAATGAATATGCTAGTTTTGCCCGCACTAACGTTAACTCGACAATTTTCAACTAAATGCGTTGGACCTTCTTTCTAAGCTAATATAATCAATCTAATTTGATGACTTCTATAGTGCCGTTATAATTAGATTAGATTTATCCCATGTTATTAATAGTCTGCCAAATATAATTTAAAAAACATCTATGCACGCTTATTTGAACGAACAAACCAAATAAATATTTGAATTAATCGATATATGAATTAATCACTGTGTTAGTAAAGTGTTTGGTTTGGTTTGTGTTAATTTCCAGTTGGAATGATATTATATTGATCATTCGTCATTTCAAACCGATTAAATGCTACATAAGCGACCCTACTAAGCGGGACCTCTGTCCTTTCTGGGATTCCTCTATGTTTCACAGAAGCATTTTGTATATACTGTGTAGTGATATTGTTGTTGTTGTTTTTGTTGTTGTTCTTGAGAACATAATTAATTATAAAAAAATGTAGAAATTAATAAAAAGCAATACCACAACCAACACAGAGTTAAGGAGTTTTTAAAATAAAAACGTGTAAAAACTTGTTATTTAAATTTTTGTCAAAGCCAATATCTGTTTTCAAAGTTTTTCATTATATTACCAATACCAGTGTTAAAATTTATTATGTACCGCATTTGAGTCAACCAGCTTACTTTTCATCCTTGCTCATATCTCAAACTCACATTATTCCAATCGATCCTCGGATACTTTAAATTTTGCAATACTAGGAGCCTAGAATACTATTAAGCAGACTGGTATGGTTCATTGCTGCTCTAAGGCTCTGGAATTCTCTACCTGTTTCTAGCCGTCCTGTAAGAGCATTTTTCTATCATTCGACCTAATGGATCATCCTTGTCGGATTCCTTGCGGTTCATCCTTGTCAGATTCCTTGTGGTTCATCCTTGTCAGATTCATTGTGGATCATCCTTGTCGGATTCATTGTGGTTCATCTTTGTCGGATTCCTTGTGGTTCATCCTTGTCGGATTCAGTATGGTTCATCCTTGTCGGATTCATTGTGGTTCATCCTTGTCGGATTCATTGTGGTTCATCCTTGTCGGATTCCTTGTGGTTCATCCTTGTCGGATTCCTTGTGGTTCATCTTTGTCGGATTCGTTGTGGTTTATCCTTGTCGGATTCAGTATGGTTCATCCTTGTCGGATTCATTGTGGTTCATCCTTGTCGGATTCCTTATGGTTCATCCTTGTAGGATTCATCCTTTTCGGATACATTGTGGTTCATCCTTGTCGGATTCAGTGTGGTTCATCCTTGTCGGATTCATTGTGGTTCATCCTTGTCGGATTCATTGTGGTTCATCCTTGTCGGATTCATTGTGGTTCATCCTTGTCTGATTCCTTGTGGTTCATCCTTGTCGGATTCATTGTGGTTCATCTTTGTCGGATTCATTGTGGTTCATCCTTGTCGGATTCCTTGTGGTTCATCCTTGTCGGATTCATTGTGGTTCATCCTTGTCGGATTCCTTGTGGTTCATCCTTGTCGGATTCATCCTTTTCGGATACATTGTGGTTCATCCTTGTCGGATTCAGTGTGGTTCATCCTTGTCGGATACATTGTGGTTCATCCTTGTCGGATTCACTGTGGTTCATCCTTGTCAGATTCACTGTGGTTCATCCTTGTCGGATTCACTGTGGTTCATCCTTGTCAGATTCATTGTGGTTCATCCTTGTCGGATTCCTTGTGGTTCATCTTTGTCGGATTGCTTGCGCTGCGCTCCGTAGCCTTTCTTCCGGACCCAGTGACCTTTTGGATCTTGACTGGTCCTTTTTTTACTTCCAAGGAACCATCGATTAATGTCGTGTGTTTTATGACGACGCTATAGAAATCTCGAGCTCAGATGAGACTAGTACTTTTGTACAGGCATTATCAATAGCAAATCCAAAATTGTATTTAATAGCGATAACAATGGCAATAACAATACTAATAGTGTTTGAAGCGTATTCCCAATACCCATGTGTATGCTGAATAAATTAAGTATTGAAGATATAAAGAACTAATGCTAAATTCAAAAGAATTGCCTCTATCAGCTTAGGAACTCCACTGGTAAACCAAAATACTTGGCATGTATTTGTAATGCCAATACAAATATCCTTTACACATACGAAATGCTTAATTAAATTGCATCGGTCAGGTAACATAGGGATTACATTTACTGAAGAAAATCATTAGAGAATATAATTACATTTTAATTAATTCATTATTTAAAACTGACGGACGTCAATGGTGGCTTTATGAGTAGTAGTCTTTCATTCCTTTTTTCCTTACAGATGACGTTGTTCTTAATGGACTCAAAATCATTTAGGTCATTTAGGTCTTTTACCGGTACATACAGGGCACTATAAAATGTCCATTTACATTATATTAAATTGCATATACATTACATTAATATCAAAACATCATATATAAATAGAGTAAATATCTAGACTGATTTAAAAAATAATCATTGATATAAATATAAATAAATGGAGTAAATGTATAGAATAATATAAACAGCAAGTGGAGGATTGTACCTAATCTAAGGCAATTCGTAATAAACACCATACAAGTAGTCTAAATAAAACTCACGGAATGACAGAATTATGTAATATAATTTTCTGCTGTGAATCAAATTCAAACGTATCTAGATTGCAGGTGGGTAAGGTAAGGAAAGTCATGTTTGACACTGATTTATGATGCGCCTTTATAAACAGGTGAATACTCGCCTGTGAACTTCAACGAAGTAATGCGATGCAGCTCGTCACTCAAGACGCAAAAACCAGACGTATCTATCGGTAATAAGGAAATCCCTCTGCAACAGATCCCCATAAAACAACGAGCGCCATCATCCGATCTATTGACTTCTATAGCGACGACTGAGATACGTCAGAAAAGGCGCTGCATAAGAAAAGACCAACGGCGGAGAAGCACTGACTTTTCGCTCTTTTGCTGCTGAGGCAGAGAAGCATCTCTGTGCGAAGTCATCGCCGCAGGAATTAGATGTGGCAGCCAATGGACGGCTTTAGAGACTGCTGCTACTACAGCTGCTGCTGCATTCGTGTGCTGAGGATGGGGAGGTGGAGATGTTTCGACGGAAGGGAGGAAGGAAGGGAGGAATGGAGGGCAGAGAGGGATGAGTGGGGTGGGAGGAAGGCTGGCTGGCGTCGACACGGGAAGATATCGAGAAACGACACTACACAATGGACGGATAATTAGTTTTCCTGCGTTTCTATGAAGATAGTTGGCGCCTTTGTACGGATGGATGGATGGACGGAGGGACAGGTAGATGGTTGGATGGATGGATGTACAGATGGATGGACGGAGATAGACGGACGCAGGTATATGAATGGATGGGGAGAGAGAACGAGAGAGGGAGGGACACAGGGAGGAAGGAATGGAGAAATGGAGGGAGGGAGGACTGAAAGGAGAGAAGGAGAGAAGAAGGAATGGAGAGGGATGGACAGAGGAATTGAGAAAACGATGGGATGATTTAGAGAGGGAGACAGAGGGTGGTAGAGATAGGCAGACATAAATATGCGGAGTAAAGCAGACAGTTAGAGAAAAAGAGGAGGAGGAGGAAAAGGAGGGTGAGAAGAGTGGAAGCGGATGACTGTTGAGAGGCTGTTGTCAGCGACAGCGTGTATTCTTTCGATGGCTGTGGCGCGTCGCAACTACGTGCCATAGGACTCCATGGCCAGACGGTTTCAATTGCTGACTCGGTGCTGGTAATTAGTGGCGCTATAGAAAGCACTCGAGATGTCTATACGGTCTCATCACCACTGCACTAACGACGAGACTATATGACTTTAAGTTGTGAACGCTGGCTAGCTGGCTGGATGGCTGGCTGGATGAATGGACAAATGGGTGGGTGGATGGATAAAAAGATGGATGGATGGATGGATAGATAGGTGGTTGGATGGGTGGATGAATGGATGGATGGATGGGTTGGTGGGTGGGTGGGTGGGTGGATGGATAAAAAGATGGATGAATGGATGGATGGGTTGGTGGGTGGGTTTGGATGGATGGATGGATGGATATGTGCGGACGGATAAGAAGAAAGTAATACCATAAGGAAAGAAGGAAGGACGTAAGGAAGTAAGAAAAGAAGAAAGGCATGAAGAAGTGAACTAAATAAGGCAGTAGGAAGGAATGACAGAAGAAAGGATACGAAGCATAAAAGAATAAACGAATGAAAGAATGAACGAACTAATGATCAAGAGATAGGAAAAGAGGAATGTTTATTGGATGAAATGAAGGGAGACTGAGAGAAGAAAAAAGAAAGAAAAAGGCAATGAAAGAAGGAAAGAGGGAAGCCAGAAGCGAGCAAATGAACAAACAAAATAAGGAGTGGTGGCTGACAGGTTTCGAAAAGGACTGGATCTGTGCGTTGAGAAGGAAGGAGAAAGAGTTAGCTAGGAAGAGAGGGAGGAAAGCAGGAAAGGAAGGGTGGAAGTGAAAACTGAAAGACAGAAGCAAAAGGAATCTATGTAGCTTTAGCACAAATTGGTCCTCATGTTTAGAAAG
Organism: Norana najaformis; assembly: GCA_964023275.1. Classification (NCBI taxonomy): domain Eukaryota; kingdom Metazoa; phylum Annelida; class Clitellata; order Crassiclitellata; family Hormogastridae; genus Norana; species Norana najaformis. Next base: position 31,897,320 of record OZ029916.1, on the reverse strand, counting down.
TTAGCTAAAGTATAAATCCTAAAGTATGTCTTAGAGCGAGAGAAGGTACGACAATAAGATATTGCGATGTGCTAGGGTGCGATAACATGATCTCTTTTTTCCACTTTTAGTTTTTTTGTCAGCTAGGGCCATTTTTCTGTGCATGGGCCTCTGTGTAGCCTACAGGTATGCCTTCTAAACGGCAAATCCTGCATGGCTTTTGTTTTCAAAACGTGGCTGTTAATCATTCTGCTCTGTCGTAGGCCACGTATCTGCAAAACAATGAGAACTGTTTACATAACGGGAATCATAGAAGCCATTCGTAAAACTGTATTTCACAACGGAAATCACAGAAGCCATTCGTAAAACTATATTTGTCTCCTGCTTTTTCGTGTCAATACAGCCAGAGAAGCCTACAGGAACAGTTGCTAAGGAATCGATACTAATGCTATAGTAACACCGTACACAGACTAACATTGTTATTTGCAGGCATTGTCAAGAATTTATGCATGTATATATATATATATATATATATATATCCTCATATTCGCGATTATATGTGCATCGTAAATTTCACATACACGTGTAATGTATGAGTAATGCAGATCTAGATTAAAGTGACAAAACGCTCAAAGACTGAAATTGTCTGACTGCATAATCAACAGCAGCTGCTTTAGCCCTATACGGTCTCCAGTCATGCAGATATTAATGATGATTTTGTGATCACAGGACTTGACCGCCACTGAAGAGTTTATTTTGAAGAGGCGCTATACAAATTTGAAATTATAATCGTAGAGAGGGACCGATGTCTGGCTATGAGCACAATCAGGGAATTGGTGTCTCTTTCATAATAAATAGCCTGTATGTTAGCAATAATGTTATGCTAGCCTACCTGTCGACTCATAAGTATTAGAAAGACTTTAAAAATCCGCTCTTTAGTATCGTGAAGCGATGACTGAATGGGGACGTTTTAAAATATTGTTACAGGTTCTACTGAGTTGACAGGCCTTTGTTACAAGCCAAAAGATAACCTAACAGAGGGGAAAATTTCTAAAATGTCTTTCTGTCGGAATTGGATGCACCTGCTTTGAATGTTTCCGCAGGGTTTCCATTCTATCCAAAGATCGATCCTCGCCATCAAAGGCAGCTTCTGTTTGAGTTGGTGGTCGTTGTAATCCCGTACCAAAGGTTCCCAACGATTTGTTGTCATAGGAAACGAGAAGTAACAGCGCTGCCCGTCAGCTGATGCCACATTTCAAGAGAAGAATTCGGGTATACTGCGACAATGCGGTCTTCAAATGTACTCGAGTTTGCTTTGATTATTTGTGGAATGGCGATGTTCCCTCTGAGGATGGCAGTTGTTCTGTGTGGATTCTTCAGTTGCTTTGACCAGTTGATACCCCCAGAAGCGATAAGCTCATTGTCCAAGCTGTTCCCCTCGTCAAGGTTGAAAATGGTAACGTAGTTTGAGCCACTGCCACCGGGTCAGTGGGTCGGCATGCTATAATAATAATAATAATAATAATAATAATAATAATAATAATAATAATAATAATAATAATAATACAATTTATATAGCGCCGTAGGACAGCCGAAGCCGATGAAAAGGGCGCTGTACATGGGTTCAAAATTCAACTACAGTCATAAGATATCCTAAAAAAATGTGTCTCGAGTCGTGACTTGAATGTGTCCAGGGATGAGGCATTCGTCACATTCTCAGGAAGACTGTTCCAAGCAGTGAGTGGGTCCGGCGATAGCGAAGGAACGTTTTCCGAACTTCGTGGAAGACTGCGGGACATGCAGTTGATTCCTCGATGAGGACCGTAGCCGATATGTGTTCTGGTTGTCGGCTGTTCGAATACAGAAGTGGATATATAGCCTAGTAGAAGACTATAAAAAGACTTGTATGTAATTAGGCGCAATTTGTAGGTGATCCGCTGAGGAACGCGCAACCAGTGCAGGTTGTCGCGCAGCAGATCAGTGACGTGATTGAATGACGTCCGACCGTAGATGAGGCGGGCAGCAGAATTTAGCACTGACTGTATCCGCTCTAGTTGACAAGTCGGCAGGCCTGCCAGCAGGCTATTGCAGTAGTCAAACCTGGAGACTATGAAGCTGTTGACCAGAGTGACAGCGGTTGAGGTGGGAATGAATCTGCGGATCGATTTAATGCGACGCAGCTGATAGAAGCAACCTCGTACAAGTTGATTCACATGGGCCAGCTGTCAAAGTGAACCCCAAGGTTGCGAATGGTGTCAGCTGGTCGAACTTTGGTCAGTGTATGCTATGGTCACTGTAGGTGAGGAGCGGATCATTATGGATGCTGGTCGAAGCCTCGAACTCGTAGCCTTGGGACTGCAATGCATCGGAGACATCCAATTATGTTTACGGGAGGATCGCCCCGAATCGGATGACAATACGCCCGAAGACCGACCACGAAGCCGATCTTTTGCTGGAGCATTTTCTATGCGCTCACCTGTGTACTGCAACCGTTCTGCTATCGCTTCAACTATGTCAACCGAACGCAAAATTGCGCAATTTTTAACATTCCGCCACAATTGGTGAGCATCATAAGTGGCTACAGAAGTTACAGAGTACAGGCACTCTGTCAAAATGTAAAGATGCAAGCATCTATTAGCACTGTATTAACATTTATTAAGTCTGTATGAGTTAAATGCTAAACGACACGATACATGAGTTCGTCGCCATCTTCTTATATGACATTCAAAACTTTTTATTCGAATGTCACCATCTCTAGGACATCTTTGTTCTTCAGTAAGACATCAAAGTTTAATTTGTCGGGGATGACAGGCAAAGGCATCTCATTGAAGCACAAGTTATGGTGTTATTTTAATAATATTTCCTACAGTTGGCGAGAAAGCTTCGACAAGGGTCTGGATCCAAGACATTAAGCAATCCCAACATGTATCTGCGAATTGTTGTAAGGCTAAGACTGTTTGAGCTTCTGTTACGTTGCCTTGTTTGATTTTGATCTATACTATAGACCTACAAAAATGCTAAACCCAGATTTTGTTTTATTTTTAGCCTTAGCCAGGTAGTTAGGTTTTTATTTTTGTAACCATGTCTTTCGTAGACATAACTGGTTCGTTACTAGAATAAAACTGTTCATCGTTTGTCGTTGATGTTAATTGGCCATCGAGGCCTAAGTTATTCAGTTTCCTTGTAACTTAAGGTTCCTTTCGTAAAACGTTGGTGGTCTTTTTTGAAATTGAAGTCGTAAAGTCGAAATTTCTAAAGCGCTTTAAGAAGCTAAGCAAAGGGCTCGGGCTTATTCACGAGCTCTGCGTCAAGTCAGAGTGGTACTTTGTGAAGACCACAACCTGGTTTCCAGGAGACCAGAGAGGGAAGGAGACAGCGAAGCTTAAGCTACGGCTGGTTGTATTTAGCTTAAGAGATATGGGAAGGCGGAAAATTGGATGGATCAGGGTAAGATCACTTGAAGAGGTGGGACCTACCTACATGCTTATACTTTAGACGATGAGATTGCATCTGCAAAAGTACTAGCCACCCTTAAGACGAATTGGATGAATTGTCTAGTACAGTGCTTCCTAATTTCAACCAGGGCACCCGTCCTAAAAACCATTCACTAAACGGCACACTGCATGTATGGTACTTGTTTCATATATATATATTATATATATATATATATATATATATATATATATATATATATATATATATATATATATATATATATATATATATATATATATATATATATATATATATATATATATATATATATATATATATATATATATATATATATATATATATATATATATATATATATGATATATACACTTATTCATTTTGGATAAAGCAAAGTTTATTTATCCACTTAGCTACAATGCTTTGTGTCTACTGTATAACTGTGTATTAATGATAAAACAATGTCATTATGTCGACGTCAATACTGATAATCAGGAATTGTCAGCCGTTGTTTCAAAAACCAGGTAACCGGGACAAATTCATTAAAGGCAGACACATAGTTGAAGATGTCTTCCCCTATTGTACCAATCAGTTCCTCGCAAAACAAAAATTGCTCCAACATTTCTGTACCGATTGAGAACATTACGAAAGCCATTAGATGCGATTTTCCGCTTACATCTATAGATTCGTCAATCTGCAGAGCAAATCGATTACAGGTCTAGAGTAAACAACAGACGTTATTGCTTATATCATCTGACATAATTTCAATCCGTCTGGAAACGGTGTTATTTGAAGACGGCATTTTAGATATAATTTTTCCCGCATCTTCTCCAAGCATTGTTTTTACCATCAACCCTGCATGCAAGCATAATCAAAGATTCTACAATGGTTTCATTCTTTAGGCCACTAGCTCTACGACCTGAAAGTTAACCAGCTGAGCCCTATCTGTCACCGAATTAAGCTTAACAAAAAACTGCTCTTGTTTCTGTTGACCGTCCAGTAGGCCTATACGTCTAAAATATGTTTTATTCTTCCGTATGTGATTCTGTTGCTTTGTTTGTAGGCCCTAAATGGCCTTGTATCTTGCTTGGTACCATAGCTTCATTTTCGAGAACGTCCCAGCATATTACACATAGTGGCTGTGGAATGCCTTGCATATTAACTTTCTTTATACCGTCGAATTGCTTTCGTTTTAGCAACATTGCTTCTATCTGCATTACTGTCATCGTCTCTGTTTTTGTTAGCGTCCGCGCTGCTTCGTATAGGCCTACGACTTTCACCGCAGTCAGCCATTTCCGGGCAGAAAAAAAAACAAAATGATTTAAAATTAACTATAAATACTGCAATAAAGATGTAGTTTTTATCGTAAAAATGAGATTTAGCATTAACACATATTTGTAGACAACTTTCAAATATACGATGTTGCAAACACGCGTAATCATTAAGCTTACTAACGATGATGTCATAGAGTAAATAAGTAAGTTAGTTCATCGGATAGTAGACGCAACACATGATGGTTTATGCCGATTCATATCCAGTAAATCAGCCTGGTAAGTAATTGTACTTGACTAATTTATCATTCTGGGACAGCACTTATAGTCTGATTGAGTTACATTATTGTCATTTAAAATTTTTGATTTCCGACATTCGGCCATGGCACACTGTGTTTACCACGCTCGCGGCACACTTGTGGCTTGAACCATGACCGTCAATCTAATATACGGTCAGTGCCTCAGTTCATTGCCGAGTTTGCTATTGGAGGCAAATGGAGTAGAAACCTCGAAGCAACTTTTCCAAGAGGCGCTGTTCTGTTACAATTGCAATTTCTAGTTCTACGCTAAGGTTTCGTAGCGACATAGATTATGAATTGATCTCACCAGAAGACTGCGTGCTGTAGTTTAGTTTGGTTACAGTTTTCAACAATTCGTTACCTTAAATAAAAATGTCAGGGAATGGAAATTAATTTGGGACTGGAAATTATTTTGAAGAATGAACTCAGTAAACTGGTTACGGTTAACAGTTATAATAATATATCCGTTAATATCACTGGGTTTTTCGACAATCTCCGACGGACGGAGATTTGACAACTTTAACTAATGAATATTGCTCAAATATTGACCTCTCTACTGCTCCATCTAAGCATAACGACGTATTTTATGAGTCGGTAGAAGTGAAGGTGCCAGGTTAGCATAAAAAGTTTGTAAAAACTGCAGCAAGACAAATGCAGCTGCACTTTACAGGATTCATGTGCTGCAATGTGGGTGTGAATAGTCGTTTCATTCATTCATTCATTCATTCATTCACTGAATCGTTCGCTCATTCATTCATTGAATCGTTCGCTCATTAAAAATCGCAATGTGGGTCTACAAAATGAAAAAAATTAGAAAATTATTTTCTACATTCCGTTGCAGATTCAAAGCTTTTAATTAATTGCAAATTGTTTTAAATCGCTTGATTTTTTCTTTAAAATAGGCATTTATATTATTTGTTTGCTTGTCTGCATTAATTCGCAATGTGCATATGAGTTGTTTCATTCGTTGTTGGGCAAAAAACGAAAAGTGGTTGCGGCGGCAGCGTATTTAACGTCGGTTGAGATGCGCAAGCAGTGGTCTTCATTTTCCAGCCTAGTGTTGACAAAACGGACGTCTTTGATGCTGGGAATCGGAATTCCCTTCTGGCAGATGACATTCAGTCTTGGAATAGCGACGGTCTTGGCAATCAGGTTGGAAATAGTCGTCAGAATCTGGTCGGATATCTCCCCAATCTGGCTTTCGGTGATGCGGATCACGGATGTTATTTCGGTGATGTTACCTGTCAGGATCATGTCGTTCAGCGACACCGTCAAAGATATCGCAACTGAAACGTTTGTCTTGAACAGTGGAACCAGAGAACCGTTGCTGAGTCTGGCTCTGCAGGTGACAGTTCCAACACCTGTTCCCTTTAAGCCGGCGCTTGATACGGATGCAATAGGGTAGCTGGAAACTGCCATTTCCATTTCGACGGATGCGTTTGGATAAGCCTTACCTGCCTGAGGAACTAAAAATCCGAAGCATTTGAGGCTGGTACAGGTGGTGTTGAGGAATCCCTTGTCCTCAGGTGGCAAGTCGTTCTTGGTCAGCGTGTGCTTCAGGATGCCGTTCTTGAAAAGAACGTATGACATCGTGTTAAGCATGTAATCAGACACCCAGACGGTCACCATTCGATCGGTTGCTGATGCAGGGAATATAGCCGCCTGCCAATATAAACAAAGTCATCGCATATGTAAACCTCTCTCTCGCTCTTTCTCTCTCTCTCTCTCTCTCTCTCTGTCTCTCTGTTTCTCTCTCTCTATCTCTCTCTATCTCTCAATATCTCTCTCTATCTCTCTCTATCTCTCTCAATCTCTCTATCTATCTCTATCTCTATCTCTCTATCTATCTCTATCTCTCTATCTATCTCTATCTCTCTATCTATCTCTCTATTTATCTATCTATCTATCTATCTATCTATCTATCTATCTATCTATCTATCTAATCTATCTATCTAATCTATCTATCTATCTATATATCTCTTTCTGCGAGTCACGAATAAGCGATTATTAAACTACTCATGTAGGCCTATTGTTCAGGAAGCAGTTTAAAAGAGTTTCAAAATCGTCGCAATGCAGGGTGCTTTACAAGGGGTGGTTTGATAATGGAATGGAATGCAACATAAATCGCCAAAAATATGTGAGTCCTACAAAAAAGCTGTGTCGGAAAGAAAGACTAACTAATTTACCAGCGCTTAGATACCTGTAACTGTTAGTGATAGTGGTGGTTTTTGTCATAAAGTATATTGATTAGTCTCTTCATACATCAATATATGCATGCAGTTTTTGCGACAACTGTAATATACATTTTTATTACATGTTTGAGGAGTTCGTTCGTATCAAATGAAATCCCTTGGCCAAGGGGACGGAGTTAAATGTTAACTAACGACAACGAATTAGGGTGCAGCTTGGAGCCACCATCGATTGATGCATTATTACAGCGGCGCTATAGAGGTCGTAAGATCATGTTTAATTAGATTATAAGATTTCAGTGTGGCCGTCTTGCGCATAACGCAAACTGTTGCTAATACGATAGCTCAGATATGTCTGTTAGTTGATCGTTTATCGCTATTTATTCGTTAGATGTAATAGCGAAGTGCGTTAATATTTACCATCAGCATTCTGCTGATGTTACCACGGTAGACATCGTTGCAATGCATCGTAGGCAATCAAGTAGCCAATGGGCGCCAGCGCATTGTACGGAAATTGTAAGTTGAAATTGCTCTAATTGGGGTGGCATCCAGAGGTTTCTACATCGTGGTTTAAGACCATAAGGTTATGGGTTGAGACCATGATATCATTGCTTAGCTACGGCTTTGAGATAATGACGTCATGGTTTGAGATCATAAAGTCGCGTTTGGAGTCCATGAAACCGTGGTACAGGTCATGATTTATGGAACAACGTGGTGTACCGCTTTGCAAATTTAAGAAAGAAAGAAATAAAGCCGTAATTTCAAGATATACCTGGAACGGTGCTTCCGTGATGTCGTTCTTGAGGAAGAACTCTCCCTTATGAAACGATTCCACGAATCCGTGCTGAAATACAGGAGGTGATACCAGGCGATAGTCCAACACCCAGCGATCCAGGATCGTAATAGCCACCGGAAGTGTGGCCAGCTTGGTTCGGGCGTTTACGTCGATGGCCTTGCGGGCTTCTTGGCACAGCTGAACTTGTAGGGCTTTCTTGATTGGTTTAGCCACCTGTTTCGAGAATAGGTTGTACAGCCAGCTGGCTCCGCCGTGGAAGCGGACCTTGAGAGAGTCGATGTTGCACGTGCATCCAGTGCTCGAGATGGTCACGTGACCGGAAGCGTCTTGACCAAAGATGGCGCTGACGGCGAGGATACGTCCGGCGGAGACGCTGACGTCGAAGGTCCCGTGGTCCTTGATAAAGTGCAGCTTGTAGCGCCATCGACCGCTTAATGAGATCTGCGTGTTCAGTAGAGTCCAGGTCAGACCAGTCTTTGGATCGGCTGTCACTGCGGTTGACGGCTTTCCAAAGTGGGTGATCTAGGAACAGATACATATATATTTATGTATCTATGTCTGTATGTATATAAGTATGTATGAATGTATAGCATAGTAAGTGTACAGAGTATGCATTTATGTACACAGTGCTACATACACATACATGCATGCATACGTATACATAACATGTATGTAAGCATGTGTGTGTATATATATAGACGTTCATACATTCATTGTCAATGAGAGGAAGGCGAAGGAGCGATTGGTCGGAGGGCCAGCAGAGGCTAACATAGCTACATCAGAAGTGTGAGAAGTGTCAGAGGTTCTTGCTTCTGGTGGTGGACTTACTGGGCTGCTTGTGGTTTTGCTGGAGTGGAGGAAGAGAGCTTGGTGTGGTTGTGACAGACGGCTGAGAGGAGAGACAGAAAATACTTCAGTCGAAAAGCAATTAAGGGTGAAGTAACGAAGATATGGGTAGAAGCCTTCTGTTCTGGGTAGTCAGGGTAGTTAGTGTGATGTCTTGAAGGGAAAAGAGGTCGCTGTCAGGCGTAAAATATATCCATTTCGCTTGAGCTCGAAGCACCGACAGTCTTTCGAGTTTCGTGTGAGTGGAAAGAGACATGTTCATTTAGTCAACAGGATCTTATTTCCTGAATAAGGGAGAGTTTAGATTTCCAGAAAGCCGACCCTAAGTGTAGAGTTAACTGCGGATTGATTTTTGTCAGTAATAAAGAGGACAAACTGATTGTCTATAGGTGTAATATAGTGCAGTCTAACACAGCAGTTATATTAAAAATTTGTGTCGTTTATATGCATGCTGTTGTACAATCACTTAGTCAAAGATATCATCACCTTCTAGTCGGGATCAGTCCACAAGTGGTTCACGCGGTGGCAGTACGAGGTATTGGGCCAAGCTTTCAACAGCCGGACCCCGATGCACTTGCCATGGATCGCCGCACTACCCTGAGATGCAGGACCCCTTGGTATCACCCTGGTACATGGGCCCTATACTACACTCTACCCTCAGGGAAGTGGAACCCGGCAAGACCAGACAAACTTAAGGTAACAGTTCACCACACGATACTGATGCCCATATAATATACTTACGCGCATATCGCTGATTTCGTAATGAACTTTTCCAACCCAGATCTTCGCTGTTCCAGACTGATCCGGAATTTTCAGTGTCATCACTTTCTTTGCCAGGATGTCCACAGCGACTCCGGCGGCATAGTTGAGGCCAGGCTGAGACACACGGAACTTGAATCCTGGATTGACCACATTGGAGTCGAACTCCGCTGCTGCTGTTTCAGACGATGATGAAGATGATGATGCTATTCCACTCAACAGCATCGCCAGAAGCAGAATCATCTCTGCTGTCACTCCTCGAATCAACCTCTGAGTCATTCTGATGTAGTCTAGAAGATCAACAACAATCATCTGAAACCGCTCTGTTAGATAGGCTTTTATGTAACAGCTGCCACTGCGGCCTGCAAGGTTGGCCAGTTGGGGCCCCAATCGCTGCGCTCGGCTTCCCATGGAGATCATCTGTTCTCCTGCTTTCATATATAAACACCCAACCCACTCCTATAATTCCCACTGTAGAAAGGCATTTTTTGTGCATGTCATGCATTTGATATGTCATAGAGCCTCTCCATGCCACTCCACTTTTTCTCGCCCTTCCTTCACTGAATTCAAGATTTTTCCGGTTCATCATGGCCAATTATCCCTATGAGAACCTACCACCCCTTAATGATTGACGGGTCCACGTGGCACCGAGGACGAAAGCACTGTTCAAAGCGAAAAAGAGTCAAACAGGAATCGAGAAAAACGCCGAAACGCCGAAACTCAGTCGCAGTAGAAGTCCGAACAAATGTGAATTATCGGGCTTTATTTTGCGGAAGACGAAGAAACTGACAAATGGCAAAGGCACTGTGTGTTGGTCCATCCACTTAGAAGTCTTCTTCCGAGCATTCGCACAGTTCCACCTAACTCAGCTTAAGTTACATTTTCTTCCTATTCTTAGGCAGACGTCTCAGACGGCCATGTTCACAGCGATTTAATAGAGATTCCTAAAAGGCGCCGTTTAAATGTTTAGATACATACATACGCATTTATGATAGCTCTACATAAGTCATGCTTTGTATGTATGTATTATTAGTATTAATTTTTAAACTTCTACAGCCCGGTGCATATATAATGCATATATAATGCACAAGGCATCAGTCCATGACGCACCATAACCAAAGGTCAGGCTGCTGAGAAGCAGAGACAGGCTAGGTATGCATGTATGTATGCATGTATGTATGTTTATATATAAGCATTCATACATGCTTGTACTATCTGTCTATTTATGTGGTATCTTTAAAGAATCTTACACTGTTGAAACGTATAGACTTAGTCTTTTAAATTACAAAGGACGCCGCATTACAGTTTTAATAGGATACTGCAAAAAAGTATCCGCATAATGTTTAAGTCGCCAGACCTACACGACTTAAAGCGTGGGCCCAATATGACCTAATTTGCAATGGCAGGCCTTGCTTTAGTTAGGCTGCAATACCTACCGGAAAATATTAGTTTTCCAACTATATGCAAAAAGAACAAATACTAACACTTGAAACAGTAGCAATGACACGCAGTTCTGCGTCTAAAATGTAATGTAAGATTGGTAGGTTGAGTCAATCCAGGATCCACAATGTGTTTGCCTGATTTCCCTAATTCACTTTTGTTTTCCGACATTAGCAGGAAGTAAAACCTACCCTGGGGACTTCTACCGATCACAACTGCACATTTCTGTTTCGACCTCCAGGCAATTTAGGAGATAAAAATAACTACTGCAACGAATTCATTGTTTGCTAGTAGCAGTTTGCTTCCTCTTTCCCCAAAACTACAGCTAAATTTGTTATCAGCCAACAGATTTAACTTCTAAATGCTGAAGGACACTTACCTTAAAAATCGACCTCTGACTTACAAGTAGAATAAGGGAACAGCCACAAAGCTCGTGCTGTTTATTGTTTGCCTTAATGTTTGGGCTGGGCGTTTTATCTCGGTCTGAAGTTTTAATCGGCCTATTCGGCTTGAATATAATTGGCTGCGTAAATTAAGCCTAACTTGTGGAGTATATTAGCAAATGCAAACATCCTAATTACAGTCCTCTCACATCTATGACAACTGTTAACCCTGGACTGTCAACATGGGACTGCGTTGATTGGGGGCAACGACCCTGTGGAGAGAATGCCAGCCGTTATTTTTCCTGTTACCTGGCCATTCTTTACAGAATGATGAAGTTGTCTCCTAATGAACATTAACATCACTTAGGCAAGCGAAAACAGAAATATTTATAAGGCGCTATGTTAAGTATCTATATGTTGTTGCAAGTTGTCTAAGAGATGAATAACCGCAAGTGTTTGATTAAAGACTCATTGTGTTCACAGAAACGACCACAGAGGCCAAAAGGAACAGCAATCTCTCTTGGAGAAGCTTCCAACAAAACTATACTTGACACAGGCAAGTCATGCCACGACAGGAGACAGCATCAACTTCAAAACGACATGTCGTTACTCGTTAGTCCAGCAAACCTACCAACAGGGTCAAACCAAACGCCGGACTAACTAAGCATCAAGAACACGAATATTTATAGGTTGGCTTTCCCGCCAGCGAACTGACACTTGTACGATACAACATCTGTTGTAGGTGGCACCCTCTGGTAGCATTCTAGCTTTCCCTCCAACACGTCCCGCTGCAACAGTGCATGCATGGTTCCACGCTGCAGTAAATCTTCAGGTGAACAGGTTTGTCGGCCCTTCCCTCTGGAATACTCTCCCACTTGACATTTGTAGTCTATCTTTGCACAACAAACAATTAACAATTTCCTCCCTAGTTAAATCTTACCTGTTTAGGTATACTGAATTGCCGTGTTCATAACCCTTTTGAGGAGTTTCTAAAATGCGCTACATAAAAGTCCGGATACATACTTACATACATGCATTAATTAAGTACATTTCCTACATACATACATACATACATACATGCATGCACACATACATGCACACATACATACATACATACATACATGCATGCATACATACATACATACATATACATACGTACATACATACATACGTAGCTGAACCTCTTCAAATACAATCACTGTTACTGTAAGTGGCAAGATGACATCAAGCTGTTGCTGACTTCTGCACTCCTGCCTCCGTCTTTCGAAGCTGATGCATCGCATGAAAATAGTTGTTGAACCCGTGAGAGTTAATCGCAATCGTTATCCTTGAATTACTTTAGCGCCTAAAAAAATAAGTCATGCGTGGGAACCAATTTATTAACGAGCGCTAAACGATCAATGTCTGCTATTGAATTATTGTTGTCTTGCCTAGCTTCCTTTCTTTTACCTTAACCTTGCTTTCCCTTCGCTGACCTTACGTTCTTGCCTCAGCATACCTTACTTCACATTACTTTCTCACCCTGCACTTTTCGTACCGTTTCTTGTTATACCCAAAACCCTCAAATGTAAAGCACTTCGTCCCATAACGGAACTTTTACTGACGAGGCACTGTCCGACGAAGGCCGAACTGAACCCTTATAGCCCGTCCCTCGGTTGCTCCAAGAAATGTAGGCTGCTTCTTTGCATTCTAATATGCTAACGTTATTTCTCATGAACTGAAATTGTTGTGCCTCCCCTCTTGGAAGCTTTTGCCCCTCCCCTAAGCCGGAAACCCTAGCAACGCCAATGTGAACAGGCATATCAGTTCCTGTGCTGCTGCGACCGTGTGCAAATTGTTAATTAAAACGTGTATGCCTCTGTAGCCCGTTAGTGGAATCAGATAACGTCGCAAACTTAGGAGCTGACAACGTTATCAAACTGAACTAACCGTTGACAAAGGAAGTATCGACGTCTTAACGACTGGCTCACGGTTGTAACATACTTCCGCAACATGCCCAGATAATCGCTATTAAGTTTCCCTTTCTGATCTCACAAGAATGAATGTCTTTTGTGTTACACGCATTCTTGCTTGATTCATCCTGTCTTTCCCATTCTTTTACTGCATTACACCTCACCAAATAACATAGCATAACATACAATAGTATAACATATAACATAATGTGATATAACAACATAACATACCATAACATAACTAAATTAGCGACATAATATAGGTCCTAACGGTGATTTCAAAGTGATTCAGAAGGCTTTCGCCTGTTTCAGAACCACGACTAAACATTATCTCTTCTTATATGAATTTCCTCCGTATCTTCGCAGTGTGCCAACTGGTTTTCGACCAGACTCACTAGAGATTTTGCCACCACATCGATTTTTACCCAGAGGCGACCATCGACTGATGCCTTGTGCGATGTTAAACCCAGGGTGTCAAAATGCTGTCTACTGCTTTTTGGAAAGCATATTTGCATAGGGAAACCCCCACTCTTCTATACTTGAGAAATGACAGCAAGTTCTGAATGTTCTTAAGAACATTATGCCAGCTCTTAAGAACGTTCAACAATTCTTAAGAAAGTTCTGTCAGTTCTTAAGAACGTTCTATCAGTTCTTTACATGGGGACATTAAACTGCGTAGAATCCGTTAAAATGGGCAGCGGTGGTGAAGGATCTCACCCGATAAATTCATTGATAAATGAGCAGCGTCAAGGTCATACGGTCGCTAAAGAAAAACATGTCTTTAAGGCCTAAACTTAAGACTCATCTGTTTCATCTTCCTTACTCGCCGTAACTTGACATCTGGTTTTCCTGACCTATCGGATTTCAACAGATTACAGTTTTTTACTACGGTATCGCTTGAAGCGACCAGCGATTGATGACCTGACAAGTATGATTATTAACGGCGCTATAGAAGTCATTAGCTTAGATCAAATTCTGTGCGTAATTACTGCCGTTGGCAAGGGCGCCATTTGTAGTCGTTCCCTAAGCAGTGGGGGAAGGTATCAGGACAGTAGCATATATACAATGACTGGAGAAAAAGCATCCCAGTGGCGTATGGGCCAACTAAGGACAGGGACCCCTCCCATCTTATACAATTGATTTCGATCTGCCGTTGACGTTCAGCTGTATTACTATGCCATGCAGCCTGCGATGCTATGTCCGTGATGCTTTTGTTTGTAGGACATGAACTGTGGTTCTATTTTAATGCAGTTGACAGTAGCGATCACTAGGCAGTGAGGGAATCCATAGGCCCTAATTGTAGACCTGTGCATTATTTGCCATGAATGCCGATAAAGGCTCGTGTCTTGTACGGAATGAAGGATGGGTCTACAAAGTCTGCTGAGTAGTTATCATGCTGGCTACAGCAACGGACTCCTGTGGTTCCTTCTGTAGCCTACTATGGCAACGTCCTGACCTTTTGTCCTATTATGCACTCGGACGTGATTGTGTGCGTCTGTAGAAAACGACGAGAAACTCGCAACACAAAAGACTTGTAAATTGTTTACTGAGTAGAACTGATTTAAACAAACCCGGGACAACTGATAAAACCAAACATCTAGACCTCGTCCCTTAATACCACGGCAGAGACTTGGGTACAGTTGCTGCCTGCGCCTCTCACAAGTTCTTTATAGGCCTATATATTTTCGCCTCAGAGTCACATTTCTGCGTGACAAATTTTCGTAATAACAGCAATAATAATAATGGAAGCATCGGTACCACTTGTGACGTTGGCAGTTCTGGGCGTTTTGGACCTCAGTTTTACTTGGACCTCCGAATACGGGGTAACCTTCCAGTACTATTCGAAAGTCAGCGACACAGGGTGCACCACCGAGATTCCATCGTCCGTAGAGAGCGCCACTAACCGCCTGAGATGCGGCCACCTGTGCGTACTGCAACCATTCTGCTATCACTTCAACTACTTCGCTAAGGAGAAACAGTGTGAGATGTTCTACACTCCGCCGCAGTCGTTCGACATCTTAGAGGGCTGTAGAAGCTACGAAGTGCAGGTGCGTGTACTATGGTGTCGATGTCTACAATGATCTATCATGACAGCTAGGACTACGAAGGCAAAAATATACTAAATATGAATGTAAGCAAACACAAACAGAACTATGATCATTATTAGGGGAGGCTCGAACTCGTACTTTTCGCATTGCAAGCCGGGCACTCCAACGAATCGATTACCGTGTCCCACTAGCAGTGGCGTCGATCCTATGGATGGCCCTGGGGCCCGGGGCCCGGCAATATTTTGAGCCTCGGGGCCCGGCCATTACTTGGGCCCCGGCAATATTTTAGCTGTAAAATCGGTACAAGCAGCTCTGGACTGACAATTTTAATTGTCAGTCTTCACTTTAAGACGTTAGTAAACAATGTCAGTCCGTAATTTCCAATTGTACCTCTCTAGGTATTGCTGTCTATGCCTACCTTTGCTTAGGTAGACAAACAGACAGACAGAAAGACAGATACATGAATATGTACTGCATCAGAACATATGTACTTTTAATGACACGCAGGTCGACCAAGCGAACTGAGTCACAGGCAGTCAGACATACAACCTTTAATTGAACTACACAGGTCGCCAGAGGGCACAGATCTAGGCCCCTATAGCATGATTTGACAGAACCCTGAAAAATAATGGAATGCAGGTCAGATAACTCTCCCTCACCCATGGGAAACTAACTGATGGGGTCTATGCCTCACCTCACTGCCATCTGGATGTCATCTTCGACCAGTCAGGCAGTGGGGATGTAAGCCGACCCGCTAATTTAGTTTCTTCAGCTACAAAACCATATACATGCACCTTATGTACATATGGTTTTGTAAATATGGGGTGGGTACATATATATATACCCATATTCGTTCCCTTTGTTAAATATATGAATATAGGATTTCGTTAATTTTGAACAAGTAAAATTTTAGAAACATTGCGTTTGAATTTGCTGAACGAAAATAGATAAATTTGCTATAAAACGGAAACGACTAGATGACAGTATTGATGGTGAAATTGCACTTGTGGAGGTAGGCTCATCAGCTTTTCATCATTCTTTCAGTGTAGATGCAATGAGATGAAATTGAAAGCCAGTTACTTAGTTTTCCAAGGTTCAACTCCAGGTATAGAAAATTTTCATAAGTGAGTCAACTGTCCATCTTATCTGTATAAGTTTAGTGCCTTGCGTCGGCTAAAGAAATGGATGCGAAGTACAATGACGCAGGAACGGTTAAACGCCGTCTGTGCGCCATTTTAACATAGACATTCTTGACAGATTGGAAGTAATGAAACTAGCGGCACAGTTTGCTAAAAGAAGCAGTCAGGGAGAACATTTTTGGCAATTTCAATGTTGAATAAATAATAACAATAATAAATAATAATCTAAGAACTTCTTTAGCGCCACTGTAATAATGGTTCAAGGCGTCAATCGATGGTCGCTGCTAGACAAAATCATTGTCTAAGCCAAATTCCATGGTGAGTCCGGATCGAAAAGCCAAGGTGAAGTCAAGAAGACACAGAGACAGCCTACCCCGAGGAAATGAGTTAATGAAGAGGTGAGTTTTTAGTCGAGATCTGAAGGCCGAAAAAGAGTTTGCCAAGTTAATTATATGCTCATATTGCGCTGCTTTAGCATGACTGACATACTGTTCATAACTGTTGTGTGCGTTGACATTCCACTGTAAATAGGCCTAACATTAGTGACATTTCTCATTTGTTGTCTATTGAGATATTGGGCATTATGTCTGCCTGCATTAGGCCTACTTCATGAATCCTACCCCCGTGTCAGGGGCTTTTCCCTGGAAACCAACAGGGGCTTCGCACCCAGACCTCCAAAATAGGCCCGGGCCCCCAATGTTTACGACGGATCGAAGTCTCTGCCCATTAGGCCTCTGTATTTAAAGCTACATATTGGATCACCTGGTAGACGTCCTTGCCTTCAGTGAAACTTGACTCAGTCTATTCGACAAACCTTCCTTCATTCTGACATACTACTGATTTTGACTACGAATTCACCTGAAGCAACCATCGATTGATGCTTTGTGCATTCTGATAACGGCGCCATAGAAGTCACCGGTTTAGATTAAATTTTAAGTTGTGATTATAAAATACTTTTAAAACACTTTATTTGAAATAAATGACAAATAACATTCAACGGGTACATTAGGCCTAAGCCCTGGTTAACGAGCCTTGAGCATTGATCTTGACCATTCAGATTTTCATCTGTTCAGATAACTAGAAGAATCACCACTGATGAACTCTCGCACACAAATAGAGCCCGACCAATAGAGTCCCATCTGGTGTTGACACCGTGTTCAGAGTTCCAGTTCCATGTTGCATTTAGGGTGAGGAGAAGACAGCAGAATTTCTCTGACTGGTGCTCCCTTGCAGTTGGTGCCTACAAGACGCAGATTCCGGATATCCTTCAGGCTTTCAGGTCTGTGCAGGATAGACGTTCGTCAGTAGTTGGCCAATTGGTTTTAGAACATCTCTGTAAATGACAGCTGACGCCATTCTAAAGACCATGTGCTTCGCTGCGTAATCCGAGATTTCCCGGTCCGCGACAGCAAATGTAAGTCTTTGGCTCGACAAAGTCTAAACGGAATTCAGTCTCCCTGAGAAAGATCGACCTATTCAAAATGTCGGCCGGGCTGCAAAAATATATGTCCAATAACGTACGAAATCCAGATTAGAACCTCAGGAATAACTCAGAAATGCGCACTGGGCAGACTGAAGTCCGAACATAGGAATCCAGCAAATTCCGCACCGAATTATTCAATAGAAAGGAGAAAAATGGCGGGAATTATAACCATACACATGTGCAGACCCAAGAAATAAGCTGTTTTCATATTATAGCCCCCCCCCCCCCTAAGTGCTAATTTGATACAGACTGGTTATTATAATTTCAAAAATACTGATCACGCCTGATAAACTTTGACTTGAAGTAGGTCATTTGTACTTAGTATTTAAGATACTGTTTCAGACCAAGTAGTTTATATCTGTATTTAAATATTCGCTTTAAAAGCAACCATATTTGTATTTTAAATACTTTTCTTGTCAAGCATGTGTACCTGTACTCTAATACCTTTTCAGAGTATTTTACCCATAACTGAATATAACGTTAAAACCTACTTTTCAAACAATATGCCGTATTTTTCAGACACAGCCAAGAGGTAAGTTTTCAGCAGAACTTCGTGAAATGTTCAAGGTAGGTCTATGTATGTGTATATATACTGTACATATGTATGCTTGCATAGACCCTAAGTATATGTGTAAGTATATTTGTACGTGCGGTGAGTAGCCACAAGGCTTTTATAGATTTGTATATAATAACTTTATTTAACTAATACTCGAATTGTATATAATAGTTGATGTTTAAGTTGTTTCATTCCCTTCAGTTTGTTTCTTATAGTTTATTGCTTTCTTTATTAATGCCATTTAATAATTAAGTCTTTAAGGTTAACCCTCCCAGTTCTTTACTATAAAAGGCCGTTAGCCTAAGGAGGTCAATCATAGACTCGCTTTAGGCCAACAGCCTAAGTTTAGGGCGCCTTACTAAATAACTCGGGGCTAGTATTAAGGGTTTTCCTACGTACGAACGATCTCCTATATATTTTATATACCTCTGATCTAATGTAATGTAATGTACATTACAATACATTACATACATCTGATATAGCTCGGACCCTCCTCCCACTGAGTGTTGCCGTCCTTCAGTATGCAGACGTCACCCAGGCTTATGCCCACGGATGCGGCCCCAGCCCTTGTCCAGAGGATTCTTGACGCCACCTGTGTCCTTGATCTATGGATGTCCTCTAATCGCCTCTGCTTGAACTATAACAAGGCTCAGTTCATCTGGCTTGGTGGTCTACATAAATTAATACATTAATATAATTTATTAATTGATAATTAATAATAATTAATTAATTAAAAATAATGAATGAATCTAATTAATACTAATAATTTAAATAGTTTAGATAATTATTTAATAATTAATTAATACATGCACACGTACGTATGTGTGTGTTTCCATGCTTTTATGCAACGCCTTTCAACTAGATTTTTGTGTATTGTACACACGGCGCCTGTATCTTTTCGCAAGCGATGACTGTAATAGCCGACGAGATCATCGAAGACATCTATGCTGATGGCACGAGAATTCCCTCGGTGCCAATCTACGGTTCCTTTATGACGCTTGGAACCTTCTTTATCCCCATCTCCACCAGAACCCTCGCCGTTCGCATAACAAACACGCTCAGCGGAATCGCAGCTCTGCTCCTCTCGGAAGTCGGCGGTAACCTCCTGACGAATACCTCTTGGAAAGTGCAGTGGAACTACACGGATGGATGGATGAACAACGCGTTCGACGACTCCGATTGGGAGCAGGCTGCTGGAATCGGCGGCAACCCGTCGTACATCTATGGCTACGTGTCCGGCATCAGCAATGATGCTGTGTGGATCACTGCAGCCAGCAACAACCGCAGCAACGTCTTATATTTCAGACTCCACGTGCACCCTTAAATTAAACCAAGTAGGCCTAAACAGGCTGTGGGTCAAAGCTCCTTCAGCGGATCCAAGAGCTTTGGAAAGTGGTTTATCAGCAGTCGGCTCTGGTTAATCGTCAGATGGCAGCAGTACTGGTCTCGCTCCAGCGTTAACCTCTACTGCTGCCAGTGTAAAGCAGGTGCTGAATAATCATTACAAGATGGAAGCAGAGCTAGACAAAAAAGACGACGATTTTGACTTTCACGCATAAAACCGGAAAAACTGGATTAAGCTACTGTACAGTAATCTGATGAGATCATCAAGTCATACTGCTAGTTTTTGGTTTGCTTGTCTTCTTAAAATTCGAATATTAATGTTAAAAAATCCATAAATAACTCATTGAATTGGTGATATGTGCATTCATTATTATTTTGTGCGATAAAACTTGTTTGATGAATAAAAGATTGATGTATTGTGGGCCTTTGTCATATTTATTACAGCCACTCATGCAGTGCTTTTCACCTCTAAAGCAAATTATCCAAAATTAACAATTTAATTCAGAGAAGAGCCATTAAATCCACAAGGAAAGCAAGTCCCAGTGTTGCATCGCATTGTGACTTGAATGCAGCGGCTTCTTCTCTCTTCTTCATACAACTCCTCACATGTTAAAGATGCACCTTTTCCATCTGATACAGTGCCACACTCAGAGCACCTCTCAGCACTCTTAAGAGGATCTATACAATTGTTCTGTTACAACTAGAATTCAAGATAAGAATTAGAAAACACAACAAATTAGTTTAGATTATAATTCATTCATAACAATCTCAGCTTGGCCTTACCATGTAATAAATAACAACATGGAGCTATGCAACAGCTCAATTATGCCTCGCGTAAAAGTTGAATGAAAATGAAAGTAAGCTATTGACTATCAGTTTTCTCTTCAATTTCAGTTTTTTCTTCTTTTTTCAATTTTTTGGGTTTGCTGTCTGAATCTTCGGCATAGTCTTTTCGCTCTATGTCCGTCCTTTCTTTCTTCTTTCTCTTTTTACTCTTCCTTGCTTCTTCTGGATCCTTAGTAAGAATAAAGCTTACACTTACAATGCAATACAATTAAATTTGCAAGGACTTGGCTCTTGGCGTGTTGATATAAGTCCTAGGTAAAAGTAAACATCCATCATCTCATAGCGCCACTGATTAATAAGGCATGAATGCATGTATGTACATAAGCAACTTAACATTTTATAGCACCTCCTAAGTACCTCTCAAAGGTACTCCTTGATACCCTAAGTCAAGTTAAAGCATGTTAATAACAACAAGTTCACCCATAAGCAAAATAGGTAATTCATATAATCATCAATTATGGCAAGTCATAAAGCCTGGTAATCAACAGGCCTTCCTTAAGAAATCGTAATTTATCAACACATAATAACTTAGGAAGCTTCAAAGCCATCTGTTAATATGAAACCATAAACTTAGAAGGCCCTAAACCCATCTAATAACAAGAAGCCATAACTAAAAGTCATCAATATGAAAGCATTACATGTACTTAAATCCAAATGTGAATTCATGAAGGCATTAATTAACAGTCAACATTTGCAATGTCACAGTTACCTTTCCATCAAGGATAAGACGCTTCTTCTTGTTAATTTCCTTCTTTTCTCCAAAATCATCTTCCTCCAGATACTGTGGATCAGAAAAACAGATGCTCAGAAATTTACAAACCACATACTTTGAGTTTACAAACTAATTTACTAGCTTAAACTGTTCCCATTTCCTTTTTGATATATTTTTTACTTACAAAAACAATCAAATGATGCTTTATCTATTTCTTAAATGGTGCTACAGAACTTCTTGGATTAGACTAATCATTTGATATCATACAAGTTGCCAGATGTATTTACACTGAAAACTTGTGACATATTTAATCTATTTGCAAAGAATGTATACAAATATGAAGAAGTACTCCTTCCTCTGCAAATGGAAAGAAAACTTACTATTTTTGCATTGTTTACTGCTTCAAGAACTTTAACAGAAATTTTTGCAACACTTTTTTCATCAACGGTGTGTTTGGTTAGCTTCTTTCCTAAAACAAGCAAACATCGGAAAGTTAAGTGACACGCAAAGAAGAAAGCACTTTATACAAAACTAGACTAACCATACGAGACAAAAACAAAAATTACTAAAGATAAAAGATTACAAAAATTATATAAAGATTAAAAATTTCGTAACCTTGGCTGCACAGAGATCTATGTAAATATTGGCAAATCACCGCTGCCATCATTTCAGTGAAATGATTGAACAAATGATGCAAGTTATTGCTAAAACAGAGCACTTTTCACATTCCATATCTGTTATATTTCTCCAGCAACTCAGTTCCCATCATTTGTTCAATCACTGGCAAGAGAAAAAGTAGTTACCGGAGAAGTGGCAAAAAAGTTAACTACTTTTTCTAAAAGTAGTTACTAATTGATAAACTACTAATAGTTAAAAAGTAGTTCTAATTAAACAACATTAATATAGTTAATGCCCATCACTGAATTGACTGCACATCAGCTAGATTTAGAGCACAACTGACTGACCATAGTGGTATAGATAGATTACAACTGGTTAGCCATTGTACTGATTCATTTGTATAGGCTCGCTTACATGGCTCCATATAAATAAATGCCCAGATGCACATACATAATGAACCTTAATTCAATAAGCTGTCCTTACCAATTTCCTTTTCGACAGCCTCTAACAAATTGTTTCTCGGATCAAGATCGAAAATTGTAGTAAGCGTAATTGCCATGCCACCACGACCTTTATAAAACAATGACAGATGACGGTTTAACTCTCATTAGAACAAAGGCATCTGTTTGAACAGATACAGTGCAATTTTCCCAGAAGCTTTCAGCTTAAAGATCTTATTGTTGTTTCCACGAGTGTATTATGTCTTGTAATAATTAAAATGGCCCTTAAACACAAAGGGAATTTCATTTAGTGATAAGCATTTTAAATTTACCCAAAAATTTAATTTATAACACATGCCTATCAAAATCTGACTCTTTCACACTAAATTAAAGTTTTAAATGTGATCATCTCAGTTTCTTAATTAAAGTGCTTCAGTTTGCAATGTTAAGTCAGCTATAATGATGAAAGCAACAAAATCTGAAGTAAGCTAATCCTCACCTGCTCTAGCTGTTCGACCAACTCTGTGAATGTACGTCTTTGGCTCCCATGGAATGTTAAAATTAACGACAAGATCAACAAAAGGAATATCGAGGCCTCTAAATCAAGAAAAAACAGATCTTTAAACAAACAAGTCAGGAACGACTGATTTGTCAGATCGCTCCTTTCTTACTGGATGGGAATCCATTAGCTGGGTTGCGCACATGTATGCAGAAGCCAACCAGTGGTGACTAAGTTATCAGAGCTTTCTTGCTTAATGAAAAACTTTTTGTTCTTAATGACTTCAACAAAATCTGTGTCTGCTCTGACAAAACGAGCCCTAAGTAAGTCCAGTATGCAATGCTTATAATATAATGCTTAAAATGCACCTATTCAAACGAAATTAGCTAAACAGCTTGGGAACAGCATAGTAAATACTTAATACAAATACAAGCAGCATATACCATTCCTGAAGAAATAATATAAGTTTGAAAAATGCTATAAATTTGATTTTAATCGCTAAAACACAGACAATGATAAATTAGTTCACACTACACTTAAACACCATTTTTTCCATTGGTTGCCCAACACAAATCCAGCTGTCCACTAGAATAACACCCTTTATGTTATGCGATGCATTGCTAGGCTGAACATTAATACATTAATCATGACCTATGTGCATAACCCTTAAATAAAGCTTTCTCATTTGCTAGCATCTGGGTGAATATTCAAGTCAGTCGAAATTTTAAAATGGGCAGAAAACGAACTTTAAGACAAGGTATGGTATGTTATGGCATTTGGCAGAGGGTGACAAAAATCGACCAAAAAATAGGACTGAATCTTCGTGTGTGATGACTGATGCATTAAACTCATTAAGTTTTTAAGCACTTAGAAGTGCCAAAATGTTGGATTTAAGTGAAAAAAATATAAATCAGGATATTGTTTAAAAACACACTGACGTAGATGTAAGAAGACCATAAGACAAACAGACTTTTCAAAACAATAAAACCTCGTACCTGCTACTAAGATTCGTCGCAATCATAATTTTGCTCTGACTTGATTTGAACTTGCTCAGTGCCTCCAGTCGCCGTTTCTGTGAAATTTCTGCATGCAACATGACGCAATCGATGCCAACCTCCCAAAATGTCATCGTTAGGATTGTACACAGCCTTCAATAGAAAATAATAAATAGCTGAACTCCACTGTAGCACCAGACAAAGATGCAACATTACATTTCATACACCACTAACTCATATAGCGGCTAACAATGCATTACACAGTCAATCAGAAGCAAGTAAGGGGTGGTGCACCCCAAAAATTCTAGTGTTAGTCAACTCACTGAGGGTTGTCGAGCCAAACAACCCATGAAGAAAAGTTGTCAAATGTGTGCTTCAGCCAAAATATCCCTCAATCTGTGGTCCATGCCGCTGACAACTATTTTGAAAACAGGCAAGTATTACAGTGATTACCATCACTTCTTCACATTTCATCTAGTTATTTTTTCTGGCAGTTAAAAGCTGCAGAGTTTCAAGTTCTAATATCTTTCTTGCTTCCTTCCAACCTAACTACATGTAGCAGTTATTCACATCACACACACTGCAAAATGAATGCTGTTGTGAAGCACACCCAATATACATCATAAAACCTTTTCAAGGAAAATCTTCAATAATACTCCTATAAATGAAAATGTAAATGTAGATTATAACAAGGACATCAAAACATCAGTGATTTATTTTTTTTACATTTGGAAAATTTAGTTTGAACATATAAATAACTTCCAACATAGACCATATGCAAAGAATCTCTCTATCTCTTGCACAAGGCATCAATAGATGGTTGCTTCTAAGTAAACTGCAGTTAACTGAAGCCCTTGAAAGGTATTTAATTAATTTATTTAAAGCACTTATAATGTGTACAATGTCAGTACACTTGAATCTGAGGTATGGAGAGTAAAGACCAAACTTCACTTCAAAATTTAAGATAAAACTTTAAAATTTAAAAAAATTAACAAATGGAAGCCGTTATAACTTTAACAAAATGCAAAGATAAACTTACTTGCAACTTGGCGCAAAAATTAGGATCAAGCTGTTCTTGTGTTCTTCTCTGTATGTTTGGACGATCTGAACCAGATACGGAATCTTCATTGCAGGAGAAGCAAGGACAAATCGCTCGTCCAGAGTTTCTGAAGTTGCAATGCTGATCCACACAGAAAACGTTTGAAAAATGTCCAAGACTACGTCAGTAATTTAAATGGTTGGAAGCCCATGCAGCAATGTTTAGTTAGAAAATTATCTAAAATATGTGACCCTGTATAAGAAAATCTGGCTTAAGGGAGAAAAATCATCATGTGAGAAATGCACTCAGGTGGCAGTTAGGAATGATATAGGTCTGAAATAGGTCTGCACATAATTTTCACCGGGATGCTAAATATATCACTCAAAAGACCTCATGCCAAATTATTAAAATTTAACTCAGGATTTTTCTAATGTATTCATGCAAAGATGTATATATTTAAAATTATAACTTTTTAATTACAAATTATAACTAAAATTATAACTTATAACGTTTTTACTACAATGATAAAAACATGAAGTTTTCACAAAATTATTCAGTCTAATCCAATGCAATATCAAACCAAATTTCAAAGTTTTCCAACTCTGGCCAGGTTTTCTCATGCACAGTCACATATTTAAGCACTTGCTAATGTTTCTTGCTAGTAAACAGGTTGCAGGTAATAAATTTATAATATTAACTCTATTTACTGGTAATACCTATTAACTAATATTTATTGGTTGAATGTTAACTAATGTTTACTAGTAATAAATGTTAACTAATAATGTTTAATTCTAATAAATAAATATCTACAATGTGGTTCTTACTCGGATTTGTTAATCCAAACAAATGGTTTGTTAATAGATCCTTTCGCTACTTCCATCAAAGGCTCAGAAAACGTTGCACTGAATAATAACGTTTGCCGTTTTTGTGGCAAATTGCTGTAGATGAATTTCAGGTCTTCTCTGTAGCCTTCTTCCAGCAAGCGATCAGCTTCATCTAGAACCTGTCAAGCAATCATAATCATAAATTCTAAATTTCTAAAGTGCTACTTAAAAACTAAGTACAGGGCAACAGCTAATTCATCAGCACTGCGTCAAGTCAGTGGGGTTGTCCAAAGATGCCATGTCAAGAACCAAGTCTGGTTGCCAGAAGACCAGAGAGAAAAGGGGAAAGGAACTGTTAGGGTGGGTTGTGTTTAAGCTGGGAAAAAATGGGAAAGCAGCAAATAGTAAAGAGCAAATAAGGCAGCAAGTAACATAGAGCCATCCTGTGCAGAAATATCCAGAAATAAGGTACAGGTCGCCTGTCTTGATACATCTGGATTGGATCTTTAAGGTTCCTTAAGGTGGTCTTCAAGCAAATAAAGCACAGAGCAAATAAACATGCACTCTATTTAGTATAACAACTTTTACAGTCCCACTGTAATAATAACAATAACATATCAGAATCATTATTATTACCAACATGAAAATAATTATTTTCATCCGGAATGGCTAGTCTTAATACGCCCAGCTTGATAAAAGTAACGTGAAGTCCAAATGCATTGAAGCACTGAATCAATGGATGGCTAGTATTATTAATCATTATTAGTTTACACCTGAGAAGTCAGATGAATTAAGACTGTTGTTTCAGTAACAGTAACAAATACCACACTGGAGACTTCCAACAAAGCAACTTTCGAAAACCACATCAAGTACAGCACTAACCAGCGTTGTATTTTAATGAAGTCATTTTCTACAACCAGTAACACTTATGTCCATGTACCTGGCCGCATTACATAAGAATTTATGTTTTAATAATGCATGTTACAAGTTGGTTCCAGGGCAGTAAATGTACTAATCTTTGAAACCACGTACAATGAACTGAAGTAAGTGGAGGCTCAACTCGGTTCCCGATCGAATGTGATCAGCAAGCCGCCCAGGAGTTGCTATGATGACATGTGGACTGGTGGTCAGTTTTTGTCCCTGATCGACATGATCTGAAAAAGTACATTTAAAGTTAACAAATAGCAGCATTAATTCAGCATTATTATATAATTTTTAACTTTTAAAATGCTTTATCTTAACAGCCTGCATAGTTTGCAAAAACATAGCTTAACAAGTAATTATAAACTTATAAATGTGAAAACCAGAACAAAAACTTCTACTCTGATATGTTTTAATATGAAATTTGTACATACATAATTTCTGTATATCTT
This sequence comes from Norana najaformis, assembly GCA_964023275.1. Lineage (NCBI taxonomy): Eukaryota > Metazoa > Annelida > Clitellata > Crassiclitellata > Hormogastridae > Norana > Norana najaformis. The sequence continues at coordinate 31,870,037 of OZ029916.1, read as the reverse complement.
TGTACATATTTCATGTTAAAAATGAAGTGGTGACCTATACATAGAGTTTTATAGGTGCCTTTTTATTTCCAAACTTTCCTCGTAGAACACTGTACATGGACTGTCTGAATTCTGAATTTCAGTTGAAATAACGAGATTCAAAACCTGGACACAGAAATTACAAGACAAATGCAGTATGGCATTATTCTGTCACCATGTTACCCAACTCTAAACTCGATAATGCATCTGAAGCCTTTACCTTGGTCAAACCAAAGCCCAGTAATGTACTTGCCGAGGCTACAAAATCTAGCATTAAAGGAGGTTCCAAAGCCCTAGAATAATGTAAAAAAGTGATTATAGCTTAATTTACACTTACTCATTCCTCCTGTGATGACAACACAATTAAGTTTTAACGGTCTGCCTAAAATCGAGAAGTGGGATTCAATCTGATATGCCAATTCTCTAAACAGACATCAAAAGCAATTTATTATTAATTTTATTCATTGCGTTGGATGTCTTCAACGCAACTGCACATCAACTTCATCAATAAGCAAAGGATAGCAAGCCAGATCAAACAAGTCTCTAACATATTTTTTTCATAGCTAAGGACATAATCTTCTGAGTTTAAGAAATAAAGTATTTCAAAAAATACAACCATTAAGAAAAACGGCATGCAGAACTCATTACAGTTCTATGTCATTGTTAGCAGACTAAAAGCTTTATGGAAATAGGTTTAAGAAGATTTCACTGTGATTAACTTTCCTTGTGGGAGTTGCTGCTAGAGTGCAGAATGCTCGTGAATAACTTACCTTGTTGGGGTTATAACAAGAGCACACATTGCTTGGGGATCCTCTCCCAGAGTCTGTAATATCGGCAGCACAAAGGCTGCTGTCTTTCCACTTCCTGTTTTGTCACACGCTATACAGTTTTTTCCTAAATAAAATCAACACAGTCCCTAAGACAATTTTCTCACATATAAAGCACCCATTGAATGATTTAAAATGAAGTTTTCAACTTCTTTAAACTTGCCTATTATGCTCTGCTAAATGCAGAGACAGTTTTTACAGCATCCACTCCTCATGCAACCGGGAGATGCTCGGCATATCTCCAAAATCTACAATGACCGTTCATGGCATGGCACAAATATGATGTAAATATTACAAGCATCTCTACAAAAACACACAGAAAGTGATATAGCCACACCGTCACTGCAATTCCTTGTGAAAGGACTGATAAGACTTGTGCACATCAGTAATGTTATACTCGGAGGCATTTTTGACATTCACAAATAGTTTTTGTTGCACTGCGACACTCACAAATAGTTTTTGTTCTGCTGCGCATGTGGTTCTGAGTCTGCTACTTACATATCACTCACTTACTTATTAACTGAGAGCACTCTAATTGTCTCACAGTCTGAGGTGGCCACGTTGTTTTTAAGTAGGACGATCGCAAACGGCCGTGTCTACATGTTTACCTAACATTTTTATGCTGAGAGGTTAAAATGTGTCTTCTTATTGAAATATTGCTGTTTTTGCAATTTAGCCGAAAGACCCTACAATCACTGGCATACTTATAGTATCGGGACCAAGCTATTTTGGATTATTTTGGGCTTGACTTTCGGCCACTAAGCTTAGTTGCCCCTAAGATGAATGATTTTCAAACTAAACATTATTTGCAAACATCAGTTAAGCGTTATTCAATATTTACATAGCCTAACTAATCCTAAGTTTAACCCTAACCCTGATTTAACAGCAGGCATTAGAATCCATGTTTATTTACTTCAATCAATGACGGGAGACTTGCAGAAGCCACGCCTATAATTAACGTCCCTGCGGCGGGCCACGCCGAAAAGCAACGGCCAAAACAGCGGTCCCCGATACTATAAGTATGCCCAATCGCTGAAACCACGCTTCTGAGAAGTTTAAACAAGTATGCTACCTTTACCATTTTATTAGTCAATGTTTAACTTAGTGCGCTAAAATTCTTCTCGAGCGCTAGTTTCCGTTCTGCTTAATATCAAGTAGCGAAACACAGCTTAATATAAAGTAACGCCAAACAAAACTTTTTCAGTTTTTTAATGACCCAGCTGATTCGCAAAAGATGTAAAAGATAATAAACAGTCTTCATAGTGTATCAACTCCGGTCTTTATCAGAAATAAAGGTCTCCAAAAATGCCTTCGTGACGATTATGAGCGACATCCTATTATCGCTATTTCGCAACGTGACGAACAAATTGCGTACTTTTAAGAATTTCTGGTATCAGATTCGCTTGAACAGCAGTTGGCTTTTTTATTCCGACAACACTGCATTGCTTTACCAGCCAATCATTTAGTCCGAGATCAGAAAAAGACTTTGAAACGGTTTTTTTAGTTTTAGACTCCGCCATTTTTTAAATATACACGCTACAACACCCGATGTTATTGGACAACTTTGCAACCAAAGATATTGATGGAAGAAGACTATGTTTATAATAATAAACATCTGGCGCTGGGCCAGGTGAATGCATACAGTAATTCGTCCATATCTATGACAGATTATAGTAAAAGACGTAGGCCTACTACGTAGCAGAAGTTGTGACTTTGCGCACTGCAATTGGGTCAGAAGACAGCAATCCATTTCAATTTCATTGCTATTCTGACTCCTTACGTCCTCTTATCTCTCTCCGCTCCAATCCCAGACATCACCCACCGTAGCTGCCACACTGTCTCTCTACCTGACTTCTGGATCTTGACCTGTAGTAGAACCCTTTTTGCCTATCGATTTTGTTTTGACTGAGTACATGTGAATAAGCTGGCCCCCGTGACGTGGCTTTTGTTGGGCGCTGTAGAAATCTCGGGATTACGATTACGATTGTGGGCCACCAACCATTCGAAATTTCTAAATGTGACCTAGGTCGTTTAGGAATTCCAGCTACATCTGTGGTTAGTGAAAGAGTGTTTTCCAAGTGCTAATGTGCTCTAATAGACGCTCATTGTTCAGTCAGTCCACAGCACGTTGAACAATTAGTGGTTTTAGCGCAAAAATACTGAACGATGAAAAAAAACAAGATCGAACTTGCTAGGCAAACATCCTTCCTGTACTGTATACTGTAAACATGGACAAAAACGGCGGATCCGACCTGCGCCCGCTGAATTTTGGATTACACCAGCTGAATTTTGGATTGCACACGGGATGAAGACATGCCCAGAATAGTGACGGAGGCAGCGTATTGTGAAAATAGCCATACTCCAGAGAGGAACAAGCCATAGACGATGATGATGATGACGACGACGATGATAATGGTGATTGGCTAAATTACTTTTTGATCACGGCTTTCTGCCCCGATTTAAGGAATCTATAGTCCTCGAGTAAGAACCAGAACACAAGTACAGTTTTAGAATGGCCGCTTCCATGGGGCATGTTATGCACATATGCATGCGTCCTAATTTTATTTCATCCAAGTTCTTAGGGCGCACAACGTATCATAGTAACATAAATTCGATAAAATGTCGTGGCTTTTCAAAAACACCGATATCGGGTACGCTAGAAAGTTTACGTCTGTATTTTAACTCGTGGTCATGCCTTCGCTGAATGCGTACACTTGCCGATGTTTTATCTATGATGTAATGTAATGTTAATTGAAAATATTCCATACTCACTAGGAACAGGCGATTATGATTAAGAGAACACGTTTTTGTCTCTTCTGCCACAAACTACGATGGGTGGGTGGTATGATGGGTCAGACACATATGCTGTGGATCTGCTACAGACAGTAAAGAAATGAATGGGGCAAGGAGACTGTTATGGAGTACCTGATACATTGGTGGATGTAGGAGTTTACACAGAGGGCACCACACACCTTTATTTCTGTACTGGCCTGGCTGTCCGCCAAGTGGTGTAGTGAGGCTTTGCAGAGCCTACATTTGCTGCATATCTGCAATGCATAACAATAAAGGTCAAATCTCGTTTGAGGTCTGGTAATTCCGCAAACGTAATGCAGAGTTGATCATTGTCTGAAATGATGCAGTAATTCAGAGATTTCGCTTCTTCCGCTTTGGAGTAGACAACAGCAGGGTGCATTTTTTATTATTGAGATGATGGCTATTCCTACTCCTGGCTGTTATTCCAATGAACCACAAAACTGTGTAGTCTAATAGAAAACAGCTGTGCCTCATGGAAGCTCATTTTGAAGTTTCCTGAGGTAAGCTGACTGAGCCTTGGCAATAAAGTGATGCTGCAGCAGCTTGTCAAGAACATTAACTCGTTACCGACTGCACGGTAGTGAACCGTAGTAACAGCATTTGACCGCACGGTACCAAATGGCAGTAGGTGGGGCTAGTTATATTGAAGCCTCTTGTTGATTAATAGTCCTTATAATTTTATAACTCTGCATCATTTAGGCAAATAGGTATAAGTTTAATCTTTATTACTGTCACATCCCTTGCCTCACATGTCGTCGTTGTCAGCATATGCATCCGTTGGTGTCCTCTGGTGTTCACGGATGGTAGCTGGAGGTGCACCATTGGCGTGCAAATTTGGACACTTACCTCATGCGAGGGAGTGCCAGACAGGTTTACTATTGGGAACCAGGACTCGGTGTGAGATAGTGCCAGACAGATTTACTATTGGGAAACAGTGTCAGACTAATTACATAAGGGGAAAGTGACTCTTTAGAATAAACCAAGCCGAACTCTTCAGACGATGTTGAACTTTGCAGAACTATTAAACTACGGTTGAACTTTAATTTTGGTCTATGTTAAGTCTCAGTTAATTAATACAAAAGACTTTTGTTCGATGTGACTCAGCATCGTGACTACGTCGAGTCGTGCTTCCCACTAGTAAGCCTGTCTGGCACTCCCTCACATCAGGTAAGTGTCCAAATTTGTGCGCCAATGGCACATCTCCAGCTACCATCCGTGAGCACCAGAGGGCACCAACGGACACATGTACTGACAACAATGACACGTGAAGTGAGGAATGTGACAATTACATCAGTGGACCTTCCGAAAATTGCCTCAGTATATAAAAAGCAACCAATCAAAATGGTGAAGCGTTATCAACCGGAGGAAGAAATTCGGTGATTGATTGGTTATCTGTTGATGAAAGTTGTGATTCTTCTGACGAAGAAAATGTGTTGGATGGATCCCATGAGCCTGTTAGTGATGTGAGGTTAACGAGTCATACATTGATATGGAGTTTGATGAGAGTGGCATCTGCTACATGCCTGCTGAGGACGAGTGTGGGTCAGTCAGAAGCTGACAACAGCATTGGGACAGAGTGGTCTAAAGAGGTATCAAATTTTCCTTGTTTGCCCAGAATTGTCCCGTTTACCGGCATATGTGGTGGATCGGCCCACGGAACTTTAATTTTAGACTTTTCGCTTTGTTTTTGTATCACAGTTTTTTGATATGCTGGTTGAACAAACTAACGTGTGTGGCATCTTATGTTCAAGGAATAAGATCAAGGGCTGTCCCTAGATGACTCAGTTTGAATGTGAAGCATGCAAAGTTGCTTTTTGCAAAGTTTAATGACACAGAATGACCCATGTAGTAAATGACTACTGCAAAATTCTGTTTACTTTTTTAGCCAAAAGTTCTTTTCCATCTTACCATGATGTGCAGAAGTTACGAAGAGATCAGGCAAATCGGAGCCTACTAATTCTCCAGGTTGGACCAACACAAGAGTTGATAGATTTCTGCCAGAAATATGGAGATGTCAACAAAGCGTTTCAAATAAAGCGGAATGACAAGGTGATTTGTATAGATGTTAAGTAAGATGTTAAGATGTAGAAGCTCTGGTTTTATCAAATCAGATATGTGATTTTGTCAGATATCTGTGATATCTGGTAAACTTACTTACTTAGTACTTAGTCCTTCCTGTACAGGTCAGCTTATCAGGCAATGCAGCTTCTCCATTTATCTCTGTCGACTGCCGTTCTTCCTGCCTCATCCCACAACATCTCCAAGCACCCAAGGTTGTCTCTGATAGTCTCTGGCTAGTTCTTTCTTGGTCTTCCCCTCATCCTTTTCCCTTCAGGAATCCATTTCATTGCTTGATTGGCTCACCAGTCTTTGTCCGTATACGAATGACATGTCCCATCCATTTCAGTGTTATCTTTCTGATGATATTTTCTATATCCTCTTGTCCCATCCTTTCTCTTATAGTTTTATTTGATATCTTATCACATCATGAAATGTGCAGAATTCTTCTCAGCCATCTGTGATGTGCTGCCTCCATTCTCTTCTTGTTTGCCACCGTCATTGGCCAAATTTCCAATCCATATCTGGTTAAAGCAGTATTATACTGGAAATTTGTGTAATGCTTTTGTATTATTAAGATGCTCTATGTAAATCTCGAGATTTATTTCAGCCTGTATGTAATATATGTATGTTTGTATGTGTATGTATGTTTGTATGTATCAAGACAATTAATATACTGCCTTTAAAGTACCTTTCAGGTTTTTAGAATGTGTCATTCAGAAAGTTTAGAATGTAGGTCATATCTCTTCAGGCAACTTTAATATATTTAAATATTGCCCTAGTGTGTTTGTTAGTTTAAATTTTTTCCTGTAATTTTAGTCTGTGTTAAACTTGCAAAGGTGAACAATGTTTACTTTACTTTTATTGTAAATTTTTCAAGCTGTTTATGTGGGAATGTTATAAAAATAGAATATAAGCTATGAAGACATTGTTGTAGTATATTGATATTTCTCAAAATGTTAAACAATGTTTAGCATTTTTTTGCGTGTGTTATTTTTATTTGTTTTGTGTGTTTAATTTTAAGAATTACCTTTTGTTGGAGTTCAGAGATGTTAAGAGTTTAAGACGTTTATCTGACAACGTAAATCAGTTTCCAAATCTGAGGCGAATTCCGATTGAATCTCGATTTCTTTATTTCCGTCCTGCATATCGTCGGTCTGACTCTGTAGGCAGTAAAAATCGGAAAGTTGTCGTCAGCTGTTTGGACGCTATTCGACTTTGTGATAATGATTTACAGACATGTTCAACAGTAAGTTTCATTTTAATTTAATGTGTTTATGTATGTTTGTGTGTATGTGTATGCATTTGGTTGCATACACGTGAGTGTTTGGGTTAGTGTATGTGTTTATGTGTGTGGTTATGTACTGTGAATCTGGTCAACTATAAGTGCAGCACACTGGAAGCTCCTTAATCTGCACTTCTTAATGTGAATTTTTAAGTAATGAGGTGAAGGACATGGATCTCAAATTTCATTGACCTTTAGAAAATGACCTAAGGGGTTGTCCAAAACGGGCGTCTACAGAGACGGGGAAGGAGGGGTTATCCAAATGTGGATGGGGAGGGAATTATGCCCAATGCGAACGTCCACTTCTAAATTTGAAGTCATTTCTGTACAGCCTCTGCCTTAAACACCAATTTCAGTCAGACGGTCTCTGCTATGTTGGATCTATTTGAGTCCATTTGCTAGATGTGGCAGCATCAAAGTACCCCACCGTGTAGCGCAGTTAACCCTGCAAGAACAACAAGGCCTTCTAGGCCTTAGTACTCTGTTTTAGTGCATACATGTGTGAAAAGGGGAGGGATAGATTACCCAAATGTGGACACAGGGAGGTTAGGTGTCCAAAGTAGGCCATGTTTTGCAGTTGTCCTTTATGGATGACCCCTAATAACACAGCTGGTGATATGATTCCAAAAGAACAACAGCATTATAACATGTTTGGATTTTGCTAATAGTTGAAACACACTAAAACGTCATTAAAACACTTTTAAATATATGTTGCGTGTGATGTATGTGTCATTAGTTCAATAGAAGGAGAGAAGTCATTCCTTGGTATGTTGTGTAAGGATGGGTAATTGTTATTCAATTACTGGCATGTTTGTTTTGGATTTAAGTAGTCACTTCTTTCTAAAGTGATGACTTCTGAGATTATGCACAGTTGACAGTGCCAGTCCTCTCCATTGCCATCCGATCTTCCCACTGACATTATGCGGGCATTACTCATTGCAAGTGGAGCAGAAATTTTAAACATCTTTCTGCCCTAGTGGGATTCAATCATCGATCTCTGGGTTGACAGTTCAGCGAGCGAACCACTAGACCTCTGAAAAGCACTTCTTGGAGTGAAATGTTATTTCTTTTTCTGGTCTGCAGGTCAGTTCACAGATCAGTCTAATTCATAAGAAGTTGTCCATGTCTGACCTGGACATCCGTATACGCTACTTCCTCTGCAGCGAAGTGGAAAGCTTTCTGCATCGAGTTTTTCCAAGCGCAGCTGTCAACCTCTTTGGTTCTTCTGTCACGGGCTTTGGTCGATTTGACTGTGACCTTGACATGACCTTTGACCTTGATGTGGAATCAAATCATCAGGTACATACCTAACTATCATGCAGTGCCTTTTAGGAATTTTTTATTAGGAATTTGATTCCTATTGTTACGAGATTCTGTATGTTATTCCATCTTTTCTTATATGTATTTCTATTGTTACAGAATCCAACATTGCATTACTAGTGCACCATTCACACCAACAGTTCACTGTTTTCATGTATCTCCACTGTTCTTGTATTTCTGTTGTTTTTATGTTTCCACTGTCGTTCACCTATTTCTGTTATTTTATTTCTGTTGTCCATGGGCTTCAAAATTGCAGCAAATTTGAAGTGCATCTGTATCCTATATTTCACCATTAGCGCACAGTGGCTCAGCATCGTTCAGACAATGCTTGTAATTAGGTACTGGTGTGCTATATATATATATATATATATATATATATATATATATATATATATATATATATATATATATATATATATATATATATATATTAGAAGCAAAGATCAGTCCCTTTAAGCCAACCACAAGAGGCTGTCTCTTTAGGTTAGCTCCAAACCATAGGTAGGAATTTTTTTGTGACATCGTTTCTTAGCCTCATCAGGTGAGAGCAGTGGCTAATCCTCTCCAAGATCATCCCATGGACAGTTTATAGTCAATGTATTTATCGGTAGCAGTCATGGTTGGGACAAAGGTTTTGAGTTATGATTCTTTTATGGTGGGGGTTGAGGGTGCTATTGGTGCAAATACCATGTGTTAACATTCTTTTTTGGTGGGAATTGAACCCTCAAACTCTGAGTTAAAAGTCTGGCATGTTAACCTATACACTGAAATCAAAGAAAAATTGAGGTATATTAAAATGGCTTTTTAAAATTCAGGGCGTAATACACACTCAACCTGGATCATTATATTACATGACAAAACTGAAACCCGAAGGTGACCGCAGTTTCAGCCAGAAATCTCTCGAAGTCATCGGTGGATTGCTACAGCAGTTCATGCCGCAGATGATCAATGTTCGACGAATCCTCAAGGCCCGAGTTCCAATTGTCAAATTTGTAAATGCAGCAGTTGACATTGAGTGTGATCTTTGTCTTGACAACAAGTATGTACCTGTATGTATGTATCTAGACATTTATATAGTGCCTTTTAAGAACCTCTCAATGCATTGAAGCATGCCTATCTTGCAGACCTAAAGAGATGCATCTTAGATAAACTGAAAATTTTTCTTGAGGCGTCTGTTCTGGTAAAGTTTCAATTTTCAGTGGAATATGTTCCAGGAAGAAGGTCAAATGTATGAGAAAGCATGACTGATGTGTGTGTATGAATGTACCGTGTATATGTAACTGGACATTTACAGTCATATTTATTCAGCAAATGTATATAGTGCAACTGCAAGATGTCTATTTAGAAGCACTCCCAACCCTCAGCTAATGAGAACAGTTCTCAACTGTCGATAAACAGCGCTTGGAGCATGCATCCATAGTCTGAAGCTGTTAGACCTGTAATCAATTCTCAGCACTTGGCATTCTTTGCGTGGTTGATTAACTGGTGGCACTTAGGATAAAGTGAAAATGTTTGTTGATTTTAGGCAAATAGAACAGAACATATGTAACTGAAATTGTAAGAGAGTATTTATATAGAACTACAGGATAGATTACAATGAATTTCTTCTATAATTCTTAACATAAAGCATCTGATGTACTGAACACTTTTTAAAATTACCAAAATCCTCTATATGAATGTTTGGTTCTATTATATGCATCGTGACAGAACCATTTGTCGACATACATGTAATATTACCAGATGTGTTACACCTGTTTTGGAAGGGAAATACTTTAAAAGGCTTTGGTTTCACGAGTTGATTTGCAGATTTAAGGAACTAACAGATCTCTCTGAACAGCAAAACAGTTTTTCAGTCGCCTATAAATTTAGATGCACTGGTTTCTATGAAATTAAAGGTAGCACAGTCGTTTAAATGCCTGTACAGAAACTCCTCAGAAGCTTGGTCATGAGGTCAAAGGATCATTCTGCACAACACAACCACAGCAATCCAGTGACTGGACAACTATAAAATTGAAGTGCCCTAGAAAGATACTGGACCTTCCTTATAACAGACGTTGTTATACTGAGAATTTTAATATAACATGGACAGGGACATGCATCCCTTTAGAACTTAATCTTACTGTAACATTGGAACAAAGCCTTATAATAATAAACTATCATTATAATGTGGTAATTGATACTGCTTCAGATGGTAGAATAATGTGGTGGGTCAAGGGTTTGATAAGTGTTTTGGACACGTTATTTATAACACCATCTATAAAAAATCTTGTATACCTGAAGCACAGTTCTTTAGATTTAATGCATGATGTTCTTAAGATGATGGTTGTTTTTGGCTGAGACTGTCAATCAATTTTTTAGGTCAGCTGTTCAGATGTCACAGGTTTTATACCATCTGTGCCACTCAGATGAAAGGGTAGGGCCGCTGATTTTCACAATACGACACTGGGCACGATGCTGTGGAATCACACAGTCGAATCCTGGACCGTGGCTGAGTAATTTCATGCTGACCCTTCTTTTAGTTTACAGTCTTCAAGCCCACCCACAAGCTATTCTACCACCGCTAAAAGCCATCACTGATGGCGCCAGTGGTAAGATACTAACTCATATTTAGAAAAACATTCCTGTGTTGGATTATTTTTTGTTGGATATTTGTTTTATGTGAAAGGAAACTGATTTGATTGAAGCCATCCGTGGTTTAAAGAATAACCTGTAATGATGATTGGTATGGTTGAGAATGCTTAATGAGCAGTTAGATGAGGTAGGGTAACTGTTCTTTATTATTTATTGTGTGCCTTGATCAGTTTTATCAGTTGTCCTCCAAGATGTGATCCTGGGGTTGATGTGAATCGAGGGGTGGAATGACACACGATGTTTCATTGGAATTTCAGGGAGGTTACATTTGTAGAGGGGAGTTTTTTGGTACTGATATTCAAGAATGATGTAAGGCATAAGTCATAGGTAGTCATAAGTAAATAACCTGTTCATGACCTGCAAATTTGAATCAAAAAGTGTGACGACTAAAACGGGCATAGGAAATTTTATGACAGCAAATGTCATTCTATGCCTAGATGACTAAAAAAGATCCCAAAAATTTCTTGCCTTTCTAAACTTCTGGGTCTGCCTGTGATTGGCTGTAAGATTGGGCAAGGGGAGGAATTTTTCTTCTGTATTTCCATGAGTGGAGGGTTATTGTGTCATTGGCCTTGGGGTATTACATCACTGGCTTTGGGAATGTGTTATTGGCCTTGGGGAGGGGGTTAGATGCTTCTGGGTTTAAGGATTTTTGAGTTGAAGCACGAACACTACAGTAGCAATCCAACAAAACAGGACAACTTTTTTGTCAAGTTATGTGGCTTGTCAATGTCAGTTGCATGCTATGTACTTTATTTCTGTGTTTTGTTATATTTATTAAGCTCCTCTGTCTTATTACAAGGCATCTGTTTTGATGATGCAGAGTAACTGTGCATTTAGGATTTGCTCAAAATCCGCTATTCATAAATGCCCTGTGGAGGCTGAAACTTGCATGCTCTGTGATACAAAGCAATCACTTAATCAGTCAGCTGCCGTCTTAACTTTATTTTGGATTGGTAAAGGTTTTTGGATTACCAATATCATGTTTATGTTTCAGCGCTAGGATTGTTCAACCCCAGGACCATGCCCCTGCAGACTGTTTTTGATTGAGTCTAGATACTGCCATGATTGCGGCTTGGTTTCAGTGTGCTATCGACACTAGCACATTAGAAGTTATTAATTAACTAACATTGAGGCATTTAATAAATGAGTGATGTTATGTTTGACTTTGATTATGTTTAAGTGTTTTATCTAGTTGTTGGTTAGAAGTAATCGTCTTATGTTTACGTTTTATGTGTATCTGATCTTGTGCAGTTGGAAGTCAGGAAACGCAGAAGAAGAACTTTGTCCATGCGATGCAGAATCTGGGTATGTCTGTAGGTCACTGCTTAATTCTGTAGATTTATGCGTAATAAATCTTTGCCTTTGATGCAAGGATTTATGCATCAAACATTTTCATGAAAGGCATTTATATTGGGTTTAAGGAAACAAAGTGTCTGAGGTGATGGCCAGCCATCTTTTGTACATTCTGACAACACGATCAATGTTGAGTTCATATCCAGCATGTAGGATTGAACTTGGGTTCTGAAAAATTAATTGACTTCTCAGGCCATATTTATTCGTAATAGCTACATGCTTGCTTAGTAAAGTAAGTTAGATAAAGCAACCATTGTAGCCTAGCTTCTGGTTTCTCTGACCTATTGGAATTTGACTAACAGATTATGATTTTGGATTGCGATTTTGACTTGGAGCGACCCTTAGCAATAACCCAACATAAAAGGACCCTGAGCAGTGACCCCAAGTAAAGGGCTCATTGCCAGTAGTGCATCCGAGTAGATTTATCTTTGCTTAACAAATGACATGCTTTGAAGTAAAGGTAGTTAATGGCACACTTCACAGTAAAGAAGGGCAATGGTAACTTTTGCAGTTAAAAAAGGCAGTGGCACACTTCCTCAACAGTCAACCTATGAGCAAGAGTCATGAGGATTGGTGTTTTGGAAACCTTGGTTTTTTCATCTGTTATGATATGTTAGGTTGGCTGTGACTGGTTCTTGTTTCGTGAAGAGGTCTCGGACCTCAGTCCCTCTGCTCTTAGTCAGCCGTTATCTCTCAAGCACATTCTTCATAGGTGCTTTATGAGGCCGTATCTGGCTGGTTCTTCAGCTGCTTATTTAAATTTTTATGAAGTGGCTAATTTGACAGACAATGAAAGCATACAGAAATCAGCTACCAAACATGCCTGGGAACTCTGCACTGTTATGGTGAAAATAAATAAAAAAAGAAATAAACTATTAAAGGTAAAGATTACAAGTTATGGTGATAATTTGATAAAGGTTAAGTACTAAGTGTCACATGGGTAAGAAACTGATTTTGGAGCATAGTGTGAGCTAGACGATGGTTCAGTTACCAGACATTTTGCTCTAAGCATTCTGGCCACATTGGTGTATAGGTAAATGTGATTTATACCAAATCAGTAATTACTAAATTTAACGAACATTTCAGAGGAGTTACTGCTGCATTTCTTCAAGTTCTATGCTGAACTTGACCTCTCGCAAAGTGCCATTTCTGTTGTCGACGGCTGCCTGTATCCAAAGCCGGACCAATCGCCACTCTTCATACTCAACCCAGTCGAAACTGATTTAAATGTCAGCAAAAACGTTCTTGACTCTCACCTTGAACGATTCCGGTCTCTGTGTCAATCAGCACATGACAGTCTGAGTTCACGGAATCGGGAGAGAGTGCCTGGGACCCCATGGGGGCTGTTGACAATTCTTAAAGCAGAAGCACCAAGAACAATGGACAAAAGCCAAGAGGCGACAGTAGATGGCGGCACCTTTGAAGAAGACTCTGTAGTAGACTTACCAGAGGTAGAAGACATTTTGGTTTTGAAAACTTCGGACAAAGATGCGAGAACAAGCCCTAGGAATATTGGTGTTCGAAAGCTTAACATCTCTATGCAGTCAATCCTGAATGAAGCAGATGGCACTGACAGTTCAAAGGTTACAAGTTGAAACGGACACTGGCTGCCAGAAAGTTTCAGTGATCCTTGTGGTCAGTTGCCATATAAATTATGGGTACAAACAAAATGCTGTTTTCTATTACGAATCATAAAGGAATTCAACTTGGAAATAGGCACTGAAATATCAGAGTTACATGTATATGTTTATCATCAGAGTTGCCCTTTCATTATAAAGCATTCATTATAAGGGATCAAGCGATTATAAAACAATGTTAAATAGTGTGTTATTGTTATCATGAAATTACAAATGGTATACTGATACTATTAGTATTATTAACTTACCTAGGTTTTAATTACTATGTGTAGTGGCATTTTTAAAATTCATGTGAAACTGAAGACATAAGTATATAAGAAGATATAAATATGCTTGCGGTAATTAACGTTCACAAAATATTTTGAATAATATGGGTGCAGATTAAAAACTGGTTTAGTGGTCTAGTCTTCAGCTAAGCAAAGCATGTGAATGAATTGACTGTTTTCAGCAGAGCTATGCATTTTAAAATATGTGTTTGTGCTACTTCCAGCTGTGCTACTCTTCATGGTGGTAGGCCTCTTCCTTCAGACTGCTGTAGCCAATGGCAGATCCAGGGCAATTCAGCCATGGCCTCTCCATCTGAATATGACCTTGGCCCCCAATCCCAGATTTAAGCGGAAATGTTTTCAGTTTGCAATGAAAGCCTCTGAGTGAATTAACATTGCAGATACAGTGTAATCAGTTATTACCTGTAACTTGCTTTGTGTGAAGCACTTTAGTGTGAGTAATTGGCATGATCTGATACTCAATACTACATACTTGACTTTCCACACATATGCATTATGACGCTTAATATAGCGCCTTTATTGCATCTCTGCTGTCTGTTGTTGGAAGACTGCAATGCAATGTAGAAACTAAATTTTGTGCCTGATTCTACTTATAGTTTTCTTATCCATATCTTGTGATACTGTTTAAATGGAATTTGACATTTTCACTTTCCTAAAATTTGGAATTTAAAAAAATAATTTTTCAAGACTTGCTGGTGATTAGTTAGTGGATTTTTTCGTAAGAAAATTTCGACCTCCTGAATCATAACAGTTTATTTGAAGGTTACATCAGGAAAATCAAACATCACGTTTCTGATGCGATTTCATCACTGTCTTTAGTCAAAGTGAAGATACTGTATATGACTTTTTCCTATTCCCATTTCCATAGTGATGTGAGGTGATGTAAGCGCAAAATATTCTGACGCAACTTGCCCCTTCACCTGCTTGAAACTGGATCAGCACATGGCTGCATGCAGCATCCAATCCATGGCATCAGCGTCAATTTCGGTCTTCCTCGCTTGTTCTTTCCCGGCATTATTTTCTGCTTTGATAATGGTTAATAAGAGGGAGTAAATTGATCTGGTAAGGTGGGGATAATAACAGCACTTTGTCCTCCCCAGACAGCCACGTTTATAGGGTCTATATAGTGGACCCTTACTGTGACACTGCTGGCCAGCTATGGGCACAGTGGATGTGGCTGTCAGCGACCTTTATCCACTGCTTCCTGGGTTTGATTCCCAGTGTTTTCAGCTGATTTTTAAAGAAGACTGGTTGTCAGTTTGGCTAGAAGATTCCACAACTATGTCAATTTCTGGGCAACAAAATACGTAGAGACGTTACCTTACCCAGTAAAAAGGTAACGGTTGTTTACAAGCTTCTGTAGAAACTCCTCAAAAGCATGGATCGAGGTTGAAGGCTCATTTGAAGCACAAAGACGACCGCGGCAATCCAGCTATGAGGATTGCTGTAGCAGCATTACAGAAAAGCTTTTTGATAATATGCGGTAC
Organism: Norana najaformis; assembly: GCA_964023275.1. NCBI lineage: Eukaryota > Metazoa > Annelida > Clitellata > Crassiclitellata > Hormogastridae > Norana > Norana najaformis. The sequence goes on along the minus strand of OZ029916.1, from coordinate 31,854,317 downwards.
TTGTCTTGATATACTTTTCAGCTGAAGTGCAAACAAAACAACGACACAGGATTTCTTATCTGTGTGACTGGCAGTTGCACTTAACTCTAGGTATCTAGCTAATGGTCTCTTGTATACCAATTAACCTTAATTAGTAACTATGTTTAACTGGGACCCACGCATCGAACTTCTTTATCTGGCGCCGCTTATCTCTGCTCAGTCTGCTGTATGATCTCTTGAGCGTACCAGGTTCTAAGTTCTTTGTTTCTCTTGTAGAATCTTTTCTTATCTCGATAACTTTCTTCGGCTCCATCTTGGCTGCAAAGCTGTACCATTATCAAAACTTCCTACGTGCATCCTTGTCGGCATTTCCTTTTCCGGTTCTTTTCCCCTTCCCTCCCTGTGTTTTCGTCCAAATCAATCTTACGCCATTATCCCCGTGCATGTGTCTGTATGCCTGCTTGTCGGTCGGTCGTGAACTCCTTTCATCTTTGCGATAAGCCTCAAGTGTTTTATACTTCGTACCCGATCCTCAAAGAACCAAGCGGGAGTCGACAGTTTTAAGAACTGCCTACTTACTGAGAAATATCAGTTAAGAGCCTCTTGTCAGATCAGCTCTGCCTGATCGACGTTGATTTATTAGGAGCCGCTTTGAACGCATATACATGTGATATTATCACTTCAACTGTGGAAAGTTCATCGCGCCAACTGAGTATCACAGTGCAAATCAAGTTCAACAAAGCCTTGATGGTTTGTTGTTACTGAATAAAATTGCAGACAACAGCAATAATGGCAAAAAATATTTATTTGTAAAGATAAGTAAATCACAATTAAAATAAATACCAGATCGTTCATATCGCAGTAAAACTGGGAGAACATGGGACCATGAGAGGATCCATGAGAGTCGGGGTGGGGGTGCTGTGGACCGTCGTTGAAGTCTTTTAAAAATACGAGGACAGCAAAGAATAAACCTGTAAAAGAGATAGCGGGTATGGATTTGGACTTTGATATCCTCCTCTATCCGTGTAATGTTGGCCATTAGCACATTGGGTATGGCCAAATCAGCTTCATCATTAATCAATTTACTCGACAGTCCGTCTGACCGACACCCAAACAGTTAGCGTGGGAGTCGTTGACTGGTAAGATCTTCAGATGTGAGATGCTGTACTTGTTGGGTTTCATGCCCATGCAACCTAGGCAGACAGCTATAACGCCGACGTTTTCGACAAATTGATGCTAACCTCCCAACCTCCCCGCTAGATATTTATAAACAAAATGTGGATGAAAAACTGTAGAATAGCCTGTACTTAGTCTGGTCTTTATCAGCCTGTCTTAATTAAAACAAGAACGCTGGACTGTCTGACACCTTTGAGGACTGGACCCCCGGGTCATCGATCCCTAGCCTCCACGTTCGTCGGCATGGCTTCATATAAAAGGTCGTTGTTTCCGAGTTCCACAGATGCTTTCTGATAATAAAGCAAGTAGCCTATGACAATAAAGGAACCCTTAGCAAGTCTATAGTTTCTTATTTTAAGAAAAGCCAAAAAGAATCTAAGTGCATAAGTGTATTAGTAATTATACAGGCCTACTGTATATACTGATTTTTTGTCAATTTAAGATCAAAGTTATTTGATTAATAATTACTACTGAATATTTATGCCATCAGTTGTGATGTATTTGCTTAATGGACTGATTCGATAATAATGCACATTTTAGATTATGGCTGCTGTGTTATAGGTCAAGTAGGTGTGATGTCTAGTGGTTAGCGTGTTGGAATGTCAACCCAGAGGCTGGGATTCAAAATTAACTCATGACAGGGCAGAAATTTTTGGGGATTACTGCTTCACTTGCGCTACCTAGCGAACTGAGCTATAACCCTAAAATGAGCACACTGACTGTACACTGTCGGTGGGAAGACGGGACGCCGAGAAAGAGGCCACCCGCCCTCATATGCCCAGTCTAACGCTGTTTCACTGTAATTGTTTCAGAGTCTGGTGCTGTAGTGACACGTTAGAACCTGAAAGTAAAGTTCCAAAATTCAAATAGCTGAAGTGACAGAACTTTATCTATCGCTACTGTAGTTGAATACAATTGTTGTTAGCTTTTGTTAGATTGCACAGTACATCACGCATAAAGGTGTGAAATCTGGACAACCAAGTAACTCAGGTCAATTATAAATTACACAATGAAGTACGTATACCGCCTGGAACCTAAAACTAATGCAAGGAAAGTACCTCTAATTAGGCCTACGTAGTTTGTAAAAAACGTTCAGCTTCGCCCTAGACTCCCTGACCGGGGCTTTGCCTTTGGATCTCACTGGGAGCGTAGCCTCCAGCAGATCCCCTATAGGCTCGTGCTCCGGGTTCGTCACGTGGCCCTCTGTGCTGCACAGGACGAAAGAAATATTCGTTACTCAAATTCACGTAGGCCTATATTATGGCATATTTAGGCCTAATAATTGACTTTAAACAAAACGCCAATCAATTAATTAGTTAATTAAGTAAACAAACTTGTATGGAGAACGGAATATCAATGCACACTTTTCTCTGGATGCCCGTCGGGCCAACTTATAGGCATATTTACAGGTGTATTTTGAGTCAGTTTAAGGCGGAGCTTGTCATTTACCCGTTGCACGACAGACTGCTTTTGCTGTCGGGGGTAAAAGCGTGGAATCCCGGTCTGGTGTTGGAAGTGGAACACCACGTGATAGACCGAACCATATTCGGTCGATGGAAGTCAGTTGTCGATGGACCGACCGGAAACCGCGGCGACCTCTTCCTTCTCTGGATCGCCAGCAGGATCTCCTTGCCGGACTTAGTCAGTCCCTCGGCCCAGGCATTCTGCCGCTCCAAGTACTTTTCATAGAGCATTGTACGTTTCATCGCGTTCTCGTCCAGATGCTGCTGCTGCTGCTGCTGCTGCTGCTGATATGGCAGATGATGATGCTGGTTGGGGTGCATTCCGGAGGCTGATTCCGTCCTCCATCCAGCCGCCGAAGCCGTTCTCGTCTCGCTTTCGGACTGTTCTCCGACGTCCTTCATTTTGCGATGGGTCTTTCTGAATGCTTCGACGGGCGTCTGCCTGACCAGCACCTCGTCCCTCGAAGCTTCTTCGGTGGAGGCAGCAAGCTCTTCTTCGGAGTCCGACACGTCAAGCCGTTCGAGGCTACCGCAGATCTCGCGCATAGCGGCTCTGTACGTCTCGCTGGCCTTGTCCGTTGACCTCTTCTTAACGTACTGTTCCCTTGGGTCGGTCGTCGCGATGCACCGTATGTGCTGGTCGAACCAATCCCAATCCGTCGCCGGTTGGTCTGCGACTTCCGTTAGCCCTTCTGGTCCGTCCGTCAGACAGTCCTCGTCTGGTTCGTCGTCTTCGAAGGGCGTCGCTGAAGGCCAAGGACGGTCGCAGGACGTCGAAGGACAATGGCTGCGGTCGGCGATCTGGTTGTCCCTCGATGTGGTCACGTCTGGGTCGACTGAGCGTCTCATTCGTCCGGTTGAGGAGGGCGTCCTTGACGGAGTCCGCAATACCACAGCGCTGTCCATCATTGGCGACACTGTATTCGTCAACAAAATCATATCTTAACATACAACCACTTCGGTTTTAAAGTTCAGCGCATTTTAGGCGCTTCAAGGAATAATGGGCCTAGTAATCTCCAGAGGCTGGACCTAGGAGTTAGAGTCTTATGCAATACAACACCATGCAAAATAATGCAATTACTTCTATAGCGCCGTTACCATAATGCACAGGACCTCAATCGATGGTCGCTTCAAGTGAAATTGTAGGCAAAAATCGCAATCGGTAGTAGAAGCCAAGTTGAAATCCAATAGGGCAGGGAAACCTGAAGCCAGGCAACGGTTGTAAGCAAGATGACACAGATGACGGTAAGTTTACACCTGAATGACAATAAGAACGGACAGAGAGCTCAGAACTGGGCAGTGAATTCCAAAGCTTCGAATCCGCCATCGAGAGCTCCTCATAGCCTGATACTCTAAGTCCTGGTGCGAGGCACAACAGTTCAAGTGTCCGTTGATCGAGTGCAAAGTTTGTTGATGTGATGGATGAACAAGAAGCAGAGATAGGCCCCCTATGTCGGCTGATTTAATAAACGCAGTAAATTAATGTGAACTAAAAGACAGGTTTAAGCTAAATTCTTTGCTCGATGGGCAGCCAGTGTAACGAGCCAGTGTAACGAATACGATATCGGTGTAACATGGTGATAGTTAGGTCTCTTATTATGGCTCTGACCATTTACTTCTGAGCGATACAATACAATATAATACAGAACAATACAACATAATACAACTGATGTCTTGTGTATTATGCTAACTGCGCTAATGCATTGTTTGGTTAGCTACACTGGTTAAATCTTCCGTCAAGACGCCTCTGTCCGTGAGGATACCCGGTTCGCGTCCCGATAGTGGCTTCGTACACGGGGACCTTAAATAGCGTGGCGCCCGTTCAAACGGGCAGCGGTGGTGAAGGATATCGCCAGATTAATTCATTGAAAAATGAGCAGGGTCGAGACCATACGATCGATATAGAAAAAGTATGCATTTACATTTTACATTTTATTGAAGTCTTCTGATTGAACTAAATAACATTAAACTTTAGATTATATGATCAGACTAGATTAGACAAGATTCGAATCAACTAGATTAGATTAGTTGATTCGATCCCACTGTTTAGTAAGTGTTTAAGTCAGATTGTGAGCACTTACCTCAAAACATCAAATTCTCAGCAGACGCAACTTATTCCTATTGCCTGTAGGCCCTATTCACACTCGTCCTGCCGATCAACTTAACTAAACGCCAAACGCCTTCGACTCAAAATCAGTTATAACTCTAATTGTGCGTCGTCTCGGTAACAAATAACCAGACTACAGTTGTCAAAGCCAGTGACAGTGACACTCACGTAAACGCACAAACACAATGCCGAATAGGGCCTAGATATGCTTAGTCAGAGCTGTCTCGTAAGATATGCCTTTAGTAATGTATGTAAAGTGAAAATGTTAGGTGAAAATTTTCTACACACATTACTGCGCATTTCATTTAATAATCAGTTTGCCGATATTATATGTACTCGTATAGGCCTGCACGCGTTGCCTAGACTATGCGCAAGGCATAAGATAATTATAAAGCAAATGTGTACAAATAATATATTTACATACAGACTTTAACATACATATGCGTGTGTGTCTAATCTGTGTATATTCTGTGTATATTCGACTGATTCATGACTGATTTATGATTGTTTCAACGTTCAAATGCCTCGTCAAGTCTATTTGGAGGCCACTTTGCCGAAGATGCACTAGTGCTCTCTTAGTTATCGACGCCTGCGTTCTCTCAACACGTCTAACACCGTTTACAGCTACCTCTGACATCCTCAGGGTCTAGCGTACGATGACTCATAAGCGCTACTTCTCCAACGCGGGGAAAAAGCATGCAAAATGAGGTCATACACTTGATAATATTGACGCGTTGAATAGAAAATGGGGCAACATTTTTACATTGTGCCCGTTTTCAAGACTCCAGCCACTCCGCTCGTTCGCCTTTCTGCGTAAACCGCAGTGTTACCGCACCTGCATCCGATGGCAGAACAAATTTGGAAAGGAGCACGCCATTAAGTTGCCCCAGCCTTTCCCAATCCAGTGTGGGTGAGGGTTGCTCACAGAATTTGGACAGCGAAACCGGTCATGTAAGACTGTGACAGAAAATAAAGTTGAAAAACAACTTTAAAAAAAACTGAAATGAAAAGGTCGCGAAAATGTGTGAAATTGAAAATAGGACGTAAAAATTGAGAAATTGGGCAAGAAATCAAGCAAATTGTGGTCCTCAAAAATTGCAGTGACTAAAAAGAAGGTATTCACAAATGTTTCACCCTACAATATCTCCACCATAGTCAAAGTTCCTGCCTTTGTCAACTTCCAGATCCGCCATCTCGATGCCCCTACGGTTCTCCAACATGGAAGAGGTACAGAAGTAGTGGACAGGAAAGTATATTGCTCCGTGTCAAGAGTAGAGTTTGGGCATATGGCACAGTAGTGGAGGTAGATTAACAGTGATTGTGTAGAAAGGGAGGGAGGGAGGGTTAAATAAAGGCACTGCTGCATAAGGCCTGTGACTTTACTTGGGGAGAAAATCAAGCGCATCGGACTTGTCCATTTAGGCTACCGTAGTACATGTACTTAGGGCGTCGAAATCTAGAACAGGCCTACTACTGGGCATAGACGTCAACTCTCGCTCTTAGCCTATATGGACTTTTTGAATCCCCCACAGAGCGATGGTTGGCGACTCTTGTCTTTTCTACAGAGTTCAACAATTCACTTGCCACTTAATAGCCGGTCTTTGTAGTAGGGCCCACTTAAATCAATCGTTCGGCTTAACATCAGATAGGCCTTCGTACTTGCACCAAGATATAATCTAATTATTATAATATTGAATAATATTAACAGCAGATTACATTACATAACCAGCTGCTATTTATTACAATAAACTCTCTTATTGTAGCCTAACTGTAATAAGAAATTTGCATGTCACCGTTTCAAGAGAAGCTAATCAAAGTTCTTTAAGAACAAAAAGTTCATCAGTAAGCAAACGATGCTCAGATAACTGAAGCCATACGTGGTTGGCTTCTGCACTCAGGTATACATATAGAGCCAATGGCAAACACCTAGCCAGGGGCCTGGGGTCCAGACCTCCCGAAGCCAAGACCACGAACCTCAGATTCGTGTAGACTGGAGATTTTTGTGTACCCCCGTCCCATCGGTATCTCCTGGCTTTGCTCTTTCGACGGATACGAGTGTCATATAATATTTTCCTGGCCGATTTCGCGTGATTCCTGACCGGTTTTATTTCGGCAAAATGCATTTGCTTCCAGGGCTCCGCCCCGGACCCCTCTAACGCTTGCTGTCTCAGACCCTCAATTTTCATCGAGGTACTGGACCTCCTGGCTAGTACTCGCAAAAAATGTACCCCAGATGTGCTCCATTTTATATTAAATGGTTCGAAATACATTGGCTTCCGAGTCTCCGCTGGGAATCTTACGGTGGTCTTTCACTCAAAACTGAAAAATTTCTTTAAAAAAACCCTAACCTGATTCTTCCTCTTCCCCTTGTCTCTCTTCTCGCTTCAATTTCAAGCACCATCCACCGTGGCCGTCCGACTGTTTGACTGTCCGACTCCTGGATCTTGACCTGGAACCGAACCCTTTTGTCTATCGATTTTGTCTTGACTGAGCGTCTGTGAATAAGATGGTTCTCGCAACTTGGCTTTCGTTGGGCACTGTAGAAATCTCGAGATTACGATTACAACGTTCCCCCAGACAGTCATAAGGGAGCTAGCCGTCCCAAACCCCCTTCCTACAGGTACGGGACTCCCCTGCTAAAGTAGTTGCCTGCGAAGAGCCTACACAACGGATTCACATCGATACAGACTTCCCGAATTACGTAGGAAACTAGTCTTCGCTTTGTTACATTACATCTGTCCATTAATTAAATAGAATATCCGGGTTTATTTTTGTGTGTGCAGTAAGTAATCTTCAGCTGTAAGCCCACATTAAAACAGTAACAAAACTGGTGAATGGTGACAATGAAATGAACTTTCCAGGACATCTCGGACTCAACCTCGTCTGAAAGGCCAAACCTTTTGGTCTCGTCTTCGGAGTCCCTAGGTCTCGGTCTACTCTCAGAGACAATAGGTCTCTCGGTCTCCGTCTCATTTCGGACTGCTAGGGGAAGTCTTGGTCTTGACTGATCTTATCTCAGCCTCAATGATCTCATAGGCATCCTGCAGACATACATACTGGTACATACTGTATATGCATACATAAACAGACAGATGGACTGTAAACTACTCGAGCGAATACACTTCCAACTTTGCAATAATTTTATTTTTCACACAACAGATTCATAACTAAAACATCACGAAAAACTATGCAAGCTTAAATATGTGTCAACATTAGAAACAAGGGAACATACAGACATACAGAAATAGAGCAACACACGGGAGAAGAAGACAGACGGAAAGCTAGAGATGAAACAAAAAATGGTGAAAAAGAAAATGAGCAGAGGAGATACAAAGAAACTGAGTAAATTGCATAAAGATGATGCCAAAGTTTGAACAACAAAGTGCTCCAAAACCTGAATACAAACAGAAGAATCAAAGTCACAAGTTGAGTAAAGTAGATTACATTGAATCTAGGCCTGGCCTGTCCTCTGTAATAGTAAGAACTCAGGCTATGGGTACAGATTCTGTACAAATGGAATGGAATGAAAAGTGTGCACCGACATGTACTTCTCCTTCAGATGAATAGCTAGCTTGCTTCTTGGCAGCACTTGTCATTAAGTGCAACTGGACTATTATACAGTGCCATCTAGAACGATTGTCATGTAACTGGATGCTGATGGACTGAAAAGCGAGACTTAAAAGTTGGCAATGTCTGTTGGGTCTTTTGCTGCGACAAACTGTGTCTGATTCGAGTTTTTTACATGGCGCCCTTTTAGAATCTTTCAAAGGCTAATTGCAGTAAACAGTGACAAATGAAATGGACATTCTTCTTGAAATTAATAGGACTTCATGAGTTTACCTTACATTAAATGATTACATGCAACAGAGGCCTAATCAGAAGGAAAGATAGCCAGAGCGGGCTCAAGAATTTGAAGTGGAGCAAATTGTTCTTAGTGTCTATCAAAAGGAGTGGAAAAGCAGATCAAAGGAGTGGAAAAGCACATCAAAGGAGTGGAAAAGCACATCAGGCCAACAAGTTTAGAAGGGAGTATGTCCGACATGGACTTCTCTAAATCATCAACTGATGGGAATAATCACATATACAATGACCAAAATTATCAAGCTGATCATCAAGTGCAAGTACTGATCACAACACAGAGAAAGATTTCAGGAAGATCCCAAAAGAGTGATTAGAAAAACATCGACTGCTATCAGTACAAATATCAAGGCTATCACTACATCCAATCGGTAACGAGATCAATCACTGCGATTATTGTCAGATCATACTGACAGCTTTCATGACATGGCTTACGATGATCAAGTTTCAGATTAACATGATCTATTTTACCTTTATGATCAGAAAATGACAGTACATGATCATTAACGATCACTGCAATCACCATGGTAAGACAACATTCAACTGGGGACTGCAGAAGTAAAAACATCTCTGGACTTTGAATAAGAAAGGAAGGGAAGGATGTTGGCGACCTCTGTCTTACGAATCAGCAGGTGATTCAGCATCATCGTTAGTTTCACCTTTACAGGTGGGCACAGTTAATGTGCTGAAGAAACCATGTGCTTTCTGAACAGCTTTGAGACCAACGTTGAATATCGGATGCACTGGTTTCTAGAACACAAACATTGTAATGTAATATAACTGAAAATGGTTATAGTGCCTTCTAAGCACCACTTGAAGGTGCAAGTTCCAATTTTATTTTGAATTTATTACCGGTGTAGTTAACACCTTTATCATTATCAACTACATTAGTTAATTAATGCACTCACTACTGTTGGCTTTTGTTGACCATTGAATCTATGTTACTGTCGTTACCATAAGTTTTATTCTCACCGTGCACTGTAATAATTCTTAGCTTTATTAATACCAATCACAGCAGTTAAAGGTAATATATCAATATTAAGATACATGCATATGCATTTATCTCCAATATTAATAATTTAATAATTATTATTATTTCTACAGCCATTATTATTGTCAGTCTTAATGTAGGTCTTCATTATTAATACTGAACCTGAACATTTGAATTAAACCAAATCAACGCTTCCATGTCAATTTAGTAAACTCAAAGTTGAAATTAGCACTGACCAATTCATTCTTTGGATTTCCTAAGATGTTTGGGGAAGACAGTTTTCCCTCGGCAAAATGCTGGGCAACTGACAGACCACTGAGACAATAGCAAGTGTGATAGTAATCTCGGGGTCTGAAATCAACAAATTAGCTCAGGAATGTTGAAAACCTTCTAAAGACCAATAATACAAAAATTGAAAGGAAACAGTTGGTTTCTAAGAGTTAAAACCCAGTTCAGTACTAATAAACTAAACAACAGAGTATAGCATCAGTTGTATTGCAATGGATAATTCTAACTTTCATTGTTGTCATGCTCATCACTGCCATCATTATCCTCATTATCAGCTCAACAGCACTCACATCATGTTATGAAACTTTTTTCCTTCTTGTCATCATTGTCATTGTCATCGTCATTGTCATCGTATTCATCGTCGTCGTCGTCCTCCTCCTCCTCCTCATCATCATCATCCCAATCCCAAATCTTCCAGTCTGAACTTCACCTGATTGAAAATCATAACTGCCATCAATTTGCATAAAAATCATAAAACAGCATAATAATCATTTTCATAATCTTCATTGCAGCTGTGCTGTTACCATGACAACTCACTTATCGGGCTTGTCGATTAATCCACCACCGCTGTGCTGACAGCAGATGAGCAAGTATTCCTGAAGTGCACCTTCAAACAAGAAACACAAACCTGGTTTTAATAAAGCCAACATTTTTAAACAACCCCAGTCTAACTAAAGCTGAAATATTTAAGCCAATACGAGCTCACATTAACAGTGATAAAGCTGGGGTTAGAGATTGCCAATGCCTTTGCCTTTCACCACCGTCTGTATCTAGGGTTCAAAACTGCCACATGACATGACCTCGACGATCAATTGTCCAGCGACATAAAACATAAGGAAAGGTTAACTGGTTGGTGGATTGGTGTTGCGTTTGCGCTTCAGCTGAAAATACATGCATATAAATACCATGCATTTACAAATGCATACATGTATATTATTGTATATAAACATATGTAATCTCCACCTACTGCCATTCGACAACATATGAATCTGTTTGTTCCACTAGAATTCTAACATTATTTAGGCAGGTCAGAAGCAACTCTGAGAGGTTCCTAAAAGGCAGTTGAGATATATACACATGCGCTTATATCCACACATACATACATATATCCAGTACATGAATATACGCATTCCACGCCTAAACTTGAACTCGGGAACCAACAACAGCATTTCAATGTTACCAAATGGCAGCTGTTCCTTGTCATTGCACCGCTTCCTTAAAAATACAAAATCAGCTAATAATTGTAACATTTTACCTTGATGGAACATCCACGAAGTTGTGCTAAGGGCATTGTCACCTGTAGGCAAAACATGACTTCACACAACCAAATGTAATGTAACGTAATACACTGAAACACAATACAATACAATGCAACACCATACTTCAAACAAGTTACTCACACTTACAGTGACCAGCAGCTCATTACATGGTCACTTGGTAAGCCAGTTGACCAAGTGCAAGTTAAGGCCACACTTGAACACCACAGTGTCAGTCATTCCCGCAGGGCTCCATGTACGGGGTTGGGTGGCGAGGCTCGAATAGGAGAAGCCACATTCGTTAACCTTCAGTCTAACCAGCACAGAGAGGCTGTTGTTGATAACAGTGCAGAATAAATGCACAATTACCTTTACGTTACTGCTATTTACTATTACCTTTACATTACTGATATTTCCCCATGAACAATAATAAACAGGAATTGCAATTAAACACTCATCATTATAACATGAAGTCTGACAAAACATGGTTAGAGACATGGAATTAACACTCCCTGTAAGCTGCGCATGTGTGGGTGTCAGGAAACAGATACACACAAAAAACAGCATGCACAGAAAAATACACTTTATTGTGGATAATCAGTGTAAATCGACACATCACAGTTACAGTAAGTCTAAACATATTATTATTATTAATTAACAACTTCAACTGTGCCAGTGTATAATGTACACGAAACCCTTATTATTCATCTGGTGACTCGCTGTCCATCTCTGAAAACATAATTGTTATTATTATTATTCCTATTATTGTTCATTATTATTACTGTTTTTAAATTGTCTTACCTAAGGTATATGTTTACCATTTTATTTCTACTTTTATATTTAAATTTAATTTTATGAAAGGTAAGAAATTGCTGTAAACTAATAAGACCTTCTTTTGTCAAGACCATGTGGAAGATGGGGAAGGTGCCACCCTGCCAAAATGAGTAACAGCCATCCACCAGTTTGTTTGTTCTTCCCTGGAAACCGCCTTCAAAAGACATCTGGCGATTCACTGTCCATCTCTGAAAACATAATTGTCATTATTATTCCTATTATTGTTCTTTTGTTGCTATAATATTACTGTTTTTTATTTTACACCCAAGGTAGAAATGATCTCTCAGGATATTACAAACTTAAAGGAAGAGCATACAGGAAACATCTGCAAAATAAGCCAGACATCTACGCACAAACTGTGGAATTCCACCAATCAGATAAGAAGCAGCAGTCAAACTGACCAGCAGCCACAAACTATGGGAGAGAGTGACGCCAAAGTGATGTTGATGGCATTACCACAGTCAAACCCGGAGCCTATGAATGCAAGCATTTATGTGCATTAAGGTTCGTGCATATAATATCTTTAAGGTGCACTTTTATACACAAATGTTATAAGCACAAATGTTATAAGATACAAATTTTAGAAATGTCACAGGCAAGGGAAATTATCTTAAAAGGTGCTATGTAAATATTCACAAACATTCATACATATATATACATATATACATATAACTACCATATATCCACGTGTACAAGTCAAGAAATTTTGGACAGTTTTGAATGTCAAAATTGGGGAGTCGCCTTACACAAGGGTCAAGCTAAAATCGCCAGACATGTCCACAAGAGATCACACGATACATCCATGGGAAGATATTGAAATGCACACCGGATAGTTAATTCAGCACAGGCTGTGCATTAAACACCAACTTCAGTCAGATGGCAGGTGATTACGAAGTCCCTTTGTTCGACTTGGCAACATGAAAGCACCCCACCCCGCAAGATCAATAGGTTTTTGTACTCTGCCGACAAAAGGTAGGGAGGTAAGTGCCCAATGCAAATTATAGTGCAGACAGGGAGAACAGAGAGTCCAATGCAGGTCATCAACTTAAACACAGGTCATAGACTTCCCCTTTCCACAGTCAAAATTAAGGGGTCGACTTATATGTGGCGTCGACTTGTACACAAGTACATACAGTAATAAGAACAGAAACCTTACCAGAAGCGCTTGTATATCACAGAGGTGTTCCTTGCCGAGAAGTACCAAAGCCGCAAGGCCACAGAAGGAGTATCCACCATGAGCCTCCATACCTGGACATCCTGAGAACCCACCTTCATAGGTCTGACAACTGAACCACAACCAAAAAACACAAACACTTAATAACATCCTAATCAATCATTAAATTATATTAAAAGGCTAATACTACTAATAACGTCCGATATACATTTCTTTTATAGGCCACTGTACGAAGATTCCATGGGATCAGAGCTGCAAGGTTTCTGCTAGCCAGACTGGCACTGTAAGAGGTTTGTCAGCATCTTTGAGAGGTTCTTAAAAGGCCTATAATCCAACGACTGCAATTTCAAGCCTGCTAAGCAGACTCTGGATAACAACCCTAAGCAAGTTGTTTGTGCATACCTGTCTCTGTCCCAAGTAGTATAATCTGGCATAGGCACATACCAGGAAGTACACAGCAAGTCTTGCAATGCTCCGGTTCCATGTCGAGGACCTACACAAACCTTAAAGAATCTTTCACTGCCAACTCAAGGGCATAAGAAAAGAAAGTGAGCACCTCCTCTCCCTCCAACTACAAGATATGGAAGTACTGACTAAAAGGCACTATAAAATATTCAGCTTCATAACAAATACTAGCCTTCATCATATAGGTGCAAGCTGCCCATAAGATAGGGGTTATGATTTACGGACTGTATATATATATCTAGATCAAGAGCAGGTCCTTAATATACACCACTGATTGAAACATCTCATCCATCAGCCATGTAAATATGTAAAAATAAATAAATAATTTCCAGATCATCAGATCATGACCGATAGCATCAGATATCAGCAAGACCATGCATGCACTAAGGCCCATATCATTAGATCATGGCACTAGAAAAGCAGGATTGAAATACATACGTTATAATCCACTCTGGTGTTGAGTCAAACATTTCCGCACTGGCCACATTAGTAAGTCTAGCCACACTGGCCGCACAGTATGCACCCCTAGGTTTAACATACAGTGCATAACGTAATGTAATATAAAACAACAATTATTTAGCAACACTTCATGCAACAAAACGCCTTGTCAGGAATCCCAATTCATTCACTAACAGCTATGATTAACAGTAATTGTTTAATACAGTATACTGTTGATTCAGAGAATGCCCAGGCATGCATGCGAATGTATTACCAGGGTACATATGTAAGTATGCATGTATGTACGGATATGTACTGGTATTTATGTAACTATGTTCCTTGTTTCCACACACAGGTTCCTGGCTACACACGTCAATCTGGGCTCATCAGGATTCCTCATGCACTGGACCTTCCTCTTGGAACAATCTTTCATTAAATATACATGCTGCTTCATCTGTTTCAGCTCAACACACATTCTCTACTTTAAGTTTGTGCTTGATTATAGGTAGACAGGCAAGTAAGCAGCGCTTTTGAGGAGTGCTTGAAAAGTGCTCCTTAAAATATTTGTTACATTACATTACAAGTACATGTACACAAATGTATGTAAGTGTGTATCTAAGTTGCTTCCACAAGTCAGTTCAAGCACACTGTTCTCTCCCATGCACTGGTTTATATCATCAGATCTTCCTAACAGAACGACCTTCAGCTCAACATAAGTTATCTCTCTTACATTAAGTGCCACTTGTTTAGATCAGTTAGAATGCCACGTTTTTACAGGTTCTTTAAAGCATTATATAAATGCTTTCATAAATATCATACATAAGTAAATTACACTACGATTTTACAAGTTCCTGCAAATTGCAAACGAAACTGGCAGTTGTGCTTTCCTCTTTGTCTGGTTTCATACCTTGTGCGTTAAAACCTGGCACCACAGAAGCTGTTATTTACCGCAGGCATTTAAATTATCTATTCAGATACCTGATGTCCACTTCGCCATCGTCGTGCATTCGAAATGCACCATCTGGCGATCTCATCCTGAGTAGAAATGACTGCAGTGTTTTCCTGCAATCAGACAAATATGTCTCACTTTTGCCATCAACAAAATATCAAACACAATTTAATAGTTCACCAAATTAAATTTTCAGATCTTTGCAAATGTAATGTGAGTCTCCCAAAATTAAATTTTCATATTTGTGCCAATGTAGTTGTTTATTTGCCCGCTAAAATTAAATTTCTGATGTCTGACAATGTAATAAAATGTTCTCCAAAACTTAAATTTTCCTTATCGTAATTGTAAACTCGAGATTTCTGCAGAAAGAAAAATATCAGTAATTTCTAAGAGCTAATTTACAGCTGAAACTTAATTTCAGGTTAAAGGAGAAAGGCTGGCGCTTCCCTTACACTCAGCACAGATGTTGGCATCTTTCTTAGCCTCCTAAACATAGTGAGTGCAAAGTATTCTCAGCTTAGCTCAGTTACGACGCAACTCTTTAGATCTGTTAGATAGCCATGTTTCGTTGCCTTTGTGAGGTTCTTAAAAGGCACTAAATAAATAGCCAGATACACACATATATACCAACAAACAATCTTCTTGGATATACACTGTCTAATTAAAGTTCACAAAAAAGACAAGACCCATCCATTAACTGGACAATGTTTCCTTGTTCGTTGCATGGCTCAACAGTGAACATCAGTATTATGACATATCACGATATGAATTCAAAATGCATGAATGAAGCACAGCCAAGTTATCTGGACGCTGTATCTTTTACCTGCTACAAGGGACTGCTGGATGGCGAGGTCACTTAACACAATGTGTTCCAGGGACTCTGAACATGGTGTCAATTGTCAGCTCTGGTTGGGAATCTTTTGGTTGGGTTTTGCATGTGTGTGAGACCTGGCCAGTGGTGACTTTTCTAGTTATCAGAGCACTGTTTACTTACTGATGAACTTTAATACCAGTTACGCTAGCTTAGCAGTGCTTCTGCAAGGTACTGTACTCAAATTAAGTATATTAAGTGTTTAGACAACTAATTAATTACCTATCAGAAACTAACAGACATTCCCTGCAATCAAAAAACTTACCTATTTATCGAATTGAAAGCCTCCTCTGTGCCGACAATACACAGAGCATTGACCGCAGCATAAGTAGGAGCCAGATGCGACCACTGGCCAGGACCACCTAATAAAACACACAGAAAAAGCACCACATAGTATAGCAATAACATTAATAAATGCCTTGCACTGATAATTCAACATTTCAGTGCAGTTGCTTTCCACAGCACCTTCCCTCTGCCAGAAACTGACAAGCAGCTGCCGTTCCAGATGTAGTTCCTAATTTCAGGATATGTTCCAATTCTGAGGGATCATTTGTACCTTGGGAAAGAATCAATGAAAATAATAATCATAATGTTGATAAGATTGATTTCCTCATAGAATTTCAAAATTTGCCATGATTTGATGGCCTGATGGCTGCATGGATGAAAGAACTTTTAAAAACAAAAAATGTTTCTTACCTCCATATCCACCATCTGGATTCTGGCATCGAGAAAGGAACTGTACAACACTACAGAAAGAGAAAACACAGAAATTAGCTTTAAGTTAAAGTGCCTATTAACAGCAATGGTAATAATACAAAATAGCAATAAATATTATGACAATATTAATATTGGAAAGCTCACAATAATTAGAACTTATTGTTCTTAATGAATTTTAAAATCATTATGGATAGTGAGTGCAGCATTTTTGAGAGGCACTTAAACGGTTAAGTGTCTAGAGACATATCTACATTAAAAATGAATAATAATAAATTTAACATTACAAAATGGAACATGATATGTGTGCTTATTTTTAATCTAATATAATTTAAACCAATGACTTTTAAAGTGCCGTTATCATAATGCTCAATAGATGGTTGCTTCAAGTGAAATCATAATCTAGAATCATACTCATTTAGAAAAGCTCAGTCAAATTCCAACAGGTTGGAAACCAGAAGTTAGGCTAAAGTGTTCAAACATTGTCTTCGGCCCATAACTGGCTAAAGCTTGTCAAAGATGGGTATTTTGATAGACCAATGAGAGTGCCCAATAGTATTCTGTTCAGTAAGAGGTGCTATATAAATTGACAAATACAGAATACAATTATTCATGAACAAGCATATTTACGCAGATCCAAGTTCTTCTGTCAGTGGAACCTCAAGCAGCTCAAGGCTGTGGAGAATCCAGTAGCAGAGCCACGGACGACTAGCATCGAGACTCTAAAACACCCATAAAAATTTTTGTAAATCGTTTAGGTACATAGCACCCACAACAGAAGCTATAATGTAATATTATTAGGGATTTATGTAGCACAACTTTAAAGAAACACCTTTGCACCAAACAATACTAAAACACCAGAAGAAACTATTTTCAACTGTAGAATTGAATTAAGGCAGACCACAGAGTACATACTGTATATTCCAACAAGGGTGCACAAGTTATACTAATATTATGTAACCTCAGAATGAGGGGCTTCAACCCCTGTTGCCTTTCTCTGGGAACATGCAATGTTTTAAGCAACAATAACGGTACAAAAGATACCTTTGCCAAAATTTTGGCTTGTTTTCTTTCTACGGTTTATTTAATTTAAACAGTATTAATTCATTACCGAATAAGTCTCAGACAAACTCTGTAATCCTTTCAGTAAAAATGGAATGTGATTTCGGCGGGTCAGTTCTGGAATGCTGAAAGCAAAAAAATCTCTAGCAAATTGTTAAGTCACAGAAAGTTTTACAAAATAGTCAAACTATGCAATTTCACAGCACTGGCTGCTGGCAAAAATCCACTAAACTGCACATCTTTCTACGTGCTGCTAACCACAAGTATCTAACCTAATTTAACCCTAGGAATGCAAAAATTTTTGTTACGAAAGTGCACTACACCTGTCTGCAATCTAGTCAATTCCAGGAGAACTGTCAGGTGAGACAAAATGGAGCACAAGGCACACTGAAACAGGTATGTCTTATTTCAAGATCAGAAAGACGACATATTAAATCAGCGGAGTGGGCAAATTATCAAATGATGATCTAGCACTGCTGATAAACACAATAAATCGTGGGCTATTATATTAACTGCTTAACTGATACTTTTACAAGGCTTACTTGTCTTCTATTTCCAGTAACTTTAGAAAATACTGGTAACAAGCATCAACTTTATCTTCAACAGCTGCCTGCAGATGATACAAGCAACACACAAGTCAAATAAAGTTTAAGTTTTTATACAGTTGACCAATCAAGGATGTGTAATGTATGTGTGTGCAATGTAATAAAACAGACATTTATGTAGCACCACTTTATAAAACTTTTCAGTGGTGCTCTTGACCCAGTAACATTAAATCATTGCTGAAAAGACCTACGGTTTTTGGCCATATGAAGAAATGAAGGCAAGCTTCATTCACGCAAAAGCAAATCAAAATTTATATTCCAGCATTAACATTAGGCATGTCATCGGGCACCCAAAGCCCATTTACCCACCCAAAGGCAGGTATCTAGGCCATGAATCCAATATCCCATATCTAGCCATTTCTAGAAATTACTTTTAAGCATGATGAGCCAGCTGGCGATGCCCTGCTATACCAGCATGCAGCTGCTATTGTCTCTGCTCACACAGCAGATGAGCTCAGGTTGGAGTCACCACAGACAAACCATTACCAGGCTAGGTTAGCAGCAGCTGCGGCACACCATAATTAGGCATCTAAGTGGTACTAGTGAACATAGGTATGGTCTCTTCATCATGTCTGGGGTCATTGGCAGCTATGGTAAGTTCACCTGCTTGAACAGCACTGACTGATGCAGGACTTCAAGTCTGCTGGAGTCAACAATCACTATTTTTGCATACTCAGGCAGTTTTAAGCAGTTAATAATGGTGGTATACAATTTACACAGCTTTTATCCAGTGATGACACACAGTGTTTATGTGCATGTATATGATCTATTCATTTGTTTGAGACACTCTGTTTGAATTAAAATAAACCCATAAATTATAAACCAAGCTTTACTAACTTACCTCTTTTAATTTTGTGGTGCTATACGCAGTATCTTTATATATTTAATATCTTTGGCAACTTTCAGTGGGATTATTATCAGTGGCACCAGCAAAAATATAAAACAAGCATTAAGGAACAAGTAATGCAAAACTTTAGAAAGTGCAACATATATTATCACATATAAATGTACCTAAAAATTAGGCAGGTGATTTTGCCTTTGCTAACAAATTATTGATTATTGTTGACTGTTCCCAACAGAAATACACGTCAGAGGGGCAGCACTACTGATCCAATGATGTTACTCTGTTATTTATTGAGTAGTTACTTACGACAGTTTTTCCAGTAGCATGCAGCGATCTACTTTCGCAATCTGGGGTGGCCAGATTGCTTAAAGTAGGGCAACCGCCAGCGGCCGTTTCTTGAAAATTGCCCAGAGTTCCTACTCGCTCTGTTAGAACATAATCTCCTAAATTTAGCAGAGTTTCTTCTTGATTCAGGAGAGATCCAAAAAACCGTGGACCAACTTTTCATTACATTGTTTTTGTAAGCAACTCACAAAACAATGAGGTACCCTCGCAAAACCCCTACAGTACTCTAACATCGCTCACCACCACAATTTACAGTAAAACATTGTAACGTAGTGCGTAAATTTTATCACCATTTGTGGCAAACTATACCTGTTCAACAAAACTCTGCGTCTGGTTCCCATCATTCCTTGAACGAAATTCTTTGAAATTGGACAACGTACAACGAAATTTCGACATTTTGACATAAACAGTGGCAATTACTTGATTCCGTTGCTTGTTTTTTATTAGTCACTATGAACTCGTTTTTTACACACTTTCTGTTTAGTACCAAATAACACCATTAATTCGTGTAATATTGTTAACGGCCAATGGCTTAGGCATAGATATAAGAAGCGGCGTATTATAACTTCCTTATAATCAACAAAAACTGAACCGATTGACTTGAAATTATGTTGATAATGTGATTACGTCAGAGACTTCACCCTGTCAAAGTTTGGGATCGAACTAGTAACACTATAAAAACATGTACATTTACATTTACTGTTTCAAATTGCTTATCCACCATAGGCTGCCTCTGTCGTGCGGACTGACCTTTTGGATATCGTCGACCTGCTTGTGGCTTGGTTTTGGTGTGCCATTGGTTGATGCCTTGTTCATTAGACACTGGCGCATTAGAAGTTGCTAATTATTATTTATTATTATTTACACTCATTCTTAAACTGCGAAGCTTTTTCACATTAAAAGATTTAAGGAAGTTCGGTTTATACACTATTCCTACAAAACTGGTGGCCTCCGAGGCTACACAGAGTTCGCCAATACGATCTATTGAAGTCGATTTCATATTAAAGTCCCCGGATTCGAACCGGGTCGCAAACTATGATCATCTTAGCGGTGAAGAAGTAATTTGGCAACGTGCATTACAGACCATTCTTTCTTTCAGGCTGAAAAATGGCTAGGCCTATATCCAAGGACGAATACCCACCCACTTTCTGATTACAGGAGACTATCGCTACTGGAAGTTCTGGACTTGAGAAGCAAATGTAAAATGTAAATGGTTTTCTTTAGCGATCGTATGACTAACCCTACTCATTTTTCAACGAATTTATCCTTCACGACCGCTGCCTGTTTGAATGGGGGCCACGCCATTTACGGTCTTTGCGTACGGACCGTGTTAACATGAGCTTCAAATCTGAAATATAGCCATTATCGGTATGCGAATTGGCATCTACACGCACGAAGGCACCTTGACGGTTGCTTTAGCCAACGAGCTAACTTTTATGCGCTCTATTCCTGTTTGGCTATTTTTGTAACGCACTGCTGGCCACAGTAAGTTTAAGTGGAGCAACAGAAATGTTATATTTTTTATCTGTAATCAGATTGAAAGTGTTGAAGGCGCCCTAATGGCAGGGTGGAGTGAATGCCATCCGTACTAACTGTATGCTATCTGCTGCAGATACATTGCCATTCATTTTAATGAATGACAGATTCATGTGGGTTTCATGGACATACACGACCCTGCAGTTGGAAGGCTGATGGTTTTCCTAATTTTTCTCATTAATTCCCAGAACCTGTGTTTACTTCACC
This sequence comes from Norana najaformis, assembly GCA_964023275.1. NCBI lineage: Eukaryota > Metazoa > Annelida > Clitellata > Crassiclitellata > Hormogastridae > Norana > Norana najaformis. The sequence goes on along the minus strand of OZ029916.1, from coordinate 31,833,155 downwards.
CACCTCCATTTTCAAGTACTGAATCTGCAATGTTAGGTTCTTGCATAAACACTTGCCAATAAGGTACAATAATGCCCTATCAAGGAATCCCAGACAGATTATAGCAACTGTTGTCAAGTGCACCAAAGTCCAATTTAAATATAAAATGCCAACTTGTTTCTTCTGCACTCCTCCGGCAAGGGCTCTTGGTGACCACAGGGAGAATTGGTTCAGACCATTCCTAACAAGGATGCATTTGCCCCATTCATTTTGCAACTTCCCAGAGCCATGTCTATCCCTCCATTGCTTTCAACCACAAATCACACCCTGCCACAGGGTACAGTTCAAAATCCTTTATAGATGGCAGCACCCTACACCATGTAAACATCCTCATTCAATAAGCTTCTTACAAAATGTATAGAAGTTGTCGTCTGCAGAAAACAAACTCTATGAAACAACACACAGGTGGAAAACATCTACATTCCATATATGTAACAAATGAGTAGATTGCTAAATTATATTTACTTAAAGAATTGGAAGACACTGGCCTTCACATCTGTATTAGGGGTTTCAATTCCAGGGCATCAAATGAAACTGACATTCCAGTTCTGAGCTATATAACTGTGAGAAAAGATCAGATCATTGGATTGCTTGCTTGATTACTTAAATCAAAATCTAATTTAATCTGTTAATATCTTTAGCACAGTTATCGTAATAACAATGCATCAATCAATGGCTGCTTCTCAGTAGATATTTAGAAATACCTGTAAACTAGATCTACCCTAAGTAAAAATCAATCTGCATAATCGCAATTCTTGGGACTTAACCCGACGATATGCATGCATTCATGAAGACAGAATATAAAAGATAAGCAATCCCAACAGATGGAACTTTAGTCCAGACTTGAATAACGCAGCAGCCATTTGAATGCACTTTAACAACTATCCTGGTTCAGGCTACAGCAAGACCACATTTTTGAGGACTGTTGTTGATATGAGACATGTAATAAATCAGCAATTACTTCACTATAAAAACTGACTTTAAGTTGGCATTGAGTTGTAAGCATGCTGCACATGTAAGAGTTAAGGGACAAATAGTCAACTGGGTCCCTGAGGAGTTGAGTTACTCCTGCTTAATTTACAATCAGCTTTTAACAAAATCTTATGGGAAATGATTAATTAAGTTCATATGATATTTTCCACGCAGTCAAAATAGTTTAAACGTCACAACATGACGAAACAGGTTCAGGATGCTTTTTTCTGTGGCCGTGCGAGGATGTTGAGAAATTTGCCTCTCACCATCTCATGTGCTGAAATGAATATTCCAAAAAAAGTAAAATAAATAAGAAATCACAGTAAGAAGATCAGAACCTTAAGTCAACGCCAGTATGTTATGGGCATGTCATCTGATTCTCCCATCAACAGCGTGCAGTCAATGTACTAAATTTATAGCAGTCTGCCACAGATACCAGTGGAACAGAAAAATATAAATATTTTCCTGTTCTGGTGGGAATTTTGAAACCCAAACTCAGGACTGACAGCCTAGCATGCTAGCCATTACTGTGCCACAATAAACACAAATTATTCAACATGCTTACCCATAGACTATTATGACACAAAAGACTATTAAGACACAAAAGACAAAAGGAATCATTTAAACTCTTAACTTCCTAAATCAATAAAAACCATAGTGACTGCATTGGTTTTGATATCATGGCCCTGAAACCATGCAGGATCCACAGATGACTTTCTGAAATGCCTCATCTCAGTCTCAATGGTTTGTAGTCAGTCTGCTTGAAATTGAGCCCTCAAAATATGTTACACAAATACATATTGGTAATTACTTATATACATTCAAATATGCACACAAGTATCTATTCTAATCTAAAAACTTCTATAGCGCCACTGTAATAATGCTCGAGGCATCACTCGATGGTCGCTGCTAAACAAAATCATTTTCCAAGCCAAAGTCCGTGGTGAGTCCAGGTCGAAAAGCCAGTGAGGAGTCCAGAAGTCACAGAGACAGCCTATGGAGGAAATGAGTTCAGGAAAAGATAAGTTTTCAGTCGAGATCTGAAGGCAGAAACAGACTTTGCCGAGCGAACATTTGCCGGAAGAGAGTTTCAGAGTCTAGAGCCAGAAACAGAGAAGGTACGCATGTCAAGAGCTGTTCTCGTCCACGGAATAGTCAGATTTAAACAGCGAAATGTACATACTTAAACACATAAAAAGATGTAGCACTCAAGTACACAGATGTGGCACCAGCACTGACGTTTTTGTACACATTCATAAGCTGCATGTTTTTAATTTCTTAGATAGCCATGGTCTAGCACCTTTGTGAGCTTCTTAGAAGGCACTACATGATTACTCGAATACAAGTTTACATACATTTACAATCAACATTTTTACTAGGTTTATCTCTGAATATTAACACATGCAATGATTAATTTTTGATTAAATCCTCAGCAGAAATATACTTGCCCTTTTGCAGTCATTTGTAAAGATATTTAAATGTAGATAATTAAATGAGTAATTAAAGAGGTTTTGTTTTTACTCAGAAACCCTAGTTCAGCCATGATGGCCCAAAAGTTGGTGGTACACCATAACTAATGTACAGCACATTTCATTAGACCATGAATTCTGACATATAATGCAACCAGGACACCAATCCAAAATACACTTCAGCTTTAAGAAATTATCTTATAACACAATCTCCTAATATGTAGCCCTTCATGTGGCAGCAATACAGAAATATACTTTTAACCTAACTCCAGTGTGACTCTGTTCGTGTAATTTTTGTGACCTCATTACATAACAACATTGTTAATACACAGCCCTCGATGTGGCTTTCATTGGTAGCATCATAGGGATTTTCAAGCATCTAAACTGAACCTTTGGATGCTCACCTTCCTCAAGGCCAAGCTGGAAGGCCAATTCTTGCAGCCCACGAACCTTCTCCACCAACTGTGATGTGGTTAAACTGCCAAACTCTAAAATTGAAAAACAACTGCATAAGGTAGTTTAATACCAGGAGACAAACTCAGGTGAAAGATTAACTATGTACCTTCTGTTCCATGTAACTTGTTCCAGGCAAGGTTAAGGTTGGTACTGTAAACCAGGCATGGTATTTTAAGTAGGGACATTGCTTATTTCACTCTCATTCTCTATCAGCAATGCTCTTACAGGTGTGGCTTGAAACAAAAACAATCCAACAGTCTTGCCTTGGAATTGATCATAAATGAACTAAAAATTTCACACAATATGCCAGGATTTGAAGCAGAGGTGCAAGACTCACAATTCAGCAATCAAAACAGCAGAAGGTTAGCATTAATTTTCTTCAAGCCAATAAATTTACATTATAAAATCATTAAAAATGTAAGTAATTAAGAAGTTAAATATTTTTAAATACAGTATTTTTCTCAGAGGAGCTATGAATGATGTACACAAGATAAAAACAATGGATTTGGATTAGGTCAAAAGTAGACAATAAGCATAAAAGAGTAATACAATAAAGGGTTACCATGAACCATGTCAATGTCATCTTTCTCGATGTCAACAAGCCACTGAGGAGGCGCAGTTTCCTGGTGCTAAAGAACATTCAGAACACCACCAAGCATTGACATACAGTGCAAATTGTTTTCCACATTGTGCTTCAGAAACTACACAGAAAGCAGCTAAAGAAATTGGTCGCATCGGTCAACTGCTTTTGTTTGGTCGGAAGCAAATGATGTTTACTGATGTGCAGCAAAGCACACCACTATATTCTCCAGTTGTGTGGAATTTGTCAAAGTCGTATGATGTCACTCCAAAGATTCGGGATTGATTGAGAATGAATTGTTAGATTGACAGTTCTATTGAGGGATAAACGATTCATCGGGTTATTGAAAGATTAGTCATGCCCCCATAATTGCAAAATTGAACAGTGGTAATTTAATCAATTAAAGTATGCGAAACTTCAGAAAGAATATCATTAGTGGACTGTTATAGTCTGATACAAGAGACATCATTATTCAGAGAATGTCAAAGTTCTGGAATGTGACTGGCTTGAGTTTACTGAACTCTGAGAGCAGAGATTACATTCAACATCAGGGTCGAGAATACCAGCAAAGATCTGAAGTAAAAGGAAAAGAATCTAGTGAGATGAAGTATGGGAAGCAACAGACTGCTAAAGACTACCAAGCCGAAAGACACTACTTGTGCAAGCATGCCAGTGAGGGAGGTCTTTTCAATTAAGTATAATATTAATTCTTACTTAACTCGAAGCTAGCTTAGGTAGGTTTGCTTAATTATAGGCTTGACTACTGATACAATGATTTATAAATTTCAATGACTAATTGTTAAAAGGTGCTTATTTCCTTTACGCGCATTCAATATTTCATATAACTGGAAGAGCTAGTCAATTAATAGCCCACTTATAAACACGCTCTATCACAACAGAGTCACCAACGTATTCAAAAGTGTTCGGGCAGCTTAATCACTGCCAGATGTCAACTCTTTTAAGATCCATGCACAGTGAACATCTTTTGGTGCCTCAAGCTCACATTCTGCATTAAAAATCAAGCTAATCATCTGCCTTATCCCACAAAATAATGCTTTAACTAAAATCTACATATGCCACCTTCAAACTAGATCAGAGATGCACTTTCAAGTCTGGTAACTGGAAACTTTATTTTCAGACAGTTAAGAAGAAAAGAGGTTGATTTCACAATAGCTGCTAGGCAATCGTATCATTTCTTCCTGTATGCAAACATCTTCTTCAACTACTGTTATCATTTGTTATTCACTTATTTATTTCTAATTACTAACTGTTGCTGCGCAATGAAAAAGATGGTGCTCAGTGGTGCTAAAGACTAGCTCCTTACACAGCTCTGACAAAACTAGAACCTCCATAGTTCAAATAAAAACATGCAAACTCAGCAAGGAAGCTGAACAGAGCTATTACTAAATTCATCACTAACTGTATTAGCAGACATATGCATCCCAAAAGATATATTTATAAGTAATAACCACACCATTGAAGCCACAAAGTCTGAAACACCAGGAACTGAAACAAAAAATGACATTCATCAATTAAATCTTACAGAAAATGCATTAAAACTTAAACTAGGAAACTATTTTGCTAAACAGCTACTCCACTCCTATCAATGCTCAACAAATCACTACCACATCTAAATATTTGTATATAATTACAGATTATAATAAAATAGAACACTTGACAGAAAATTATGCTAATGAACTCAGTTTAGCATGAATTATTTAAAAAGCATAACTCACCAGACTCGGGCCAAAGGTCGGGAGAAGCCCGGTCAAGGCGTTCAAAGCTCAGTAAGGACTGTTCCAGATCTGTGACAATACAAATAATGTAAAATAATGTAACCATACATTTATATAGCTTTATTTCAGTCTTTTAAAAAGCACTTTGTATATGAATTATATGCTGGAAATCAAGACGAATATCCAGCTTGTTCCCAGTGAAAACTTGTAAGCATTCTCTGACATAAAGACGGATGCAAGTAATCTTTTATCAATAAGCATTTTAATGAATATCACACATAAACATGACAGCAATTAAAATGAAATATTAAAAGGTGGTTCATGTGATCTGAAATCATTTCCTGCTGAAATAGGCAAGCACAGCTGAGTGCTGTAGGAAAGTAACTGGTGCAGATAACATTATGGCAATTTGATGCTTTGAGAAGATCTTAATCAATTTTTCCTACAAATCTTTCCTAAACTTGTGTTTTCAAAACTAAAAAGACGACTGCAGTCAGCTTGAGATTGAAATAAATTAATCCAACCAAATAACTCCACAAGTTATTCCTTCCATATTCCTGCAATTAAGCACATAAATCAGTGCTTTGGTGATGTACTTAAAAGGCACTATATGATGCACCTAGATAATGAACTAAATAACTAACTAACAAGAAAATTTGTAATTTGTCTGCTGGCCTTTCTTGTAATCGGACAACTTTCGTTTGGTACATTACAGGGTCATAAAACTTTACACTGTTACAGAAAATAATACTCAGAAGTTTAACAACTGTAACCCTTTCAACATTAAAGATAGGGTCATCAAGATAAATGCATCGGAGACGTGGTCCTAATAACCCTCTATTTCTTCAGCTGAGAGCAGTTAAGACTCATCCTATTATTACTGGTCCAGCCCCTGCTGTTAGAATGCAATCGACTAATGAAAACCCATAAAAGGCTGACAGATGTGAGGTCTGTATCCAGTTAGGAATCCGGTGTTTTAAAACTACATTTTATTATGCGGTATTCAGGATATAAACGTAAATATGGCTGAATAAGTCACTCATCTGGTTTATCCTTCAGTTCCATATAGTGTAGTGATTCTACACTTTTATTTAATAAATTGGCATAATAATCAACGAAAACATCATATTTTGTACCGTTGCCGTTCGCAGAACTCCCAGCCATTTCACGCAGCGGACGCTAAAAATAAAGCCAGTATTTAGTAAAAGTAGTTTCCGATAAAATTATGAAAACAATGCTTTTGAAACTAAATTAACACGAAATCCCTCTTGTCGCCCGCCACAACTAGTTGACGGCCGCGTTTCCAATTATATCTGAGTATGTAAGTAAGTAGATCGGTATAGAAGCCAACGTAAAATATCGAAGCTAAACTAGGGTTGCTTAGGTGAATTAAAGAATTAAATGATTCCAGTCACACAATAATACCAAACTATAAAATTGTTTCAAAGAGCAAAAGGCCTGATGAGATATGTCACCGAGTCCAAGTGCACCTATCACTAACCGACAACACACTTCAATCCTTCCAACCCTCATATCTTTGTCAGTTATATACAATCCAACCACTCGGCTCAACCCGCTCCTCTTCCGTCCTAAAGTTCTCCGCCATTCCTTCACCGAATCCTTAACATTTTGAAATTGCTCCCTAGCCATAGCGGACTCACCCCTCTGGAATAAACACCCACTAGAATTATGACAATTATCTGACCCATCATACGAACTCACCAACATTCCACCTCTTGCGATCTCTGCGCGGGTCTTTCACTCAAAACTGAAAACATTCATGGATCTTCCACAGATCCCCTTATCTCACTTTCCGGTTCAATTCCAAACACCATTCACTATAGATGTCTGATTGTCTGTCAGTCTGATTTGAATCTTAACTTGGAGCAGAACCCTTTTTGTCTATAGCTTTTGTTTTGACTGAATTCCTAGGTTCCCGCGACTTAGCTTTCGTTGGGCGCTGTAGAAATCTCGAATTTAAGATTACGATTACCAACATAAATGTAAAATGTATATGAACATGTTTTTCTATAATGACTGCATGGCCTCGACGCTGCTAATTTTTATGATTAATTGGAGTTTTCCTACGATTTTTAAATTAATTTCAAGTAATGTAAGCACATATTTTGATCCATGCAATAGAACTGTTAAAATTTGATAGGGATTTTGAGAGCTAAGCAGCTAAGCTGTATAAGTCTAAAATGATCTAAGATGTTTAAAATGTAATGAGAACTTCTGGTCCTAGGTTTAAATGCTACTTGCTAATATTTTAAACGTTGTTATTATATTTCTCTCACCAGGTATTTCTACGTGATCACTCTTTTCAGTATGTTGAGATTCAAGCAACAGATTTGCACAAAATTAGGCTTGTATGTGAAGCGTTATGTATTAGAATGCTAACAGTCTTACTTACGATTGCATGCCTTTTGGTAAGCATGGAACCAGCCGAAACGTGCGATGGTTGCAGAGTTTTAGGCGTCGTTGGCTACTGCAAATAAAAGTTTTTTCTGTTGCATTGAAATATATGTCGAGGTCTGGTATCGTACATGAAGTCTATTCCAGTGCCTCAGCAGTAGATTTTTGAGTGCGATGTTTAATTATCAGCTAAGGTTTCAATAACTAAAGAGATCGTTAAAAGACTAAACGCAGAAAAACTATTGCATATACTGGCGTGAAGTATATAAGTCGAGGTGAGTAAGCAGTGGTGTCGAAACTACACAACTTCAGAGATGAGATTAGATGATGATGGTGGTGGTGGCGGCGGCGATGATGATGATGATGATGATACGATTTACAAAGATAGGATATTTTGCTTAGCACGAATGAATTCCAAACTTATCTGGTAAAGTGAGTAACACGTTAGATAAGATCATTCGAGTTCAGCCGATATCTGGTTCTTTTTTAGTTTGCTTCGCTTAGCTTGATCCATTCTTTGATGAACTCACAATAACTTGAATTAAATAGCACACAAATAGCCACAATTTTCATTATTTTTCAAGACATATAGTGAATTAAATGACACTCTTATAGGCCCTATATGTTTTGTTTACATTGCTTTAAATTATATTATCTTCACCACTAGCATCAGCAAGTCCTTCTCCTTGTTATCTTTTTCTGTTCCTTTTTCCTCCTCCTCTTCTGCCGGCTTCTTCTTCATCCAGTCATCCTTATAATCGTCCTCATCATCAAGTCATGACTCAGTCATCATGCTATCATCATATTCATCATCATCCAGTTATGATTCATCCATTATTCAGTCATCATCATCGTTCTCCTCACCTCCAGTCTTTCAATTATTATCCGGCTATCATAATTGTCATCATGTTCATTATATATACTTCAAAGGTAAAAAGGTAATGTTGTTACACACTTATTTACATGACTTTGCATAAACTCTTCAGAAGTCTGGTCCTGGTGTCTAAGAGCTTTTATATTGGCCTTTTATGGCTTAATCTGGGATTAATAGTTCTATAAATCTGAAGTTTGGTTGAAGATAGTCTTGTTTTGCACCCTTCAGCCTTCTCCAAATAGCACTTTATGTTGCCTAACTGTGGTCTAAAGTTGGCAGATGAACAAATATCCTGACTGTGCATGGGAGTGTTTTGTGCTTTGGACGTGCTCCAGGCATTGTATTTATGTCCAACATTGGTGCTAAATTTTGTAGTTCTTTGTGTATTGGACTAAGTGTTTTGCGATCGTTAGAATTTTTATAGGTATCTTCGTTTTGCTTTATAGGTCGTAGGACTTGGTGACTAGATGAGGTTAATGCCACTAAGGGCTTGTTATCCTTTTCCTTGGAAAATTGACCTGGAAACTGGCCCAACTTTCATCATGGTTTTGGTGCATGCATAATCTCTTGACACGTGTTGCATGGACACTGGCACAAGGGAAATTTACAATTTATTGTTTTTGTTATGTGATATGTTTTGCCTTTATGTGTAGATGTTTATATAACACCTGCTGGTAATACACTAGATGCTTTGATACCTTTTTCGCCTTCTGACCAGATGTTTTGCATCCTTTTCATTTTTGATTTGGTTCTGGCAGCGTATGGGAGGCAAGTTGTGGGGAATGTGATTGAATGTTCAGCGGACAGGCGGCAATAGTGGTGATGATATGTGTAGCATATATAACACCTAGATGATGATTATTATTATTATTATTATTATTATTATTATTATTAATATTATAAGGAGATTTGTAAAGTGCCAGATAATGTAACTCGAAACCCTGCAAATGGGATAAATGAGGGGAGGTGAGCGATCTACACTAACAGGCAGTGAGCTGATAGACTTAAGGAAGGATTTGATGAACAGGGCATCAGTGATCAGAATAGAGAATGGCTGTCAACGTGTTGTTGTAATGGCAATGCTCCAGAGAGAGGCATGCTGTTGCTGATGATGACCGGTGATGAGTGGCATGCTGAATCCAGTCTACGTAGTTGGTCAGCATTACATTCAGTGAGACTGAATAATATCAGTGACTTGCAGAATTGAGAGATAGAGGAAGTGAAACTTGGCCCAGTCAGTTGGGAATGAATCACTTGGGCAGACAAGTTTTAACTCATCAACTCCATGATTGTTTAATGAGTGAAAGTAAATAAGTAGCCAAGCTAATACAAAGACAGCCAAGTATATCTTGATAGCCACTTCTGTTTGGCCTATAGCTGGCAACCAGTTGCCACCAATTATTACACAATGCTTGCCAGCTATAGACCCGTGTGTCTGTCTGTGATTAAGTGCCAGGTTACAGAGAAGAACAAACGGAGTGGGAAGACTTGTTTGAGTAAAGATTGATCAGACTAACTAGCTTTGCATTTTGCTCAACTGTACTTGGCGACAAACTGCTAAGTTCACATGGTGCACTGGGATTCAAACCCAGGAAGCAGAAGGCATAAGTGTGTGTTTGTTTATGTGCTCATTAACTATTGACTTGGTAATAAGTATCGAAAAACTGGCGAGGTTTTGAGTTTGAACTGTTGAACTACCTGATGTTTGATATCTGAGACCCCAGGGGACCTTGCTCTGGTTGGTCGGTTGTTAGTAAGTTGAATTCCGATCAGTCCACATCAGTGCACATGACCATGTATTAAGCCAGCTTATGTCCCGAAACCAGCTGACATCTGTTAAAGGATTAGCACGACAATTGGCGACATAATTGAAGAAGACTAAATACAAGTTGAGTTACTGATTTCATTAATAACTGCAGCACTGATCAAACGAATGCTGTGTAGTGCCATCCTTGCTGAATATTGTGAAAACCCTACTGAAAAGCTCGGGATTGCAGATTAATTGAGTATATAATGAGCTTGCCAGTGGTCCTAGGTCGGATGCAAACTGGGGCATTCCGGTGGCGTTGCTATGGCCACAGCATTGTTCAACAGCTTTCCTTTCACAACGGGCTATAGATCTCTTCAGATTCGCGGCATACAGAGGTCCTTGTCAGACCTACCGACCGAGACACAGACAGATAGGCAGATGTAGATAAACGAGTCGGCTGATAGGCAGATTCGATGCACGAGTGTTGCGCCTAGGAACTGCTTGTCTCGTAGCATGCATGCGTGCTTGTGTTATGCATTGACTTAGCAATTCAGGAATTCAAGTGATCTGGACTATTGTGCAAAGCGTATCAGGTATGTGCTAACATTGCAAAAGAATTTGCGAGTCATAAGTTCTGTCACGTAAACAAATTGAGCATAATTTGTGATAGCGCATGTAGCACTGCTTCAGATTGCTAATGCATTTGCATTTCGACTGGATTACAGTAGATATCTTACATATATTATATACTATGGGATACGGTGGCTGATTTGTTGAATGGTCTCCTTGCAAAATGGTCTCTGTAGAGACCTTCAGCAAGTCTTTCTTACACGATTGCTCAGTGCCATCAGTTGATGCTTAGCCATTAATTAGATAGTGGTGCATAATATATTAAGAAATAATAATTACTATACCTCATTATTAATCAGAAACCAAAGAGAATATGTGTCTTGCCTTCTCACCCAGTTGGGCCAAAAGCTTGGTTTTAAAAACTGATGATGATTATGTTTATTATCATTATGAGTACCGGTATTATTACAGCTTTTAAGTACTTGTGCCAGTATTCTCAGTGCATATTTATGCACTTACAGTACTTGAAACAAGCCTGCTGCTTCATAATAATATTACAATTACTACCAGTCTAGACTGACCACCTGCCTCAGTATGCTAAGTCTAAGAAACTGAAGTTAGCACTTCCTGCCTATGGAACCCTGCCTCTTAGGGCTGGCCTAAAACACGTATAATATTGAATTGAAGCCTTTTTTATTGAGCTCCAAATAGTAATCATTATTACGGTTCATTCAGGCCTGTCGACCAGGGCAGGTCCTTGGTCAAGAACACTTGCAGGCAGCAGGCCTAACCGCCAGCCATTTTCACAGGTGCTTTTTCATCTATAGATATGTAGAGGCAGCTGAGAAGTGGCATACTGACATGGATGGCATGGTAAGATCACAGATCTAACTTGCTCAGAGAGCAACTAGAGCCCGGGCTGGCGGAGGCCGAACTGGGGTGTGGCAGTGTGGTGGCTGCTTCTGAGGCCCCATGGATAAGGGGGAAACATCAGGTGTTTCAAACCAGCCTTTTACATCTACTCCAAAGGATTGTGATTTCGGATTGCAGTTTTAGTTTTAAGTGACCATTGATTGCTGCGTGATGCAGTATAATAATGGTGCTGTACAAGTTTCTAGTGTAGACTAGATTAGTGTGGCTGAATTTCAGCAATCCGATGAACATGCAATCGCCTTACCGTAACTGAATGTCTAACACATCATGCAATCTAAGTACACAATAAGTGATTTACTGCAGTGTAATTGTTTTGCTGCTTGTAACTCAAGCGCCTTATCTTGACCTGCACTTTAGACCTCAGTTTCAGTGTGACACTAGGCTGTCCGACTCTCATCCACATTTTGATGGCTTTGTGGTCATCATTAACTTTGTTTGGGTGTAATAAACGCCTGGCACTTCACAGCCAGGCCTTCTTAGCATTGATCTGGAGTGAAGTGATCTTTATGGCGTAACGTTTGCCTTGAGGTTTTAATGGTCATTGTTCATGCAGCTGCTGTCAGGTGACGATGGTGCAGTTTCATAACTTATCAGACGGAGCCATCTTATAAGCTTATGGAGTATCATAAAATAATTGAAAATTTGGTTGCACATGTTAAAGAGAAACTGCTTCAGACCTGACAACAAGCCATGATCAAGGAGAATGGTTTTCAAGTGCTGACGAAGTATTACAGGGTTTGGTGTTCTATGGCTTGTTGCGTTATGTCTTAGGCTGGCTGGTTTTTGGACTGTTCTGATTTTTAAAGGTTCTCTTCTGATTTCAGAGCATGTGCAAAACTTTCTTTTAACCATTTATTGATGTTGTCAGAAAGGAAGAGAATTCTTTTCGAGAATTTGGCAAGGTGTAAGAGAATATGGCTTACCAGTGTGTCTAGTTTACATAACTAAACCAGTATTTTACCCAACAATTTTAACTCATGTTGTTTTGGCAGCTTTTTTCAGAATTCGACAGTTATCTTTTCTGATAGCACGAGAGTAAAATTAATTAATCCTTACATATTGCCAGCACCATGAAAGTCAGTTTCATCAGAAGTTGATGAAATGCAGCAATTTCAGACAACATTACTAATATGCTGAGCACTGTCATTTTCTTCAGGGTTGAGAAATCACACCTATCTTGAATAAAAACAGTCATAGTAGTAGTAATAGTAGTAGCAGAAGTAGTAGAAGTACTGTATTAGTAATAATAATAATATGATCCATAGGTTAAGAAATAATAGTACCATTAAATATTGTAATTGTCCTTGATAGAAGTTGTCATAGGCTACACTAGACATCAAGTGTAGATTATGTGTCAGGGAACATATGTAGATTCCTCTAAGTCTATTCATGTGTTTTTACAACCACAACACAGTGAATGTCCATGGCTTTATTTTTTGAGAGCTCCTCTTTTCTTGTAGCCATGCAGTTTGCACAAACTTTACGCCTCATGCTTCAGTGACTAGCAACTATGGCAAAAAATAGTTTGCAAAAAAAGTAGAACAGTTAATTCATAAACTCTACTGGTGAAAGAGACATCGGCATGGCAGTGGACCAGAACTGCGAAATCATATACGTGAAGCGCTGAAGATGTGAAAATCTGCATCTCGTGGTGGAACACTTGCCTTTTTGGTTTGGTGGTTGTTTGACGGGTGACCAGTGGCATGATGAGCAGAAGGCAGTTGATGGTCATTTGTGTCACCTCACTTTTTGCCAGAAGAGTTCATTTGAACAAAATAATATGTGCTTTATCATCGATGTAGTCTTCAATATTCAGGATGTTGAGCTGAAAAATCTTTGACAAAATTTCCGGTATACACCATGGGCTAACGTATAGTCACTCACTTGTACTGGCATGCTTTTGCAAGTTTCGATCGATCGTGCAACCTGAAAAGCTATGTGTTGGCAAACAACCAGCCTGCCTCTTCCTGGTCGGTTTGTCTGCCACTGTTTTTTATAATTGAGGCGAAAATCTTGGCTTTTTTCCAGTCTTGGTCATCGATTATGCAAACTACCGCTTTGCCACTGAACTTATCAAGTCTTGTGTTCTTGCATTTTGTGCTTTGAGCATTGCACAGTCTGTATTGTAGCATTTTGCATTATTTATACAGGGAGCAGTTTGCATTGTCTGTGTGAGTATTTTGCATTGCGTGTAAGTAGAACATTTGCATAGTCTACAAAGAGTTAATTTTGGCTAAATTTACAATGTGTTTCATTTAGTATTTATGGTGAATTTTGATTATTTTACGATGATTGTAAGGGTAAGCTACAGTGTATCTGTTTCAGTCTGCTTAGGGTACACGTCTGTGAGCACCATTTTGTGGTTCAAAAAGGCACTATATAAAAGCCAGATACATACCTACATACATACATACGTGCATACATACATACATACATACATACACACCTATTCTTGACAATTTTGGAAGTGAATGATTAAATGTGAAGTGGACTTCTATTAGCTTTCAGCCCATGGACAATGATAATGATGATACTGATGACACCTGTTTCATTTGGTTCCTCTGCATTTCCTAGGCCCTGTGATGGTACGTTCAGAACACTGAAATTTTAAAACATCGAACCATTTACTTCTATATCATGGCAGTGCCTTTGAAATTATGCTCCATTATGATAACAGAGGCTAATGTATGCAAACAGCTAAGGTTGTTTCATGGTCTGCTTGGCAGGCTTGAACCTACAGTTATTGGATCACAGAACTACCTTACTGTGGAATGGACTAACAATGATTAACCTCCTGGTAGACCCTGGTCAAATGTGAACACTGATACGGTGCTAACAAATGTGAACCTTTTGTGCTTTGGGTTTTTGAAAGAAAAATTGCGTATTGTTTCTCAGTCTCTCTTGTGTCTTGATTAATGGCCTTGCTGGTTATCGTGATTATCATAATTTTTTTCAGATAAAGGGTCAATTTGCAGCTCAAAAGATCTAGGCAGCTCTTGACCTTGTTGACTGCTAAATCAGTGCAGCAAATTAATGAGCAAATAGCGTAACTGATTCCTCGAGTGACTGACAGAATGAGTCACAACATGAGTCATTACAAACTGAAATGCAGTGTGGTTCTGTTTCAATACAGAATTCAGTGAATTATTTTAATGCAAGAGTGATGAAACTGGCAGCTGAAGAGATGGCAGTGGTATGAAATTATATACCCTGTTGCAGTTGTGGGTTCAGCTCCTGCTGTGTTATTGGAAATACGCAAACTGGTGATGAGCCAAACAAATTTGATTGTAGAGCAATTTCCATGTAAAGCAACAGTTATGTTTGTTGAGGTGTGCAACAGTCTGTTAGTTAACATGTTGGACTGTCAACCCAAAAGGTCTGGATGTCAACTTCCCACCAGGACAGAAAAGATATTTAAGATTTCTGTTCCGTTAGTGCCCTTTAATGAACATTGACTATTAAAATGGGTATATTAAGCATACACTGTCAGCAGCAAGATCAGGCTGCAAGGGAGATGGCTGGCTATAGTCAGTGATATGCCAATGCTGAGAAAATGAAGTTGCTGACAATTTATATGTAGCTTGGGGGTTGGCTTAAGGGGCTGGGAGGCTTGAAGTGTGGTTAGGTAAGTGATATAATTTTTGTTACTCTACTTGTGCAGGTATTTTAAGCCAGTAAGTGAATCGAAAACAGGAGTGATGTGATGGTGTTTGGGGTTTTTGGTGACTTCATGAGACAGTGCATTCTGCATAGCTTGAAGGCAGCACATTTGGATTGTGGCTTTGTAGCAGCTACCTTGGTGTACTACACAACCATTTGACCAACTATAAGCCTGGTAAACAATGAGGAAATGAAAGATCAGTGCTGTGAGGAATATATGCACCATATGATTTTATCTTCCAAAGATCACTTGTGTGCATAAGTAAATTTGGGATCTATAGCTGCGACCACGTTATACCCAAATTCGTGTTATAACAACGTGTTCTAGTAAGGTTTCAGTGTATATGGTGTCTTGAGAATCTCTTAAAGGTGCTGTGAGTCCACTGCCGGCTTAGAGCCTCAGATTGAGCTCCTAGCATTCATCGTAGGATTGGAAACTGTAATATTTACATACAGATTGTGGGAAATTGTTTAATTTGAAGAAATGGTTCTTGTTTTATAGGAATGGATTCCAATGTGGTTATGAAAGTACCGGGTCGCACTGGCAGCATGGGAAAGATTTCTCCACTGCTTGACATCATTCCACACACGGTTGTGTCAGAGGAGAAGTACTTTGAGGAAAAGTACAAGACACAGGAGAAGCTTGGAGAGGGAAGCTTTGGCGTTGTCTATGAGGCTGTCAATAAAGAAACGGGAGAACGATGTGCATGCAAAATCATCCACAAGGAAAAGGCAGGCTGTCCTACTATTAATACTATTCTGTCACCTTATACAGTGCCTTTTAAGAACCTCTGGTTAGATATCATCATTGTATGACCGTGTTATTCCCCATTAGTCATGGGAAATTGGGCCGGGAGCGCCTTTGATGAGTTTTATCTTGAAGTGGCGCTTTATGTTTTTGATTACGATTACAATTGTATGTATGTGAACATTTTAAGAATGCATCAGCCCAGGTAAGTGTATGTATGTAATGTACCTGAATCTGAATGTAAATTTATATGGTGCCTTTTGAAGATTCTGAAGGGAGGTCATTATATATATATATATATGTATGTATGTATGTATGTATGTATGTATCTGGGCATTTATATGGTGCCTGTCAGAATATAGAAAGTAGGACAGACATGTTCATGTAAAGGAGAAATTCTAGACAAACTGAAAAAAACGGTCTGAAAAGAATACAGAATGAAGACAAGGCAGATAAAGGAACATTATTTAACCTATTCCTCCTAAAGTAATTAATATGTATGTGCTGTCAAGGGTGCTTACTTACCGTATACCTGTTGAATGTTTGAACACGAACCCTTCAAATGCCTCTTTTCTGCCGTTTTAAACTGAAGTCTACTAACAGTTTAGATTAGGGCCATAGTAATTGTGATTTGCATAGAGACACTTGATGCCTGGATTTGCTTACGGAGTGATGGCGTTTTTGTGGGGTGGTAGCCAGGTGCCTACACACTGTTGGGGTCTCATGGACCAATGTGTGCTCACACTGTGAAAGCTTTAAATGAAGTGGCTGCCTGTCATTTACCTGGAGAATCAATTCAGTCCATTGGAACCGATTAAGTTTAGTTTGCTGTTGGCAAACAATTATTTGCATTTCGATGGGCCCCTTTGAACGCCCCTATCATCCAAGCCTTGTAATAATAACCCTTTATCAGTATTAATGGCTGTCATACTTATGACCACCTATTAGTCATCATGTTTCCGTTGTTACTGTGCATTTGTATGGTGCCTCCTAAGGGCTTTTGTATGTGTCTATATATCAAAACACTTAATATTGTTGAAGCAGGACTTTTAATCACTGCCATTTAGGCGCTGCCGATTGGGCACCGCCGTTTGGGCGCATAGAAACTTTGGTGAAGGACAGTTGGGCGCCACATCAATAGAAATAGCAGTTTTAACAATAGGACTATCTATGAATATTTTGGGGTATTGCTCATAACTTCTTCATGGATTGACACTTATTGTAATTCTAGAAATTTGTTTGGTGTCTGTTCCATTTTAACTGAACTATTAAAAGTTTTTTTCGTAGTTTAGAATTGAATTGCTGTGGCATTATTATTAATTTCCAATTATTAAAAATTACAAAATTTATAAGTAGTTCATATCTGACTCAAAGCAATAAATTAAATCAGTAATCAATTATTACTGTTGGAACAAGAAGTTTTATTGGATCGCATGGATCTGATTTTTATTGGTTAATTTCAATTAATATTTCTGCCTTTACTATTTATTATTTCTAACTTAGGAAATAAACCATGAATAATTAACATTTCATTATATTAGTACATTTCCAACAGCTTCCATTTCAAGCACATGACCATTAATGAATACATGTACTACAATAACAAAATTAAATGAACACTAATGCTATGGTATTAGTAGTACTAATAATACATTTATTCAAATAGCGTCCAAAAGTCCTGGCATCTAAACGGCGGCACCCAAATGGTGTTGTTAAACAGCAGCAGCTAAAAGTCATGTACCATAAAATTGTGCCTTTAAGTACCTTAAAGTACAAATGTGCTTGTAGAGCTTTTGCTGAATGACATAAAATAGGTCTGCTAAAAATATGGGTCAGTTCAGTATATTATACTGAACTGACCCATATTTTTAGCAGACCTATTTCATTCATCCAACCTTGTTTGTGCATTTGCAGAATACCTTAAGATAACTAGGGATTATATTTCTGTGCTAGGCTGGTGGACATCGGTTTCAGTTGGCGACAAGGGAAGTGACGCTTTTGAAAAAAGTTCAACACGAACACATCATTCGGCTCAAGGAAGTCTTCGAAATACAACAGGTTCTTCAAGACATAGTAGTATCAATCAGTCCTTTTAAAATTGCTGTTATTATTATTGCCTCTAACTCTAATATATATATATATATATATATATATATATATATATATATATATATATATATATATATATATATATATATATATATATATATATATATATATATATATATATATATATATATATATATATAATGTTCAGATAGATACATACTTTATCTGTGTATATATATATACACAAGATAAAGTATGTATCTATCTGAACATTTATATAGCACCTTTTAAAGACCTTTCGAAGACCCTGAAACATGATTATCCAACAGATATAGAAAGGTGCATCTTAAGAAAAGTGACGTGCAATAAATTGGCTTGAATTATTTAACTTTTTCTGCAGAAGATCTACCTTGTGATGGAGTTGTGTGAGAGGGGTGAATTGTCAACTCTCATCAAGAATCAGGGAACTTTGTCTGAGAATGAAGCACGGATTGTAATGCACCGGCTCATCAGTGCTATTGCATATCTGCACAAGCAAGGTAGGTTCATTGAAATAGGTTAGCTAAAAATATAGGTTATGTCATTCTGTAAAAGTTACCTACACAAACAAGGTATATTCATTGTTGTTGTTGTTGTTGTTTCTGCATTTATTATGCGCCACTATCAAATGACTTAGCATAACTCGATGGTGCCAGGCAATTGTGAGTTAAGGACTTGCTCAAGGTCCTTACACAGTAACCGTCTTGGAGGAGGCTCAAACCCTAACTCTCCATGTCACATTACAAGCTGAGCACTCTATCCAATATGCTACCGTGCTTCACAGTATGATGCTTGAAATATGACAGCTTAAAGCAGTGGGTCTGTTCAGTTGGTCATTCTGTGAAAGCTGCTTGCACAAACGAGGTTGGTTGAATGAAATAGGTTTGTTGAAAAATATTGGTCAGCTCAGCATATGTCACTACTGGTTATTAAGAGGTTCTGAAAACTGCTGTGTATACTTTGTAAACCATTTACATACATACAGTAGATATTTATGGTAGATAGATCAGTTTCCTCCATTTGATATGTGTGAAATGTTAAATTCTGGTCTGCTGTAAATATTCCAGGTTTAGTTCATCGTGATCTTAAGCTGGAAAACATTCTGCTGAGCAAGAACCCAAATGACCTTTCTGATGACTTCTACATCAAGGTAAGCAAAGTTTTGTCAGCTGAAGACAAATTGTATCTGGTTGGTAATTGGTTGTTGACTTACCAGGGTTTCCAGTCACAGATCCCTATTTTCCATGGTGAGTGGAAAGCTAATGCTTATACAGTATGGATGCAGTTCAGGCGGGTGGTTAGCACGCTGGACTGTCAACCCAGAGGTTGGGGGTTTTAATCCTGCCAGGGCAGATAGCTATGCCAAGATATCTGTTCCACTAGAATCATCTAGTGAATTTGGCTACAACATGAGTGCGCTGACTGTTGGCTGAAAGATCAGGTGACAGAGCAGAGCGCTAGACACCTGCATTGATGTGCTGCAAGTGACGTCACTAATGCTTCACACCCACGACTGCCTCTCAGGGTCAGCTTCAGAGACTGCTCTCATCTTCATCTACCATCTTACAGTTTTTAGTCATGATGCCACCTGTCATTCTTTTGATCTCAGTTCTTGCTTCCAACAAGTGTTGTTGGTTCCTTCTGTGTTAAACAGTTCTGTTTTGACTGGGATAGAATAGAATGGGAAAGTTCCTCTGAGCAGCTCTCTTGAAGGGTGCTGTATAAATTATGTGTAACTTTACATTATAGATTTAAAGGTGATTTGCTGTTACTCAAGAAACTTCAGTTGCACCTGTTACATCTGTTAAACAGACACTACACTATCATAACAGAACTTTTTGAGCAGTGCTGCTTTGTTTCTGAAAGGCACTGTATGAATATTCAGGTTCACATATGCCTTTCTTGTTTGATATCCGATAGGCAGGCGGAATATATGCATATCTTCTAAGATTATTCTTAATTTTTGTTTATTTCTAACACTGTACGAAGAAAGTATGATATTTGCTAGACAGGTAAAACAGGCACGTTTCTTTTTAATTTCTTAGTTTGTCGTTTTTAAAATGTAGACCTTTTATATGTTCAACAAAGTTAAGTTTCATATTTGTAGGTGACTGATTTTGGGTTGTCGATCAAGAAAGCAGGAAACACAGCAGATGACATGATGGATGATTTCTGTGGGACTCCACTGTATATGGGTAAGTAAAATGGGTCTTTATATCTAGATTTATCAGTGTTTATGGTTAATAAAAGCCTCATCTTTTCATCTAATTTTGTTGATGTATATGGGTTAGTAAACCAGGTTTATTACACCTAGGTTAATGGATGACTAGAAAAAGGTAATTTTGGATCTCACTTTTTGCAGTGGACAAATATTTCACACGATTTGCTTCTTGAAGGTGGGTGTATTATTATTGTCACTTATTTATACACCCCAACCATCTTATACAAAGCTTCATCATTAGATGGATTCTGATTTGACATGGTCAGAAACATAAACAAGATTTGATTTAATCTTAGGAGTGTAAGCTCATTATATGGTATGGCTCTTGAAGATAGTGTTGTGAGGAGGTTACCACTGTATATACGTTGCTAAAATCGTGAAGGGATTTACCAGTTTGGTAACCTTGTGGTCAGAAAATCTTCCAACTTTTACGTAACCTAGTTTTATCTTGTGGATGCAATAAGTGGCTTGAAACACGAGCACTTCACTGTCTTAAGTGCGTGTTCATTGGCTCCAGCTGAAGTGGCTCTTTTGGACATGAAGGGTCATCCCTTTGCATGAGTGGGTGTTTATCTTTGACCCTTTTGTGTTGCAGCTTCGTACTGATTAATTTATTTGATAAATTTATGTAGCATCTCTTCATGATATCTGCTGGATTGGTAGAGCACTTGCTTTCAGAGAATTCAAGTTCATGATGGGTATAGGATGATTAGGCCATGTATAAATTCCCACATACGTACAGTTCACCAAGCCTTGGTCCTGGGATTGATAGATCTCCGTGATGAAGTACGAACCTGACAACAGCCATCTATTGGTGGTTGTATTCCTTGGAAAACAAGAGAACTGTGCTTAAGGTTTGCTTTCCTTTAACAGCAGAGCAACTGTCCTTCTAGGTTGCATTCCTTAAACAACAGAGCAACTGCCTTATAGGTGGCATTCCTTGAACAACCGGACAGCTGTGCTTATGGGTTGCTTTCCTTGAATAACAGGACAGCTGTGCTTATAGGTTGCATTCCTTGAACAAGAGGACAGCTGTGCTTATAGGTTGCATTCCTATATCATGACTAGTTAATTCCACACACTGAAGTATTACAAAATGTGGTGCGAGTTAATATTAATCTTTAGATGCTTGAGGTTCAAGTAATCATCACTTTCAGACAGTGCTGCAGGATTCAAACCCTGGGCTCCAAGGTGAAAAGTCTGATGTGTGAACTTTCAACCGAAACAAATAAGAAAAGATAGCTTGATATTACTGTTTCAGCACCGGAGATACTTGAGAACAAGACGTACAGCGAGAAATGTGACGTCTGGGCTATGGGCATCATCATGTGCATTCTGTGAGTAGTTTTTTCCTTGGACCACTTGAATTGCTTTGTCCTTTTGAGACTGTTGAAATGACTTTCGACATAAGTGATCATTCTAAACTGAACCCGACACTCTATATTAAACACTGAAGCAGTCAATTTGTTTTTAAATGCGGAGATAGGGTTACAAGGCGGTTTGAAGATAAGTTAAGAGGCCGTTAAGTTGAATTGTTTTCGAGATAAAGGGTGAAGAAGGCGCCAGTCCTGTACACTGTTAAAAGTGGTGCCTAGTGAGACATACTTGTCTGTTCGGTAGCACATTGGTCTGTAATCCAACAATTGCATGTTCAGGCATGCTGAGTGGATTCTGTGTAATGACCCTTAATAAGTTGCTTAAACACACTTGTCTCTGTCGCTGGGCCACATAATTTGGTACTGGCATAAGGTGGGAAGTAAGTGGTAAGTTTGAAATGTTCCCTCTGATTTTTTTGCCATGCACACACTTGCCTACCACATGGGCAGTAGCATTGGAACCTGTGCTCTGGTCCATGCCAGATTACACATCTGTTGGGCCCAAAGTACTAAAAGGCAATATAAAATGCATTGTAATAAAAGGAGTAGATTAAGGACAAGTTAAACTTCTGTTAGAGTGTCTCCCATTTGTCTTTATGCAACTGTCAACGAGCGAACACATGATCAAAGTTGACTTGAATTTTAAAAAGTCTGATTCTTATTATATAAGTGTTGTTACATTACGTTACATTGCATTAGACAGTCCAGAAGGTCAGCCTGAAGACGATCACACATTTTTATCTTCATTGCATTCAGGAAGTTGAAGCCTTGCCCATACGCCACACTAGGTGCCGGGAACTTGGCACATACAGCTATACAAGCTCTGTGAACTCACTCAGTTTTTCATTCTTCAGGATGTAGACACTACATCGTGAAACATCTTGATCATTCCAAACTTAAATTTCTCAGTCAATATATATATATATTATATATATGTGTATATATATATATATATATATACAATCACGATACTGTTTGCAAGCCTGCTTCTTCTATTCTTTGTTTTATCCAGTAGTTTACTGCTCCTCTAGCAATTTCAGTTTTTTAGCATCAACATAGCTCTCTGTATCTACCAAGATGTGTAACTCATACAACTTCCATTCTAGCAACTCATCTTCTGAAAGTTTGCCGTCCAAGTGGTAAACAGTCCCACTCAGTGAATCGGGTTACAGTGGTTGCGTCAGTGTCTTTGCATATAGTTATTTAACAGCTCTTTAATACCAGCACTCTGGTATATGCATTCTTCAAGGTATTGCAAGCCCAGTTTGGCAGTTTTGCTCTCATTAACTGATGCACTTTGACATCAAACAGATTTTTGAAAAATTGACAAAGGTCAGCTAACTCATCTAGAACAGCATTTAGGACAGTTAGTGCAACATGATGCTGAGGATTTGTTAAAAACTTTGAACAGTACTGTTCAGCCTACGTGGGGTAGTTGTTTTCAGTCACCTTTTCTTTACAAAAAGCCACATGCATAAGGCCCACAGTGCATGTGCAGATGGGAACTAGTGGCCACCACAGTAGCCCCAGTGTATTATGTAGACCAGACTAAGTGATTGTTCTTCAGGGTGAACACTGTACAACCTAGATTGGCATGCCATATGATTTTGCTACAGGGGCATGGATACCTTGTTTAGGCCTTCAGAACATGGTATGCTAAAGATAACAGCGGCTTTATCTTTAAATTAGTATACTTTCAGTGGTTCCCTAAGTCAGACAATGACAGAATCAAGTTCATTAAAGAGAAAATTGAAGTTGATGGCAGGTGTTCAAACCAGAGCAGACAGATTGGCCATTCCAAAACAGTGTGCCATAAGCTATTTTCTGAATCCTTAGGAGTCCTATTTCTCTTTAAAAGGAAAACTTAACAATTATAGATATGCTCTCAGCCAAGCATTGTTGAAAGAGAACAGTTTTCAAGCATAGCATTCCAAGTGAGAGCATATTTCGTGATGGTGAGTGGGAAGCCTGAGTGGCTGCTGTGCACAAATCTGTTAGTGTGGTAAAACTATAATATTAAGAGGTGTGGTACTGTTCTGAACACAAAAACGTTCACAGCTGTGCAGCACTGGTGGGGTAGGAGTGAGCTTATACAAGTGAAACTTTGAAAATGAGGCTTGAAAAGAGCAAGGACTCTTCAAGAAAGCCTTTCCGGCACATGATGCTGTTTTGCGAGCTAGCTATTAGACTACAAATCTGATTGCTAAGCGGCTGTAGCCCCTCCAATGGCGAATTTGTGAAAGAATGCTTGGTCTCAACCATGCATCTCCTGGTGCCACAGAAGCTAGACCTACAGGTGATGCTAAGTATATTGTTTGAATTGCATGTCCCCTTTCCATTCACATTAACCTTTTTCTTCAGCCTCAAATACTAGTAAACTCGACATTGGCTTTTGGGTGGAGCTCTAGCAGATTCCAAGTACAACCCTACTTGGCCCACAGGGCCATCCCAGTTTTTAGGTTTGCCAATAAAGATTGCCCAGGTGTGCCTTACAGTTACCATCACTTAACTGTTATATGTTAAGGCTTTGCAAGGGCCTGCACCCAGACCTATCTAGAGTGGTAGGCATTATGGGGTGTATGTCTAATCATCAAATCACGTATGATGGCTGTTTTTCAGGTTGACGGGAGTGCCTCCTTTCCAGGGTGAGTCAGATTTGAGGACAGCTGATATCAAAGTGAAATTTGCAGAGGAAGAATGGAAAAGCATTAGTGTCGAAGGTAAGATGTTCTGGAAAGTTCTGTTTGCTCTTTCTGTCTGTGACTTATATGTACAGCATACATAGTTGGACAAGTATTTATTTATTAATATTTATTTATTGTACTTGTCGCCTGCACAAAGTCAGTAAACCTGAATCTGAGGCTCAAGTCAATTGCGGGTGAAAACCCTGACTAGGGTTGCTACATGGAAGTCCACCCAGCAGGCTCAAACTCACAATTGTTGAATTACAGATGCAAGCACTACTGTGCTGCAGACCACCATACCACACAACAGACCACTGTGCTACATGACAACAGGTACTAGTAAATAATGTTGGAGTCAGTCATCATACTCATAATCATTGGAGTCCTGTACAGAACCATTATCGTGATACACATAGGCGTTTGTTGATGGTCACTTTAAAGTGAAATCTGTTAGACAGATCCAGTTTAGGATCTGGAAGGACTGAGTGACCAGAGGACATGCTGCAGCAGATGAGTTGGCTGGGGAAGATTGGCTGAGTGTTGACCTACATCAAAGAACTGGCACAGCATAGACAGCTTAATTATTTTTACACAGGCACTTTAATTTCACTGGACCTTACAGTCTTGGCTGTCATGGATGCGCTCAGTCACATGAATATGATGAAGGAGCACGGTGGTTTTAAGTGCTTATTTGGGCAAGATACACGTGTATATGTGATATTATCGTACCTTAAATTGTGCTGAATGCCTATTTTGTTGTCACTGCAGCAAAGGACTGCATAGAACGCATGCTCATCCCAGATCCAGCGCCACGGATGACCGCCTCCGAACTTCTTGATCATCCATGGATTAAGGTATTTTTTACCATTATTCTGTACACCATCATTTTGACTTAATCTTAAGTATATCATTGTCATTATAGCCATGCTGTTACTGTCATCCAATTTATCATCACCTCATTTATCATCAGTCATCATAATCATAATTATTGTAGTACCCATCACCATCAGTATTTCATCAAAGACAACAACATCATCATAATCATCAGCAAAACATCAGCAGCAGCAGCGCCATCATTATTTTAATCATAATCACTGTCATCTGTGATTTTTTGTTCTTGAGAGATGTTCATCATAGAAAATCTAAAAGCCTAATTTGCAGCTTGACTGTCTTGCATTTGCAGGGCATTCCTTTCGACTTTCATACGCAAGGGCCTCGGAATGTCCTTGAAATGATGAAGGAATATCGGAAGGAGAATGAAGAAGCCGCTGTAGCAGCTGACCTCTCAAGCTGTATTGAGAACTCCCCAACAGTCAATCACAAAGCAAATGCTGGACCACCTACCAATGTCAAGGTCTCACATTGTTGCTTCTCAAGTTCTTAGTCTCACCCTTAACCTACTGTGTTGGTCTCATGCTCTGAGATACTGGTCTGCAGTTTTTCTTTCTACAGAGTGGCATCTTAGCAGACTTATTGTCTGCAGACTGATTCCGTAAAAGATTTTTGTCTGTAGACTGTTTACATAGCAGAATGGTTTTTGGCAAACTGATTTGTGAATAGATTTTTTCATGCAGATTCCAGGAAAGATTTTTGGATTCTGCAGACTGATTCACTAACGTAATTTTGTCTACAGACTGGTTTCTGAAAAGACTTTTGCATACTGGCTTCCTAAATGGTTTAAATCTTTCATTTGCAGTCGACTGTGACAGTGAGAGCTTCAGCCAAACATGTTAAAACAAGTTCTTCCACGGCGAACCATTCCAGATCTCGAATTACAGTAACAGATCCAGTCCACAGTTCGCAACCAATCATGGTCAACCAGTCCAGCGGCTCGCCTCTGACCTTAGGGTCAAAAGCAGTAACTTCTGCCAAGACTGCATCACCTGGGGGTGCAAATAATTTACGCTTCAAAACTGCCCCTTCCAATGAATCGAGTAGAGTTACGACGGGGAAGATGTCGTCTGCTCCGAAACCTGCAACCACCACCATTAGCAAAAAAGTGACGAAGGTTGTGCGATGACTTCTGTGATCTTTACGAATATCTGCATTTAATCTGTTGAACTGATGATAATCAGCAGCTAGTCGAGTGGCGTTAGTAATTCCGACTGAGTGGTTGTCAGTTTTTGTAGTATACCATTGTTGCGTTTTTCGGAGAGAGCGGACAGGCGAGGAGAGAGTACTAAATAATTTGCGGTGACCAATCAGATTTTGCGAAGTAATTCAGCAACAAGTGGCCAGATCCATCCAATACCTGTAAAGAAAGGTATTATGTTACGGCCATTGTTTTACGAAACGCCCAACACAGTTGAATAAACAGTTTATGAAGTTATGAGTTGAGGAGCTATATAAATGTCCAGTCTCTTCACTGTACAGTAATAGCATGTTTAATGTAGCTCACTTTCTGCAAATGACGATACAAAATAGAATTTTGAAGTCTTCACACTTGCAATGTCCCACTGAATGCAGTGAGGTAGACTGATGGTTAGGCCTTGTGGGTAGTAGATATGGTATCATCACTAGGCCAGTGTTCATGCTTTGGCTTAATATATCTGCACGCGGCTTTCCATGCAATTAAGATGCAGCTATAGAGTTGCATGGTAATTTACAGATTCATTTCTTATTCGTTCTGATCAAAGCTGTCCTGGGTTTTTTATAATTAACAATGACATTTCTCATGAACCTAAGGTTAGTAAGCCTAAAGTTGATAAAACATGTCTGAATGCACATGTTGAGCCCCTTTGTAATTGTAATTGTAATTGTAATCTGACATTTATAAAGCGCCACTTCAAGAATAGACTCATCAGAAGCGCTCCCGACCCGAACCAGTGAGACCACTGGCAAATAATACAGACTTCAGGCGCTTGCGAAACTTTATTTGATGTATGTAAGTATGATGAATGCTGCTGACATGAACTTAGTGCTATCAGCTGATGCTTGTCATTATGCAGTGGGGCTTAATAAATAGAAAGCTATACATAGAATAACTGCTATATTGACCGATTTGGAGTGTAAGTAGTTGTTTTCTTGATGTTGTTGGTCTTTACCTCAATTCGGTGTCTTTCTTTTATGTTGGTGTATGTTTCATTTTATCCATTTACCAGCTGCATGTTCTTTCTAAACTGAGTTGTCGACCAACCTGAGTTTCCGCATTCAATGGCTTTGTTGTTAGAGACTGTGAAGATTGTTCTTTCGAGTCTCAAGACCTTTTAAAAGTATCTTTCGAATTTTCAGTGTGCTGACTTCCCTTGCTTTTTTCATCTTGTCTTCCCTCTGTAGGAAATTCATACAGGTAGACTCATTAGGCTTCATATAGGTTATTGGTTGTTCCAAAGGTTGGGTTTCAAAAGTTTGCGTACTTGAATTCAAAAGAAATGCTGAGATCAAAAAATGCTTTCCACATGTAAACTGAAGTCTATGAACATATTCACTTTCGCTTGTGTGTGAAGCATTGGGTCACATTGTTGGAATGTTTCTTCATTTCTACCTGGCAAATTGTCGCAGTCTGTGCTTCTTGGAACTTAACCAACATACTCTTGGTTTGTGTTTGTTCAAATTTAGTTTCTGAAGAAGGGTAGATTCTATCAAGCACTACATCTGTTTCGCTACTGAATTAAGATAAAAGTCGTTTTACAAGTTAGCTAAAATTTATCTGTTGATATGTTAATAATTTTGCATTTTTATTGTAATGATTATTGTAATTAAATCAGAGCTGTGATCATTTATGCTAGTGATTAGGATCAAAATAATTACCATCCTGTTGTATGTAGAAACTGTGAGGGTCTAACAGAAAGTTTGGTCAATCTGCGAGGTGGATTTTTCATTAAATGTTTATTGTGTAACTTGCGGTGACCAGAAAATTGCTGTTTCTAGTTTGATTTTTAGGCAAATGATTCATGTTCATAAGCTAATGTGGCCAAAAAGTACATGAACAGACCTTGTCTGGAAAACGTGTAGTCGCTTTTGTTTGACTACTCTGTTGTGTTACTATTTGGGTGCATGCTACAGTGACTTACTTTCATTTATTAAAAATAAAATAGAAAATTAGTTCAAAATATTTATTTGACACCGAGTTTGATCAGTCATGCAAGGTAGGAACAGTTTGTTAGGTTTAACTTTGGTGCTTGTGGTTTACATCCCGGTGTGTCGTGCAAAACTGATAACTAATTGTCGAGTTATACATAAGGCAACGTTGTCCTGTTGTTTTGTGTCTGTGCTTAAGCCAAAATATCTTTAAACGAATGTTGAAAGAGGAGTATAATAAATAAACAGTTACTTTAATATACCTTACCTTACCTTAGGCCAGAAGCAAAATATACACAAAATATTTTATATTAAACCATCTTGGAAGCTCAACTACAGAATCATAGGAACATTTTGGTTACCAATTTCACATGAGGTTGGTTCCCTGCCTCAGTTTAGTGGGATTTACCAGACAGTTTGTGTATGAATTTCTGGCCACACTAATGTCTGGTATTGGCCGACATTGAACTTGAGAATGTGTATAACAATTGTGAGAATTTTTTATATGCTTGTTCTGTTTTCGTTCCTTCACTGTTGCTTCCTTGTGTCTAATATGCTTTTTGCACCCGGTCTAGTGTTGTTCTGTTAGTGTTTTAGTGTTATAGTGTTCCGAATTGTTTCATTTCTTTCCTTGGTTGCTCCTATTGTTCCTTTTTATCCAGTCTTAAAGACTGTTCACCTTTGTGAACCTTACCTTGCCTTACTTTAGTGTGTTCTTATCAGTTTTGTATTATGGCTTGTGTCTAGTTTCCAGTTTCCCTGTTCTAGGTTTAATTTCAAGTTTTATTTATTTTGTTTGTCTGCTTTTTTGTTTTAAACTTAGAATTTGCAATTGTCTGTCGCACCACATTCTTTTGATGAGGGTTTGTGAGTAGTTTCAGACGACTGTTGTATTGTTTTCCACTATTCCCTGATTCTGAATGT
This sequence comes from Norana najaformis, assembly GCA_964023275.1. NCBI lineage: Eukaryota > Metazoa > Annelida > Clitellata > Crassiclitellata > Hormogastridae > Norana > Norana najaformis. The sequence continues at coordinate 31,803,640 of OZ029916.1, read as the reverse complement.
TACAGCAGCTTTAATATCTGCTCAGGCACAACAGTTGGTTCATACACACAGCTGGCGGTGCTGGATGGCTGACTGGCTGGCTATTTGAGTGACTGACCGACTTACCATTTTGATTTAAGGTGGTTTGCAGATTCGGATTTAAATTGTTTATCAGCTGCTATTTTAGTTTACAAAATGTTATTATTTGGAATCGCAAAGATTTGTTGGTATGTCATTGTCAGTTCGAACTGTTAGCATTTTAAACTCAAGTGTTGATGCCTTGTGCATGGAATTGCAATAGATATCCGTGTGGATTCTTGATGATTTTGGGCAAATCCAGACTTAGATTTCCAGAATGCAGAGAAATAAAATGCTTTCAAAGAGCTGCAGTTGTCATTAAAGGTTAAAGATGAATTATTAGTAGAATTATCAAGACTATTTAGATTATATGGAAATTTGTAATATGCAGTCACACAGCAGTGTGAAGCAGGCGTGGGTAGCCAGCCACCAGATACCAGTAGATGTAACTGCAGTTCTTAATGAACCATAAAATTTCATTTGACTAGCGATTAACGCCTTTGAGAGGTTTTTAGAAGCGCAATATAACCGTTCTGTTACGTACCTACATAAGGTAGGGTAATTGTAATTCTATGGCGACCGTATGACCTCGATTCCGCTCATTTCGCGATGAATTTATCGGGTAAATCCTTCACCACCGATGCCCGTTTGAATGAGTGCCACGCCATTTAGGGTACCCGCGTAGGCCTACGGACCGCGCAAGCCCGAGATTTAAATCTGAAATAAAGCCAATATCAGTGCAAACCGGCATCCTTGGTGTACGGTTTAACCGATATTACTAACCAGGCAAGGATCTAGTCCACTGGGAGAAGGGATGGTGGTCTGAACCAGCGAGGAGGAGCATTTTCCCCTTCACGCTACAAGTCGGGCCTAGTCTGCGTGCGGGTGAACAATATCTTATTTTAATTATATGTCATTCGCTGGCGGCGCCACGTGCCTGGCACGTTAGGCTTCAATTCGAGGTATATTAAGGCTCAGGCAGTGTGGTAGTACGCAGGCACGAAATACGTTGAGCGTGCTTGTATCCGACACTACAGGACATAGGCGGGTGATTTTTAATCTTTAATTGTGTGTCGAATTTTGTAAAGCTTGTAATGTATTAGGCTTATGCATACACGACAAAGTAATAAAACACTGTAACATTCATTAACTCGTGTTCTTCTTCTTTAGAGAGAGTTTAATCAAACAACTTGGGTTAAGTCTTATTCGGTTGCTGGTGCCTGCGATCTTGGGAAGTTGGAAGCAAATTGACACCGGTTCGGTCAAAGTCTTGCAGCTTTAATGTCTGCTTAGGCACAGCAGTTATACAGGCCTTTAAATAGGTCAACAGCCAACGCACGCGAAACATTAAGCTATTTTTGTTTTCGTTGCGATGCTTTGAATCTGCTAGGTGCGGTTGGTTATCCAAGTACATGTTGATCACGGGCTAGTGTTCCGTCTGTTGGATATAGTACATCTCTGCGTAAACAGTATTTTTTATGCTGTTCGCTCACGCTGCCATGCACATATGGACATGTACGGTCACGACCCGCGAAGCCCATCAGATCATTGCGAATAAACTAAACGTCACAAATTGGCACTGTCATCTGAGCTTCAGATCAATAAGCGCCTTTTGTGCAGGTTTCCTTTACTGATTGGGCGGCAACTACAGGCGGGCGTTGCCAGGAACGCCGGCCTTAACGACGTGCCGTGACGTCAGTCAGCAGTGCGTTTCAATAGTGGCTGCGACTTCATGTCGAGTAGGCCGAATTTATCTGGTTAAATGTAGGAAAAGACTTTAAATGATCTGGGATTGATCGGCTTAATGGTCGTTGAATCGTAAACTGGAGCTTTGAGATGGCTACGTTTGGCTAAATTGGCAAGTGTAAGTGGGAAGAAAAAGTTCACAACTGATTAAGCGGTTTTAAATATAGGTCCAAGCTTTAGCGACTCTATTTTTAAACGGGAACTTTGTGGCGCCAGTATATAGTGCACAAGGTATGCGTCAACCGATGGTTCACCAAAATCAATTCGAAAATAAGGTTATGTTTTTCAGGGGTCTGTTCGCTATGAGTGACAGACCGACTGTAGTGGGTAAGCCAGCTGAAAGAGACTCGGGCATTAGGCAGCAACAAACTTAATATTAATATGTTCGTTTACAGCTCTTATTATTATTATTGTTTCGGCATTTATTAAGCGCCACTATCTAATAACTAAGCATCAGTCGATGGCGCTGAGCAATTGTGAGTGAAGGACTTGCCCAAGGTCCCTACACCGTAGCCGTCTCTGGGAGGCCCGAACCCATGCTCGCCGCTTTACAAGCTGAGCGCTCTATCCTGTTGGCTACCGACCTTGCAACTTTAATCAAAAGTATGACTTCAGGAACACCTCTAAGAGATGTTCAGTATATGTAGGTTTATAGTGTAATTTTCCTGGCAAGGATCTTTGAGGTTTCTGAAGTTCCAGCTGTAGACATGTAGTTGATGTGAGTTGATGTCGTTACAATAAGGTAAATACAAGCGTGTTGAACTAAATTCAGCCTCATCAGGTACTGATGAGGCTGAACTTAGACCAGTGTGATTTAGCATTCCAATGTGATGTAAACTGTAACAATAAATTGCAAATAATTGTTTACATTAAAAAATTTATAATGAGGAAGTGATGGATTGGTAATTCATGAATAAGGGGAAGTTTGGCTGTGCAGTCATTCACTTGACTTCTGCCTGTTAAACTTCATGTAAATGATCAGCAAATCACTTAAGTAGATTCTGAAGTGTTTGCAGAGAACCTGAAAAGCTCTAGCCATTTATCAGCTGCAGCGTGCTATGAAATTGAAATAAAACAATCAGACAGATAGATATGATAACCATGGAAATGATTTTGCCCAAAATAATGGTGGTGTCCATATCCCTTCCTTCCCTTTCCTTCCATCACCTATGACCCAGGTAAAGGGGTGGAACCATTCTTAAAATTAATGGGGTTTCTATATATATATAAAGTGAAGCAGTGGCATATCTGACTTTAAATTGGAGGCTCCTGCAAACCTTCAGGGTAAATGTCCCTTGAAAGATAACAAAAATTACTACTTCAGGACAACAGCTTTACTTTAGGTAGTTATGCTGGTAAAACTGAAAGGTAAAATAAGTAGCATTTGTTAACATGCCATATGACTATTGATAGAGTAGGAGAATAAAGATCACAGATTGCAGAATGACAATCTCCCTGTTAATTAATTAGCTTGACAAACACAGTGATTGATAACAGCAGATTATTGGTTAACTCACTTTGTGATGCCGTGCCAATTAACAATTCATCTACAAGAAACAAACTGCAGTCTGTTATCGTTTATTAATTGTGTCTGGTGAAGCAGTCTAAATAAAAACTATATGTGTAGCAACTGTACTTGTATTTGTTTTACAGACTGCACAACTCATTTCATTAAAGTAGAATTACATAAGTGATTGATTGATGTCACATATATATTGAGTTCAGTCATGTAATGTTATGTCACTTCTGTGCATGTAAAATACAGTAAAAGCTGCTGACATAGTCATCACAAAAATTTACCTGATATTTGGTGTTTTACTAGATTATTATAAGCCCAATCCATGTATAAATTTTATAATACATCATTGCAATTCCTAATATTTATATTCTGGTTTTCAGCTGACACTGAAGAGATGTCTTGACTGGCCAATATTAGGTGCTATATAAATACACTGGAGACTGATTATGATGTGCTTCATTATGACATGAATTCTCATGTAACACAGTTGGGGACATGGATCCCAAAATTGCTTCACCCATAGAAACTAAACTCTTTATCACATGACCTCGTTAGTTGGCAGTTCTTGATATGACTGCAAAAGTCAGCATTATAACAAGTTTCTGGTGTACTGTATCAGAGATTACCATTATTAAATCAAATTATATAATAGCTGTATTACAATTATTTAGTCACACTGTAAATACTGTAACAGAGATGCACAGTTGTTACTTTGCACTGTATACTAACTTTATTATAGATGTACAATTAATTATTAAATCAAGCTGTATAGTCATCCTGTGTAGTGACTGTATTCAAGATTTACAACTTTTAAATCACTACATATAAATCCTCTTTTTGTGCAAATTTATATTTATCTTGTTATCGGATACTGTGAAAACTGCTTACCTACTTAGTTCTGCTCATCGTAGAAGTTTGTCTGCTCAGTAGTTTTCTGAAATCTGGCTATGGGGAGTTCACCCAGCACCCCAAGACCTAGTCCATCACCATCCGGTAATCATCTGGATAATGCAGACAGCATCGAATCTCCAAGGCGAACCAACCGACAGGGCTTTCAGGAAGTTGAACTTCAAATTCCAGAGAGTGCTCGAGCTACACCAAACGTGCCACCTTCCACTAGCAGGGGCATCAACCCTCGCCAGGGTGAAGCTCCATCAAGGTCACAAAGGCCATTTGAACAGCCATCCACATCCTTTCAGCTGCCCTTGGCACCTGAGAGTCGTGATCGAGCGAGAGTCAATAGTCAGCTCGAGGCAGCTGATCGTCATATGGTTGTAGGACGGCTACAGAGAGAGAAGACAATGGCAATGGCGTCTGAGTTTGACATTCCAAAGTATAAGGTAATCTGTCTGGAAAATGGAGATAGTTTTAATCAATGGCTTTTATCTTTGGAGGTTGATCAGAGAGCAGACCTATGGAATTGTGCTGTTAAGCAGATTCAGACTTGTGTTAAAATTCTAAACTGTCATAGAAATTATAATGGTATTAGTATTAATGATAAAAATTATAATGTGATTTATCAGTTACATGGTACACTTTAAGAAACCTACTGTTTAAGTTATGCATCATTTTCATCATGAGTGGCTTATCTACCCTTGAAAGATGTTTCCATGAGATGCTGCCAGCTGTTCCTTCACTTGTTTCCAGGTCATAAATAAGCCCAAAATTTAGTGGAAATAAGCCAAACTCGTGGCATGGGTCTAGTCACTTGGTCTTCTGACCTGTATTGTCTGACCTGTAATGGTATTGGCTGGGATTTAGGCCACACCCTAATGTATTAGGTTGGCCAATAGTTTATCAAGAACCAGACTGACATTACTACAACAATGCAATGACTGTTAGTTGACTGGGGTGTGTGGCCTATCTCTAATGTCAGTGTCAGCTATTGGATTGTGGCCTAAGTCGCAACCAATTATGTTACAGCTCCTTTTTTTAAAAAATGACAACCTTTTTAAGGATCTCTAAATGTGGAAAGTCCTAGTTTTGTTATTTTGCAAACTCAGTTCCTGTAGAGTATGTTTCAGAATGTGTCCATAACGTGAAATGACTGGCACTGTTCACTGTGGGAGGCCTTTGAGTTGACGAAGGTGATGTAGGCACGGGAGGATTAATGGCTGGAAAGGTGCAGCCTAGTAGTCTTTTGCTGTTAAGTGGTTGAAGGGCAGTTGGTGCCGTTTTTGAAATTGCTGGATCAAGTAGCCTGTTTGAAATGCATAGGCAGGTTCTAAGCCATTGTCCGAATATTACTTGGGCAGGCAACAGGCCTAATTGTTCAGATGATGTATTCCTCCATTCAGATACCACCAGAAGTCGATCTGATTTCTCTTCTGTTGCTTTGAGAGGTTGTAATGTGCCAAAACTTGTATTGGTCAGAGAATCATTTGAACTCTTTGGGACAAAAACGACTATTGTCTGAAATCACTTCAAAGGGAAGGCCATGGCTGGCAAAGTACTGTTACAGGCAAAAGAAACTATCAATCATCTTTTTCGATGGTTAGCGATCAATTTCAAAGAATCCAGACAAGTAATCGACTGTAATGTATTTGTTTACGACTCCATGTATGTTGCCAAACTGACGTTATGGCAAAATGCATTGACTATGAGTAGAATGGGGCATGGCCTATCCCTGTTGTCTGTGTCTGTTGTTGGGGTGTGGCCTATGTCCTAGTCACTACCGTTACATTCCAGCCTCCCTTGAGTGAAGATTATCAGGGCTTGGAGCACACAATCACGGTCCTATCTGCCCTCACACATACAATACAGTATAATAAACTGAAATTTGCAAATGCTAGTCGTACAAGTTACAACTGGAGTGGAAGAGGTTAAGTTTGAAGTTTTAAATGGCGAAGGAGGAGAGTTGCAAACACGAGGAGGTAAAGAACTGAGGCTGCAGACAGATGTCTGCCTACTGTTCTGCTGTGGGATATGGGCAACTTTATTTTTACTTTGATTTTTTAAATTAGGATGACGACATCCATTTCGAGACGTTTTATCATATGGATGGCGGAGAGTTCAGAATCATTTATCAAGAAGGGCAACGATATATCGTAGATACGAAATCTGGAGTAAGTTGGTTAACGTTCAGAGTATTGAAGTTGAAGTATTGCTTGGATATCCTTCTAATGCTGGATTAAATTATACAGGATTGGCTTGGATTGATTTGGATTGAAATGGATTAGCTGGAATTGATTTAGACTGGAGCGAACTGGCTTGGCTTGAATTGGTAATCATTGGCAGCTGTATTGTACTGTGGCTGGACTACCGCACATTTTCAGCCTATCCTGGCTTATCCAGCCAATGCACGGTTACAATGCATAGTTACAATGCACTTGTGACAAGTTCTGTGTAAGTGTTCGTAAAGTACATGAATGAACATACATGCATACATACATACAGTCTTAAGTTATCTAAGTAATGTTTGCTGTTCGTAATGACATTTAACAACGTTAAGACTAGTACAGAGAGCACCTCTGTTTAGTTTCTTTTGAAGTGGTGCTGTATAAATTTCCAATTACAATTACAATTATGTGCATACTCTGAACAACTTAACCTACTTTGTTTTACTATAAAAAGAAGTTGTTTATGTGAATATCTATCTTGTTAACGAACTCCTTTTCCTTTTGACTAGGCTTCAAACCCATTTCATAGGAATTTGTACAGTAAAGGTCTTTTGGTGACCACAGATTTACCCAGTGAACAGGTATGCATGATTGTTATTCTTTTATCGGACATTTCTGGCATTGTTTAGTCTATGTAATGAGATGGGTTATGACTAAACAATAGCTGGGCAAGTCTTTAGATAAACAGGCAAAGTTGAGACATTTTCTCTTAGCTCTGCCATTGGGACATTTTCTCTTAACTATTAATTACTCATAATAATGCATCAGGAAACGTAACTCATTTGATTAATAATTAATTTCCTGCCAGTTAGATTTAATTTAATTTATTATCTTTTTTTGCATTTCTCGGCTGATGCATTTTTCTAGGTCACTGGTCTTTTGTAAATGCTGAAATATTCAACTGCAAGCTACTGATGTTAGCTTACAACACTGGGACCAGACTGTCAATATATAATTGAACAAAAGGTTGTATTGTCAAAATGAATAGCTGAGTAGCCAAGAGGTCAGCTTTAGAAGGCACTGACAGAAAGCTGCCTTCTCAGCAACTACTTTATTTCTGAATGTAACTGAATGCTTTAGATTTGATCAGTAATATCCTACCTATCAGATTTTAGATTTTGAATAATCTCTCCTACATTTTCGTGTTTTTCTCGGGAAATTAAGAAATGCCCTAAATCTGTCTGACTTGTATTTATTTTCTAGGTCAGTCTGAGCATTGTTCCAGAATAGTATCCTGTTATATGAAAACGAATGGAATTGCAGTTTGGTTTTGATCCCTCATCTGCTGAGTTCTGCTGCACTAAATGCCAGCTCTTTAGACATTATTATACAATGATATGATGTGTGTTTCACTATGATTGACATCTTAAGAGTTTCAGGTTTCTAATTTCAGCCAACTGCTGATGCCCGTGTTGGAACCAGCGTAGACCAGTCTACCCACCAGCAGCTGTCAACCAATGACAGGGATGGCTTCATCAACCATCCCACTCGAGGTCCAATTGCTACCACCATGATTGAGGTGTGTGTGATGTTACGTGTTATGTGATTCCACAGCACTGTCTGTTACAAGCTCAAAGTTAATAAATGAAAACTTTATAAATGAAAATTCCAGCTCTGCCGTCTTACGTAGATTTTCTTTGTTTTTCCAATATTAATTTACTACACATATTTTCAATTACTTTGCCACACACTCCTACACATATATAAAGATATATATCTCCATCTCTTCTCTCTTTGTATATGTTCTGCTGCCCTTGAACAACATACTTTCTGTCTGTCTGTCTGTTCCTGCCTAAATCGGTCTGTCCCTTCATGCCTCAATCTTTCTGTTCATGCCTCAGTCTGTCTGTCTGTCTATCTATTTCTGACAGGCTTCACACTTTCAGTCAGTCCCAACACTATCCTATTATTCAACTGAATAATTAGGTGAAAACTGCGTGTTTCTATCACAAACAGTAAAAAATTACAATATTTTAAAGATGTAGGTCTCTTCATGCTACTTTTGAGAATTGCGAGTTAAAGTTAACCACGACTATGATCCAACCTAAGTCACTGTGCCACGGGGTCATGAATGTTTATAAGTACAGTAAACTGGAGTGTAGTGATATTGCTTTGAGGCTGTCACTAATAAAATCTCCTTAAATAGCTGGTTAAGAGGGATATTTACATGACATGGTGATTTTAATAACCGATCACATGATTTCATATGACGGTCACCATAGGGATGTGTTAGATTAAGTACTTGTTTGTATGGTGTGGATCAGTTTCAGTAGAGTGGATTGCTTTCATTTGATAGAAGAAGCAACGTGTCCATCTTTACTTTGACAAGGAGCAAGGCATCATGTGTAATCTGCCGTTGGCTTGGGAACTCAATTCACCCCTCGTCAAGTCACTGATGGAACCAATAGAGGTACTAGTGCACGTTATAAGTGTAAAGTATTGTTATAGAATGTGATGTTTGACATCTTCTGTAGTGCCACCAAAGAAGGAGACAATACTTAGAAGCTTTACAAATGTATGTAGAAGAAGTACATGTAGATCAAGAGCAGTCCCTTGAATTAATCCTGAGAGGCAGCCTTAACCACTAGACACCACACTAATGTATGTATGTGTACATTGGAACACAGCATGGCGGCTTTTAAGCAAAAGCACAAAAGTGCTTCCCATGGGGCTGTTTTACTGATCTGTGCTGGTGTGACTTAAGGTAGGTTGTAACTGCATGTTGGTCATAAATATACAGTAAAATCTGTACTTGCATATTGATTGATTTATTTATTTATTTATTTGTTATATGTATATATATATGCTTTAAAATGTTTGATGTCATTAGATCTTTGTTTACCGTTTGGTAGGAAACCATACCAGATTGGCAGGACAAGTACGATATGTTGGCAACTCTGAGAGCCTGCAATTATGATCCACATGAATGTATTGATACCTACTTTACAGTGGGTGAAACAGGTAAACTGTTTCTAAAAGATATAGACAGTTAAATATGCACTATATTTATTTAAGCCATTCTGCAAGTGTGCCTAGGTCTTTAAGATGTCTCAGTTAAACTGTTTGTGGAAGCACCACAGAGATCAATAATGTTTGTTTAAATGTCCCAGAGACCATTAATCTATGTTGTATTGCCTCATCCAATTCCAAAAACCAACCACCGTAGCTGCCTACCTGCCTGCCTGCCTACCTCCCTCCCTACCTCCCTCTAACCCTCCCTTTTTCCCTCCATTCCTCCCTCCCTGGAACTGAACCCTTGCCTATCAATTTTGTTTTTCACTGAGCACCTGTGAATAAGCTGGTTCCCATGACTTCGCTTTCATTGAGTGCTGTAGAAATCTTGAGTTTACGATTATGATTACGTTTGCATTTTGGTTAGAAATGAGATAAAAATGAAGAAGGCCTCTGAACAGCAAGTAGTCTGTTCCCTGGAAAAAATGCATATTCTGTGCAGTACGAGTAAACGTAATGTACTGTTGATGTAAAACTTGTACTATTGTTACTTTGCTGCAAAGAAAATCTGTCAAGAAAAATAACAACCTGAAACTGAAGCCTTAGTCTGTCATGATTTAGCTTTGGGGCTTATCATTTCAAACAGAATGACATCTGTAAATTGGAATTTTTCTTCTGCTCACGTAGGCAAGTCTCATCCAAAGAATGTGGCAGACGCTAAGCTTATTGCGGAGAAAGACACTCAGATCCACAACTTGGGCAACGATATCCGGTCTCTGGTTGGTTTATTCTGTGTGTTTCTCTTCTTAATCTGTTAATCGGTTAAGCTGAGGAATAGCAACACAACCTGATATGCCAAGGCTAAGAAAGTGAAGTTGCTGTTACGTAACCCATTGATATCTCGAGGCTGGCATAAGGGAATGATTTTCTGTTTATTTGGAAAATGAGGTAACAATACTGGGTAGTAGAAATTGTTTTATTCCACTGGAGTATCAGAGAGTTCTGGGACCATAGAGCTGCCACTGCAGTATCTGAAACTGATCCACACCATATAAACAAGTACTTAATACAAGTACTGCAGAATCAGAGACTTCTGGGACCATAGAGCTGAAGTGCAACTGCCTCCTGAAATGCAGTGTTGCTTTTCCTGCGCAACTGGTTCTACAGAAGAACTGAATTCTGCTGGTACTTGTGTCATATTGCTTTGGAATATGCTATTCTTATGTGATTGTATAATTTCACATAAATTTCTCATGGTTTTTTTACTCTAGCAAGAGAAACTAAACAAAACGACTGAGGCTTACAAAGAGGAATTGCGATTGAGAAAAGAAGCAGAAGAAAAAGTAAGATGCTTCCTAATTTGCATTTCTGTATTCTTATCCAGTTGTTATATAGAAAGAGTCTGTGTTAGAAATAGCTAGTCTTCATCATTACTGTCATCACTGTGTCCTGCAGTATCCTTGAATTTGTGCTACATAAATGTCTGATTACATTACATTGAATGATTTCTGTAATGTAGGTCCGTTTGCTACAAGACAAGGTTTCAACATTAGAAGCAGACGGGGCAGCAACTATCGCCAAACTGGAATCTCTGCAAAAAGAGCGGCCCAAGACCGCAGCGTCTAAGCGAGCTGGTGTAAGTCTTGTTTCTTTTTGTGGCTGAGTTAATTAATGTAAGTGATGGGATCTGGTATTGTGCCTTTCCGGCATCACTCAAAGGGACACTTAGAGTCTAATGTTAAGTTTTAATATTGATACTTAAATATCAGTTTAAACTGTTTTTTTACAAACTCCCCCATTTGCGTCTGACTGTAAAGGGTCTTAGAAATTCCTCATTACTTCAGGTGATTCTTTAGCGCCCTTGTGAGGTTCTTAAAAGGTATTATATATAATTAACAAGATACATACACAAATGTCATACAAATTGTAATGATAGCATTCAATGTCATCATCAGTTCATGATGCAAATTGTGATTTCTATATACGTGTAGTAATATACAGTATATATTTGTGTGTATGTATATATATGTGTATGTGTGTTTGAGGTTGTCTTTCAACATGAAGTGGTTGACTGAGTAAATGAGCTTTGCTATCATCTCTCTTTTCTTTAAAGCTCACTTCTGGAGTTGTTAAATTGAGTGTTTTATGTTGATTTTGAGAATAATGCAAGATTAATCTGAATCGTTTTAAATGGCTATGGTTTTTGGTAGAGCCTGTAGCCAAATTCTTCTGCTGATCATTTGTTACAGCCTGTACTCGATCCACGAACACTGAAATCAATAAACCAGTGCACAAGAAGTCTTCACAAAGGCCAGATCAGTCTTCACTCAGAGGCCAAAGAACTGTTTACTTCATTCAAAAAGATGTTGTCTGAGGTATTTGCTTCTTTCTGCTACTGGCTGTCATCAACAAGAAGCAGTTAAGAGCAACTCATAAGCCAGTTCAGTCTTATGGGTTGGTTCTGGGATGCTATTGGTGGTTTGGACACTTGACTTTCTCGAATTTAGCATACTTGACTCTGTCTGGGTTAGCATATCCCATGTGATTGCAGCTTACCAGTACTACACTTTTTTATATAGTTTTACTGTTGGTTGTAGTATACTTGACTCTTGTTGTTTTAGCATACCTGACTCTTGGTTTTAGTATCACTTGATTGTGAGTTTTATTATGGGTACTTTTGTGGTTTAATATACCAGGAATGCAAATTAGGAAGCATCTTACTTTTTCTTCTGCTTCTTTTCTCACTCGCAATTCCTCTTTGTAAGCCTCAGTCGTTTTGTTTAGTTTCTCTTGCTAGAGTAAAAACCATGAGAAACTTATGTGAAATTATATAATCACATAATAATAGCATATTCCAAAGCAATATCACACAAGTACCAGCAGAATTCACCTCTTGTGTTGGTTTACTTGATTTGTGTGGTTTTTGTATACTGATACTTAATTCTGATGGTTTTTATATCGTAGTACTTGACTTTTAATTTTAGTGTGTTCAGCTGTTTTGGTTTTAGCATGCATGGTTTTCTTGTTTTAGTATGCAGGACTCTCTTGGTTTTAGTATGCTTCACTTTTGTTTTTGGTAAATTTGATGCAGTTGGTATTGATATACTTGACTGCCATGGTTTGTACATGTCCCTCTGTTGCACAGCTTGGGTTGCTTCTGTTGAACCTTCACTCTTGCCTTTTGTTTAAGTTTGTTGTCAAGCGATGTGTATCGTTTGAGGAAAGGATTCTGTTTATTGGATTGTTTTTCTTATCTCTGCAGGGCCTTGCTTCAGAGGTCTGTTGTTGATAGAGCTACATGTGTGTGATAATACAATAAATGGAGAATTACTGTATCTTACCTCACTTCGCAATACCATTTGTAATAATCCAGTAAATAGAGGATTATCTTACTAGTACATGACTATTAATTTGACTTACCTTAACCTAGCCATGCCTTATCATAGCTGACCTTACCCTGCCTTTGATTACCTTAATTTAACCTTGCGTTTACCGGCTTGGTGTTTTCCAATCTGCTAGATCATGATTGGACTGAATGTGAAGTAATTTCAGCAGATTTTCAGCTACCTCCATGGGATTCTGATTACATATGCTGGTGGCCTATTTACAGGTGAAGGTCAGTTTTGACAAGATTCGCCGGAGTGACTCGGGAGTAGCTCACGAGTTGGAGGATATGAAAGAGCTCTATCGGAGAGAGGCACTGCAGCGGAAACTTCTCTATAACCAGGTTTAGACTTCAGTGCATTTAACCATAACACAGGAAAACCTACCTCACTCTACACAAACACATACACACATGTGACCTTGGTCAAGAAAATGAACCACTTGTCGCAAATTGATTTGTGTAAGCATTTTCATAAGCTAACAGCTTAAGGAAAGCAGACTAAAATTTCAGCATTTTGATCCAAAATTTATGCATGTTTTGTCCAGGTAATGCAGAATATCAACTGTCAGGAAATTGCATTGTAAAATTCAAATCTGTGTCCTAAACACCAGAATTTGGCTTTGTGTAGCAGGCAGAGGAATTCAGTTTGTAGAAAATGAGCCCAAGATACAGGTGCATTTATTAGTAGATGTAGAAACCAAAATTCTAGATATTCACGATGTTAGTGAAATAACATTTTCAGCCTTTCTATTCAGTGACCAGTGGTCCCTTTTCTCAGCTGGGGTCACTTGTATAGACACAAAAGCTTTTCTGAGGGCTTTTTCTGCCATGACACTAATAAGAGTCGAATTATCACAAGTTGCTGCTTTGACAGTTATGTTGTGCATGACAACAGATGTAATGTATTTAACATAATGACAATGTAATAACTGTAGACATACAGCATTTGAGAGGTACTTAGAATGTGCTTCAATGCATCAAGTTACATTACATTGCATTTTTACATGTTTTACATAGTAACAATAACTGTAGTAACTATTGACATGTAGGTATACCATGTTTGCAGGGCGCATTTATGAGCAAAGCACTGTATACAGGTATGCAGTCAGCCCCTTAGACAAAGAGACAATTAACTTAATGTCAGTTAGCACAGTGACTGTTGGCATGCAGCAAAACCGTACATGCATGGTTTTGTAATTTTATGATTCATTGTATTTTAGGTTATTTTTGCATAATATTATGATAGATCAATATCCTTTTATTATGCACTAGCTTCAAGAACTGCGTGGTAACATTCGTGTGTTCTTACGCTGTCGTTATGACAACCGGACTAAGTGCTGCCTCCAGTTTCCGACGGACACAGATGTCCTGCCACCCAACTCCAAGAAGCCATACACATTTGACAAAGTCTTCACGCCTCAGTCAACACAAGACGAGGTCAGGTTCAGCTGCCTTATCTTGAAGTATTTTATTGTAGTGTGTTGTATTCTATTGGATAAGTAACATGTTTTATTGTCATCTTTATATAGCATCTGCTAAAGAAAAGACTACTCAGATAGATTTTGAATTACAGTGTAAAATAAACCATGGTTGAAATGTAACATAATTAATTTACTATGCATCTTGGGCATGTCTTATGACATGCTATATTTCAGATCTTGTTTGTAGTGTAATTTAAGTTCCGGAAATTCTTAGAGCCACACAAAAGCTGCATCAGGGAGACCAGCTTGTTCATTGGTGCTGTATCAAATCTACAGCAAACAGGTTGTTTGGTCACTATGAGGTCAGAATCCAAGGGTCACGCTGAGGGATCTTCCTGTTTCATGCTGATGCTGTGTGCACCCTTTGTCAATGCTTGAAAACTGTTCTCTGTAATTTTCCAAGATGCTGGACTCATCTTAGTTTTGTGAGAAACTGGTGGCATACCTGGTATGTAATATACGTGTTTCATTGTCATGAGGTCAAGAAGATGTTTTGTTTTCAGGACAATAAGAGAATTTTGTATTAAGTTTATGAGGGCAATTAGGGATTTTTGTTTTAGGTTTATGAGGGCAATTAGGGATTTTTGTTTTAGGTTTATGAGGGCAATTAGGGATTTTTGTTTTAGGTTTTTGAGGGCAATTAGGGATTTTTGTTTTAGGTTTATGAGGGCAATTAGGGAATTTTGTTTTAGGTTTGAGGGCAATTAGGGATTTTTATTTTAGGTTTGAGGGCAATTAGGGATTTTTGTTTTAGGTTTGAGGGCAATTAGGGATTTTTGTTTTAGGTTTATGAAGACACAAGACCCATCATAACCTCTTGTGTAGATGGATACAATGTTTGCATCTTGGCCTACGGACAGACTGGCTCTGGAAAGACGTTTACAATGCAAGGACCTGTGGATAGTCCTGGAGTTAATGTTAGGTTGGTTAGATGGTCTTTGGATTTCAGTATTCAGACTTTTCCAGGTGATGTGAAGCTCCAAGAAGATGCTGAATAAATTTATGGATACAAGATACAATAATAGCCGTGTGATCGAATAGTGATCTATATATATATATATATATATATATATATATATATATATATATATATATATATATATATATATATATATATATATATATATATATATATATATATATATATATATATATATATATATATATATATATATATATATATATATATATATATATATATATATATATATATATATATATATATATATATATATATATATATATATATATATATATATATATATATATATATATATATATATATATATATATATATATATATATATATATATATATATATATATATATATATATATATATATATATATATATATATATATATATATATATATATATATATATATATATATATATATATATATATATATATATATATATATATATATATATATAGTGGGACGTGGTGGTGTAATGGTATGTTCGATGCCTCGTAACCGGAGGGTCGCGGGTTCGAATCTACCTGACGCCACTGCGTAGCGACCTTGGACAAGTTGCTCACCCACTCATCTCATCCCCGGGTGGCATAAAGCCAATGGACCTGCCTTCGGGCAGAAAACTCATCATCATCATATATATATATATATATAATCTAATCTAATATAAAATATTTTATAATATATATAATAGTGATCAAATGGTGATCGAATAGAATGGTCTTCAACCGTTAGTGAACTTCAGGTGTGTGACATTGTAAAATCGAAGTGGGAGTTCAAGCACATATTGAAGTGGCTGTGTTTAGAAATCTTGGCAAGTCTTAGCTGCAAGAACTTTGCTTAGCTCCAGAGCTTAGCTCCGAACTGAGGATGGGGAGTGCATACAGACAAGAAAATCAGTAAACTATTCCTCATTGCTGTCATCCAGGATTGAGTAGAATGAAGTCTTCTGATGCTTATTTTTAAGTAACTAAGAATATAATATTGTTTTTGGATGAAATACAATTGCTTGAAGTTATCCTGCTTTTTTCTTTTAAATACTACCTAGGTCATTGATGGATCTGTTGGAAATTTGCAATGGCAAAGACAACATCGACTATTCTTTGAAGGTAATTATTGTAAAAGACCACAGTAAAAGACAATACGACAGAAATAAGACATAAAAATCATAAAATATTAGATGACAGTACTTTTCAAAGTAAACCCTAGGCCTACTACTGATTATCGCCACAGCTGAAAGGTTTGAAAAATATTAGCTATTCCTTTTTCGGAGTTTTAAAGTTTTCACATTTATCTTTCATTTTCATTTATTGAGTTCGATTTTAATGCAAAGCATTTGGCTTATGATTTTTGTTACAGTTGTAGCACAAATATAAAAACAGGAGCTTACCTGACTAGATATAGCAGAGCACATTTAGTATAAATAATAATATGAAAAGTACAGCAGAAACCTTGAACAAGAAATTGAAAAAACCCCAACAGTCAAGATAAATAGCATACAGAAGTAGCTCATCCTCCCTTTATTGATTGTGTTCATCAGATTTTTCAAGGTCTGCACTGTTGAGGAGTTTAATTTTATAAGTAAGCTGCTGTATTGTTCTTACTCTTTAGTATTCTAATTTCATGGGTGGCAGATTTTTCATGGTGCATGGTGATCCCTGCTGAACGAAGACGATTTACATATTTCTGCAATGTTAGTGTGCACTTACATAATGCTCCAAAAGGCTTCTAGAATTAATAAACTGCACATATGTATTTCAGGCATCAATGGTTGAAATATACAATGAGGCAGTTCATGACTTGCTCAGCTCTTCAGTCAACAGTCTGGACATAAGAGCACAAGGAAACAAAATCGTTCTGCCTGGGATGATCGAAATGCCGGTACGATCAATCAAAGACATAGATGAAATCATGAAGTTAGGACAGAAAAATCGAGCTGTTGCTTCAACAAAAATGAACTCACAGAGGTAATTGCAAAGAGCTAACTGATTTGATCTGTATCCCTAAAATCATAATAGTTGTTTTATTAATAATTACTTTAAATCATACATGTATTCGTCATCCCTATCATCATAATCATCATCATCATTATTCTTGTCTATATTATCATCATCTGTGTGATAAGCATTGTAAAGTAAGGCAACTATTTCAACAAAAGTCTTCACAGGTGAGATCTGGAGTTGAAGCCTATTTAGTCAAAGCAAGGTTCTATGATTGCACTGCTTGCTGAAGCGCAGCCACTGCAAGAGCAATCCAACACCCAGACAACTTTAACTTACAAGTAAATGACTGGAAAACATATCTATTTCTCCCGTTGCACTGAAAGTTGAAGCAAAGGCTGCAGAAACAAAAGGCAAATGCTTCAGTGATCAGCCTTTATGTCATCATCATCAAAAACATAATTCTTGTCATCATGATTATTTTATTGTCATCATCATCATAATCAGTATCTATGCTTAAAAACAAGACAGTTCTGGTTGGACTTTTTAATTCCAGTTCCCGATCTCATCTCATCTTCATGGTCACAGTTCAAGGTCGTGACAAGACAACCGGTGCAACCTCAACAGGAACCCTGACACTTTGTGACCTGGCAGGGTCAGAGCGGGTCAGCAAAACGGAAGCAACAGGACAACGATTGGCTGAAGCAGCTGCAATAAATAAATCACTGTCATCTTTAGGACAGGTAGGAGCATCGGCATATGTAGCACTGTATTTTAGAGAATTGCTGTTCAGTAGTGTTGATGTTAAATAATTTTGCTATTGTGTAGCAGTGCTATTGGATGAAATTGCTTTGGGTTATATGTTTTGCTGTGAAGCAGCTTTGCTATGAGATAATATTGCTGCTGGGTAGTGTTGCTAAGCAATAACATTTCTATGTAGTAGTGAGTGATGGTATAGCATGATGGCTAAGAGGTAACACTGTTATAGCATAATATTGCTAAACTGTTGCCTATATATTGTTCTGGTCAGTGGTGCAAAGTAAATGCTTATGTTGATGCCTTTTGTGGTTGTTTTGTTAGGTCTTCACCGCTCTGAGAGCTGGTCAGCTTCATGTTCCGTATCGCAACTCCAAACTCACTCACATCCTTCAGCCGTCTCTTGGTGGAGATGCCAAGGTAACAGTACCAACCCTTTGTAATTGTTCCTCTTGCAATCATATAATTGTGTAAGATGGTGGCTGCAGGCTGGTTAACTGAAAGGCTTTTCCTCTCTGTATGCAGGATTCATATCCTGGAAAGTGTTGTGGAACTGACATGTATTCAAGCACTTCCACTATACTTCACTAAACTGCTGTTTATTTTAGCTTAAATGATGCTAAAGTTTATTAAGAATAGAAAATTAATTTGTAAGGAAATAATGTAAGATAAATGGAGAAATCACCACTGGCAGGCTCTGGCACATGCACAGAGCCCAACCAAGTCCGATCTAGAGTTGATAATACCATGAGGATCATGTTTAGAGTTAGTAAAGTTTTAAAAGTTATGATTTGAAGTTAGAGGAGGCAGCGATAGTAGGGCCTACAGTGTGTACGCTGGCCTAGTTAGCTATATCGGTAAATGCATACGCCAAGGAGCCTGTGTGTGTAAGGATCCCGGTTCGCAACCCCGATGGTGGCTTACTTAAAAGATTTGAATCTCGGGCTAGCACAGTTTGTGCACAGGGACCTTAAATGGTGTGGCGCCCAATCAAATGGGCAGTGATGGTGAAGATCCTTCAGCTCTGTACCAGCACAGAATACCTTAGGTTAACAAAATGTTCTCCCATGGTTTCATGTAATTCTTAG
Source organism: Norana najaformis (assembly GCA_964023275.1). NCBI lineage: Eukaryota > Metazoa > Annelida > Clitellata > Crassiclitellata > Hormogastridae > Norana > Norana najaformis. The sequence continues at coordinate 31,784,623 of OZ029916.1, read as the reverse complement.
ATTGTACATGTAGATTTCATTTTTATCTGCTACCTCATATTTCTCCAGACTGTTTACCTGTTCCCATGGGTTTACTTGCTGGATTTGAATTGAATTGCCTCAGAATCTTGGGAATTATTTTCAGTTCTCCTTTGTCATCATTAGCTACTGAAACCAGCCACATGGTGGCAATGGGTGCAAACAAATGATCTCCATTCGTTTTAGTCTCTCGTCCAGTCCAGTGCATTTCTGCTGTTTGGTTCCGCTTAGCAGCAACCATCAATAATTGATGCCTTGTGCTTTTCTGGATGTGCAGTTGAGGTTTTTGGAAGAAATTTTCTTATGTCATTTGATGGTTTTATTTTAGGCATGTCTGTTTGTCATGACGAGTCCAGACATTGAAAACCTTTCAGAGACCTTAAGTTCAATTCAGTTTGGTTCCAATGCTCAACAAGTCCAGCTGGGCCAGGCAAAGAAGAATGTCACCAAGTGAAATCACACCAGTGAATTCTGAGCCTTTGGCTAGATATCTGCATTCGTACCAGCATATGCCACATGTGCTGTAAAGCATCAACATGCTACATCTGCAGCTTTTTGTTTTGCAACTGATGCTGTAGTCACGGAGGCAGTATCCTTATGAATGTAATCAAGTAGACAAGAATCATGTGTACATTTTTAAAGTTTTCCTTCTAGCTTTCAGCTTATCTTTTCTTCATATATTAGCATCAAGGCCACTTGGTTACAAAATTCTGCCAATGAGTAAGCTACCTGGTGGTTCTGTCTTAATTCAGTTTTTTGGCAACTGAATATATGTAATTTGCTTCTGCACTTGTGGCTATCTGTCAAGTGGGAGAAATGGGTCTTGAGAATTTGTGAGCCTATAATGCAGGTCTGCTGGAAAGGCAATTCCAGGTAAAATAAACTTATAATAAACTTTAATGAAAATAATTCTTTGGAAGCTTTACATGATTTCCAAAATGAGATCTAATTAAATTTCAGGTACTACACAAGGGAATATTGGAGTCAAATGTGCAAGTTTAGTGTGCCAAGCAAACATTTAAAGTCTTGAATTGTTGAACTGTTAATACTGGTACGTTTTTATGTTGAAATCCTTACACTGAAGAAATCCTAGACCAGTCCAATATGATATTTCATTCGGCCTTGAATGCTTAAGGCACCAACTGATGGTGTTGCAGATGGATTCCAGTTCCATTTCAGTCTAGCAAAATGGAGAAGCAGCAGGCCTATGAGTTACAAGCTTCTGAGTCGAGAGCCAACTTTTGCCTGCCTTGTTTCACTATATACCATTGTTAATGATAATGAAAGTCCTTTGATCAAACATTCATAGGTGTGCTATATAAATCTTTTGTATTAAATTTAAAATGATCCTAGAGACTTGCAGAAAATCTGGTTCCTTGTAAACTATTTTAAAACAACCATTGAAATGAGAAAATATGGTATACACAAGCATCCAAGATTATGACCAACCATTACTGGTATATATGGTGTATCTGTGATATTTTTGAAGTTGTGTATAGGGCACTTGGTATATATACTCCGTGTTTTGTAATTTGAAAGTAATTTATAATTTATAACTTGTAATTTTTATTTTGCTGAACTGTGAGAATATATTGTCAATAGGGTGGTCCATGCATATATGGTAAAAAAATAAATTTAAAATTGTTTAATACTGGAAAGTGCCAAACGAGTTCGTTATATAAGATACTAAATTAAGTGCACTTTGATGTATGTTGGAGAACATTTAGAGGTTGCACAGGCCCTTTAAAGTTTCATCTGTTATGTTGTTTTGCCATCCTTCACTTTTATGCTTATTTCTTTGTGAAGTGAAAGTCTAATGGAAGTATAGCTCATTTGCTAATAAATGTTGAATTTTTATTAACTTATACATGCTAGGTTAAATTTTTACATGGCTGGTCAGGATGCCCAAAGCCTTATCAAAATTCTGGAAGGCTGGTCTTTCCTGGTGGCTCAAGAGAGAACATCGAAAGTGTTATATGGCTAGAGGGGACGAAGTTATGGTAACGAAAATGAAACCAAAAGCCAGTAAGACAAAGCCTGAGGAAACAATTTATAATTTATAACTTAAATTTTGCTGAACTATGTGAGAATATACAGATGGAAGTTTTAACCAGCTTTGTAAATTATATATGAGAAATATGGCATTCACGCCAAATTAATCAGACTCATAAGAAAACTATACGGCACAATAATGGCATGCATTCGATTAGAAGGAGAGGAAACGGAATGGTTCAAGATAGAAACAGGTTTCCGACAGGGGTGCATCCTGTCACCAATCTTGTTTAATATGGTATTAGACTATATCATGAGACGTCTGGAAAGAACCCATAATTTGGGAGCACAATCTCAACCAAGAAATGCAAAGGATGTCGAATATGCAGATGATGCATGTCTGATTGCAGAATGCCTAACAAGAATAATGGAGCTGTTAGAGGCACTAGCAGAGGAAAGTGGAAAACTTGGACTGAAAATTAACTATAACAAAACTAAAATAATGCCAATAACAAAAAAGGAATACAACGGGCCAATAGTTAAGCTTAAGGAACAAGAAATTGAGGTAATAAATAAGTTTGTCTATCTGGGAAGTGAAATGAAAGCAGGGGGAGGATCTGAAACAGAAATCAAAAGGAGAATAGCACTTGCAGGGTCAACCTTTAACAGGTTGCAAAAGGTCTTCAAACGACATGATATAAAACTGGAGATAAAGCTAAAAATCCTCAACACATGCGTGATCCCAGTACTAATCTATGGATGTGAGTCATGGAGTATCACAAGAACAATGGAGAATAAACTGAATGCAGCAGAAAACAAATGGCTCAGAAGAATACTAAGAGTTAGCTATAAGGACCATGTAACGAATGAAAGTATTAGACAACGAACACAACAACCATTGATAAACAATGTGATTAAGAAAAGAAGAATGAAGTGGGCAGGACATATCCTGAGGATGGAGGAGAACCGTAATCCAAAGAAAATCTTTAAATACAAACCGGACGGAAAGAGGGCAGTGGGAAGACCGAAAAGATGGATAGACTGCCTTGAAGAGGATCTGAAAGGTGCCGGAGTTACTATCTATGGGAAAACGGAGGGCAGACGGAGAATGACCCTTGAGGAGATGGCCGGGAAACGAGATTTGTGGAGGGATGTCATAGAGAAATCAACGACTGGATCCAGTCCAGAGATGATTACATGACATGATTGTAAATTAGAGTTGAGCTGTAGCAAAAAGTGATACTGAGCATATCAAAGAGAATGAGAAAGCAAGTTATCTAATAAACAGCCCAGCGAGAATCCCTTTGTCACTGAGCAAATGGCTGCAGCTTTGGATTAAGTCACTGACAGGAAAGCATCACATCTATTGATTGCTACAAGTTCTAGGTTATGAAATTCAGGACTTGCCATTAAGTCAAAGTTCCATTCGCCAAGCCAGGAGAATATATGGAGAAAAGTTTGCCAGAACCTTGAAACTTTAATTCTCACCAGTCTGCCTTGTTCATTCGGGAGGAAAACTGTTGCTTGATGCCGGAAGATGGATCGGTTGCATGTTCACCGCACTGAAGACAAGCCAGCTCAAGTCAAAATTTGTGACTGAACTTGCAATTTATTGACTCACTAGTTGCTACTTTATTACAGTAAGCCAACGGTTACAGTGTAAGTCGTACTCAAATAAATACTTTGTTGTTTGTATACTGATTTGTGTTTGTTTGCTATAAAGATGTATAATGAAGTATGCCCAGAAATCTTTGATCGACTTGTGCAACCCCAAAATATTGTTCAGTTTGGCTGAAATTTTCAACATAGTTTTTTAAAAGATGGACTGCAATGGCAGATTCCAACACTGAACTTGAAAAATGTTTTGGACCACCCTAATTGTCAGGTACAAATGTTTTATCACAAGAATATTTTTGCAAGATTTATGTTTCTTTAGACACTAGACAGTCACTATAGACAGTTATCTTTGACCTTTAAAGGCCCCAAGTAAATGTTCTTTTACAGTCGTTTTACAGTTGGCCTTTAGAGGCCCTAAGTAAATGTTCTTTTACAGTCGTTTTACAGTTGGCCTTTAGAGGCCCTAAGTAAATGTTCCTTTACAGTTGTGTCAAATTACATTTACTTATCAATATTTAAAATTAATGCTATAAATGTATTTTGCTTTTATCATTTAACACTTGAAATACAATATTGTAGTAATTTATTTAAGATTGCTTATTTGTTTACAAAACAAGCAACCACAGACACTGTGCAAAGAAATCTGGAGGAGGCTAATTTAACCCAATAAAACATAACAAATGACAACACAGTAAATGAGAGAATAAACCAAATGACATAATAAATTACGGCACAACAAATGACATAACAATAAATGACAACACGCTGACTGACATACAGTTAGACAGAAACACACAGATGAACACACAGACAGAAGCGACCCAGCTTTTCTCACATTTTTCATGATCACCATGTAACCAGTGTAAATGTAGTTTTGAATGGGCTTCTCCAATGGATTTGACTACAGCTTCACTTGAAGTGACCACTGATTGATGCATGGTCCATTACGATAACGGAACAACAGAAATCATTAGATTAGATTACCCATAAATTCATCTGATTTGACTGTAAATCCCGAGTCAAATATTTAACCAGCCCCAAATTTCATAAGTGAGATCCATGTAACACAAGTCTCAAGTTCTTGAAAATAGTTTAATAGTGCACATTATACAGAAGAATTAACAGTAGGTAGCACATGTTACATAACAATGTTAAATATGGTCCCTAATACCAAACTATGCAGCAGGAATTATATCGGTTTGTAGAGTTCACAGCTCAGACAAAAAGCAGAGACTGGTTAAACATTTTGCTTGTCGACACAATGTTTTTTGGGTTCAACCCCATACAAGGGATGAAATCTGAGCTTTGAATTTTTCTATCAAAAACTTCTTCATTGACAGGATTGTACAGCTGCACTTAAAATCAGACACAGTCAACGTCCAAAATTAGGATACTGGCAAGCTGGTTGATCATAATATAGCACTCGGTCTTGCACCTGTTCAAATGGGTTTTGTCTTCCAGTGCACCAAGCGAAACTGAAAGTCTGCTTTCGAGTCACATTATCCGTAACAATGGGTTTCCAGTTGTTGAACAGATCGGGTCGCGTTATCCCTTTAGCTAAAGCATACTCTGATCCCTTGACCGCACCTCTGAATACCACTGCCAACAAGGGGTAAATGAGCAATAACCATACCCTGAAGCAAATTTACAGCATTCTTGATTGTCACTGCAATACAGAACTTTAATTTGGGGTGACCTTTCAACCCACAAAATAATGTGTACTGGTATGCATGGAAGTACTTGTCAAACACCGCTTTCCGAAAGACCATGTAACTCTGTTTCACGTAGGCAGACCTTATTTGAGCGGATCTTCAGGGTAGGCCAAATGGCTTGAAGTCCAAGCGATTGCTAGCAATGATTTTGTGAATGTCACAAATGTTCAATAATTCATCGTAACGTTGTGAATGACGCTTGTGCAAAAATGACAGCAGTTAAATCTCTTGGGTAAATGTTGTTAACGAAGGCATATTTTTCCTGGTGATTAATCAGTGGTTGCTCGTGTCCTCAACTGAACCTAGAAAGAAGAGAAACTCTACTGTGTGAAATGCTACAAAACTGGACTAGACTGAAATGGGCTAAGCATTGATTATAATTACATATGATTCAGTATTTTAGATTAAATTTAATTACTGGTAGGTTAAGCTTCATTAGACTAAACTTTAATTATAGTCAATTGGTCTAGATCAGTTTTAATCTGATTAAATCCCAATTAGCTTAAATTTTCAGTTAAAGGAAAATTCTGTAAGGCTTACCATTTGGTACTTCAGCTGTCACACTGGCATCTAAAACAAACAGATCAAATGATAGATTGTGATTATCACTAAAATTAATTTATTTTAACTACTTTTACACAAATGCTTGTGTGCATCATACAACCTTCGTGATGCCCTTGAGAATCCTATTCAGGGTTTTGCACCATTATGTTAGATTGCCATAATTTGATAAACATTCCCTATTTCCAGAAACAAATTACTTTTGCCCTCAATTAGCCCTAAATTTTTAAAGTTTTATTCATTCCATAAACCCCAGCTAAGCTCGTGATTGCCTTTTTCTATGAAATAACTTCAAATGTGGCCATTAACACCCCACCCATTACCTCAGCCAAAATCACCACAAATTACCATAATCCTCTTACCTTTATTAGCTAAACCTACTTAATTCTCTGAACTTACCTTTATCTTTCTCTTAATTTACCTTCACCCTCTGAACTTAAATTCTCTGAACTTACTTTATTAATTCCAAAACTTGCCATCATTCTCAACACTTATCATTCCATCATTCCACACAATTATTCCAGCAATAATTTACTGGTACCTTCTTTTGGCGTCTGCCCTCTGTCCTCTCGTTCTTCTGCAGCCGTTTTATCAGCTCGGAAGAATATTCGAGCACTGCTAAGCGAGTAATACAGCAGCTCAAACTCCTGTAGATTTAACAACTCCAGAGTTCAAACATCAATCACACTTTACTAAACAAAAAGCATACTAAATCACAGTCTAGCGATTGGCCCATCACACTTTATTTAATGGCTGGTCATCATAAACAGTCCGATACTGTTACTCTAAACAATCAGCCTTTCACCTGAACATCTGAGTTTTTGAATCCTATTCAGTCACGTGAAACTGACAGCTCCTCACTGAACCATGTGTCACCTGTAAGGCCATTGTTGACAATGGCTTACTCTCCACTTAGTCAAAGATCCTTTAGAACCTTAGGATCACCACTTACAAACCTAACATTGTAATAAGCATGTCACAAAAAAGCAACTCACTACTTTACCCAATTTTCAAACCTGTGTTATAAATCTGTTAATGGAGGCATATGTATGTATGTATGTATGTATGTATATGTATGTATTTATGCATGTACAGGTATCAAGACAAAATAACAGCACCTTTCAAGTAACAGTCAAAAGCAGTGCAAAATAACAGCAATTATATTATCTTCCCAAGCTTTGAACCTCTGTATTATATGTCAACCAAAATTCTGTTTAGGTGAATATTTATGTGGCGCCCCACTGCAACACATACAGCATACCAGATGTTGTTACCTGTTGGTACATGTCCAGGCGTTTGATGGTCAGTGTCATTGTCTGCTGCAACTTCTCATCAACTTTAGACGTTGTCTGCTGCTTCTGAATTTGTTGCTGAAAAAGAATTGATCAGCTGAGCAGCCAATTCACTATTCTCTATGTGTTGCACAAAAAACTAAACAACTGTGGAACCTTTAAAAATCATACTGAAAACTTTGAGTCCATGACAGTCAAACATGTTTAAACAGACGTATTGTTCTGAATGAATGATAAAATGAACAAATCAATATAGCATTCGTTGTTTCCAAAAAAATACATTAAAATACTGTAATAATATAACAATTCAATGATAGCAGCTATTCATACTTTTTCTTTCATGTACTTCTCATGAACAGACTGGAACCAGTGTAGTGAATCAAACTCATTGTACTGGCCCAACAGTTTCAAAATATAGGCCACTCCTGCGAACACATTTACACATTTATATATACACATAATAATGCAAATGTAGAGAAATGTTAGCATCGAAAAAAATAAGTACCGTATAAAAAATACACACCGGTAAACACTAACATATGAATACATCTAGTTACTTGTACGGTGCCTGTTACAAATGTATTAAAGGTGGTTCTTGCTAGTCTAATTAGTGTTACAGTTAATTAAGAATGACAAGTTCCTCAGAAAAGAAAAACTAGAGGCATTTCTCAGCTGCTGTCTGAATCAATCAGTAACTGACCCATGGCAAATCCGTCATCCGTGAAAGCAGCACCAACTTTGTTCTTCTTATTCAGCTTCTCTTTACTGTTAATCATGTGCTCGACAAAATTAAGCGTCTGCAAGAACAATTATTGCTCACACTTAATATTCTTCATTGGCAAACCACTTACTAAACAAATCACCACTTCAGTACTATAACACTGTTAAAAGGCTAAACACAAAACAGACTGTTTATTAATAATTTTTTATTATTATTTTCAATATTATATTTTTGAGGTGATCATGTATACCTTGGGTAAAAATAATAACAATAATAATAATTAAAAATAATAAATAAAAATAAACAGAATATCAAAATATTAAAACAACAATTTATAATTTGTAATATACAAAAAATAATAAAAACAGAAACATTATCAGAAACCTTAAACTACAAATTGCCTTGCAGCATTTCAACTGGAACTACTAAAACTATTATTACCACATCAGCAAAATTTATTGAAAACAGACGTCACACTGACCAGTGGAGGCAAAATGATGAAGAAATTCCGCAAATGGATGTTTTTCGGATTTCGAAATTCTGCAGCAAACACGTCCACTAGCATCTGGTCAGACAAAAACCACATTCAAACCATCTTAAAGTAATATACAGATATAATACAACCATGTATCTGGACATTTCAACTGACTCCACTGAAAAAGGAAAAAGCTGCTCTACATTAACGCACAGTTCATCACTGGGAATTAAAAAGTCTGGGTCGCACCGGTATAGCAATCTAATGACCTCTGTAATGCTATTATCATACATGCAGAAACAATCTAGTCCCTCTGTAATGCTATTATCATACACACAGAAACAATCTAGTCCAGCAACGCAATTCATGGGGACAGAAAACTGCCAAACATAATGGTTGTACAGCATCTATTAACAGCCTCTCAGAATTGCTGCCAACAAAACAAGCTAGAAATATATTTGGTCCTCTGCTGGATTGAACTGCATTGCTGCGCAGAGAGACTGTTCTAAAAAGAAACACACAAAGCACCAATGAACAAATAAACGGCAGACACGTTGCATCAGTGCTGTCGAGTTTCTCAGTCAAAAGCATATAAAAGCGACAGGTTTAGCTTCAAAGAGAAATAACTGTTCAGCTTCAACCAGAACTGAAGAAGAAGACAATCAGTCCTGTGTGGGTAAACCCATGTGGTAGTCAAGGTTATGAAATGTTACAACTTCATCTTTTAGAAATGAATTAGCAAATAAATTACCTTAAAATATTCGGTGCCTTCTGCAAAGTTTTTGGAGAGATTACTGATGACTTCATCAAGCTGTCTGAAAAAGACACCACACAAATAATATGTTGTAATGTATCTGCACATTTTTATAACGGGTTTCTTGTATCTATCAAAAGCATTGCAAACGTGACTAAACGAGATCTAAATCTTGTAACATAAACTGAAAAGGTTTCTAAAACTGCCATTGACAGAACAGTTCACATGCACAGAGGAAATCATGTCCAGAAGGAAGAACCAACAGCATCCATATCTGGATCAAGACACTAAATGTACTGCGTTTTAAGTTCTTCACACGAGCACTGCACAAAAGGTTATCTAACTGATCTAAGCAAGTGCATTTTAAGGTAGGCAGAAAATGTATAGTCAACAGAATCCAATGCAATGGTACGCTGTCATAATTAATGACCCCGTTTTCTGCAACTACCAAGAATAATCCACATCTTCTTTTACCACTGATGCTACTTCAGGCAACACGAATTCATTCCAGTGGGACAAAATTTGGGGGTATTCTTACTTGGCTGCACGCTGGCATTCAATTGACAATCCCTCCTCTTTACACAGCTCTTCGAAATTGACGATGTCATCGAGGTCAGGCACAAAGCGAATGGCATTGCTACAGCAGTGCAAACCACCAGACCGTATCATTCGAACATAACCCATTGCATTACCTGCAAAGAACAGATATGGCAAGACCATATGGTTATGACCAATGGATATGCTTGGCCTTTCTTTACAAGCAAGGTAAGGCCAAGCAATAGAAGGCTAGATTAGGTATCATGCTGTAAATTAAAGCAAGGTAAAGTAAGTTAAGGCATGACATTTTAAATAAAGACAAGGTAAGCCAAGGCAAGTAAGGTGAATTATTGTACGGTAATATAAGGTACAGTTAAATGAGATACTGTAAGGTAATTTGAGATACTGTAAGGTATGGTAAAACAATGCAAGACAAAATATGACAAGCTAAGGCAAAATGAGGTAGTACAAGGTAAGGTAAGGTGTGTAATATAACTGACGAATTATTACTGAATAAACCAACAACCCTTCATTCTGGAACAGGCTGACATGCACCCTATGACATGACCTTCTTGACCTTTCTCTGCCTATATTTCACCAGCAGTTGAAGACCATTCCATTTGATTTTGGTCTTGTGTTGTCAGGTTGGGACCCCATCTGAGTTTTCTTGGATAGGTGCCAAATAAATGTGCATTATGAGTAAGATTCTTTGACCTGGGTGGGTGATGAAGCTCAAACAAATCAATAGCATTCCAACAACCGTACAAGCTTTCCCTACCAATCACAAGGCTCGCTTTTGATCCGCCAACATCACACGTACCACAGTGCAGCCAGCTAATTAAACATTACACTAAGTTTTGAACTCAATACCCAAGATTGCCTTGAGATCACCAAACCATTAGATGCATAGATGCACGACCAACCTATCTGGCTGATGAGCTGTCGGAACTGATCGAGATAACTGAGTCCGTCAGGGGTCAAACCCAACTTTCGGATGCCACGATTGAACTTCTCTGCTCGCTCAAAGGGATACTGAAGAGACAACGAGAAAGATAATCAAACTGACAGCAATAAATAAATGGGAAAGCAACGGCAGCCCTCAAAGGCACAGTTCTGTGGCTGAAGGGCAAACACAACTACAACAATCCAAACATCTGTTTCAAAGTGGGCAGAATCACAATAACCTGCTCGCTTAAGTTTGCCTGATCTTGCATGAACTAAGGGTACATGGCACCATTTAAGAATCATTGAGAACTTTTAAAATGTATATATATATATATAAGTGTCTTGATACTTACATACACAAATACGTACATAAATACAAATGTCTGTAATGAAAATAATAGTAATAAGAAAAAGTGTTTATGGCACAGTAGCACAGTCAAGACAGAACCTCAGTGACCCAGGTTTGCCCAAAGTTGTTTTTGCATAAACGCTCGCAATTATATTATTAATTAATATTCACTGAAGCAACTCACCTTCTGATCAGTTTGCTGGTGGTTTTCTCGGAAGAAACGCCAATCCTAGAAATCAAACCAAACTCATCAGAAGCCACTATAATATAGGCTAACCAGACATTTCGCAATTTCACAGAAACTAATCAGCTTCCCATCTAAACTCACTAGAGGTCATCCCAGCTCAGCTCAACCAATGCTTTGCACCTGACCCTCTCAGAATTGGTTGAAATTTTAACTACATGTTGCAAGATGTATTATATAATACTATTTAAAAAAGCCAAAGGACCTGCCTTCAGGCAGAGAATTCATCATCATCATTATAATAGTAATTAATAATAATAATAACAACAATAATAATGATTATTATTATTATTGATACCATTATTAATGTGCCTATTATATGCTAAACTATGCAATCAGTTTACCATTCCCTTTACTTCACCATTCCCACTCAAAAATAGTTACTTTGGAAAAGTAACTGTAATCTGCACTCAGTTACTATTTTTATAGAGTAATATATTTATGGTAATTAGTTACTTTTTGTCCCAGTAACTGAAGTTACCAATTTCTTTTTAAGATAACTATCCAACACTGATCATTGGGAGCCAAGACACAACCACACATTAACCAAATTAGTGCATTTATGGAATGTACTTTACTGAACTTTTACTATAATAACTAGATGGGTCCACCACATAAACGCAGAATTACACTCCACCATATTTCATTATGATATTCCTTGCAGAAAACTTACCTTTATGAGACGTGACTTGATGTGTTCATCATACATGAACTGTGAAAAGACGAAGAACTTCTTTGCAAGAAACTGGTAAGTGAAGTTGACAGTTGTGTTCATTATTCCCGTTCCATGTGTTCGGATCGAGTTGGCGATGTGACGAATGTTGATCGTATTTAAGTGTTTGTTGTTGCTCGAACGCTCGACAAATATCTGGAAGTCAATGTTAGTGATCTACTAAATATTTATGAGTAAATGTTCTAGTGAACATTCGTGGCTACTTAAAAATACGTTGATATATGCTACCAAATAATGGCATGCACAGTGAACATTCTGTGAAGCAAGTATGTCAATTCAGCAGACTTTACAGGTAACAACAAGGTTTTTTGAAATCCTGGTGTGCTGTACAAAACAAAGTTCTGCAAAACTGTAGGGAAAGCTAATATGATTGCTGGACTAAGTATACATGCATCTGGTTATTTATATGCCTTTTAGAGACCTCCCAAATGTGCTAAGAACCTCTCAAAAGCACAGATGTCTGTGCTCCCGTTAAAAGATTTCAGTGAAGGCACACAATAAAAGTCTAATGTGTGTTGGATCTTAAATTGATACAATAATCTAAATGAACTAATTATGAAAAGATAGATTATTTAATAACTAAAAGAATAAGAACCAACCTGGTTATTGAGATTGTACAAATACTTAGACACAAAGACGTGAATGTTGAGCATAATTTCCAGAACATCCAGACCCTGTAATCATCAAAGAAATAACTGCTAATGAATTGTTTTTAATATTTTCCCTCATTTTCATTATCATTAACATCAGTTGTCTTTGTGTATGCAACAGGTGCTGTATATCTGCGCATCTATAAAACACCTGTTGCAACCTCGCAAAGGCATTATTTATCACAAGCGCCACATGATGTCAGCGTTCAATAAGAATGGACAGCTGGTTCAACGATGGACGATGAATGAGGTTACTGTAGTATAGGTACTTGCAGGCAGTTTTTAACCTTTTTTATTTTAATTATGGAATAAGAAACCCATATGGCTCATCAAAAAGCTTCTTTAGCTCTACAAGCATCTCTGGAATATAAACAAATCTGAAGTTCTTGAACTCTAATATCAAAATAATAATATAAAAACAATAACAATAATAATAATAAGTAACCTCTAATGTGCCAGTGTCTGATGCATAAGGCATCAACTGATGGTGCACAAAAGCCAAGCCACAACTAGATCATTGATCCAGAAGGTCAGTCCACAAGATTGCTAAATATCATGTACATTGAACATCACAGGCACTTAAACAGTTGTACCATACTGCCACAGATATCAATCAAACAATTTAAACTGTTCTTGAGCATTAACTGATAATGCTAGCACCAGCTATATGTCAACAAATGTTACAACCAGTTACCTGTTCCAAAGTCTGGCTGGGAAGGTGAGCTTCAATCATGGCAAGGCCATATTTGCGCTGGGCCCAGGTGCGCATCTCGCTGTATGTCCTCCAATCATGTAAAGCCACGGTCGTCAGATTGTAAAATGTCTGGTTCAAGTAGTGTTCCACATAGGCTGCAAGAGAAATATGTATAAGATATATAAATGCTTTTATGAATGCATGCGTGCATGCATGCATGTATGTATGTATCTGAACATTCGCATCATGTCTTATAGGGCCTGTCTAAAGCAGAATTTGCTCGATTATTTCTGTATGTTCATACTTCCACTGTGATTGAGTCTGTTTTCTGAGTTTTTTCTACATTCTGATGATGATTTTTTTGTGCTATAATAATGCACAAGGCATACATACATTCAAATACACAAACAAATACATACACACATGCATACATTCATGTAATCATGCATGCATACATATGTATGTACATACATACATACATACATACATACATACACATAAACACACAGAAATCACTGGATTAGATTGGAATACATCAGTAATACATTTTTGATTTTATTGTTAAGCAAAGAACTCGTTAAGTAGATATCCTGCCTTTGATGTCGATGTCACGATCAAAGAACCTGACTGGTCGCAACTTAAGAAACGCTGACAACTGTTTGATGGGCTTGGCCGCAGCCCTGAAGGGGTTCCTGCTGTCGAGCTGGAGATGAATGTGGATGTGCAGACGCAGATCCGTCTCAATGTCACGACAGATCACATCCAAGAGGTTCTGGAAAGACACAATATTATGTTAAATTACTCTATTACTGTAATACATGTATTACAGTAATAATTTAATAAGTAATAAAGTAATAATCATAATGTGTTATATGTATGCACAATAGTACATGTGATACAAAATATGTAGTATATGTATTACAGTAATAATACATATAATACGTATAATATGTATTAGAGTTACAGAATAACTCAGTTTGCAGCAGGATCTGTCATCCCTTTTGAGCAATCTTTGGAGCACAAACATCAACTGTTAAACTTACAATGTTATCAAGTAGGTTTATTGTTCAGCAAGAAATCTCTGGAATTAAGCAGCATAAGCTAAAGTAATTGCACACTCATTAGCGATACATGCATCCACCAACAGTAATGCTTGTTTATAATTCAGTAAACAGTAAAAGCAGCAAACAGAATGAAACACAAAGAATTTGCAGAACAAAGCAATAAGAATACACTTGTATTACATCCAAGGTTACTCATATTCTAATATGCACAAATATACATAAAAAACATTAACTAATTTTAATGATTTGCGTCATACACTTTAAACAGGAAAGTAAGATGTCTGTTTCACTGAAAGGAAAGAATTGTTAACTAGGCCTTCAAAGATTTATGATAGTAAGATGTTGATGACAATGGCAAAGATGCTGCTGCTGCTGGTGATGATGATGAAGATGGCAGCAACAGACCTCTTTCAGCTGGCGTGTAATCTCTTTATTAAATGACTCAAGCAACACTTCAGGTGAGGACGCATGCCGAGCACACTGCAAGGCAGGAATGCAGTCTCGCAGAGCACCAAACATATACTAAAATGAAAAATCTGAGCCACTTAGTTCCTCTGTAACCCGAATTTGCCTTTGTTTGTATATATGCTTATAACTGGCAATTTTGTGTCTACAGCACTTTTAAAGAACCTCAAAAATGCACTAAAACATCTAACAGTTCTAACAGGATGCAATTTAATTGGGTTGAAAATGTTTCTCAGTCAGAAAAGTACACATTTTCAGAGAAACTCCACAAAGACATCGTCTTGGCACTGAAGGATTATTCAGTTGCGGTGCAAACATGAACACAGCAAGCCAATAACTGAAACACCGTTTAACTTCTCAACTCATGTTGATACTAATGTAATACTCCAGAAGTGTGAGCTTTGTTGTTTGTCAGTAATGCTAGATCACTTACTTGCTAGTCGCCACAACTTCCCTTCCTCGCTCAACATATTCTACAGGCTCTAGAGGCCATTGCTACACTGACATGCTGGCAAGGTGGCGAAGGCACATGGTAGTAGCTAGAACTTGTTATTTTTTGATAGGCTTCACTCTTATAGTTAGATTATACCTCATAGTTGACCCATATTTCCCAAACTCAACCCTTTGCCAACAACAACATGCCACATACCGACATGCATGTATATATATCTGGATATTTGCATAGCTTTTCAATAACCTCTTACAGGTGTTATATAAAGTATAAACAAAAAATAAAAAACTACACAAGTAAATAAAAAACAGGCTGATAAATTCTCACGTGAAGTCGGAAAGGTTCAGAGCTATTTTCGCAAATGTCGGCCAGGTATGTTGGAAAGACGACCCGATGCCAATAAAGGAAGCCACACTCGCATGCTTCTCGCAATCTGCAATATCGAAAGGTTATCAGCACAAAATACAATCAAAAGTTAACAAAGAAGAAAGAATTAAGCGATTTCTTAGTCTTGGTATATGAAAGCAGTCCTCTCCCTCATTGCCTGATCTTCTCACCGACACTATGCAGTCTGGTGAACTGTCCCAGTTTACAGCCAAGTTCGCTACATGGCACTGAAGAACAGAAGAGAAATCTCAAAACATCTTACTGTCTTGGCAGAAATTTTAATTAATTTTTTCCTTTGCACGTCATCTTCTCAACAGAACTGCTGCAAATACTTAAAACCTTCAGTTCACAATGTATATTATTTTATAATTAAATATAAATGCAACCACAAATTTGTATAGTGCCTCAACTTCTCAGAATCACAAACTGATTACTGATACACCGATCCTCTATATAATGCTAATTTTATGAACCAAACTGAGCACAGCACGAGAATAAGATTATGCTATACTGTGGTCAGATGCTAAAGCTGAATTAAATTGCAGACAGTGTTATATTAGAACTCACACCAGAGTGATATCTGCTATAAGGAGTCCTACTATACAGTCAAAGCTAACTCACAAAATGACCTGTGTCTACGGAGGAGGGTTGAATGACTGGGTGCAGATACATCACCCTAACATGTAGCCAAAACTAAATCACAAAATCACCTTTGTCTAAAATCACAGATGACTTCCAAGTTCTTGAAAGCCAGTTTTATTGCATTCAGATCTTCATCACGAACCACTTTCTACAAGAAGTATTTACCACAAAATTTAGCTAATCAGTCTCCTGAGATTTTCAAGCCAATTAAAATATGGTAAAATACAGACAAACTTGCATTTTTTAAAGCAACCACAAGATACCTTTGCATAGGATTTCAATTTAAAGTCATTCAATATGATAAAGGTATTTTTCTCATGTAAAAGTTTTCTCTGTGAAATTACTGCTTCAATAATTTAAAACTGTCAGATAAAACATTCTAATATGTAGATACACTGTGGCATAGCATTTCCTCAGCCTACTTTAACTCGCAGTCTTCTTTGATCCAATCAAATGGCATATTTCAGCATCTCCAACAGACCTTAAAAAGGTGCTATATAAATATCCAGATACATATACACATATTTGAACGTATCCATACATGGTGACTAATTGGTTCAATTCTCTCTCTCTTTCCAAGACAGTCGCCCTCTCTTAAATTGTCACCCTAATAACGTTGCATAAAATTGGAAAGCATCTTTGCTTATCACACAGGTGGTACTAGTAAACACTACAGAAGAAAACATAAAAATCAACAAAGCAAGATCAGGACATAATTTAGCCATTAGTTGCATGGAACAATAAATTACCTAGTGCCAAGAATAAACCAGTGATAGTCTGCATTTCAGCTGTTCAAGCTAATTTAAACACACCTATGCCTCATCTACAAGATCTAATGACTGCACTTTATTTACTGCAATATCAGTAACTTGAATCTGAAGTGTGAGACATGTGTGCACAAACAACTTGTCCAGCAATGTTAAACCGGGGCCCATCAGCAGCCTCGAACCAGCAATCAGTGGATTACACACCCAGTGCGCTGCTGAACATGTCACCATGTCGCACAGCAGACTACCGTGCAGCACTTACCATTTGTGCACCGACAGCAAGTGCCAGGTTAGCAATCAGTCTTCTCTCTTTTGTCCCTAACCATTCAAACAAACATACAAACTAATGCTACAACCATAACATTAAAGTAGTAAACCCACAACACAGGTGTAACATTAATACAATACAGGCAGTAATGAGTGTGATGGCGTCACACAGTGCGGAGAACACTGGCAAGCACAATGACATTAAGCACTGTCAAAAGCAGTTAGTATTTGCACGTTCGAACGTTTAAAAGGATATCAAGCTATCCGGGACAACTCGCCTGCCATCCCTTTGGGGTAAGTAAATGAGTACAAAATTTGGAAGGTTAAAAAAGGTGTCCTGTTGTTGGATTGCTTGAAGTTGTATTTGTGCTTTGGCCAAAATACAGAGGAAGTCTAAACATGTACATACTCAAAAATGGCCAAAACATAAAAGAACTACATTCATATTCAAGCTTGCAACACATTGAAAATACCTAGTGTACCCACCTTTTGAATTACTTTCATGAATGGGGCTTGAGCTTGCTTACTAATTCTATGTAACAACTTTGGGCAAGTTGTTTATGCTTGACTACTTCCATCAGCATACAGCAGAATTTGGTACCAGCGTAGCTAAAACGGAACTAAAACGTAAGCCCTATGACACATTGGCCCCAAGTCCAAAACTGAGATTTGTGCTTTTCGACTGATTAAAAGTGATGGTTGGTGGAGGGTTAATTAGAGAGCCAGGCCTGTCAAATTTGTCACCCAGTTCACAAATGTGCAAAAACTGCATCAATCAAATCTGTAAAAATCCTCGTTTTATTGAAAACCTCTCTAGATAATTGAAGTTGCTTCACACCTGTGCCATTGATGCAATTTTCTGCCAGAACTAGAGCCGAAAGAATATCCAACTTTTTATCACTGAACTTTCGCTCCGACCCAAGGCGTTTCTGAAAACACAACACTCACCCTTAGCCAATGCCCTGATCAGAAAGACCCATCCGTTTTTAATGCTATATTCTTCAAGTCTTCAAACCAGCCTGTGAAAATTGATATTGGACTGACCAGCAGAAGTTCATTCAGAGCTGCAGGAGGTCAGATTTGCTTCCCTATCCATTCATGCAGCAGATATCATATACCAGTACCACACGTGATTACTGAGATTACCAGTATAAGATATAACGTTCCAGCTCCACTCACATTAGATTAGATTAAATTTGATATCACCCAGTTCCACAGAAATGATTAGAGTAGATTACAAGACAAAATATTGCAACTCTGTTCTCACCTTGGCAGCACCAATAGCGTCTAGGAGCGACATGGAAAGAAACTGTACACAGTTGGTTATTGAACTTGTCACTGAGAGCGTACGCCGATGGAACATGTGCTCAATGGCCTTCAGGAGTTCTATCAGGTGGCACAGTGCCACTACAGATGTCTTGGTCATCGGCTTCGAAAATGCCAGGTGCAGGTTCATAATCGTTGTCACGAGATTCCGAATGGAAAATGCGTATTGTAACCCCTGCAATGTTTTACATGATTTAGTCAGGCAAAGTAATGTAAAGTAATGCAAATTCTAATTTATTGTGTACCAGTTTACTCACTGAACTCATTGAAACTGAAACAACAATACACCCTTTTAAGGTTTCTTTTCAATGGATTTCATTATTTTAGATCAGACTGAGGTTCAAAGACACATTTTTAAAGTGTACCACTTTTGAAAGATACTAAAAGGTACTGTATAAATATTAAGATCCATCAATTACATATATACATATACGATCCATGCAAGGTCTTATTCTTCCTAGTATGTACTGGGACTGAAACTAATGAAAAGGAGTTACAGATGCCATAAAGCCATTGAATTAATGGCTAGAGAAGCTAGAGAAACAGTCTAAATACCACGGGGAAAATCAGCCTAAATATTTCACTGAAGAGAAAACCAATGTGGACCAGAATGCAGAACAGCATGTTCAACTGTGCTGATGCTCAGTGCTACATTAACACCCAAAGGCACACACACCATACATACATATACTGAAAGAGAAATGCAACCTCTCTAGTGTAGTATAACGTATTTTGCAATTTTCTGATCAGTAAGGTATCTTCACTAAAACAGTAACCATGAGAAGAAGTAACCTGAATAAACAGCTGCTGCCTGACAGTCCAATCATCTAACAGCTTTCGCTGGCATCCTAAGCTGTTCTCCATTCGTACGAGCCAAACAGATACATTCAAATTCAACACCTGCTCCTTGCTGCATTTCAATAGACAAAATCAACACAAAGTAACTCCAGTCAGAAACAGAGGAAAACTGCATTATACTGTAACAGAACATCAATATAAGAACCTGTGTAAATCTCTGAGCAGCACTACGCCTTTGACTAATTTCTGACCTCACTATTTTGCCTTCTATCTTGACTCACTCCGAGCTAGGACTTCCAAGGCAGCATAGGGCTGGTGGCAGTTGATCCGTCACTGTGAACCAGTGGAACAATCTTCTTTGTGCCAAGGTAACAGCATCTGGCACGAGTGTTGCACCTTGCTGTCTTAAGAGTTGCCAATTTCTGCAGGGCTCTTATTCTGGGAGCACCTCTAGTAGTGTTTTACGTAGTATGTGACTAGATAAATTTACCCATAAAAATACCAGGTGCTATATAAATTCATCAATACAATAAAACAGACTGGCTATCAGACATAATCTAGCCAGATTATTTTTCAGTTCATGTATTGTGATACCTATGTCCGGCCACCTGTGTAGTACATACCTTTCACTGAGAGTTCTGACTTAAGATCCTGGTGCTGAATCTTTCATTTGGTGTGGTAAAGCTCATTTATTGCATGATTTATTTACACACCTCACCAGGTAAGGTGATAAGTAATTGTTTATTTATTACATACCCCGCAAGCGCTTGAGTCTGCTGCTGTAGCCAAGTGGATCGGCTGGTGGTGACAGCATTGATGGCCTTCTTGTCCATTGCACTGGCCATGTGGCGCAGTTTACCCAGGAGGAAATCCGTCGGAAACCACACAATGTTGCCAACCAGGATAACACATGGAATCTTGCCAAGTAAACACATTCCAAAAGAATTTCAAAAGCAGTGGTGCTACACAATTACCTCAGTGCATCTGGAATCCGTAGAACACGACCTTTGGTCGCATATCAAGTACCATGTTATAATGAAATGGTCTTACTGCGGATAAAATGTTTTGAGGATGATTCTCGTTTCAACAGCGCTACACCACAGTCTGCACCATAATGAAACATGCTATAAGGAGGTTCTTGGATATGGTAATTAAAGAAATCTGAGCCTGAAAATTTGTAAGGACTAGAATTGATTTTAAGGAAAGTAACAAGATGAGTATACAAGAACTACTGGTAGCCATTTTGAATAAAATGTAAACCAATTTAAACACTTATTGAGCACCATTTCTCAAAAACTTGTGCAAAGGAAGCCTATATAAACTACCTCCAACAGGTTTTTATGATAAGTTGCAAAACAAAAGTTCTCTTACAATTACAATTACTAGAACATTCACCAAGTTCCAGTGAAACTCATGTGAATCAGCAACACATCAACAGCTGAGAGCAGAGAGCGCCACTGATGAGTTTATCTTGATGGGGCGCTATAGAAATTTTAAATTACAATTACAATTACAACAGAATAAAGCGTATCAAGTATATGTGCATTCTTTTTGAATAAAACTGCACTAAAAACTACCAGTGGTTTATGCTTAGCTAACACACACCACTGATTAGTTCAGAAGATTAATACCTACTGCTAAAAAATTATACTCACTCTGAACAATTACAATTACAATTACTAGAACATTCACCAAGTTCCAGTGAAACTCATGTTTCATCACAAATTCTGAATAGCAACATTGGCATTGACTGAAGAACTGTTTTTTCATATAAGCAATTTTGGTCTGCAGAAACTAAACCAACTATTAGTTCTGGATGCTATGTACCTTTTTGTGCAAGTCCCACAGTAGTTTGAATGTCTTCTTATCAACCGAATGGAAGACATGATAATGCAGAATGTAAAGGCCTATGACTCCAACCAGTTTCTCACGGTCATTCAACTCTTGACCATCGCCTGACCACAAATGACCACAGCAAAATCATTTTTTCTGCCAAAATATACAACTCGTTCCACAAACAGCACATGCAAGAATTTCAGCTACTGGCCAATGCATGTATCAGACTAAATGCATGAAATATGAGCGCTTCTACACTATCAAATTCTGGCTTCAACAGTCAATCCTACCCTGGAATAATCAAGTGTGTCAGTGTACATGTTTTGAGACAGCCAGGCTGACAAACATCACAAATTACGTTGCATCAGTCTGTCTTTCTGAAACAATCTTAAACAGTCTTCCACTGTTTATTTATTTATTCTCATTGATGCAACTTATGAAGTGTGCTTAGCTTACCTCAGACCTCTGTCGATATAAGCTAATCTAATTGGATGACTTTTAAAGCGTTGTTGCAATAAGCAAGGCAACAGTTAACGGTCACAATGAAGCAAAATTGCATTCCACAAGACTGTGGTTTCACTTTTACAGCATTCCAAAGTCTGCCAACAGTAACTGTGTGTAAATCCAGCAAAAGGAATAATAAATCCGTTTAATGCAACTTACCTGACTTCGTTACAAATTAATAAAGTCATAATTAATTCTACCTGAGGGAGCATAAGAGAGCAGGCAAAATCAGAATTCACAAATATGAGTGAAACAAAATGGTTTTTCTACCGAGCTGTGCTTCAAGCTGTCCCAGGTAGTTGCGGATGTTCGTCGTGAATTCCTCACAGAAGACAGTGTTCTTACAGACGCTGATGTTCTGCTGCACTTGGTCAAAAGTTTGCTGCACACAATTCTACAGAAATCAGCCAGCCAGTCAATCATTCTGCTAGACCAAGAGTCAATCAATCAATCAGCTAATCTAGATCATAAGTCAATCGATCAAGCTGTCAATCAATAAAGTTTAATTAAAAGTCAATCTGCCATTCCTCAGGTAAGAAAAATTAGTCCAGTTCATAGTATGCTCTTTTCATGTTTATGCCTAAATTAAAGAGATATTCAATTTCAGGTAACTGTTACAATACATAGTGTTGGCAAATGAGTTAAATAAGCAAGAAAGAGCAATTACATTACCTTGCATGACCTTTCACTCTTACCCAGGTACAACAATTGAACTCTGGATTTCACAAAACCTTAACAAAACTGTAAAGGAGTTTGAAATAAGGACAGTGACACTTACCTTCTAAAACGTATTGAATGCAATCATCAGCAAAATTCATCAAAACTACGGCCGCAAGAATCAGTCCATGACAATCAGCAAACAGAGCAAAAGGTACCATCAGTTGATGAAATGTGCATTATGATAAGGGCACTATAGAAGTCATTAGGTTAGAAGTACCTGAAATATGAATCCATCCAAGATCTGTCCCTCAAGAGTCATCAACAGTTTTTCAAATGGACGGACTTTGGCCTCTGGCAAACCAAACTCTTCTGGACTTCGGCGAACACTCTTCAGCATTCTGAGAATGTTTAGCAAAAACACATCTGAATGAAAGGACACGGTAAGACGATCGACTAAATTGCCCATTCATTACAAACCTCTTTTAACAGCAATCTTTTAACAACAGCTCTCCCCAGGATCTTTCAAGAAGACCAACTGAACAAACTTTTTAACTGGTCACATAGCTTGATAATTAATTACCCATTTTCCCTGCCTGAAGCAAAAATGAAATTAAAATTTCCTACTCAAAACTGAAGAAACATTACCAAACTTCTAAAGTATGGCTGTAAACATTTTAAGCACAGAATATTACACCTGAAACGAAGTCTGGTAATGTAAATTGACTGAGTGAACTATCAAGTAAGTAATCTTTAATAAAGCTAGACAAACAATCACTTAACAAGGCACAGCACACAGTAATCTAATCTAGTAAAATGACTTTTATAATGCTGTTAAAATGCATTCAGCATCAATCAGTGGTCACTCTACAGAATATGCAGTTCAGAATACAAATAACAACAACACTAACAATGGTTCTGGTGCAATAATCATTCAGTGTACTAGACCTGATCAGAATACAAAAAATGTAAGGTAAAGTATGTTAATTGCTCAGGCATGGTTTCAGAGTTAAAGAAATGCTTTTGGCATACTGGTGAAGTGCAAAAATGACAACAAACTCCCTAGAACAGCACAACTTTTTCTTTATGGGAATCCCCCCTCCCTCTCTCTCTCTATCTCTCTTCTCTGCAAGCACTTGAAGACCATATTATTCCCTGCTAACTCTGGGACAGTGTGGTGAAAGTGACTCTGATGAATCTATCTTGAAGTGGCGCTACATAAATTCTGAATTACAATTACAAATTACAACCTTTTGTATAGGTTCTACAGCTCAACAATGAACTGTCAGGAAATCAATGTATATAGTTCTTAGTGAACTTTAATACCACTTAGGCTAGTGCAGACAGCACTTTTGTGAGATATTTAAAGGACACTATGTTATGTATCTAGATGCACTCATATGACCGTACATACACTGGACCCTCACTATAAAACTCGTTGATATAACGAGAATATGGGTATAAAATGGTAATGGCCATGAATTTTCTGGCATCCGTTTCAAGTCCGACGACTCCAGTTACGAGCATCTTGTAGACTCATTTTTTCCTGACTATACACCCTGCAAATACACAGCTACACAGACTTGAACATGGTAGCAAAATACCACTTCAGTGGTACTTGATCTGGAGCCCAAATACCGTGTTACAGCAAGGGTCCAGTGCACATACATGCAAACAAACCTACATCACCATATATGGCATTGTGTCACATCATATTGTATCACATTTCCTTTTATTCACAGACATGCAGATTACCTTTTGTACAGTGTCCAGTGCTCTTTCAAGGCAGTCTGACTAGCAATAATACTGTCAAGTGTTATAAGGGCAGAAAGAACTTCGGCCAAATGTTCGAACACAACCTGCAAACAATTTCTCAACAATTCTTACAAGTTCTTTAACATAATTTAATGTCAAACTTTGCATTTAGATAGAAACAGCATACAAAACTCCTCCCTTTAATTACATTAAAAAGGTTTATTTGCTCCATACTCCTCATGTACTGAATACTAGAAATAAATACATTTACCAGGTTACTGATTAATACAGACAAACATACAAAGTCATATGTCGGTAATAGTACTGACCAATAATCTCGTGTATACTGATAAACACATAATAGTATGAACCCACAGCTAAACAACTTCAGCAACAGAAACAATGCAACAGCTTCATTTGTAGAACTTAAGAGATGAAAGGAGAAGCTGCACTGCACAAAGTGCAGACCTGCACAGGAAGGATTATGTCTAATATAATGTCTACAGCCAACACTCACCTGAAAATGTACATCAGTGACGTTTATGACTTTTGAAGGCCCCCTAAAAGTAAAATGGAAGTCAAATGTAACATGTTTAAAGTCCTCTCATTAGAAGACCACTTTAACAAATTCTTCTGCCAGTTCAGACAGAACTAGTGAAAACTCATTGAAGTGCAGACTGGTTTGGTACAGACGTACTTAAATACGACAACACAGACTTATCGGAATCCCAATTTTCATCAGTTTAAAGACACCATGTACCTCTCAAGTTCCATGTTACACAGTTTTGCTGTTATTATGTTAAATAGCCTTCCTACGACTGTAGTCACATTTTAACCATGACACCCTTTTGACTCAGTGGTTTCTTAAATTTGTGGATTCTGAATTAAATAAGTTTAAAATACCGACAGCACATAATGCATTAATTTACGATTTCTTCCAAGTGAAATGCAATCCACAATCAAAATTTGTTGGAAAAAGTTCAGTCAAAACCAAATAGCTCAGGCAGACAGATTATGTTACAGGACATAATGAGATTCAATTAGCCAATATACCCCCAATGAACTGGTCTGTGAAAAATGGATTTTTAAATCTTGATAAACTGGACACAGCAAATGGCATTTTAAAACATGACTTATAAATTATAACAGCCGCCCTGATAAAGAGAACATACAACCCACTTTTCAGTCGTATAGAGTGCTGACATCTGTTGAACGACAAGTTTAACAACGTCATAGCACCGGGTAACAAAAAAACTCACTTCCTGTAAAGAATCCATATTCAGTTATTAGTTCAGTGTCCTAATTATTGCTAACATCAGTAAATTAATTATTACACCCATGCATGTATTTATTAGCCATAGGCCTTTCTTTATTTGTGAATGATTATATGGCATCGTCACAAGATAAGGTCTTGTGCTGGAGAAACAAAGAAAGATCAATGACAGGTAGTAAAAAATGAGATCCACAATCTCACTCACATTCCTTCAGAAGTTCAGAGACACTAAGGCCAGTTCCATTTTAAGACGTATCATTGCTGGTCATAATGGATTCCCAAAATAAATGCCAGATTATATATATATACATATATATATATACAGCAGATGTATATGCATATACAATAATAATAATAATGATAATAATAAAAATACAATTTATATATATGGCAGGTAACGAGCACAATGGACACTAAGTTCCAGGCCAGCCTTCCCTCCCTCCATGACCTGTCTTCACCACATTTACAGCTATGCTAGAAACACCATTTCAATAATGAATGAAAATCGGCATGAAAATGTCAATAAAAAGAGCATGGAAAACGTCAATAAGAAATCTAACACAGACCTGTAATAATGGTATCATTCGTCCAATTTGCAGCTGGGCCTCTCCTTCAACCATGCTATTTTCAGGCTCTGCAACAGAAAAAACTTCATCTAATCTAAACTATTCATGTCCAGTGACTTCCACCGACTCCCCAATCTAATGATCAGTCGCATCCCAAAATCTAGCCACAAACCCAATCAAATTCCCAAAAGTTAATGACAAATGCAGCACTAATAGGAAATAGAGTCTTAATGGCAAATAAAACTTTCTGTTGGGTTTCAATAACCTGCCCAACTCAACTGAAATTGAAAACTTGTTGTCAAGACACAAAACCCATCAGGAAAAATTGTCCAATTATTTAACTTCTCTTGTTGTAAATGGAAAACACCACTTTCATGGATATGTTGATAAAAAGCACTACATCTGTCAATGGGCACCCAAAGGCAGGTACCCAGGACTCTGGATGCCTGGTAGCCAATACCCGGCCATTTCAATGTCACTAACGACGTTAGTGAATAATATCAAATTATTTATATGATACATTCTATTTCAATTAAAATAGACCCATATATATTAAATGAACATATATACATGTATTAAACTAAGCTTTATTAACATACCTGTCGTAATTGCAGAGCTATATACAGTATCTTTCTATAGTTACTATCTTCGGCAAGTTTGGGTGGGATTATTCATAGTAAGGTATTACAATGGCACCATCAAAAATATAGAACAAGCATTAAACATCAAGTTTTGCCAATCTTAAAAAAGTGTAACACATTTTATTTCAACCAAATTTTACCACAAATAAACATATCTAAGAACAGTACAAGTGATTTTGTCTTCCATAACAAATATAATGATTACTATTCCCACCCAAAATGTGCATTGGAGGGTGACACTATCTGCCTAGTGATGGAGTGACAGACACTCAAAATGGACAAAATTTTTACACCTCTAATAAGCATGCATAGTAAACAAGCAATTCTTTCTACCTTACTTGATCTTCTCCATACCTTACTTTACCTTCCCTGAACCTTACCTTCTCTGCACTTCACCTTATCTTCTCTGTACAGCAACAGCTAATGTATCCATAAACTATGCACTCATCAAATGCTAGTGACTGGTTCCCACCTCCCTCGCCATAAAGCAGCAGCGAGTGATAGAATTTTGTTGAAGCCTCATGTTTCAGCAACTCCATCTCAACGCAGAGTGATGCAAGAATGGTCATAACTTTGTTGAACATCTTGTTGTCTGTGTTGATGAGTTGAAGTAGTGTTGCACTTTCACATGGAAGATACTAACACAAAGCAACAACTAAGGTTAGGCAAGGTCAAGTCAGGAGAATGAGGGTCAGGTAATCCAAACTATATTTAATTTTCTCACAAGGCTGACAATAAAAACAGAAATACAACAATTAACTTTGAACAAGGCAATCTTTGCCTCCTTCATTTTGATGGGACTGACAAAATCAAGGATTCTCTTCACTTAGCTTTTTGGCACTCTAAATGCAAATGGGAAATGCAAATTTGCATTTACTGAGTATGATAAAGGTGTCCTGTTGTTGAGCTTCAAAAGCATATTCACTTCACTTACTCTTCACTCTTTAGATTTTGCCTAGCATTCATTCACAGTTGCTGGTCCCTCCGCCTGGTACTCTCTACCTCCTCATGTTCGCAATTCTCTTACAGAGATTATCTCTTGCTCCAAACTGAAAATACTTACCTCTTCCAGTCTGCTTATAGTTCTTAGTGTTTTCTGCACCCCACTTCAACGTGTACTTCTGAGCTTTATAAGGAAGACGTTACAGCTGTATTATATTGTATTGTGTTATGTTTTTGGTTAATCAAGAAATGCAACTTTGCATTACTGCAGTCCAAAAAAGATGTCCATTTGATGTCATCCATTATCGACAACTGCATATGAGGAGGAGTGCAAGGTCATCCTAATGCAGATAAACACGGACAAATGAGGGTTATGCACAATGCGGACGGTATTCCAGTATAAGCTGTGCTTTAAATACCTACTTTAGTCAGACAGCAGACAGTGTGCACTGCACTTGAACATTGTTAGTGGACTTCGTTGACAGCAGCCTAAGATCTGGCGGAAGTACAACGCCTTGTATTACTGGCTTCCAAGCTTTGGACATCTGCAAGGGTAGGGTACTACCAAATGCATACAACAAGGAAGGCGGGATCCAAAGTAAGTCATTTTTTGTGGATGTCCTTTATATGCAACCCCTTACTGGATTGCTTTAGCCATGCTTGCACTTCAGGTGAGAAATCCATCACACTCAGGAACCACGCTTCTGATTAGCATCTGTATATGTATGTAAACAAGTGTATTTAGTTTTACCTTATTTATCTGTGCAGTAACAATTAATTGTTAATTTACCTGCAGTGAGATTGGGTCAAGGGTCATGTCCCAAGCATCTCCAACTGACTCAACCAATGCATCTTCAATGTCCTTGAGCTGTGTCGTGTGCTCTTCCAAAAACTTAACAAACTTCTTCTGCTGCACATCACGTGCAATCTCTAAACAAACACCAAACTCCATTTTACTTGTTTTTCATACATTTATTTAGTACTACAATGCATCATCAGTCAACTGCATTAGGCAACTGCACTTTATGGACTTGCCAAGGCCTCCTCCATAAAGTTCAAACCTGCTCTCCACGAAACAGGACAAACACTCAAGTTATCAGCTACTTTCAGTTACCAGGAAGGCAAAAGAAGAAGTTACAGCCAAGCAAGGTAGGTATATAACCCACCTTACTATAACTTGACCAAGTACTAAAGAATGTGAAGCAAAAGCACCCACCATATTAAAGTAATGGCAAATGTACTTGGTGACTGCATCAACAGAAGTCCCTAAAGGCACAATCCTAGTGTCATAGGCCCTTCCAATGAAATTTGCTGTGACTGAAAAGCTCACACAATATAAAGGATTCCTGTGATTGTGATCTAGTTAACTGAGTGAACGAACCTTACTCAAAAGACAAAAGCAAATTAATGATAGATGGATGGGCGGATGAATACCAATGGTAGGTGGATCTGTAGATGGTTGCATAGGTGGATCGGTTTGCGGATGATATACGTGGCTGGATACTCAACACTGAGTGCAGCTAACAGTTAGCAGACCACATATTCGGCGTATGGGGCGTTCGTAGTTTTGAGACGAAGTTCTAAGCAAGATCGAATTAAAGCCCTTAAGCAGAGCATACACTAGTTAAGTATTAAGAAGCTTGTGACAAGCGACGGATTTCATCTGTCCATATACCGCAGACGACCAAGCTGGGACAGAGGCATTCTGATTATAAACAAACATTACTTGGAGAATCATCTTCGAATTTGTCAAACTTCCATTCCTTCTCCACCGCTCCCATCTTGAATATCCTCCTCTCGCATGACCAAAACTGATTACATATTATTCAAAGAGGTTCAGCACTTTCGATGACGAAGATGACTCAAGTTGCGTAGCACTATCATATTCTGGTTTAAAAGTATTAGTATTTCTATCAAAACAAATAAAGCTGTTAAATCTATATTCAGAATAGTTGTTTACTTGTTCTGATTATTTAACTTTATTTAATGCCGTCTTTACAAACATCACACTGACTTAGCTTTTTGTTATCTAAGCATAGGTCATATAAATGGCATAACAATCTCAGACTTCCGCCGATTGCAGCAGGGTTATTTATTTTCGCTGTCTCAAAGAACTGGTTAAAATTCTCCAGGATCATGTACCTGATGGTTAATACGCTCTGGTGTTACATTGTGCATTAAACACAGGTGCCATAGAAGTAGCAAAACAGTATTGTCCCATGAGCTTGAAACCATCAGCTATTCAAGTATTTCGTAGGATGACTTTGGATCGAACCTCGATGAAACGGAATCACATCTGTCTTAAATTCATTTGGATGCATTTGATGAAGCTGCAGAGGTGCGAACTCATTGTCCCGTGTATCTTAAACCCTCTGATTAGATGCACTGCAAGCCATTGCCAGTGACCACGTGATAGGCTCGATCAATCGCGGCCGAGAACCAATAATTAGCGTAGGAAAACAGTTATACGTATGTTAAACTGTCGTTTTTTCTCATTATCTAGCGCAGATATATACGAACTGTCGACCTTACGATGGCCTATCCACATTACATGAACATGGGTGAGTTAGAATCGTTTTTGGGTTGGGTTGGTTAGCATACCACTTCTGCACGCGGGCAGCCGTTTTTTTCTTTTCATGCCAGACCTAACATCGCTAATGATGTGAGGTATTACCGTAAAATTACAGACGACAGACCCTGATTGATTATCATCTGGCGTTTCTCGCAGCTTCTTGCTCGTTCAGGACGCGAACCGTGCGAAAATGTTGTCTTCATTCGAACCATTTGTGCACCTCGGTTAGATATTTTTTTGGCAGAAAATGAATTAATTCTTTGACCTGGGGTAGACAATAGTTCTGGATGCTAATTCAACCAAAAAGCAGGCTTTTTGTTTCATTACGACAGGGTTTAGTAATCATCACAAAACTTCTTTGCCTATATTAGTCTATATAAATTTGCCTATATATAATGTCTGTGAAAAACTGATTTAGCTGTCTGATACGCATTTTGCAAAAATCAGGACTCAACCCACTGCAAATCCAGGTCTTTGGGGTTATTATGATTTTCTTGTGCATCAGTGAAGATAGCTTGCTGTGGGTTGTTGTTTTCATTTCATTCTGTTTGGTTCAACTGCTGAAGTCTTGATTAAACTTTGTCTCAGTGATGGTTTGCTTCCCAAGGTTAGTTTTATGACTAACTTTTTAGAATAAGTTTCCTGAAAACTTGGTGCCCACTTATAACCAGGTTTGCTTTCCCAGTAGGTAGGGCAGTGACTTACTTACCTTGTGCACTGTGTTAATATTTCTTTGATTGTGCAGTCCTGATGTTGTAATATATAATGTAATGTGAAATCTAATTATTTCTCAGTGCCACATTAATGTTACACAAAATCTGTGCTGGGGGAAATTAGTTTGTTCACTGAAGCTTACTGTTAGTCAAACTAAACCCCCAACAGCCATGGTTTTTGGTCAGTTTTAGTTCCCAACAGATGTCCAGATAGGAAAGTGCAGATACCAAACATCAATCCCAAAGCCCGCTACTCATCCCTGCAGGATTCAAATGTGGCTTGCTTCTGTCTGCCTGAGAAACTTTGGCCTTCTGTATTTCAGGGAATTGCAATCTTGACATGTTTTTTGCCTGTTTTCAGTTGAAAGAACAATTAGTTAATGCTTTCCATATGAAAATAATTCTGTCAGGTCACTGTAGTTTACTATAAAAGAGCTGGGCAAAATAGAACCTAATCTAATGACTTTTTTAGTGCCATTTTATTTTCATATTGTAAATTGGCAACAATCATTGGTTCCTTCAGATGAATCAGATGAAGGTAGTTAAAGACTGTTTTCAGTCGGAGAAGTCTGGTCAGAATATAGTAGGAAAGAGAAACCAGAAGTCAGGTTATGGTGGATAAGCAAGTTGAAACAGACAAGTCTTGACTAAGGTTAGATCTGAATGACGTTAAAGAATGTTATGTTAAAAATAAAAATATTGACCCAAGAAGAGAATATTGTAGATCACTTCGTTGGTTCTGGGAACTTTATCTGGAACTTCATTTGTTCTTAGTGAGCATAATGTATCTATACATTTATATAGTGCCTTTTAAGAACATCGTATGGGCATTGAAGTATAACTATCTAGTAGGCTTAAAGAGGTGTGACTTATCTTGAAATTGCAATAACAATTAGCCTGTTATATATTTATATATTTTCTTATATTATGACTTTACCAATAATGTATTAAATGTGCTTTTTTTCAGGTTTTGGTGCACATGATCCAAGTAATGCTTACATGATGTCGAGCATGCCGATGCCATCTCGGCCAGCCCCACAAGTTTCAAATCATGTTCCCCAAGGTTGGATCTCATTATTTCATGTTGTGGCTCTGTTTATGTTGAAAATATTGACCTGAGTCTTTTGGTCCTAAATAGCCGGATCGATCTGTCAGTCAGCCCGACAATCACCGTTGGTTGTTTATTACTTCAATTTGTATACTTTATAAAACCTCTTGGTCTAATCCAAATGAGGATCATGTGGTCCATGAAAAGTTGTATCAATATGGCAAAATGCACTGGTCATGGTATGCACTGCCAGCTGATTTTAATTGGAATACTAAGGAATTAATTACAGTATGAAAAA
The DNA here is from genome assembly GCA_964023275.1 of Norana najaformis. Lineage (NCBI taxonomy): Eukaryota > Metazoa > Annelida > Clitellata > Crassiclitellata > Hormogastridae > Norana > Norana najaformis. The sequence continues at coordinate 31,752,357 of OZ029916.1, read as the reverse complement.
TTCTGCGGCTTTTCAGTTAGTTATACATGCATTAAACTTATTGTAACAGTTATATGAATTAAGCTAAAAGGTTGCTTACTTACTTACATAACATACAGTATAAAATGTGAGCTGGCTGTACATATTGGAACCATTGTTTTTAGCAACATCTACCTTATTAATGTTTTTCTACATGTAGATGTCAAAATGGCCTATCATATACATGTACATTACAAATAATTGATATATTTTCAGCTGTTCATGTGTGCTAATATAACATATAGATTATCCATGCTCTCCAAAATGTTTTTAGAGACCAGAAATCATAAATGATGGGGTTCAGTAGTTGCTGTGATTTAGCTTTGGAGTACTTAATAGCATGTTGAGAAAAATTAAGTCATCTTTGCCTTTAGCCTTATGTTGTTGTCAGAATAGTCATCAGCACTGACTTTGATGTTCTAATAACTGATGTTCTTTCAGATCATCAGTGGAGCCTCTGCTGCCATGTCTGATGATTTATTACAAAATTTTCAAACTGAAACATTATTTACTGAACATCAACATCAATAACAAATTGTACAATCCGTAACAGAAATAGAATACTATAAGTGTAGACAGTCGAATGTTCAATAGGTAACCCAAAAGGTACAAGTCCCACCATAAACTGGGTTACCCTAATTACTATAACATATCATAAATGAAGACACAACAAGACTTGGAGAAAATGTAAGAATGCTTGCAACTTGACAAATGACCACTGTTTTAATTTGCAAAATATTTCAGCATGTGAAATTATTTTCTTTGTTTGTGTTTTGATTGTTACTGGATCTGGTCACAATTCCTCCATATCCACTTACTTTTCTCATAAATTTTGTCTAATTCTATCAAACCAGATGAAAGTTACTGCTAACTGAAACCTATAGACGAGCCGTGATGCAAGATTATCATTATCAGTTCCTGACACTAGCCATTTCGCTCTTTTACTCTCAACTCGCTTACCGATCATATGGTTCATTCTAAGCTGAAAACTTACCTTTCCATCTCTGCATGTGGTTCATAATGATTCTGCTGCCTGGCTTCAGAGTGCACCTCTGCTACTGTAAGGGGCTTTATCAGATTTCAACAGTATTGGCAGTGATGGGTTGGAATGAACAATCTCCATTTTCTGTGGTCATTTGTCAAGTTGCAGGCATTTCTTACATTTTGACCAAGTCTTGTTGTGTCTTTGTTTATGATGTGTTTACTGCTTAGACATGGCCTACGTTTTCCCTTACAGGATCAGTTGGAATCAAGTAAGGCATTCCATGTCTGTTAAAATTTGCTCTATCTAACATTTCATTTACATTCTGTGTCAGTTAACATTTTGCCATGTGCAGTTTTTATGCTGAATTTTGTGTTTTGATTGTCATCAGATCTGGTAAATCGGCCAAGTGTAGCGCCCCAGAACAGAAGCGCAGCAGGAAAGCGCAAGATGTTGAGTGACCCAAACAGACCGAAGCGTCCAACTTCAGCGTACTTCTTCTTCATTCAGCTGGAACGAGAGGCTGCAGCTCGGAGAGGAGAGAAGATCACACGTGTGAGATTTCCGGCTATTACCACCCCTCTTGCAAAAATCTGTTTCATTTAATCTCTAAGTCTGTGTTTGAATTTGAAGCTCGGTGCATCATGTGAAATTAGGAATACCTTTTTGAGGCATGCAGGCTGTAAGAAAGGGTTGTCATGTTGTTGAATTGCTGTTAATGTTGGGTCAGTAATAGCTTTCAGCTCTGGTCTGTGCATCTGAGGACTGCTGTTACTAGGGGCCTGTGGTCAGTGAGGAATCACCTGGCCTTAGCCTCCCTTACTGTTATGGCATCTTGCTGTACAGCACTGAAGAATTGAAAATTTTACTTCAGGTTGCGGAATGGACAAAGCAGGTCTCTGCAAAGTGGCGTGAATTGTCGGTTGCTGAAAAAGTCCCATACAACCGAATGGCAGCAAGTGACAAGGCGCGGTACACACAACAGGTTGGTCACAATTCGGTACAGATCTCCAGTTGATGACAAATACTGCACTTGACTGCAAATCATCACCAGATGTCTGGATTATCTGTAGCTAACAGAACTTGTGCTGCCTGAGGCATTGGCTGCCATCAGTCTGTAAAACATTCTTCAGCTTCTTTTTTATGCCAGGTTAACTGTTGAATACAGAATGTGACAGTGCTATAAGTAAGTAAGCAATCTATTTGTGACAAAAGAGTATTTGTCCTACATACTGTCACAAAATATGCAATTTGTGCCTGGCTACCATAGGAGTTCTGTAGGATTTCTTATGCTGGAGGCCTGGTACGACGTAATAATTTAACCGGTTTCTGTTGAATGTTTTCTTGAGACTTACCTATTCCTGTTGAGCTGTCAGTCTATTCTCTACAAGGCACTGTATAAATGTCTGTTCTGATTTATGGACTTGTGTAGCACCATTATCATAAAGCACAAGGCATCAGTGGTTCGTTGCTTTATAGTTAAATCACGATCCACACTTAAATAGGTCACTGAGTCTGGGACAAAAACTGTGTTTGGGAAACAAGTGGAAGCAGATGAGTGTTGAGTTTAGACCTTAGGATATCAAAGAACTGGGCAGCAGACAGCAAGTGCACATAAACAATACTGTTCTTTATTTATTTACTGCACTTACTAGATGTACAAAATCAGTGAATCCATATCTCAGGCACAAAATCAGTGTGTGCAAACAACTTGTCCAGTGTGGTTATATGCAGTCTGCTCAGCAGGCTGAAGTCCACAATCATTTGATTACACACCCATCATACTACCAACTGCATCACTGTAATTCTAGTATTTTTTTGATGGATATGAGTTTTGCTGTAGTTGTTTTGGTAGTTATGTAACAAGGTTCTCCCACACCATCTGTAGCATAGGTCAATCCAATGCTCTTCGCATTGCACTGTTTTATCATTTATTCGATTATCATTCAGCACACGAATGTCCTTCCAATACATTGTCTGTCAAACACGATTTTGATTCCGAATACGTGTTAGATTCGGTGAGCTACATTGACTTGCGAGCAAGGAAGTTAGCCTACGATGAACTTAAATCTAATTCTGCTTACTATGATTGATTACAGTGTCTGGTAGACATTGGATACTCTTCTGTCTACATGTTGACTGTCGTTCTCTCTGAGTGTCCCATAACTTCTGAATAGATTCTGTCAAGTTTATTTCTGCTGGGCTTCTAAGAGATACATTCCAAATTCTGACTGGATGCTTATCTTTGACCTTACCTGTGATTTCCCTAAAGAGGCAAGATGTCTGTCTAAACTTACGCTCCTCACATTCCTAGCTTGTGGCTGGCTTGGTCTGTCTTCCATAGGCTAACCCTGTCTGTCGTCCTTACCAAGACAACGGCTTGCATGGTTGGCAGGGTTTTCTGATGGGACTTGACCACTGCCCGGTGTAGTAATTCACTCATCACTTAATTAAGATTACATCATGCCAGATAAAGCTGTTAATTGCCATCTTCCAGACGTTGGTATCAGTTCTTTGCATTAACTGGCCTCTCTTCCTCCTTGCCTCCAACAATGACTACAGTGAGTGAGGCTAGTAATATACTACAAGAGTTTACTTACTTTCATACTTTCGTATGTACTGGAATTACCTCGGTTATAGTTATAAGCGTATTGGTGGTTTTAGGTGTAGTGGTAGTTATAGGTATACCTGAAGTTGTTGTTAGGTGGAATATAGTAGTTACAGATTTAGTGGTAGTTGTAAGACTCTTGGTAAGTTTGATATGGTTTTTGTGTCTTGCAGATGGCCATTTATACTGGCAAAGACGCCAATCGGCCCAAAAGACCTCAGTCGGCATACATCCTGTGGTTGGCCGACTTTCGTGCGCAGATGAAGAACAAATTTGTCGAGAACAAAGAACTGCTAAGAGCCGGCAAGTCTTTGTCCCATCGTTCAGTCACTTCCTAAACTGAAGAGATTTCTTCTCATCCTTAATGACCACATTTCTTAACTGAAAAGGTTTATTCTCTTTCGTAATGACAGAGTTTCTTAACTAAAGAGGTATATTTTCTTCTGTAATAGGAGAGTTCCTTAATGGAATAGGTTTATTCTCTTCCTCAGTTACAGAGTTCCATAACTGAAGAGGTTTATTCTCTTCCTTGATGCCAGAGATTAAGATTTTGTGCTTCATTAACAAACAGAATTTAATTTATGTATCAATAAAAATATATTGTTTCTGTTTGCCGCTGTATTGTGACTTTCATAAATCAATGCTAAGCAACTGTTCGATGCATCCTATGCGGTGACTGTTTTGTGGAAGTCCTGAACCTTAATTAAGTCTTTGCATTGCAAAGGTAGCACCCAGATCTTCTTTTGGTCACTCTGTTGTCAAACTCATTACAGTTATGTATCTAGTAGAATTGAATCCGTCTGTCACTCTCATGCTGCATATTGTTAGATGGAAACGAAGAAATTAAGTGGATTTTCTCTACTGCATATGAAAGACATTTGCATCGTGGATGTGCTAATGACAACGGCTGTTGATATTCTTCTGAAGACTGATCTCGATGAAGGTGTTTACTGAATGAGCTTTTGCCCCAAGTACATAACAGAGTGGCCTAGCACACTTGGATGCAGACATTCTGACCTCCACCTACTAAAGTTTGGTTGCATACTGCTGGGAAACAAGTGCTAGAGAGGGAGAGTTGATGATGGTGAATTACCTAAATTTACCATATCTAAACAGTCTGGAAACAAGTTCAGACAGGGATACTGGTGATATGTGTGCAGCTGCCTTGTTGGCAGTGCACCTATTTATTTAAGGGAACTCTGTGTCCCTGTTTCTTCTGTCCCTGGCCGCCGACTGCTGCGATCGGCAGTCCAGGGAGACCTGGTAGTTCCTATGGCTTGCACTACTACTGCACAGCGTCTCAGCTTTGCCGTTGTTGGCCCTGCCTCATGGAACAACCTGCCTGGTGACCTTAGGCGGGAATTCCTCTCTCTTCCTCCCTGTCTTTTCCGCAAGCGTTTGAAGACCGTGTTATTCCCCATTAGTCATGGGAAATTGGGCCGGGAGCGCCTCTGATGAGTTTTATCTTGAATTGGCGCTTTACAAGTTTTTGATTACGATGTAGTGGAAATGGCAATTCTTTGGAAAAGGGCATGATGCTACCGCAGCTGCTGCTGCTGCTGCTGATGATGAATTACCGTTACATTATCTTACCCTTATCTTATCTAAAGTTTGCTTTTTGAATCTTCAGCTGGTGAAGAATGGAGAAAGCTCACTTCCGTCGACAAAATGCCGTACGAACAACGTGCAGAGCTGGAGAAGCAAAAGTATGGAGACGCAATGAAGGACTACAACATGGTAAAGAAGCAATTCACTTCCCAACCAATGTTTCATATTTGCGCCTAGGCCTCTCAACGGGCACCCAGATGCCCAGTTACCTGCACACAGGGTGGTACCAGGGCCTGTGAGCCATACAACCAAAACACGGCCAAAGAAGCATAATGGTAATTTTATGCAGGTTGCTGTAGTAGTCATGGACTTCTGGCTTAGTAATGCACAGTTGTTTGTGGCCTGAGAAGCCATGGGGTGGGAGGTATCTGGTTGCAGGTGACAGGTATCAGTCAGGGAAGCATATAGAATTAAAAATTTCTTAAGTCTGTTGGAGTCAATAGAAATAAATGTGCTGTCATATTAGTGGGCTGAAAGATATCATGGCCTCTTGGATAGGTTGACTGCTTAACAAACCTTGAATTAAGCCTGAGCACATATAATGGCTCATATGCGGCCCATTGGATGATTGTTTTATTACCCATTGACGGAGGACAGGTAGTCAAGTACCTCCTCAGAATGGACTCGGATACCTGGGCTGTATTTTACTCAGTGTGACACTTCAGTTTGTGGCTGAAAGTGCCAATCTTTGACACATTATAAACAAAGTTGGGAGCTGGCTGTATGCACACACTACTCATGCTGTATGAGCTCATAAAGAATGTCGAGTTTGTTCAACATTGTTTCTGAACACTTTACAGCATATGAGTGAGCATGAGAGGCCCTCAAAATAGCAGCTTTGGATTTTCCAGACTTAGCAAAGCAGTGTACTTCGGCTTAATTTACGTGTATTGTACTGTGTTGTGCACATATGTACACGTGCATCATTAATTGCATATACTCGCTAACTTGCAAATCTCATTCACTTCTATAAACTTCTTGATAATTTTGACCCATTTTTTGCCTACTTGCCTTTTGAGTGTGGTTCTCACAAAGTAACTTTTCCAACTTTGTGAAGGTGTTCTGAGGTACAGTCACAGATGCTGTAAACAAAAATGTTTGGGGTTAGCAACAGTTTTTATAAATTATTGAAAAATCCTCAGAAGAACGAATTGTTGAAAAGTTAAGTGGTTCCATAAAAGAATGAATTGTTGAAAATTTAAATAGTTCCTTAGAAAAGCCAATTATTGATATTTTACATGGTTTCTACAAGAACCAGTTACTGAAACTTTCCATGGATCATGGAGGCACGTGCCTCCCAGAATCACTATACAGTGAATCTCTGGTTGGTCTTCGATAGGGTTGCAGTTCCAAGAAACAGAAGGTCGAGGACGAGCAACGATCATCTGCTTCCAACGGTACGACAAGTTCATACCAAGCGTCGCAGGCTGCGCCGCCGTCACAGAAAACGTCTGACTATCTGAAATCAGCGCCAACAGCAGCGCACGAAAACAACACCGATGAAGACGACGAAGGCGATGACAATGATATCGACAGTGACGAAGATGATGACTACGAGTGAACACTTGTGGACTGGTTCGCCCTCCGCCGTAGAACTGGTGCGCTGTTGGCGGCTTGCGACGGCCGTGGAACGCAAATAGTGTTATGGTCACTGCTGCCACTGTCGAGTCTTTATAAAGTTGTACAATATTGTTGTGTAACGCGTCGACACGATGCGTGCGTAGCTTGTATCGGTCGTGTTCGTCGTTTTAGTCTGTGTAGGTCATTGTCAGAGCAGATCACCAACGCACTACAACCACAGACTGGTACCCTGAAATTCTGAAGCAGCTGCAGACTGATGCTCTGAAATTTTGAAGCATGAAAGTTTGAAGCATAAACAGATGTGACATTTTGAGGATGTTACCCGCTGACATCTTTCCTAAAATTTTTAAGTTACCACTGTCGGTTTCAGAAAGCTTTGATTTCAGTGCTTTGGTAACATTGTCAGATGTTAATCATAAAATGGCACATACAGTGCATTTAGCAATTACAGCTTCTTTCTGTAATAACCAGCGACAGCCAATTTTGATCTAATTGATACATCCCCAGACTTGTTATCTTGTTGCCAATAATTTGTCAATAACTTAAAAGAGACTGGTGCCCTAATCTCCTCTTATTAAGTCATCTAGTTTTTAGTTTCCACAGTTTAACGACATCTTGTGGCATTAAAGGCCGTTGATGTCGCCCTCCTCCTTTATCCATGCTTGGGACTGGCACTACCCGATTCGAGGCAGTGGCGGAGTTTTAAGGCATCTAATTGGACACCATTGTAGTAATTGAATTTAGTAATGATACTGTCATGCCTCAGCCTACCATGCAAAATAATCTTTCGACCTTGTTATGACCTGCTTTTGGCAATCTTCCTGCGATTATGAGAAAAAACAATCGTGTCTCAAGACGATTTATGATCAGCAATGAAATCGCTGCTCTCGACAAATGTTGTTTTTGTTTTAGTGTAGGCTTTGGCAACAGCTAAACATGTTAATTATTATAAGAAGGACATGTACGTTAGTTTTTAAAAAGCTTATGACTACGTTACAGACTTAATGTGGTTATATTAAAAATCCACTCTTACAAATCAACCTACAGGGTGTTATAAGCAGTGATATTTAGTTGATTAAATTGTCTGGTATAAATTTTTTAATATAAAAAATAATTTTAAATTGGAACTGTTAGTCTGTTTAACTGGTTTCTTACAGAAACTTTATCTGAGATGTTAACATTAAAAGCAGTATCTATCCAGGTATTGTATCGGATGTGCAAAATGGAACTGATGCGTTTTTGTTTTACTGGTTTTCAGATGGACCTTATCTTCAGAGATGATGGCTTTAGAGGACTTGATGTCTGGTGGAATTGACTGGCGTCTGTTGTGTTTGTCTTTTTTGTTTTTTCTTTGTGTACTCACTAACTGTACAGACAGAATAAAATGATTTGAGATTGTTTTAAGTTTTTCCTTTGAATTTGAAGTCTGTAAAAGATAAACAGGACTTGGTCTGAATGTAATGTAATGATGACAGTTTGTACAGCAGCGTAAGTAGCAAGCTACTTCTATGATTCTCTGCTGCTATGTGCTCACTGCATCCACAACTGTTGTTTAAATCAATCTGTTATTCATATCGTAAATAGTTTGCTCATCTTCTCTTCCTATGATTGTGAAATGCCTCTCTCAAACATCCTGTCAAAAACTGTTGATACAACTGCAATACTTTGTATACCATGAGATTGTGTTCTGTGACATTGAACCCCAGCTGAGAAATCCTTGTCCTAATAAACTGTTCCTACATATATCGGTAAATGTAGGTCATATTCTAAAATATGAACCCCAAATTAATAAAGCCTAGTTCTACTAAACTGCTTTGATATATATGGATAAATATAGGTTGTAATTCTATAAATACCCAAATTTATAAACCATTGGCATGAAACTATTTGTATATGGGTAAATGTAGATTATGTTCTATGAATTTGAAATTTTTAGATATGTCTGGAGTCTGTTAGTTAAATAATTAATTTGGCTGAATTTATCAGATGTGTATTATTCTGTGTTCAAGTGTTCAAGTATTGCAATTTTGCATTTTCTTTGTGCAAACAATCTGGAACCTCCTCCTTCTAACAATACAGGTCTGTGAAAGTCATGCCAAATAATGAGTTTGTATTATATAAGATCATGTTATATGAATTAATTAAACTTTGAATCTAACCATGTAATTGCAGAATTTAACCCCTAGCAGTGTGGTATAATGAGGTACTAGCTTATTAAGCAGTTTAGTCATGAAATGAAATTTGAGAGAACGCAAGTGCAGTGAGAGAACAGAAATGTAACGACGAAACTCGGCTTGAATGAAAAATTCTTTTGAAATGAGTGCTTCAGAACTTTATTTAACATAAATTGTGAAATTAGCTATAAATTTATTTACATTGTTCATGTGTCATTTGTATGTGAGTGAATGTAGTCTTTAATTTCAGAGGTAATACTGATCTCATCGAATAAAAGATGATGCGACACAGTAGTTTCAACTGTAAATGCTGCCCGCCAAATAGTCAAACTTAGATAAATGCAGTTTAACCTATCATTGCTTTGTGTTTCTGTAATCTTTTTAGTGCTTAAGTCTACTGTTTTAAGAAATTGCTATTATTATTATTGTTTCTATTCTGCAATGTTATTGATAGCCCCATCATTAAGGGTTATACCAAAATGGGATGAACAGCTGTTTCACATGGTTTTGAGAGGTTGTAAAAGGCAATAAACAGTTCTTCTGATACATATATGCATAAACACATATATGTATAATTACTTATGTACAGTAATAAATAAAGCATTGTCATAATCATTATTAGCATTGCTATGATTATGAATGATATTATTACTATTATTATTGCTGCTATTACTGGTATTAGTATTTTATAATGAAAAAAGTGGCTTTGTGTGTGCTTTTTAAGAACTTAACTCAAATGGAAGAAAATGTTGCTTTTCAAGTGAACCAAGTTGAAATTAAACAAACATGTGTTTCCATTTGTGGCCATTTGTATATTATTATTTTCTTATTGCACCACAGATGCATAATTCACATTCATAAAACATCAGGAAGTTGTTGGCCCTTTTGTCTTTAACTTTGTTTTGCATTTGTTCTTTTTCGTGCAGTTCAGAAGCATTGTTTCAAATATAACCATGTTCAAAGGTCACTGTTTTTAAGGTCCTTTGTTTATTGCATCTTATTAAGGTGGCATTTGATGGCAATGACCGTATTACAGTGGCAGTTGGTGTCACTGACTATATTAGGGTGGCATTGACTATGTTATGGCGGGTTAATGGGGCCCCGAGTGGTGTGCAACTGCATAGTGTTGTTCCCATACACTTGCACCACAGCATCCAGGATTCAATTCCTGGTGTTTCATGCAAAATGTGCCATGGATTACCTGGCTGTATAACTGATAAGGCTACACGGTACACCCATGGTAAGAGCAAAATGTGTGTATATGTGCGTTCATATGTTCACGTGTGATGCATGTTTATATGTTTGTATGTAAATGTTTAGGTTTTATATAGTGACCCTGCTCATTTTGCAATGAATTTATCGAGTAGATATTTATATAGCAGTTCTAGGAGCCACGGTGAATTTGTATGCATGTATGTCTGTTTCTTTGAGGCTCAAACTCTCTTCCTTCAAAAAATGCTTGAAAACTCACCATTTCTCATTGGTTTTCAAACATCTGGATATCTAAAGTTCTGTTTTCACCTGATGACTGACTAACCCCACCTCAGATTTACATTATGTGTGACCTCGTGTGCATTAAAAATCTTCTTAATGATATGTGTGTATATATGAATGTATGTATTTGCTTGTATGTGGGTAACTGTGTTTGTACAGTATGCATGTATGTATTTGTGTATGTATTAGGGCATATTTATAGCCTCTTCTAAGAAACTCTCCATTGCTGTTGCTTTCTGACAAAACCAAATGAGTGTAGCTTGTCTTCTTGTTCAAGTGCGGATGTCTTGTTTTTGGTTCAGCCGAGCAAAGGTCCCATACCATCCTTTGGAAAGCTCTGCTGGTCAAAGCCGCTTAGGATCACTGTCATTTATACATTAAAAATGTATTGCAAAAGTGAGTATTTCTAAGTAGGTCTGTATTATGTGTTAGAATTTTAATATAAACATGAGTATTCCTAAGTATGCATGTAAGTAAAGTTGAGGAAAGCTGGTTCCAGGAATACATTTAGTGTAATCTAGTGAAACTTACTTGTAAAGTATTAATTTGTTGTAACAAGTTCCGAGCATCAAGCACCGGACGACTAACGTCATTCCATGCGCCATATGTACAGTAGTCAACTGTACATGCAGAATGTATCTAAATGGTGGGTAGTCTGATCCTCTGGGAAGAGGTTCCAAATGGTAGGAAGTCTGATCCACTGGGAAGAGGTTCCCAATGGTAGATGGTCTGATCCACTGGGAAGAGGTTCCCTATTCTACAGATTGCTCCGTGTTCACTACATTGGTTAACGCTTATGTCAAGGAGCCTCTGAGCGTGAGGATGTTGGTTTGCGTCCCGGTCGTGGCTTATTTCAAAGGTTTGAATCTCGGGCTAGCACTGTCCATACACGGGGATCTTAAATGGCGTGGCGCCCTTTCAAACGGGCACGGGTGAGCAGGATCGTGGCCATGCGGTCGCTATAGAAAAACGTATATATTTGGATTTACTATTGTTCTTGCACTCACTTTAGACACGGGTCTGTTCTGAATCATATATCAGTGTTTAGTTTGATGGCGTAAGGACAGAAAATTGTCATAGGGATGGGCCTTTGTTCAGTGTGGACAGCAAACAATGGAGATTGCATAACGATTGCCCAGCAATGCCTGTAGCATTACAGCAAGTTGCATCAACGACCATCGCAATTAATTGTCCGTTTCTTCCCACATCATCTAGCCAAGCCCTAGACGCCCTTGTGCGGTTCAAGAAAGACGCAATATAACTCGATATATATATACACACATGTATATAGGCCCCCTAAATATATGTATATAGATATATATGCTTTACATACGTCTCTGTCGAAACGTGGTACACTGTGGAGTGCTTGGGCAGCGATCTCTTGTTTATTGGTATGATAATTGCATCATTCACTGTAAATAATTTTTTATTTATGTACACACAAGCAAACACATCTATACAGTAAATCAGAATATGTACAAGTATGTATATAATGTATTACTGGAATATAGATTATGTACATATTATACGTTGTATACACATTATGTATTCCACACATACATGTTATACTACAGTAAATCTGCATATATACAATCATCTGCACATTCATTGTTTACCTGTATGTATGCATATACTGTACACGTGCACATGTGTCTTGAACTCCTGCAAAATCCCTTATTATTACTGTTAGATGATATAATATAGAGGTCTATGCACGTGTGCACACGTACAAACATATATTTGGTTTTACCTCAAGCAAATGGGTCGAATTCGAACCTCGCTCTTGACTGAGTTCATTGGACGCTTTACTTCGGGGGGACACTGTAAGCAAAACCGATTTAAACCAAATGTTAACTTGAAGCGTCACTCGATTTATATCACGGAATACCTGTCAACGCTCAATATACCCATGGGCCTATATGTATAGAGGCCCTACATAGGTATATTGAGCGATATATATGTATATATATATGTGTGTGCGTATATATATATATACATATATGTATATACTTACACAGTACATACATGCATAGAGTACGTACATACACAAGGTATATAGGCCTACCTCAAGCCTGTTTCCTGTTGTTGGACTTCAAACTGCTGAGTTGTTGTAAAGTGAGCAGGGTGTGATTTGTGGTTGGCAGTAGAGTGGAAGACCTTTGGGTAGGAGCGAAACTTATGGGGAAGAATCGTAAATAAGAAAAGCCCGAACAGCTGTAAAGCGGAGTTTCCCTTTCCCTTGAAATCTGTAAAATTTCAGTTGTATTGCGTGTGCGATTTGTTTGGCAACAGCCCGGAAGCGAACTGTTAGCAGAAGTGAAGTGTTTGGGAACCAATCATTAGTGGTGGGAGACAGCCTGAACCAGTGATGGGAACTATTGACTACCGATTTGTGTATACGCGCTTTGGTGCGCATGTGTACGCCGACATCATCCTCTCTACATTACTTGTATAGGCTGACCTCGTTCTCTTCGGCTAAGATCGATATATTTTTATGACATAAAAATCTCGTTTGGTGCTATATAAATGTATTCGCAGTCAGCCCACGTGATCTGGCTTACGTGACTCGCGACACGCGCACCATATTAAATATTATGTAGGTCTCGTGTAGGCTACAGGTACGCCTAATAGAACTCGGCCGACTGGCCTAGGTCTGTTGGCTGCAGCGACGTTATAAAAGGTTGCGACCTCCAACCAATGTCAAGGAGACTCAGCAAAGGGTGAAAGGCTTCAAGTTCAGCATACGGATTCAGGCCTAGGCCAAGGACATCTTCCGAGGCCTACTAATTTTCCTGTATGTGGCTCACAGTCTCGCTGTGCACGCGCCAAGAACCGCCGATTCTGCGGTCCACATCAACAGTCCTTGAGCTCCAGTACCGATGTACATATAGCCTAGCGGACTGCTTATAGGCCTACTGTCGGAACACTGGATGTGCAAGGCCAGTGAACTCGGCCATTAGGGCGTTGTGTATGGGTACGTTATTATATCGCGCCATTCTCCTAGTAAATCAGTGAATATATCCATATATACATTGTTCCACAAACGTTACAGGTGTGTCTAGAAATACGGAAGAATATATCGGATTTAGGTTATTTCCTAAGCTAATTACAAGAGTAACATGACTCGAATGTACACAAGACGTCGACCTCAGGCGGCGACTAGACCAGCAAACAGCCTCTCGAGAAGAAAACAACGTTCACCAACTGGCGGTGATGAAAAATGGCTATGAAAAACGGCTCAAAACAAACCAAAACGGCTGCGAAGAAGCAAAACAAGTCGTCCACGCAGCGAGACTCAAACACGGCTTCTTCCTCTTCTCTTTCCTCTCCAACCCCAAACACCATGCCCATAGCTGCCACGCTGTCTCTCCGTCTGACTTTTGGATCTTGACCTGGAACCGAACCCTTTTGCCTATCGATTTTGTTTAGACTGAGCGCCTGTGAATAAGCTGGTTCCCGCGACGTGGCTTTCGTTGGGCGCTGTAGAAATTTCGGAATTACGATTACGACTTGCCGAAAGAGACCAGAAAAATAACCAGTCAAGGGGGATCAAAACCAAAATCCAGTCTGAGCCGAACTTAAACACAACACTTTTTAAGGGAGGCTTATCAGCCAAAATTTACAGAAGGCGGGCAACGTACAACTACTCAATCTATTCGGGTCTATCCTTTACGCCGTATGTAACAACATACGTATAGTAAATCGTTAATTATGTATGTGTATGCTTAGAACTTACTAAAGCACACAGTGTGTGTGGCTCGTATTTTTTGCATTACTGTCTGCGTGTTGCCCGAACTGGGAATACATCTGTAGGCCTATACAGTTTAATAGAGGTCGTGGGTAGTTTACTTTCTATGCTGCATTCACACGAGGTCAACTAGTTGAATGCCTATGCTAAAATTTAATATAGCCCTAGGACTGATGGTCGCAGGTAAGCTCACACCTAAATACATGAAATCGTATAGACTTAATGGTGTGAGGTTCGTTATGAATATCATTTATGTAGATAATGTATGCAGACCCATGTATTTATGTGTGTGTATGTATTTATGTATGTATGTGAACAAACTACACTGCCTCTTAGGATCCTCTCAAAGGTACACCTTCTTACTTAGATCGTTCACATATTACATAAAACTCAGTAAATTATTGAGTAATAGGCTATGTAATTCTCTGTTTAATGTTTACATTTTATGCCTATTTCTCGTATCTCTCAATGTTATTATTATTTTCTACTTAGCTGTTATAGAGGCTGTATTGGCTGTAATATTTATGGCCTTTTCAATAACAACCACCACTGTATCCTGCCACGGGAGGCAGCCTATGCCTGGATAGACAGACAGACAGGCAGACAGACAGGCCAGCTGTCATCCTCGATTTCAAAAAAAAAAAGCCAAAGGTCCGCACGAGCCGATCATCCCAGTCGAGGCCATCTGCTTCTTTTGAGGTCAAATAGTTTCAACGCCTGACGATCACGTGACTGCTCCCACCCCAAACTCCTACAGCTCAGCGACCAGACATTTTTCTAGAAGCCAGCAGCGTCTTACGGACCACGATTCAAATCATCCAGCATTATTACCGGATTGCCTACCACACCAAACCTAATATAACGGATCATTTATATTGCGCCTGTTCTCAGAGGCGGTAATGGTTAATATTAATATACGACTACACAAATATACAAATGAATGTGTACACGAACAGCTGGTATAGGACAGGCCTATATATAAGCCTATACAGGCCGAGGGGTTTACAACTCATTGTAAATGTAAATGAAAATCCCCGAAATTTCCCAGGCGACACAAAAGCCGCCCCATCGTGTCCAACTTAAAAACGGCTCTATATCAAATCAAGTCCGCAAAAGCCGTTTTTTGATCAGTTTCAGTGCCGGGACAGAATCCGCGGGAGGGGTCAAGCCGGGGAAACAACATGATTTAAAACAAGGCCTAAACAGGAGATAATTATCTTGAATGAGGGCTTCTACGTTTGTTTAAATAGTACGGTGAAAGTGCTATAGCCTATATGCGTGTAGGCTATGTTTATGTGCAACTGTAGACCTTTAGCTAATATAGGCCTTGAAGTGCATGAACCTGTTCTCATTAGGCCTATCGTAATCGTAATCTCTAGGGATTTCTACAGCTCCCAACTAAAGCTAAGTTGCGGGAACCAGCTTATACATAGGCGTTTAGTCAAAACAAAATCAATAGGCAAGAAGGGTTCGATTCCAGGTCGAGATTCAAGACGCAGGCAAGCAGGCAGTCAGACGGCTACAGTGGGTGGTGTTTGGAATTGGATCTGCATGATAGATAAGGGGAAGAGGAAGCAGGCTAGGTTCTGAGGAAGAGGAGTGGTTTCAGGTTTGAGTGGAAGACCTGGGCAAAGATCGCAAAGGGTGAAGTGCTGGTGAGTTCGTATGATGG
Organism: Norana najaformis; assembly: GCA_964023275.1. Lineage (NCBI taxonomy): Eukaryota > Metazoa > Annelida > Clitellata > Crassiclitellata > Hormogastridae > Norana > Norana najaformis. The sequence goes on along the minus strand of OZ029916.1, from coordinate 31,736,472 downwards.
ATTAATTGTCGTAATTCTGGCGGGAGTTTATTCCAGAAGGTGGAGCAGCTGCGGTTATAGATCGATTTCCATCGTGTATCAAACTGCAAAATATGAGTAACTATACAATGTGAAAACCTAAAAATAATGCAAGAAAAATAGTCCAAAATTATGTATTCTGTAAAAAAATCTCCCAGTTTCGGGGGACTTCGCCTCTGACCCCCACCAGAGGTTTTGCCTCTGGAGCCCAATTGCGACTCTGCCTTCCAGCCCCCCCCCATGCGCTCGTGTTTCGTGCTCGTGTTTCGTGCTCGTGTTTCGTGCTCGTGTTTCGTGCTCGTGTTTCGTGCTCGTCCCGTGCTGAAATCCTGGATCCACCCTTGGGTAGACCTAGAACAATGAATTTTGCCAGGGTTGAGGCAAAAGTTATGACATCCAGCAACTGGGCCAAATTAGAACCTCGCTCTTGATCAAGTTCAGTGTACGGGCAAACGTCGTAAGCAAGACTGATTTACACCAAGTGTTAATTTGAAGCAGCTGTCGATTTATATCAGGGAATTCTTGTCAACTCTTTAGAGGGTGTTGCGTGTAGACGTCATGGCCTTTTGTTGTCGATTTTAAAGGCTTCTGCGTCTGTGAGTTCGGGTGTTCATGAAAATTAGCAGACCGATACCAGTAAGTGTGGTGTACACGTAAGTAGTCCTACGTACTTTAAAGTAAGCTTTAAAGGTATACGCCCTTTAGGTCACAATAATATTGATATCCGGCGAGATCTAGGTCATACCTGATTCTGTAAAACCAGTCGGGCGAAAATCCTCGACCTTACGTCAGCAGAATACTAATTTAAATAATAATCGCTTTGTTATTAGAATCGGCTGTCCTGGATCGCATGATTGACAGGTGATTGGTCGGCTATTGGTACGCGGCTCGACGTGACGTCACCCATCAGATGATCAATTTCAATTGGTTGCTATTATTAGCATTGCGTTATTATGGGTCTATTCTGTTGAAGGCTCCGCCTATACGTGACGCACACCGCCTACAGTTGTCGTAAATAAATGGGTAAACAACACAAAGAATTGGTCAGTCGACGAAACAGCGAGGACAGGAAAGGGTGGTGTCTGAGTATTTCTATGAAGAAGCTTATAAAAATTCGAAAAATCGATTCGACTCATGCCGAAGAGACTTATAAAAGACGAAAACAAAGTCGTTTACCGCAGTCCGAGTGCGGCAGTTGTTCAGAAAGACATCGAGTGAAAAGAACGCGACGAAACGTACACGGTACGCAGCAGTATTGTTGGGGCTGTATGTTCGTTATTTAGATCAATCAGTTTGAAATAAATTCTGTGAATAGCGGACGTTTTCGCCGTGATAATGAGAAACGAAATTCAATCGGCAGTGGAATTCCTCGTCGACTTGATACGAGGCTTGACGCCCGAACAGGCCGTCGCTTTTAAGCTGAGTCTTGCAAAAGTTTTAACTTCTCACTACAAAGATCACTGGTTTCCGGAGAAACCGTGTCGTGGAAGCGCCTACCGATGCATTCGAGTCAACCAGGGAAGAATTGACCCGCTGCTCGAATCTGCGGGTATCAACGTTGGCCTCACGCTGTCATTTCTTATCCAGAACTTTCCAAGTGAGCTGACGATCTGGATCGATCCGAATGAGGTTTCCTACAGATTCGGCGAAGATGGCAGTATTGGCGCGTTCGTCATACAACCACAGCAACCGAAGCCTATTGTAGAATCAACATCGCGAATGCACGAATTCTACGACACATGCCGAAAACAAGTCCAAGGTATCCTGAAAACTGCTTCTTCCGTGACATCGGAGAAAGCCGTCAACTTCAATTATGTGAGAAATTTCGTCATGGTTTAGCGTATCCGTGTTCAAATGGACCGTGTCGTATTTTCACAGAAACTTAAAAACATATCTCTAAACATCTGGCATCAAACTCCTGTTATGTTTGATCCAACAGTTTTATCTGCAGAACAGTTTTACTTCAACGAGTAAGTCTTTCATTTGACATTGGATGATCCTGTGTTCTCAAACGTACTGTTGCATCAACGAGCTCCTTGCTACGACATGGGGAATTATCCTTAAAATGTATAAATGGGATCATTATGGGCATTTACAATAAATAGCTGTTAAAAATGTTGACATTTCTATGATTTCTTCATATTTTTAATTACCCTAATTTTTTAGTATAATGAATGTTGAACATTTTCGGCTTAGTTACCAGTGTAAAGGAATTAGGTTTGGTTATTATTTTGATGGCTGTTTTCCTATTATATAGAATTTGCCTAAGTGGCTTTGCGTGAAACGGAATGGTTTCCTGTTTACATCTTCTGGTGACTGACCATCAGTGTTTGATTGAATAAAATCCTAGTTATTTTGCAGCTCAGGGGGTTAAGCTATCAACTGAGATTGGTTGATACAGTTGCATTGATTCCAAAGTAACAGCTGATTCTAGTTTTAACCATTGTAATCTATGTCTTGATATATATGGTTAAGGACATTTTTCGTTTGAAGGTATGATTTCGAAACCTGCCTCTTGAAGGAGGATACCTTTCTGTTGACTGATAATTCTGGTTGTGTGATTGGGGTTAGTTTATGTGACCAAGTACTGCTTTGAGGGTTTATGAAAATGGTCAAAATGGAAATATTTACTCTCAAGACAATACCTAATATACTGACAATGCTGTGTTACCAGTGATGCCAATGTACTTGTGAAAGTAACATTAGGTACTTGAGTGATATTAGGTACTTTTCTGTGAGAACTGTGCTCAGGAATTAAACAAGTTCGCAAGCTTCATTGACCTGCATAGTTTATCATTTTCTGAGTTTGCATTTGTAAGTTTATGCTTGTGCATGATATGCAACGTGAAAACTCTCAATGCTCAGGTTTTTGTGTAGTTCAGACTTGTGCTTTTGAGGTTAAACCTCATGTATGATTCTGTTTTGCGGTCAGCAGTCAATCTTGGATACTGGAACTCAATCTTTCATTCCAAATTCAGTGTTTTAAATGCTCTGCGAGTTCTCCTTGGCTGGATGGCTGGACTCTGATGCTTCTGTGGCAGTTTTGGTTGCGTGTTGCAGTCCGCGATTTTAGCAGTTTGTTGCTGTTTTGTGTGGACTTTGAATCAAGGAAAAACAGATGCAAAGCTGCTAATCTGCTAATAAGATTTCAGTGAGGTTCCTGTGGATGTGGTGTTATCCAAGTTTGACTGTAGCTAATTGTAATATTAAGTAAAAAGTTCTGTAGATAAAATGCTTATAGAAAAGTTTATGGCAGATGTATATAGATATGATTTGCCAATGATGTTCGTTTAAACATGGGAAATATGAAAAACACTTGTTATGCAACTGTCTTGTTTTTTGATAATTCATTTGCTGTTGAATGAATAACTCAAATTCCAGATTATTCTAAATAAAAGAAAAAATGTTTTACTCTTAGATCCCTTTTTTCTTAGGCATGACTTGATCTTTTTGCATATACACATATATAAATGGTCCTGAAGTAATAACATGTTTGCGTGGAAGGAAGCTAAATTCCTAGAGCAGTAAGCATTTTTTGGTGTACAGAAATCATAATTTTTATCATGTTTTTTCAATATTTTTATAAATGATCCAGCATTGACATGTTCACTTAGAAAAAAATTATTAAAACATTAATTTCTAATAGCTTCACAAAAAAACAGAATTTTATGAATGGATTTTTATCATTTTCCCCATCTTTGTAAATGGTTCTGCAGTGTTAACACATTCGTGTAGAAAAACGCCAAATTATTAAAATGTTAATAATTTTAAACAATGTGCAAAAATCAGAATCTATTATTACAGTGTTAAAATGGAAATTTATACCTTAAAATTTCTACTGAGAGTTTGGTCGTATTTGGTGGATTCTGAAGTTGCACACACAATTTAAGTAAAAAATATACAAAATAAAACTAGGAATTTTGACCTATATAAATTTTAACAAAGTTTAACAAACATAAAATTTTAACTTACATTTTTAACTGACAGAAAATTGAGTCCAATGAAAGTTTTTTAAATTCATTCAAGGGGTGTAACATTCCTATATGATTATGAGTGTGGTTTAGATAAGCGTGCATAGGGGATAAAGCTTGGTGATGTGGAAAAGTGAGGCCAGGTGAGGTGTTTAAGAGGAAACGCCTATCACGACAGGTGAAGAAGGTGTAGTCAACACGTACCACTTAGCAGGCGTTTCAGTGTAGGTGTCCTTTTGGCCTAGACTCATTTTATGGTCTGCATGGCTCTTGACAAAGACTGACTACATCACAATAGCAAGCTGACTACTATATGTATTTATTTACCCTTAGATTTTTATTGACAATGGCAACGTCATGAAGTTTCATGACAATGCAGTAAGCCGAACAGTAGCATTCACCCATTCAGTTTGAAGGCGTGTGCAGTGGCTAAAAATTCTATGTTTGATTGTAGAAAGACGGCAGTGTAGCTCTGTAGGTAGTAAAGACCTAAACACCATTTAATACTTTAGAGATGTTTGGAGGTTGAGGGTTGTTCCCTTCAAATGCCCATTTACTTTGTATATCAGCATCTTCTGTTAGATGATGTTGGTTTCATAAACAGCTAGATTTGTTTAGAAACAGATTTTGCAAATAAACTTGGATCTTTGCAAATAGAAGGTGTTTCAGGGTGCAAGGAAAAGGGGGAACTTGCCCTCTGTGGTTCCCACTGAAGATACATTTTCCTCATTCAGTTAACAACTGACCAGTGAATTTAAGATGACTTTGACCTCTACACATTGCACAGAGGTAATTGAAACATGAGGTCATGCTTAAGGGGGTTATAAGAAGGCCTGTGGTTAAATGGGTATATAACAACAAGGAGTGTTCAAGCCAGGTCATATGGGTTTTCAGTTTCTATTAGAGTCAAGATCCAAAGGGCAGGCGAGGCCTACTTCCTTGACCGAGCATTATTTTAATAAGTGCATCATGGCTTTTCATTCCATACCTGATGGGATTCATGAAGGGCAAATTTCAAAGGTACTGCTAATTAAGATTTCAGTGAGCGTAGGATACTATCGGCAGCTAAGAAATGCAGAACACCATTAAAGTAACATTATCAGAAGGCTGATCCTGAATTTGTTTGAGGAAGCGAAGTTGTAGTAAGCACGGGACTGTAGCCAAGTGGTAAAACATATAGGCCAGTGGCAGCTCCAGGATTGCTTTCGTGGGGGAAGAGCAATTCCAGAGGGGCACTACATTGCGGCAGTCAACCATGCTCGGGTCTGGTAGTAGTAGTAGTTCCAGTATGTAACGACATCTTATGGCATCAAAGGCCTTTGATGTCGCCCTCCTCCTTTATCCAGGCTTGGGACTGGCCCCACCCGAGTACGGCAGTGGCGGAGTTTCGCGGGTCTGGTCTGAGGGACACCGGTACACAATCAAGTGGGGCGAGGGCGAACCGCCGCCCCAACGCCTATAGCTAAATCTGCCACTGATGCAGGCAAGTTAGGTTTGGAGGGGCAAACGTATCTTGCGCCCCTCTGAATCCACCAATGATTATCTTGGCAGGTGCTCAATTTTGCCTACCGTCATTCGCCCGCCCGCCCGCAAACACACTATTGAGAAATGGGTTAGGCCTAAGTGTAAAATGTAAATGTACACGGTTTTCAATAGTGACCGTATGCCGTATGGCTTCGACCCTGCTCATTTTTCAAAGAATTTATATTCACCATAGCTGCCCGTTTTGAATGGGGGCCACGACATTTAAGGTCCCCGTACAGGAAGGCTCGTTGGCTGGATGAGTAAATCGGTTCAATAAGTAAAAAATAAGTAAAAAATCCACCAGGTTAATTCAACTGACTGATATATTGGCATCCAGGGAGGCAATTTTTATGGATGATCTTCAGTCATCGGAAATTTTGGAAAATCGGAGCCAGTTCATGGGGTTTCAAGTGGCCAAACTTTCTGGCGAACAAAGTTTGTCCAAGGTTTGGATGAAGAGATATAGGCACTAAAAGCCAATATAGCTTACTTAGCCTATTAACTGTAACTGTAACATTTCTGGCTTTGGTTTTCCTATTTTTCTGCTCTATTTAACTATTTTCTGTAGGTCCTATCAGGAGACCCTAGTCTACACAGCCAGTTCTTACCTCAAAGTTTCTGTGGGCGAACATCGCTGAAACCCGTTTGGGGGAACTCAATGGCATGCCACCAAAATATCAAATAGGTTATGGATGGATTAACCCCAGTGGAACCGTATTTGTTTCAAATCATGTCTAGTGTAGCACCTGAATCAGTGAGGGGTTTCGAGCCTTACACATATCAATAGCACAGTAAAGGTAAGTTATAAGTTATATCAGCTACACTCGTGACGTTGGCCAGTGGCTTGGATTGGCTTGCATGAACTATCCATCATCTGCATATGACCTAAACTTCACCTTATATCCCCTATCATATTATTCAAACACGTTTTGAAAATCGTGACGACAGCCCTGATACAATATTGTGTGCATACAATTCTTCGCCAATGAAATATGGGGAGCACATAAACATCAACAAAATGGGTCAGTAAATACCGGGTTATTATCAGGACACTTACAAGCCCTGCCCGTATGTAGGCCTAAAGGGGGCCTAACATGAAAAAGTCCGCAAAGACTTGTAGGCCCTGCAGCCAGCCATTATTGTAATTGGTTACGTTTTAATATTCGCAGATGTAGATCTAATTATGTATCTGCATATAAACAAACGTAATTAGGCTTGATCATAGCAATAAAAGTTGGCTCTTCGATCGAGCAGTTGCACGAATTCCCATAATTAATTTTTAACCAGAATGTTGCGTCATTATCGGAAACTATCCCACGCACATCGGATCAGGCCACATTTTGTGGTCACGATTCTAGCGAAGGCCCAATTAACCCGATTAAGCAGTCTAGCCTGCTTCGGGGCTGTGGATTGTCGGCTTAAGCTAATAGAGTCTAAATATAATTACAGACCCACGTCGAGTTAAAGGGCTGATAGAACCAGTATAGCTAGGCTATATATAGGCTTTCCTAAACCAACGTGCCTCAGCCGCTAGTCTGATGTTCGCAGGAGCAATGATTAATGACATTACATTACTCATATCCAGCGGAGACGAAATATTTCCATCGCCCGATGGTTTCGGTGTCTTGTCGTTCTAGACCTCGAGCTAAATTAAGCGATCAGGCAGCTTCAGAGGCTGTAAGAGGCGGTTTAGGGGCCTACATCTATAGGCCTATGCCATTTCTAGAGCTTGACGCCCACGGAGTCGGGGAGAAACTAAGTTAAAACGGCCAGATGAAGGTCAATATACAGAAAAACATTAACATTAAACATGCGTAGCCTACTTGAGCGAACCATGTACAGTAGGCATAGACCAGCGATTACACAGAGTTTTCACTGATTAGAATGACTGTAAAACCCATTCAACAGCGAGTTGTGTATCACCCTAAAGTAGACCCTAAAATAAGTTTCCAACCCTGAAACATAGCGTGCAGCGTTTTTGAGAGGTCATTGAAAGGCGCTACATTAAGCGTCTTACACACATACGTATAGTAATCAATGCCTAAAAACAGCAGCTATGGGCAAACTAGCTTAATGGTCCGGCCCGTCTGTTTATATCGGAAAACAAAGAAAAGCAGTAGGCCTATATAGCCTACTAAAGTGAAACAGTTTAAGCTTGTTCCGCGATTAGCTGTTTTTGGACGCTGTATACGAGATTGTAGACGATTGCTAACGATTGCTATAAGTTCTCAGGTTAAAGCAAATGATAAGCTGTATAAGCTAGAAGCAAAATTGAGAAAGTCAAGAATTCAGCTTCTATGAATGCGAGCACCACTGACAAGAGATCGAATTCTGACGGTCTACGTGAGTTTACGCAGTTTCCACATTAAATGCTAATCGAAGACAGGACAACCCGCAATAATAGCCTAATCTTCACAATATCAACGTCATTAGCTTAATTGCATTTCATGAACTTGTGTTCGCTGCTTCTCTGGTATTTTATAGTTTTCTGAATTGTTGTGTGTTGCTGTTTGTCAATTGGCCGATCGGTGATCGAAAGGTTGAGGCCCAAATAATTTACTGACAGAGCTACGGAGAGTACAGCCAGTTACACAGATCGGCAATGATGACACTTGGTTCGCACGCGCTTCGTAGGCCTACACAAGTGAGAACATAATTAGGCGAGAAACTCAGAACTGAGAATTGAAACTAGAGGTGCATCTATCATGCTTATCTACGCAAATTTTCGTATGACATGTGATGATGAAGCCATCGATATCGAAACCTCATCACTTTACCATTAATTTTTTTGTGACATCTATTGACAGCTATCAATAGAGATTGTTGACAGACATCGAGAGCTGGCCAGGAATAATAACTTTGGCGACATCTAGCAGTTGGCTAAAATGCATTTTTGTCTTGCAATCGTTTCATAATAGAATGAGAGAGAGCTGAAGGAAGAGGAATCCTCGAAGGATATGCTGGGTTAAGTGTTAAGCGTAAAGTTGTTGTTTCAAACCGCTTTGACTCAGTAAAACACTTATAGACTTGTAGTCGCTCGTGCACAAGGAGAAAAGTAAGAGGTCAAGAACGGAGCTCTGACCGAGGGACGTGGCGAGTGAGTGGTACCCGGTTCGACACAGCTCCACTGATGAAGACAGATTGAGTGCGTGGAGTAAACTACGATTGCAACCTGTTTTGAGCCAGACCAGGTACACCAAGATACATGAAGGCAATGGAAAATGACAAGGCGGCAGATAGTTCAATAAGAGCAAGTGCAGTTACTTTACCATTGTCCATAGAGCGAATAATATCAATGTGGACAGAAAGAAAAACTGCCTCAATGGAGTAGAATTTGCGGTATCATTAGGCCTACATCAAGCAGCTTTTGAGAAGATGAGTTGGAGTTACATCTAGATGGCACTGTTTGTCAAGAAATAAGTAAAAGAGTGACAAAATTTCACCCAAAGTCGCGGGAGTAAAAGAATCAAGAGTGGGTGGGGCAATCAAGGGTGAAACACCGAAAAACCATTTAGCCTAATGGTAGAACACCACAGAATTTCAGACTAGTGTTTGATAGGCCTATCTTATCGCAAAAGGAGTTCGTGGAAGCATCAGCCAGTCCAAATTGCGAGGTCTTGTGTAGCCTGCATGGTGTTTCCTAAGGAATAACTAATTCACTTACTGAGAGCTTTCCCAAGGGACATCGGGAGAGATGGGTTTTCTGGAATTAAGTCTGTGAGATAGGAGGTTATGATCTTGGATACTAGGCTACGAACAATTTTGCACTGTTCTTTGAAACGCACATGATATAAATAGCAGGGAGGTCGTAAGCGACGCCAAGTGCTTTCAGGTTGTGATTACGTCATGTCGAGCTTTGCAATCTCACATTTAAACCAAGGCTTCGGATCGCTAACGACAGACCTTTTGGATTATGGAGGAATGTAGGTTTACAGGTAGCAGTTCTGGTTGGAACATAGTGGAGTTGCTATAATTAATTGATGTCAATCCAACCATCGAGAGCTTATCATCTTAATTAGGCCTACCAGTGCATTGGTTTTATCTTAATTTTAACAAGCAATGGGATGCTTCTAAATAGATTGTTTTGTTTGACAGAAAAACTTTTTAATTTTCAGACATTTTTAGCTTCGTGGGCATGCAATGTAATACACTGCATAATACAAGGAGACTGACTAATTGGCCGATGCTTATTCAGATGAAATCCTCAACAGCTAAACTAAATGTTGGGTTATTTTAAGATCCATGTCGAAATCCAGTTTCCGATGAAGTTAAGCCACGAGAGCAAGTATAATGAAAACGCGAAAAGTGTGTATTAACACTGATGTCGTGGATATTTGCTGTGTGGTGAGAGACAGGAATCCTGATGAGCAATGATAAAGAAATAACAGTTTTCTCTTACCGAAATTAAACTCGAATTGACATTAGTAACGGATCACTATTATAAATTCCACTGCACAAAATTTAGTCATCAGTCACCTCGTCCTTAAAATTTGGAAATCGCTCGATAGTCAAAGCTTCTCCACCCCTCTGGAATAAACTCTCACCAAAATTACGACAATTATCTGAACCATCATACGAATTCACCAGCACTTCACCTCTTACAATTTCTGCACTGGTCTTTCTCTCAAAACTGAAAACATAACTTTTCCAAAAGTCTTCCTAAATCTTCCCCTTCTCGCTTCAGTTTCAAACACCAGTCACCGTAGCCGTCCGACTGTCTGACTGCCTGACCCTGAGATCTTGACCTGGAATCGAACCCCTCTTCTCTATCGATTTTGTTTTGACTGAGCGCCTGTGAATAAGCTAGTCCCCGCGACTTAGCTTTCGTTGGGCGCTGTAGAAATCTCGATTACGATTTCGATCGCACGCTGTCGCTGTTGTTGATGTATGGTCCTTGCTACAGGCCCATGTAAGCAAAATTATGTAATCTGGGCTCATTTCAGATCATGCGGCGTTCCTTCAAACTGTGTAAGTGTAACTTCAGCTGTAGATAGCAGTCACACCAGCCCGTTATGTGAAGCAATCCGAATTCATTCACGATAGATAAATTTCATCGTAAGCTCGAGAGATTTCTACAGCACCTAACGAAAGCCAAGTCGTGGGAACCAGTTTATTCACAATTGATCGATCGAAACAAAATCGATAGGTAGGACGAAGTCGGTGAAAACGCAAGGAAACAATTAAAAACTGGCAAACCTATAAAATGAACAATGATCATATTATTAATTTAAATAAGTTACATAATTTCACTTAACAGTTTTCATCGTTATCGTAATCTAAAAGCTAAGTCGCGGGAACTAGTTTATTTACAGGTGATCGGTCAAAACAAAATCGATAGGCAGGAAGATTTCGGTTCCAGAGTTAGGCAGGCAGATATTCAGACGGCTACTGTGGATGGTGTTTGGATTTGAACCAGAAAGTGAGATAAAGGGAAGAGGAAGACTCAGTATAGGATTTGTGAAAGAGAAGTGTTTTCAGTTTTAGGTGAAAGACCTGTGCAGAAATTTAATATCTGCATCATCTCTGCAACAAGTACCTCCAAATCAAATGAGTGACCGTAGAGCTTTTCTTATTTAGAAACAAAATGGATTTGAAACTCGTGATTTTGCAGGTTCGAAAATTCAAAATTATTTAAAACAGTGATTTAACTTGCAAAAGGAATGCGGTATGAATTCAAATCTCACGGCGACCCTTAATCGCGCAAGCTAATTAAATGGCAAACTTTCCCTTCAAATTGTTATTATGTAGTTTAAAATGCGGTTGAGTTATTACCATCCTCAGCAGGTATTATGAGATAAAAGTTTGTTTGATCACTTATCTCCATAATTTAATAAGAACTCGTTAAAAATTGCAATTACAAAGAGTTTAGCCTATCCAATTTACTATACGTAAAATGTACAGTATCACGATAATAGGACGAGCCTTTCGTTTCGCTTTTCGCGAGATTCTTCTATGGTAATGCATAACAGTACTTCAGTTTAATATCAACAAAACTGACGTAGAAAAGCTATCTTATAACTAGAAACTGAATGCAATATTCGCTGCGAGAAGCCTATTTTTCTGGTGTTTAAAGAAATGGGCTTTCCAAACAGGTGGGCGATACGTCACGTTGTGACACGTTGGCCGGTTTCAGTAAAATATATGATGCTTGTAACATGTAATGGGCTATGAAATCTGTCTTCGATTACACTCATCATGATCCAAATGCAAAGATCTTCACAGTTCAATCTTTTCAGGTTTAAATGACTATGATTTATGTTGTTATGTAACGTTGACTTGTGTTGTTGTGCCATGTACAACCTGCAAAATAATGTTGTCCAGATGATGTATGTTGATATTGTAGTAATAGTGTTTGAGTGATGTGGTTGGGTTTAGTCCTGTCAACAATTCGATGCGATTGATTAATTTTAGGGAATTGTGTTAATGGAGGACGATTTCTTTTCCAATTAGTGGTATTGGTATCTTGGCCATCATGAGGCTCAGTGTGTTGACAAAACTACACCGACGGATTATCATCCGGCACTTTGGAAGTGAGTTGCTCCAGTCAGACATGTTTAACTTATTGCTTAGCCCTACACCTGAGGGCAGAGATAATCTGTGCCTTCCCAACTTTGTATTTGGGGTTCAAATCCAAATGCATTAAGTAAACATATTAAAAATTAAAACAGAAATAAGCGCTGATCTTTGCACTTTGTTGTAAAGATACTTGAACCCCAGAACTATGCCAATGTGTGTACTACTCTGGATAGAAGCATGCAGTAGAAGTTATGGTATTACATACTATAAATGATATTCAGAAAATGGGAAATACTGGATTAAAGGGCCGTTCCAGCTGAACTAACACTGCCTCCTACCCAACCATTTCAGAATTTACTGAAATTTTAACCACATGTTGGAAAAGTCCAAAAATGACCATTTTTGACACAATGTAAACTGCTTAAAACAAAAAGGCTCCTAGGATTTTTTTGCACACTTAGCAATCTTTGTCATCAGATGCAATAAAGATGTAATATTTTTAAGATGTTTTTTTAGCAGTATGTTTTCTCATTGACCCCTACTGTCAGATTTGGTCAACTTTGGCAGCCTGTAACCGTCGGATCTGAAAACATAATCTAGTGACACTGCCTGCTGATTGCTAGTCACAAAGATAGTGTACACCATATATGTTAAAAAAGAGGTTATGTGCCTGGTACATATACAGATACTGATTACTGAATAATGCCTGATTTAGAAGTAGAATGAATCTGAAGGCAAATTTGAAAATTGATACTGCTAAAATTATAGAAAACACAATAACAATAATTATATTTTTGTGATCTACGCTAAACTGTACAGCTGATAAAAATTTCATTTAAACTGGCCTAAAAGTTCTAGAGATGTAAATTGTCAAAAAAGTGGAAATCTCAAAGTTTTGTGAAATGCCTTCTAATGGTGTTTATGGAATTCACAATATCTCTGAAATCATTTTAAATATTGCAGAAAGCATTTTAAATATTTTGCCGAAAAACTTTGGACTTTCGATCGAATAGATGTTGCAAGATGTTGTTAATATTTCTGTTAACGCAATTCATCTGAGAGGGTCAGGTGAGGACATTGCTCAGAATTGGTTGAGTTGAGGGGGAATGGCCCTAGAGTGTTTGATCTGGATCTTTTAGAGATTTATAGTAATCATAATCGAATTTGTATGTTTCCAAAGGGGTAGTCCTGTTTAGCTTATCAAAATAGGCAGCTGTGGGTATGACGTATTAACAACTTCATTTTCTTACACTTGGCATCTGAGGGCAGATAGCCAGCCCTCTCCCTTACTGCATGATCATCCCAGTGTACAATTGGTGTACACATTTTGTTGCCAAGTTTCACAGGGATTGCCAGCACATTGGAGCATTCCACCTTTTCCACAGTGGACATTGCACTAAAACATGGTGGAGCATTCCACATTTGCAATGGTGGGCTATTGCACCATCTGCAGTTGGTGGGGTGGCTCCACCCTATCAGTCAAATGATGGAAGTTCAATACAAATATTTGTGGACCCACAGACCACCTAAATTGATGGAGCTTTCCACAGATTTTTTTACAATGCATTGTTGAGAAGTTCCTAAAAGGCACTATGTAAATGTCTGGCTGGTAAGATTATGTTATGTTGCATTGTATATGACAGGTCTGCAAAGTTTCCTGGTATGGCTTGTTATCGTTATTCTCTGTGTCTATATCTTGGACTGCTGTGTTTTGACCAAGGATCGAATTGAGTCACTCTTGGGTGAGATTTATTAAACTTAACAAGGCTTATGCCTGGTAAGGTATGGTAATGTTTACCTTAGTGTTATCTTTCCTTGTCTTACTTTGACTTGTCTTGCCCTGTTTTCTCCTTGCTTCACATTACCTTATTTTACCTATAGTTACATTTTCTTGCATTACCCTGCTTTGTCTTATCTTACCTTTTCTTGCCTTAAATTGCTTATTTTACTTTACCTTGCTCTATCCATACAGTGCCTTGCCCTGCCTAGCCTTACCTAACTGTACCTTACCTGAACATTTTCATCAGTAAACCTATGACATCCGAATTCATCCGCCTGTCGCTTCGGATCATGCATTGATCGAATTCGGACTTCCTCATCTTCATCTGGTCCCTATTCACACGTTACGTCATATACGAAGTTGGAGATCATTGAATCTTGCTAAGTTATTTTGCATTTCTGCTGACAGCTTCCAATCAAATTCCAGTCCAATCAAATCAAGATGTTATTGACGTTCGTGACTTGAAGTTGCCAGCACAGGCCATTCAGCAGTTACCTTCAACAATTTTACCTTCGTCAACGGTTGTTGCCATTGTCAATACATCGAAATCTCAGCCTGGTAACTTGATTTCTAGCAATATGTTCAGCATTTGTGTAGGAGTACATTGGCTATCCCATATAATGCTGTCTTTATGAGCCATATTAAATTACAACCGAGGAATAGGTACGATTTTCCAGAAATTCTGTTCATACTCTGAATTCAGTTTTTGAAATTTTTGGGACCTACAGGGTTTAATTTTTTATTAATTAATATTAATAATAAGCATACTTATATAAGTCTCAGATGGATTTATTGGTGATAACCGAGAGCTGGCATATTGGCTCAGATGATGTTGCAGTTCTCTGGGCTGCCCGCCGATTTTTCTGTCTTCGACTGGCCAAGACCTCTGGTCTTGGAGGTCAGTCAACCCGTGGTGGTGGAATTGTTGTTTATTATCGTTCGGCTCTGCGTACCTCTTTAATACAGCTCGACATGGAATTAACTACCTTTGAGGCTCTATGCCTTAGCATTGCCACTACACATGGTTCTGTTGCTGTTTTAGCCGTCTACAGACCTGGCTCTACAGCTCTTACCAGTACATTTTTTGAAGAGTTTGCCTCTGTTCTTGAAAGCATGGCCACTAGAAATAGTCAGCTTGTCATCCTCTGTGACTTCAATGTTCACCTTAAGAAACCGTCTCTTCCTTCCACAGAGCGTCTTCTTGATTTAATGAATCAATTTGGCCTGTATCAACATATTAAAGAACCTACGCATCTTCACGGAGGCATCTTGGACTTAGTTATTACTCGTGATGACTGCTCTCTTCACAACTTCCGAATTCATCCGCCTGTCGCTTTGGATCATGCATTGATCAAATTCGGACTTCCTCATCTTCATCTGCTCCCTATTCACACGTTACGTCATATATGAGGATGGAGATCATTGAATCGGCAGAAGTTTGCAGAGGCCCTCCGCAGCACTCCTCTTTGTGCTGATCCCCGTACACATGATGCCTTGTCGAATGATGAACTATTCAACTTATACTCGACTACTATGACCGATCTCTTGGATAAGTTACTTCCTCCGTGGTTCGTCATATCCAGGCATCGTCCTCTCGCTGTCTGGTTCGATGGTGACTGTCGTCAACTTCGCATTGTTCGGAATGGATCGCTCAACTGAGATCTCTCCATCGTCTATACCAACAGCAGGAAGCTGAATACTGGGAGATGAAAGTCACCCGTCACAAAAAGGACCCAAAGTGTCTATGGTCATCTATTTCGGGTCTATTGAGTCGCTGTTCTCGTTCGTCTGGTACGCCTTCATTCACTGCTAGTGACTTTCTTACCTTCCAAACCAAGAAGATTCAGGGTCATTGTGCAGCTACTGCGAGGTCTCCGCCTCCGCAGTTCTCCATTACTGGATCCGTCTTCGATGCCTTTCATCCGATAACGGAGTCGGAGCTATGCCGGATTATTCAGTTATCTAGTAACAAGTCATGTGAACTTGATCCTCTGCCTCCATTTGTTGTTTTGGACATTTTAGATGTTTTATCACCATATCTATTGCACATGTTTAATAGATCTCTTCCGAAGATGCATCTCCCTGAATCACAAAAGCGGGCTATGATTTTCCCATTTAAAAAATCTAATCTTGATCCTGATGACCTTCATAATTATCGCCCTATTTCTAATCTCTCTGTTCTCTCCAAAACTCTTGAGAGACTTGTTTCACTTCAATTGTTACCCAATCTTGAAGATTCAGGACTTATGCCTCCTGGTCGGTCTGGTTTTAGGCGTCATCACTCTACTGAATCTGTTCTTTTGTCCTTCCTTTCGGACATTTATTCAGCCATTGGTCAGTCTCACATTACCCTCCTGCTGCCTTTGACACGGTTGATCGTAATATTTTGTTACGCCGTCTTGAGCTATCTTTTGGCCTCCATGGTACTCCTTTTCACTGGTTTCATTCTTATCTTAGCGGTCGAACACAGATGGTTATTCTTGGGGACTCCCATACATCCTGGGTTGAAGTTGATATTGGTGTTCCCCAAGGCTTGGTCCTTGGTCCTCTTTTGTACATTTTGTAAACTGCTGATATCCCTTCCCTCTTTACTAAACACTTGGCTGTTGGTCATTTGTACGCTGATGATGTCCAGACTTTTGTTCAGGGACCTCCATCTGCGCAACTTGCTCTTGTTGGTAAGGTTGATGCCCTGACTCACGATATTCAACATTGGATGTCCTGCAATCGTCTTTGCCTTAATCCTGCTAAGACTCAGTTGATCTGGTTTGGTTCTAAATACCGTCTTGCTCAGATTGACTACTCTTGTTTATCTGAAGCTTTCCCCTATTTTATGTTTTCGTCTAGTGTTCGTAACCTGGGCGTTATACTTGACTGTAACCTTACCTTCACAAACCATGTCTCTAGTTTGACTCGGTCTTGTTACTACCAGTTAAGGCGCTTAAGAGTTGTTCGTCATTCTGTTTCTTCCTCTCTGTCTTTACTAATATGATTCATGCCATGATATGCTGTCGCATTGACTACTGCAACTCTGTACTTGCTGGTTTGCCTAAGTATCGACTGTCTTCCCTTCAATCAGTACTAAATTCTGCGGCCAGGTTAATATCACGTCTTCCTCGTTTCTCTCATATCTCTGATTACATCATTCAGCAACTTCATTGGCTCCCTATCCAATCTCGTATTCACTTTAAACTATTATCACTGGTAATAAGAGCTCACATGGGCCAGGTTCCAAAATATCTTTGTGATCTTATTCGGCCTCCACACTCTAGTACCTCATCCTGCCCTTTACGTTCTTTAGATCGTATGGATCTATTTGTTCCTTGTGTTAAGTCCTCTCTTGCTCAGCAGAGGGCTTTTGCTGTTGTTGGCCCATCTCTCTGGAATGAACTTCCGCTATCGCTTCGTGCTAGGGTCACTGTTTGTTAATAGAGCTCAGTCAGCTCGTTGTTTAAAGACGTTCTTATTTCCCAGGGGCTCTCATGCTGGAAGCGCCTCTGAGCAGTTTGTTCTGTAAGAAGCGCTACATAAGTTATCAAATACAATACAATACAATACTAAAATATATTAGGGCCTATGGCCTAAAATAGTATTCAATTCACTAACGTTTAAACAACTTGCCTTAATCCCTTGTACATTAGGGCACTTAATACAAGTAAACTCCAGAATAAAATGGAATTTTGAAATGCCTATGTCAAGGCCCGAGGCCTTAAATTATGAGGCTGAGGCCAGAAGTCACGAGGTCAAGGCCAAGGCCAGACTTTAAAGGTCAGATTTCTTTGTGTGGTTTGATAGCAGAGAAACCGCAGTTGGGTTGCGGTTTAAAGAAGACATGTCCCACAGGTCATTATCCGTACCTTGTTAAATCTGGTTTCAAAAGAAATGGCATGCCGACAGTCTGCTTCAATGGAAACTAGTATGTATTATCACTTATAGTAATTATAAAATATTTACTCTTACCATTTTTACAAAAGTACTATTATCATATAATCATAAAAATGGCATTTACTAACAATAATTATTAGCATTTGTTAATAGTATTAGTTATTAACTGATCAATGTTCATGGTAATATTTCTAATAATAAAGTTAATAGGAGATAATGACAATGGTATTAGTTAGAAGTTGTTCCAGTTCACACTGTTGGGTGATATTGTGTGCATAAAAAATGTTTTAGTGATGATGGTTAGTTAATTAAAGGGTGTTAATAGTAGTTGTTATTATATCAGAAATGGTTATGTGAAGAAGAATAGGCATTATAATTATTTACAATGCAGCAGTTCTTATATTTACAAAAAATTAAAACATGTATGAAAGTTTATTATTTTTTTATAGTCATCCATGAATACATATTTACTACACACTAAATGCTGTGATTTGATGTTGCTTTGATAAATGTAAACAGAATTTCAGACTTTTTTTTGGAAATATGGTAAGATTTTTGTGACAAAATAATTTGTTGGGTTTCTCTTTCCTCAGCATAATCGACCCAGAAAAGAAGAATGCTGATCGTGGTCTTAACATGGTGGTGCTAAACGGTAACTTGATTTTGCTGCAAATGAAGCTCTTATTTTGCTGCAAAAAGGTAAGGCAAGCTAATCGCTCATTATTGTATGGCTGTTTAAACTGTATTCATGAGATTAAAGGACCTTTAATATAAGCACAACAGCTTGGATCAGTCAGAGGACAACCTTTCCTGTTGGCTTTTTGGGTTCAGATTTCACCTGACACACATCAATATTTGAAGTCCAGAAATTGAACTAAGTGAGCTGTTATGCCAACCAATCTTTGCATATATTACATGTGTGTATGTAAGTGTGTGTATGTATGTATGTATGTACGATTCTTTGATTACTATGATTCCTAAGTCAGCCGATAGATGCGTGGTGTGTTAACAAATGTCTTATTTACTTACTTGTGTAAACATTTAATATAGCGCTTTTAAGTACTTCTCAAAAATGCTGTGCTTACTGGCCTAATCAATGTTAAAATTCACTAGGAATAACAAGTTTGATATGAATAAATAATGTGATATAAAGAAATAATGTTTGTGTGATCTGAATAAATGAACTTATTGCAGTTGAATGATGCATTGCGATGTAAATGTTATGCAAAATGTATGAGGCATGCATAGTGTTGCCTGAAGCACTGACGACAACAAAACCCTTTGCTGGGGCATAAATAGAGATTGCATTTATTTTGTTCCAGTTTATCTAAAGTTTGTACCTGTCCCTCAGATTCATGTTTATTTTAAACAGAGATTGCATTTATTTTGTCCCAGTTTTTCTGGTGGTTCTGGTTTATCAGATTCATATTTATTCACTTTGTGCATAGTTTAGGTGTTTAAAATAAACAAATAAATAAGTGTATCCATACATATTTATCTATCTCTTGCAGATAAAACATTAGCAGTTGAAGACATTCGGAATTTTGATGTGTATCAGGATGGTAAGTGTGATGTCTGGCAGTGATTAAGCTGCCCAAACACTTATAAATATGGGTTGGTGATACCATAGTAATAGAACATGTTGATAACAGAATTAGCAATAGAGACGGGTAGCAGAGTTTAGTGCCGACTATATCCCCTCTAACTGACAAATTGGCAGACCCACCAGCAGGCTGTTGCAGTAGTCAACCCTGAAGACTATGAAGCTATTGACCAAAGTGACAGCAGTTGAAGCGGAAATGAATCTTCGGATGGTTTTGATATGGCGCAGTTGGTAGAAAAAACCTCAAACAAAATAGACTCATATGGGCCAACATGGTCATACAGCTGTCTAAGTGGACTCCAAAGTTGTTGATGGTGACAGCTGAGGGCAGTGGTACCGCCGTTGGGTACATGGCAACCCTTGGAGGGTGATGCTTCATAGGAACTCGGACTTTGATGGATTGAGTTAGATGCCGTCCCCTCTGAAAGGCCCTCGATACGCAGCATCACTCTGTTTCAGCTCAGCAGTTTGTGATGGTTCGCAGAAAAAGTGAAGTTGTGTATAGTCCCCATAGCAATAGCGAAGGAGACCATGTGTTTGTATGATCCTTTCCACTTCAGTTGTATATAATACAAAGAGGAGGGGGCCAAGCACTGATCCTTGTGGAACACCACAGGTGACCAGCCTAGGTGACATTGCGTCTTCTGTCAAACGAACAGTTTGCATGTGCCCTTTTATGTAAAATTCAAGCCAACTGAATTCTCTCTTAACTCCCAACTAGCGAGATAGTCCCTGAAAAAGGATGTTGTGGTGAACTGTATCAAATGCAGCAGACACATCAAATAGCGACAGAAGTGCTAGTTGGCCTGAATCGATGACACTGACCATATTGGAGAAGACTTCACCTGTAGGCAGACTGAAAACGAGGAAGGAGGTAAAATTCAGACAGGTAGTTGGTCAGTTGTTGGTTTGCAATATGCTGAAGCACATTTGAGATTAATATTAAGCTTGAGACTGGTCTGAAGTTCACAGGTGATGTCCATAAATTCCAGTTTTTTTAGGGAGTGACATGACCATTGTGTGCTTCCATTTTGATGGAAAATGGCCACTGGCAAATGATTGGCAAGTGAGTGGCAAGAGGTGGCAAATGGTTGAACACCCAAGCAATGAAATGCGCCTGCAGTGGAGCCCAACTCCATCAGCCATGCTGGGACTATGTCTCTGGTGACAAATCAATGACCCACTTATGTCTTCCGGTGTATTCAGTCTAAACTTGTGCATGTCTGGGGTATTATTGTAATTGTAACTTTGGGTTACAAGTAACATGTGACATAACATTTTGGATCAGTAAGAGAGCTAATTAGTAAAGGTTTTATACAGGGCAGATGTGTTGCCAGGTTGGAAATAAACCTCAGATTTCTGCTTTTTTGTTTTATGTGGTTTTCTAGATGCCGTCTGAAAATTTATAGACATGCAGACTTATATTAAAAAATAAACAGAGATGCATGCATGTGTTTTTGTTTGTTCATACAGACACCGTCTTGCTTCGGTATCTTAAGCTTGGCATACAGGATAATCACTTGATCTTGGTTGCCAGCCAGGATGAAGCCAGTTACCAGTAAGACTTCCAGAATATATATCACACTCAGTAGCCTATTGATCAGTTAATAGCTAATACTATCAACAAATGCTGATAATTATTGTTAGTCCAAGTAGCCTATTGATCAGTTAATATCTAATACTATTGACAAATGCTAATAATTATTGTTAGTCCCAGTAGCCTAGTGTTTATCGTGCTTGATTGCCTGTCTAGAAGTCGATGATTACATTTCCTGTCATAACAAAGACATTCTAAAATTTCTGTTTCCCGCCACCCAGTAAAGTTGGCCCAGTGGAAACAACGTGTCTGCCCTTCAGTGAGAGGGATGATGAGGCCATTTTTGTGGCCATTTAATATAAATAGACGAAATGTCTGGCAACAGGCAATAGTGAATGTGCTTGACACCAAACAGTTTGTGTGCAAGCATTCTGGTCACACTAGTGTCTGCTTTTCAAACCTTTCTTTTAGATTTACCTCCAGTATTATTCCAGTGTTTCCAGCATTGTTTGGGGCATACTTTGCTACAAAGTGGTACCCAAATTGATGGAAATGGAAATTTGTAATTGCTTTGATGTTGTTTTGTTGTTGTTGGCAGCCTCTCGCAAGAGAGCAAGAAACGAATGGAAGACTTTGGAAGTGCACTGCTCAGCAAAATCAGGTTCCGTGATAGTTTTGTGATGTTTGGGCAAAAGGGTCTATCAAAGGGCAAGGCCATTGAAAAGGTAATGCCAGGGATATTGTTCTGTCATTTTAAAATTTTTTAAGAACATCTACTTGTGATGTTGCATTTTAACTTCATGTCTTTTCTTCTGCCTTTGGTAAATTAACACGCTGGACGCGAGGGACGTGTTAACACGTCCCTCATTTGTATAGCTGGGACGCTACGAACGTGTAAACACGTCCCTCAGGTAGCAACCTTTCTAGGCAGTTCAGCGTCCCAGTAATAATTCCTGCCGCTTGGTAATAACAGTGGATATGTTCTGTCACCTATTGAGTAAATATATGATTATTTTGGACACTCTCTATCATATGTATGTATCACATATATGCCGAAGACTGAATGGGCCAAATGGACTGATTTTTATCCTTACTACGGACATGTATACACGTCCCTCTGGTATCAGCTGTTTCTAGGCATTTCAACGCATATCACATATATGCCGAAGAATGAATGAACCAAATGGACTGATTTTTAGCCTCGTTACGCTCCATTGAGAAAGTTATTGAATTGGTACAGAAAGGTTGTCCTATAGATGATTTACACGGGTGTAGCAGATGCATATATTCTCTACAAGAAGCTCGGAGGAACTAGGCGCCAGAATATTGTTCGGCCTCCGCTGTGAAGCCAAGATCGATACATATATATCTATATACACCGACGTGTATACACGTCCATCTGGTATCAACTGTGTCTAGACAGTTCCCAGTGTCCCAGTAATAATTCCTGCTGTTTAGTAGTAATAGTGGACATGTTCTGTCACCTATTAAATGCATATACGATTATTTTGGACACTCTCTAGGGCCTGGTATATCACATATATCCCGAAGACTGAATGTACCACGTGTATTACTATGCTTCAAACAGTATCACACTGAACGTGATCTTTAGACGTCTTACAGTGAGATAGTAAGATAAACACATAAAAGGAACAGTTATTTTTGATTCTTTGAACAAAAGGATGTCAAAAAAGAATAAAAACAATTGTGGGACGTGTTAACACGTCCCTCGCGTGTTCTGTGTTTTTTGGCCTACGTTTACCACGCCTATATAAAAAATTGGCACGCTGCCAATGTGTTAAAGCTTGAAAACTGATGCTACTTAAGTTTTGCCATTATATTATATTTCAGTCATCTTATTTCAGCTTCTGCCTCGAACAACTGGGACAGATTTCAGCAATGCAGTCGAAATCGAAGGATGTGCTTCCATCCCTCGTAAGTTCCAAGATATGTCCTTCATTCTAGAAGTTGAGTAATTGGCAAATGTTCTTACACAAACTTAAGTTCACAGTGCCAATCTATCTTCTGGGCTTTTTTGATTTTGACATCACCTGTCTAAACTTTAGGCATAGACCATTTCAAGACGTCCTAAGATGATGCTATGTAGATGTCTGGCTACTTTGCATTCGTTTATTAATCCATCCATCCATTCACTCATTCATCCATTTTCCATTCATCCATCGATCTGTTTATCATCTGCCCATCATTCATTCAGTCATTCATTCATTGAGCACCTTTTAAGGGTATTTCTTCAGAAATGCTTCTTGAAAGCCAAGATAGGCCAGTGTTTACTTGCCAAAGGACCACCGGAAATTATTACATTACATGCCCGCATGGTTTTACATGGAATCAACAACTGATCTACTTCGTATTCGTTATGATAGTGGCAGTCTTCATTCGGGTTAGATATCATCTGTGGATCTCTGTCAATGTTTCAGTGGGAGAGCTTGTGCCGAGGGTAGACAAAGAAAAAGAACCACCCTTAGCTGAAGAGAAAAAGTCAGATCTCGATTTAATAGGGGAGACAAACTGCGGAGTGAAGGATGGCTGTGCAGCTGATGCATTTCCCGTTCGTCTGTTTACGGGCTTTGAAAATAAGAAATTTCCAAAGATTTGCGTTAACGGAAAGTAGTAAGTTGAAGGACTTTCTTACTGCAGTGTTAATTAATGTATTGCAGTAAGAATAGATAATTCTTTTAATCACTTATGTTGGCGTGGTGTTTGCTGAACATCTGATTGTGTTGGGAAAATACTGAGAACAAGTACAGAGAATGATATTTGTTCAGACTGACCGTCTAACCAACTGAAAGACTAACTGACCAACCGAATGACCTACTGACTGACCAACTGACCAAGCTAATGGTCGAGTTACTGATTCATTGAGTAGATGAAAGAATCAACAAATCAGTGACCCAGTGGTTGAACAATTCATTGAACTAAGTGCATGAATGAATGATTTAATTAATGTGTGATGAATGAATATATAAATAATCAATCAATTAAGCAAAATGATTGAATCATTCAACCAATCAATTTCTATTTTGATTCTAGGTATTCATAATTTACTGTTTAGACTTAATCATTTACATTTGTGTCATTGCCTGTTTCTAAGCCTGGCAGATCTTGTATTTTGTGTTGTGGTTTGCAGTGTGATGACCGAGGGAATAAATGAGGCCGGCCGCGGTCTAAACATCGTCGTTGTTAATCCAAAGACCAAACAAGTCATACGAGTCGGACACTTTGACACTTTCCAAGAAGGCAAGCCGGTTTATAATTATGATAATGATAATGACAGTGATAGTGAATGCCACAGTCATAGTGATGGTTATGGTGGTGATGATGATGATGATGATGATGATGATGATAGTAGTAGTAGTAATTGGAAGCAGAATAACAGATACAACACATGATCCACTAGAGATCTCCTATTTGTTCCAGAGGATTTTGGTGGCTCTCTGATTGCGAAATGGCATCTGGCTATCCAGAACATTACTATCATGTCCTGAGCCTCCATGAGATGGCACTGCAGTCAGTGATAGCAATCATAACTTTGTAGGCTTTCAAACGCTTTTAAATTAACAGTTCGTATTGATAATCATAACAACAACAATAAATAATATTTAATAATAATCCTCTACCAGCACTTCGTCTTCTAGCTTATGTGTTTTGTGCTCACCCAACTGCAAGTGTCATCCCCAGGAGGATGAAGAGCCAATAGTTACAGTCTGCCATTGAAGCATGTTTGCAGACAGACATCAACAGTGTGTCATAGCTGCACAAAGGATCAGTGACTTGTCCCTATTTAACACCATTTTTTTTATCAGCACTTATCTATCTTATCTATGGTTATCCAGCATTTTAATGCAATCACTTTCCACAACACCTCTGCCACCAAGCATGACTTCAATGAAGACTAACTATTACAGAAAAATGCTGTTCTTAATTTTTAGTCCTTAGTAATCATATGTACATTGGTTAGAAAAACTAATAATAAACTTTCTAAGCAAGAGAGATTTTTCCTGATCTAACATTTTGCCTCAACAATCCAATGGTTCAATGTGATCACATTCTGGGGTACCTTCAAAGAGCCAGACATCTGCAAAGATTTGCAGTATCAGACTTGAATCAGAGGCGCATTATGTTTGTATGTGTATGCGTGAGGGTCTCTTTTGCAGTGGCTCTTAAGAAGTTCTTGCTGGCCTAAATGATGTTGGCATTCTAAAAGAAGGAGAAGTATATGTACATATAAATGATGCCTATGCAGCTGGAGAAAGACTCCACATGCATCCTGCTGCAGACTCACGGACACTGAACAGCATCTCTTCCACTGTTGATGGTTGACTTTTCTTAGTGGACCCTAATAATTTTGCTCGATTGTAATGCAATGTAATTTGACATTTATGTAGTGCAAATGTTTGGAAACTCATTGGTGCTCCTGAGCTGATTAAAGCAGACTGATTTTGCCCCAAAGCCTGGCAAATCTGAGTGGCAGTTTTTCTGACTTTAATATTTATTTAGTGACGTGTTGGATTCAGATCTTGGAATATTAGTTTATTAGAATTGGCAATTTGTTGTTCAGCCATGTAACTTACAGTCAATCAGTGCCTTGAGAGGTTCTTAAAAGGCACTATGTAAATTTTGCGATCCTTCCATAAAGCTGTGGGACGCGATAGTGTAGTGGTATGGTCTGTGCCTCTTAACCGGATGGTCGCGGGTTCGAATCTGCCTCAAGCCACTTGGTAGCGCCCTTGGACAAGTTGCTTACCCAAAATTGTCTGTGAGGAAGGCAACGGGAAACCACCTCACTCATCTCATCCCCAGGTGGCATAAAGCCAATGTACCTGCCTTTGGGCTGAGAACTTGTCATCATCCATGGAGCTGTGCATATATACTTACCAGTACATAAAGAAATGAGGTCAGTATTGCTAGATTGATGTACTAGATGGATATGTGCTACAATGATGTTCTACATTGACATTCTAAAAGTGCAAGCAACTACTCAATTTTGATTTAAAGTTCATTTACAACTACTAATCTTTTAAAGCTTCTTTTACTGCTACTCTTGGCATTACTTGTATTGCTGCTGTTTTATGGTTACTACTAAATGATAACACTACTACTATCAAAATTGCTACAAGCACTGATTCTACAACTGCTACTTGGAGAGGTTCTTAGAAGATGCTGCATGTTGCAAATACTGACATAAATACATGTACCATTGTAGGTACTTTCTGTTAATATTATAATTGCTGTTACTGCCAGTATTATTGTTATAGTATTCTTGTATGTTTACTGTTGTCATTAACTAAAACTATAACTGCTACTATAACTGCTATTATTACTGCTGCTGTGACTGCTACAGCTGTTGTTTTTGATATGTTTGTGCTATGCAGACAGCAGCAATCTGGAGATATTTCTGGAAGTACTTGGCGACCTGGATATCATTCTGGTCGTTGCTTTTGATGAAGCCTCCGTGAAGTGAGCTGGCAAATTTCATCTTAGCATACAAATTTATTCAGTTAAGATTACCATCTTTGTAAGTTTGTAAGTTAGTTTGCTTACCTGTTTTTTGTTTAGTTTTAATAGAATGAGGGCATTAACAGAATTTGCCAGAGTCTTGCAAAGGCATATCTGTTGTATTTGGTAAGTTCTAATATAATGTGCATGATGTTGGAGTTACTGTTTAGGGCAAAATTCCTGTGGCTACCATAGTTGTGTCTGATTTCTAACGCTTAGTTACCATGATATGTCTGGTGTATAAGGCTTAGTTACTATGGTTGTGTCCGGTGTCTAAGATAGTAGCGCAGTGGAAGTCATCAGATTACATTCGATGGCCTAGGGTTCAAAGGATGGTATCCATTGAAGTAATAACCACTTCACTGTGCCCGCTAGGATCATATCCGCAGCATAATAATTTGGATACCTTTGTGCGAAATATGTGATTAGACCTCTTGTCTTTCATTTTCAGAACTAGTTTGGGGAAAATGCTTCTTGTGGAAACTACAGCTGCTTTGACTGCAGTTTTACCCGTAATAAATTCCATATCTGGATTCTGTCTCTGAATGGGTTCATGACTTCTAGGAAACAGTTTTGCTTCAACCTTTGTCTTTCTATTTCATTTTCAGAACTCATTTTGGGCAAAATGGTTCTTCGACAGTTTGGAGTGGAATTTTTAACCATAATCGTTTGTTTTGTTGGAAAGAAGTTGCCTCTGTTGATCTGTTGAGATGCTTTTTTCATGTTAACCCCTCATTTCATTTTAGAAAGTTGTTTTGCATCAGGCTGCTTTTGTTTGGCTTTTTTTCTTATTGGAATTAACCCACTTCTTGATCGCTTCTGAATAATTCATTCTTTAGAGTTGTGTTTGGGTACTGCTCACTGTCCATGCTCGTATTAATGGGTGTGATTCTGATGAGTTTTTCGCTTGGCTTTAGTGTTAGGAGCAGAACTGTTGTGTGATTTGCCAACTTCACTTAATGCAGAGTTACTCAAACAACGAAGTCTCTGCTGAGAGCCTGATGCATTTCAAAACACTCTTCGTGATGGATACTCAAGTGAAGCTGTTATGTGCTAGTTCCTAGATGTACAGAGTATTGTTGCAATAGAATTAAATATCTCTTATTATAAACTAAATAACAATATGTTTAAAGTTAGGTGGGCATTTGGTTTTGTTGATATGATGCTGAAGTCCAGTTTGTATTTGGATGGGTGTCCATCCATGGAATGCCTCGCCATCTGGCACCCACTTAGCCCTCCATCTCTGTCGGAGTGAATGAACAAGTACCAATGCAGGTTTGGAAATTAAAAAGGTGACCTAATATCAGATTGCTGTGGTCATGTTTGTGCCTCAGCCAAACGATCCTTTGATCTCAGGATGACACTTCTGTGAGGTGTGTAAACAAGTTTATTTCTTTTATTTTACCTTTTCAGTTGTAGTAATAACCTTATTTTGTGCTAATGCATTAATCCAAGAAACCAGTCCTGGCAGAGGTTTGAACCACTAACCTCTGGGTGACTGTCTAGCACACTAACCACTGGTCCACACCCCTACTTCAAAGGGCTTGAATTGATTTTTTCAGACTTTCAGATCATGCCAAAAGTCTGTTCAATGAAGTTGGTAGTGCGATGGTTCAGAATGTGAAGTTTCGTGACAACTGGGTTTTTGTCGGACAAAAGGGTATCTCAGGATTTGGCGAAATAGAACAGGTATTTACATTTCACTGATCTCCTAACTTTTAGTTATTTCATGTGATGTAATGCTATCAGAATAGAACTGCTAGTCTGACACTGGCATTTTGAGACAAAGGTACTGTTATGTCCTTCAACCACAGGACCAATCTGTCGAGGACTAATATGACTGAAATAGGCATATGTGACCCGCCATGACAAAATGAGTCGGAAGTCGCACAATGCAGAACGCTGCAAATCGCTTCTAAAGGTGTTTAGCCTTCAAATTATTGATTTTGTGAATTTTACATTTTTGGAATCTACATTATATAATACATCAATAAAATATTAAATTGTAATTTATTCTGTTGTTTTTAATGTGTTATTGATACAAAATAAATGACCTATAAGATATAAAACCTCTCTACGAAATCGTTTTTGTACGATTTTCAAGCGCGTTGACTGTGTCCATCTGGCGAAAGATATCAAGGTTGTAATACATTGTTGGAAAGCTTAATCATAGCTCTATGGCATGAATAAATTATTTATTCGACCTGACCTTACTAATTAACCAATAAGATGCTTTCTTCATGAGCCTTAAACTGGATCAGGGTAAACAAATTTAAATACCCAGGCTAGCAACCGTGATCACGTGATTAAATTGCGCAAGGCTATTGGACAGTTTATAGGTCGCGCGTGCGCACATAGCCTAGGACGTTTTTGTTTTCAAGTACCAGGAGGCGTGGTTTGATATTATTCCTCTGTAAAAAATAATAATGTCAGCAGGAAAGGAAAAAGAAATCGCTGATGCGTTAAATACGGCATTGAAATGCAATTTACACGGCGCAATAGGTTCAGGTACACTAACGGAATTAATCAATGACTACTTCTGCACGCCATACGAGCGTGAAGACGGAGAGCATTCTGATGGTTCGTCCGGTTCTGAATCGGATTTTGACGGTGGCGATGATGGAACCATGGCCATAGTTTCTGGTTTGGTTGAAGACACTGAACTCTTCAATGATTCACCAATAGTTTCTGTCGATGAAGTCAGCAACATAGTGATGGGGGATGTTGTGAATTGTGTAATGTGCATGGACGATGACGATGAAATGGATCGAGTCAGAGCATTTTCTTGTGGCTGCAATAGACTCTGTTGTAACCAACTGACCCAGGAATTCATCCTTAGAAGACGGCTCGACATGAAAGAACTAAGTGAAGGTACAATTCTACTTATAATGATTGCATTACTTTAGCTTGTTCCCACCATGGTTCCAGAATTTGGTTGTGGTAATAATTTGTGGGTAGCCAGTTAGAAAGGCAACTATCATGGGAAAAATTTGCGGCATGCCTTACTGATGAAGAAACTTTTATCGGTCCTATGCCTTTACCGTTGCCATTCACCCTCTGGGAAAAGTTTTTTTAACAAGACATAATAATCATAAATTGAAACATGACAAAGATTTAGATGTTTCTTACTATTTTTACAGCTGAAAAAGATCTCCTGAAAAGTTTAGACCAGTTACCGAGCGGTGATGGCCCTCTACCACTGAAACTACCTGGATTGCTGTTAACTCGACAATGGTATCTGTACCAGAAGATTAGTCAGTTAGTTTGAGATGATGCACAAGATATGACCTGCGCAAAACCAATGACAGCTGCAGAAGATAAAGCTGCTGAAGACCAAGAAGAAATGGATGAACCTTATCCTTCACAGAAACCAAACGGGCACAAGAGAGCCAATCAGGAAACAAGAAAGCAAACCAAAACACCAACCAGGAGCAAACGAGGGCATAATAAATAGAATTTTTTCTTATCAACTTTTGTGATTAATTGATTGTTGTTCTTTAGAGAATTTAAGATTTAGGTTTGCATTTTGGTAGAAAAACTAGAAAATCATAATCTTCGGCGATTTCATAATTTTTCTCAAGAACGCTTGTGATTTGCAACTTGAATAATTTTTTTATTTTGCAGCTTTTTTATCTTATATTTGACAGGAATACCTGCCTAGCTTACTAGTTTATGTATGCCAGGTTTAATTAAACTGTGAAGAATGTAACCAACAATTTGACATGAGAAACTGATGTACTAGGATTTAACCTGAGAAACAAAGAATATTCACCGCTGTCACATTCTTCACAGAAAATGTGTTCTTTGTATCTCGAATAACTTTTTTATCTTTTAGAATTTTGTACTCCTGTTTGGCAGGTCTATTTGTCAATGTCAGTGGTCCATGTGGGCCAATTTTCATGTAATTTGGTTGACTCAAACCTATGGTTGCTAAGGCCAACCTGATATGCATCAGATAAATTTAGAAAATCTTGTTTTCCCGAAAATAAATATTGCACAGGATGAAAGTTTAGAAAATTAATAACTCCTCAAGCACTCGGTCGATTTCGATAAGTGATAGCTCATTTTAAAGGTAATTGAACATAGAATAATGTGGAATATATAACTCAAAATGTTCAAAAATGGCTTAGAGACTCATTTTGTCATGGCTGGTCACATATAATAAATGACTGATTACCTTAGCTTTGCTCACTTTATGCCTTACCTGGTATCTTGTACCTTATCTTACTTTACCATACCTTTCTGTACCTTACCCTACATTACTTTACCTTACCTTTGTCGGTCAGTAATCGAGTTCCTTACTTAACCTAGCTTACTTCACCTTACTGTACCTTGCCTTATTGTACCTTAGCTTACATTACTTACCTTATCTTACCATAAGATAAAGTAAGTAATGTAAGGTAAAGTATATTACATTACCTTCTTTTATGTTACCTTGCCTTATTTACCTTATCTTACCTTACCTTAACATACCTTAACATACCTTATGTCTTACCTTGTCTTATTGTACCTTATGTACTTACCTTTCATTACAATACCTAGTCTTACCTTACCATGCGATGTAACGAATAGTGCTGGTAAGTGCTGAGTGACGTTTGTTGTGTTAATGTCTTTTCAGGTGGAGTCTTCAGGTAAAAAGTGGCCAGCACCAATTGACAAACGACTCTGCGTGCCTATCCGCCGTAAGAATCATTCTGATCTAATTACCAGTAATTTAGTTTTACCTTGAATGTAATTAGGCAGCACAGAGGTACATTACAAGTGACAGTAATTACAAGACATTACAAGTTACAGTATGCTGTTGTAACTTTTATTGTATCTGACTGTGTTGCAATGGATTGCCATAGCTTAAATTTGGCTAGGCTTGACTTGACTAGACTAGCTTAGATTAGATCAGATTAGATTAATGAGAAATCTAGAGAAATTAGAATTTTATATTACATTACATGATTTTAAGTGACTGTCTTTTTCCTGCTGGCAGTGAAAGGCAGTCAGATCAAACCAGATCCAATTGCCACAAAGAACGACAGGCGACAGGAGTTCTGCAAACAGTATGATGGCTATGGAGAATTCTGTGATAGTAGGTTTTGCATTTTCTGCTAACTGTACATGCCGAATTACTTGGCACAGCGGCTAGAGAGTTGATAATAATAATGCGAATCTTCTGCAAGTACTTGCTATGTTATTTTTGAAAGAAGAATAGCTTTGTAACTTACACTTCTTAATTTTGAAACTGTGTTTATTTCATGAGTTTTCCATAGAATCGAAGTATGGCTAATAATTTATAATAATGATAGTGATAACGGTAACAAATTGCAATACTAATAAAGGAAATGAGAGAAACTAGCTGTCTCTTCCAGCATCTCGCGATTGTAATCTAGCGCTTTAACTACTTTTCACAGTAACTTTCACTGCCTGACTTTGACAAGTATAGCCATTCCAGATGCATTCTCTTCTCTCGGATTGATTTTGCATGACCCTTGGGTGCCTAACACAAAGTAATAATAATGAGTTGTGTTACATTACAAAATGTTACATTATAGAATGTTGGTTGTTTTTTACTTGCAGGTACAAGGGTCAATGAGCTGCTGACACCAGCACCATTGAGTGATAAAACTCTGGAAAACCACGCCATATTTCAGATTCCAATTTTGGTTGTACCTGGTAAGAGACATACACTGTAGGCTGCTGGTCCTGTAGGTAATCGGCAGTGCTGTAACCGTTTGGCTACCATGACCCAGTATTTAGTGTGTACTACATACTAGTTAGAAAAGTGAAGGTCCATCAAGGCTCTAGACTGGAAACGAGTTTGGTTAATCATATTGTTTTAATAAGCAATTTTGACTTGCGTTAGACAACGATTTTTTAAGCTAAAGTGTCTCGGCATAGGCAAATCCATGATGACTTCTAGGGCATGCTGAGAAAAATATAGGCACTTGTTGCAAATGGTGACATCTACCAAATAAGCAACAATATTATATAGTTGCACATGTTATAATGCCCTCTAAGTATGTATCTATGTATCTGAAAATTTATATAACACCCTTAAAGTACCTTACAAAGGTTCATAAGCAAATCCTTAAGCAAATAATGCTCCTTGCTCTAGTTTTAGTTATGAACAAACATGTTTGTTATGACATCTAATTTTGCAAAGGTTGGTCTGTTTAAAAAGGTCTGAATTTCAATGCCTTACGGATGCAACTGGAGACGCTTCTGATGAATCCTGGGATGCATCCAGAAATGGTGATGGTAGGAATCAACAAATTCAGACTATGCAAAATCGTTCTTACTTTGTCATGTATGTCTGTATTTATGCATCAAAGCATTTTTGTAGCACCTTTTAAGAAACTTCCAAAATGCTACTTACAAAGCTGTCGAAATCATCTGACCAGGTGAGTCTTAAGGTAAACGGAAGATGCATGTTGAGTGGAATCACATGAGGTAGTAGATGTATTTGATTTTACCAAGAGGAAGGCATGACACATGAGGTACCCCAGTGAGCTCACGTAGATATGATGTCTTATGACCAATTTGTGATTAAATATCTTCTAGTCAGATCTCCTTCAGAAATTCTGAGGTTGAACAATGTTCAATCAACTCTGACACTTGAAAAACAAATTCTCCTCACATAGAGATGTATAAATGCTGAATTATTTTCATTAGAAATTCTGTTTATAATATTTTCCGATGACTTGTACGATGCTGAAGTCAGTTAAGTATGAATTACCCCACTGGTAAATGAGTTTTTTCAAAGTGGTGCTATATGAATGATCTAGTTTGTTAACATTTATGAAACTGATCCAGTTGTAGGAAACAAGGAAATTGTCAGTTTCACATGTGTGATAAGTTTCTTGATCAAGATGTGAGTTGTCTTGAATGAATGTTGTTTACTTGCAATGGCATAATGGTTTTGCTCTTGCCATGTAATGCAGACCATTTGGGTTTGAGTCTCCTTCTCTGAGATCTTTCCTGTGAAGGGACCGTGAGCAAGTCCTTCATGTGCAACTGCTTCACTCCATCATATAATGGCCTTATATAAATAGAGGAAGTAAATGATGTTTTTTGCTGCTGAAGGTCATGCATGATGAGAATTTTCTGGAGCCTGGAGCTCTGGCGGAACTCTTCAACTTTAAAACTAAGAAGCTTCCAAGCAGCACGAAATACGTCCGTATGTTTCATTCAAAGCATTTATACCATGCCCCTTGAATATATATTCAAAGGAATTTCCATGTGTTGAATGCTGTAAGGTTACTGGATATTTATATGATGCCTTTAAACAGCCTAGTTGGGATGTAATTTGTCAAATTTGTCATATGATCAGTTTGATCATCTTCAAATAGTCTATTAATAGTTTCCTTAGATAATTTCCTGCTATGCCATACTTAGGCTGCAATGCTGGATTTCAACTGGGCTGACTCTTGATTTTGGCTTATGCTTGGTGTTGTCATTGACTGGTGCCTGTTGCTTGCTTATAGTGGTTCAAGGCCAGTTATTCGATTAGAACCGATTAGAATCTGATACATATTTCAAACATGGGTAATCGATTTCTTGATTAGAACTGATTAGAATCTGATACATATTTCAAACATGGGTAATCGATTTGTTAAGTCAGGAAAGGTGGATCTGATTTAATCATATTATTTTTTGCCTTTGAGTAGAAATCCAGTTCTTTGGGATTTGCATCTGTTTTAGTTTTAATTTGTTTGGACATTTTGGCAGATCTGTTTCACAAGGCATTGGAGACCATCTGGGAAATTTATCCCAAGACAGTAGGTTGCCTTCCTCCATTCTTATTTTCATCTCATGCGCTGAAATGTAATATAAAATAATGCAAAATCATCTGATAATTTTCTTCCAGAGTAGAGAGAAGGATTAACACTGACTTTAGGTCTTGTTTCATGCTTGTTTCCACTGGAAAGGGGTTTATGATTTCATGTGTAATGTTACTGGATATTTGTTTTGAGCTGTATAAATGAGTTTCAGAAAACCTGTGGTTGTGTGATACAAATGCTTTTTCAGATTCCCTGAATTTGCACATATTTTATCCACCAGGCAGCCGTGTACATTACAAGTTTGAGATGCCATAGAAATACGTTATAGAAATGTTCGGTTAAATTACATTAGAACTGTTTGCTTTGTCTGTGTATGGATTGTTTTGCTGTGTAATGTAGCATGATATGTATGTAAGGTCGTGTATTGGAGGGCACGGTGATCTGTTCGGTAGCATGCTTGCTCTGTAATCCAACGATTGGGGGTTTGAGGCAGCTGAGCAGCTCCATGTAATGACCCTGAACAAGTTATGTGCATTTTCTTGCATCTCAGGTTCAGGTTTATTGATCTTGTTTGCATATTAAGTGCGATAAATAAATGAATTAATTCAGTGAAATTAAAAACTCACTTAAATTAAATGCTTTAGAAATATATCGTGGTGCTTGAAGAGGAGGTCATTCCGACCCAGGATTTTCTCAGCTTCCATGCACAGTGTCTTTCCGTCTTGGAGTTAGATGAAACCATCATTGGAGTTTCTGCCTGGAATGAAAATGGTTTTTTTTATACAGATCTCTATTATGCAGTGACAGTGCAGAAATGCTAATATAGTCTCAATAACATGGTATCTTATAGGGTAACTAGGAGCATGTATTGTGGGAAAAACTGTCTTTTTGGATTTAACATGAGTTTGATGTCTGTATTTGCCCATAATTAGATTAGATTAGATTATTGTATACCTTATCTACTTACAGTAGTAAAATTTCCCATATTGCTTGATGCAATTATTATGCAGGCAGTCAATTAATGTGAAGCTTCTCTACCATTTTTACCATGGTTGAAATGAACAAGTTTGGGAGCAGTTATAACAATAAGAGACTTTGATTTTAAGTTAATTGGTTTTAGCTGATGTGGAACAAATCTGTGATGGTTTTGAACAATGAAAACCATTTGTTTTTGCAGGATATGAGAAGGTGTCAACCATTCCATACCTTGCCTATAGAACAAAGACATTTCCAGGTCTCGGATTTCTACTGCGGAAGGATTTCTATGACAAGGAGATGAAAGGAAAACTGGAAGTCTGCTGTGAAAATAGGTGCATTCTTCTGCTGCTACGTCTGCTAAAATGGCTGTCTATATAAATTCCCAGTTACACTACATCCATTACGTTACTTAACAGTACGTTATTATATTACATGACTTTACATTATAATTTGGAAAAAGTGATATGACAAGTGTGTTTGAAACCAATTTTGCATATTTCTGTCAGTGGCAGTGACCTGAAATGGTTCTGAAGCACATTTTTGTGGGCCATTTTGTTTATAGCAAACCAGAAAATGGGTTAGACTTTAGCTCTTACTTTCTTGTGTTCAGGTTGGAAAATGTTGCAAAATTTTTTGGCAGATGTTACATTGAGTTCTGCTTTTTCCATTTGCAGATGTAGCTGGATATTTAATTTATTTGGCACATTTTTAGAGCCTCTCAAAAGGGTTTTGTTTAGGTCTGGGTTTTATGAACATCTTCCTTTGTTCAGGACGTGGAATGGTTGGATGGGCAACAGAAAGGACGAACTTGAAATGATTGTTCCAGATGTATCACGAGTTTATCGACGCCCCTATGAAGGCTCTACTGGCCAACTCAACCTCCTCCAGGAACTTCTCAATCGACCACGGGCCACCAATCTGTAAGTGGCGCCCTCTGTATCGTGTAACTAGTTTGCTGAATTTTTGTGTGTTATAGTCTAGTGGTTAGCTTACTGGACTATGAACTCAGAGGTCAGGGGTTCAAGTTCCTCCTACAGTAGAAAGACATTTCCACATTTCTGTTCCACTGACACTTCCTAGTGAACTCAGCTGTGAAAAAAATGAGTACACCGACTGTACATTGCTGGGATGATCAGAGCCCTTGTATGCATTGGCTAAGAGAATGGAGTCAGAAAGACTTCACTCATGTCTGCTGATAAGAGTTAGGTTGGAGGACTGCCATTCTTTTTTATGTAACACTGCTAATGTGACTGGAAAACCGATTTTGTTTATCTGTTTCTTTTTTCTAAACAACACCACTATCTGAGGACATCAGTTTGTGGTGCTAAGCTGTTGTGCATTATGCATTTGCTTAAAGTTTAAATAACGGAATATCTTTTCTGTATAATCTGTGACTTCAGAGTAACATAATAGCAAGTGTGTGGTGGAAATTAAACTGAACTGATCGAAACTTTATTGATCACCAACATGTTAAAGGCAGTACATGCAATCCCACAAGCCCAACCTTGTGTATCAAATGGAAAACTCAGAAAGAACCAGGGTGGTCCTACTGTTTGGAGTTGTGATGTGTCAAAGTCACACAATGTTATTAGTGTATTTGTTACATAGTAACATTTATTAATGCATTGCTTTGAGGAGTTTCTGTAGAAGTGTA
Organism: Norana najaformis; assembly: GCA_964023275.1. NCBI lineage: Eukaryota > Metazoa > Annelida > Clitellata > Crassiclitellata > Hormogastridae > Norana > Norana najaformis. The sequence goes on along the minus strand of OZ029916.1, from coordinate 31,699,717 downwards.
CAAACAAGTGCTTCACCTGTACATTTTTACCTTGTTGTGATCGTATGGATGTGAATAGACATAAATAAGCAGACAGTGTTTTCTTTTCTAAGTGACATGACAGCGAAACTTGTGGGAGTGGACGAACTGGTGAGAGACAAATATGAGGAGCAGCTGACCCGACTGATTTCGTCCTCCCAGGCGCTCCATACATCAAACGTCGATGACTGCTTTTCTGGAAATGGCTTAGGATTCTATGTCCCAGAGACAACGGGGTTTGTATTTGCTGGAGACCTGCCATTTGCTTTGGTTAATTTCTTGTACATAGGCAGATCCTTACCCACATAGAGCCACTTTAATTGGCCCTATCACTGGCCCACATCGTCATCTATTCAGTAGCCTGAGTCTGCAATCCAATGAATGAGGGTTCAAGTTTGCCGCACGCACTTTGGGTAACGATCCTGGACAAGTTGCTGGTGCACACTTGAATTCAGATTTACTGACCTGCATGTATTAAGTGCAATAAATAAATAAATAGGCTGCTGGTGTTTGGTGTGACCCTAATGGAATTGTGTGGTCCATGTGGAACTGTAGCTAATTGGTTTGAGTGCTTGCCTTGCAATGCGGAACTTGCAGGTTCGAGTCTCCCTTGAGGTGGTTACTGTGCAGGGGCCTTGAGCTGTTCAGTGCATTTGACTGACATTTAGTCATTAGATAATATGCTCAAGTAATACAGAAATTGTAACGAACATGGCTGTCAGGATATCTCATTGCTTCTGAGAGCCTGTATTTTTGGGAGACCTATCAGTTTTATTTCTTAGACACTGGATCCTCCTTGAAGTGTTTATGTGTTTGAGAGCCACATCACTTACTGTATTGCAGCAAAAGAAATGTTCCGTTCATTTTCAGTTGGCATATGTATGATACATGTATTTGTGTATGTATCTGGTTATTTATATAGTGGCTTTTGAAAACCTCGCAAAGGCATTATGTAATGCTGCTGTTGCTCTGTTGCTAAACTAGAAATTAGGGCTGGGTCTAGAATAAGCTTTAGATTTTATTAAGCTGCTTTTTCACTCCGTGATTTTTTATTTTGCTGACTGTAAAGTGGTTTTGTGCCAACAAGTTCAAATCAAGGGTACTTTACAATGCAAAGGAATTAATATATGAATTGTTAATCATTCACCACATTCATTAATATTCCTGTGATAAATGATTAATATTGATTCATTTGCTGAGGTTATTTGGAAGTTTATGATTATTTGTGTGGTGCATGATTAATTATTCATATAGTACACAATTAATTATTCACTTGGTACATGGATTATTCATGTGGTTTGGGATTAATAATTAATTATTAGTTTGTTTTGGAACAGGAAATCTTTCAGCATCTACTTTGAACAAGAGAGTGCCAGTGATGAGCGCCTTTTGTCTTCGCTCTGCAAATGCTTTGGTTTGTTCCACGCTAAAGGTCACACGGTACGAGGCACTCATCATGGCCTCATACGGTATGAAACTTCTCTTGTAATGTGTCCTTTTTGTCCTGTTTTGTATCCTTTTGCCTTATATTTGTGTATGTATGCATGTATTTATGTATCAGAGCTCTTTTAAGAACTGTACAAAGGTGCTGCAACATGGCTATCTAACAGATCTTAGAAGGAGCATCTTAAGATAAATAGAGAATGTTTCTCGAGCTGTTTGGGGTGGAAGAGTTCGAATTTTCAGAGAAAGATTGTTCCAGAAGTTTGAATTTAGTTCTGTCCCAAACTGGGAACCATTACCGCTTCTCTCTTATATAGTTTGAAATATGTGAGAATTTTGGGAAGTTGGCTACGATCCGGGCAGTGCAGTTGAGGACAGACTGAAGCTGATGAATTTAGAACGCCTGCCTTCCTGCAAGGACTGCCTTACTGTATTCCAACTGCATCATGATGAAGGAATGATCTAGTCATGCACTCATGCTACTGTGCACAGCTTAGATGAAACACTGATGCTCGGACCATATTTTACCAAACTTTTGACACTTCTAGTTTTGTTTTGTTTTGTGTGCCTTGTCCTGTTCTGCCCTGTCCTACCTTGTCTTGCCTTTTATATATGTATGTACCAATATGTAAACATTTATATAGCACCTTCAGGGAACTCAAGAACTCTTTTGGGAGGTCCAGGTACAATCTTGTTTCCTTTGTATCTTGTGTTTTCTTGTCCTGTTCAACCTTGTCTTCTATTGTCTTGTCTTAACTCACTTAACTTACCTCAACTCAAAGTATTGCTATTGTAACCTAAGGTGTTGATAAGTAACGATGTGTTGTTTATTTAAGTCATTTAGTTTTAACATTTGAGTGGAAAGTTGATGTTTGAGAAACTAATGATTTTGCACAACTTTTACAAGGTTAGAAACCATGAAGGTTTTAGAAGCTATGACAACCTGATTTTAGCAATTGTGATACTTAGACATGTTATTGTCATGTTATGTCTGTATTCATATAGCATTGCTATTATTTATTAGGGATAGCTATTCTCATCATTGTTGTGTATTATCTACCATTTATTATGATTATTATTATTGTTATTATTATTATTACAAGAAATAATCATTGGTTGATGTCGCTAAGGGAATTTGTGTTGGGGACTTGCTCAGCAAATTATCACTGGCTCACACAAAGTGAGCCTCTAAGGCAATCAGGTTTATGATATCAGTCAAAAAGTTGTTTGTTCATCGTAACATTGCTTGATCTTAAAGTTACGCAAAGTGTATAAAGTCTAGTTTCTATGACTACCTTGTACTAGTAGAAATTAAAGTGTTATCTAAATATTTGTAGGTTTAGTTACCGAGGCAACTTGATGTTTCTGGTGGGTTCTTCAACTGTTTACTACCGGCGCAAACCAGACAATTATGAGCCGGTGCTGATAAAGCATCTGCCACGAACGTAGTAACTGCTGAGCCGGGTGCCGTAGTGACCACTGTCATGTTTACTGAAGTGCACAGCACAATCCAGATGGTGAAGCAGTGAAAAATAAATTCATGAGGTGCTTGATTTAATTTAATGACCTTAATTATATATGTTTATTAGTGAATTTTAAAATCCAGTAATTTTTCTCATATTTTTGCTAATATTCAGAACATTGGTGTAGCAAAGGTGTCTGGAACCCAGGAATAGTACAGATTTGTGTCCCATCTCCCACGTCTTGCCTGCTTTATTCTTTTTTTGTTTATTTAAATCATGCTGGAAAAGTGTGACCTAGTCACCATTTTGAAACAAGGGTATTGATTGGGGTGGAAGCTTTTGAGGCTTTCAGTGCTGGCTTTTGAAACTGAAACTGTTTTTTGATGTGTTTGTTTGGCACGGAAGATATGGTATAGTTAGGTAATTACACACTAAGGTATGGTAAGGATAGGTGATTGCTCAGTAAGGTATGGTTAGGTTAGGTAGTTGCTCATTTAATTCAGGTCTATTGACACAATAGTCTTCAGAGGCTTAAGCAATCCTTTGGCTCAAGTACAAATGCAACAACAGTATTCCAAAAACAGGAAAGCCTTTCCTTGTTAGTTGCATAGCTCAACGAGTTTTCAATTTCACAAGTAGCTTTGTATTCAGATCCCCAGATGAAGTGTTTAAAGCCTACACATTAACAGTTGTTAAAGATGCTACACAGTGTAACTAAGTTTGCCAGACAAATTTAGATTGTTTCTTTTTTTGAACAAAAGCAGAACTTTGTGTTATTGATCTTTCTTTGTGTGTTCTGAGAAACTGTATTGTATTGTAACAGTATTGGAAAACCCTTAGGAGGGTCAGCATCTGATCAAAGGTGTTTCTAGGGTCAAAATCTGTTGTTTGTTTGAGAAATTTATGTAGAGAGTTGTCAGACTTTTGCTCAGCCTTGGAGTAGGTGTTTATGTGTGGAAAGAAATTTGGGTTGAACATCTTACATTTTGAGAAATTGTGTGAAGAGATGTCAGAGTTTTGCAAAGCATTATGGTGGTGTGTAGTACTGTGTATTTAACCAAAGATATTTGTAATGTAAAATTTGTTGAGAAATTCGTTTGTGATTTTATATAGGTTGGGCAGACTTTAACTGAAGCTTGAAGATGGTGCATATTTGTGTAAACAAATTTGTTTGAAATCTTGTTTACTGTTTATGTTAAGAAATTATCTAAAAGGCACCTCGTAAAAGTGATCTCAGAGTATATCAGATTTTCAAAGTGCCTATTTATTTAATTTCAAATTGATATTTCTTTACTGTCTGTGAAATATCAGAGCCAAATGCTGCGCCTGAAACTGAGTCTTTGTTAATTGAAGTGTTGAATAAATTGTTTGAGATCCTGTTACCAGTTGATGTTTCAAGAAACCTTGATTTTTTGTGATGAACTCATTCCTCATCTGATGTATCATATAAAAGAAATAATGCTGTGTTGGCAGTGTTGATAAAGTATGATAAAATAAAGTGCAGTGAGGTAAGGTGAAGTATGATGAGGTAAGATAAGATCTTCTTGGATAAGGTAAGATAAGAATTTTATGATAAGGTGCAGATACAACATGGAGTTCCTGATGAATGACTTAAGCCGCTAATGACAATATACCAACATACAATATATATTAACATAAGATATTTGGTAGTGCACTGGATCTGCTGAGCATACTCTGTGTATCAACCGAGAAGTTGCTTGCTCCCACTTGTCGTTCACCTCAGATTCAGACTTACTGACCATGCGTGCATAATAAGTGCAATAAATAAGTAAACTAATTGAAGCAATAACATAACTGTGCAATAATGGTGTCATTGGTGAAATATAAAGGGAACAGAATGTCATGTGAATTTGGCTGCCAAATTTCTAACAAATTCTGATGCTTGAAAACTGGATTACAAGTCAGTGAACACTAGGTACCATTTTGTCTAATGGTGCAGTAAAGTAATTGTGCTAATGCACTAACAGCTCAATACTCAGGCTTGCATTAGGTAATGTTTTGTTTCAGTTTAAACATGTAGCAAATCAACAGTGTCTTATGTCATTCGTGACATAAGACATTGTTGATTTGCTACATGTTTAAACTGAAACAAAACATTACCTAATGCAAGTTAACTGAATCAAAAACTGCTGAATCTAATAATATTTTAATATAGCTGTTTTCCACTTAAAGTAACTTTCAACAGGACAGAATTGTAAATGTGGAAGTGCACACGAATGTGCTACTCATAAAAATAAAATTACTAGATTACCACTGGGTAGCATTCTACCATGGGTGCACACAGAAATGTTTGCAGGGGTAAAACACGAAACCCAGACATGTCATCATGGCCTGATATGGGCCAGCAATGTTCAGATGTGAATTCCAGGATGGGCAAGTACCCCAATCTTGCCCCTATGTGCGGACACCATGTATTTTACCATTGTGATTTTAAGCTAGTACACTGAATGTAAATGAGTAATGTTTTTCAGTCAATAGGGCCACATCAGTTGCCCAGCAAAAGGAACTGAAGGCTGCCTTGTGATCAGACTGTGAGTTTTGAGTAACACTGAGTCCAGATTGAACAAATGAGACGTCAGATCAAAGGGCAATGTGGAAAATATTTTAGATCAGACCAACTCTGCACAGTTCAGAGTCATGTCAGAAGATTTAAGCAATCAGAATTTTTCTAGGACATCGGTGTGATTTCTTATTCACAATTATTTGTTGTGAAAATGTTCTTTGTAGGTAATGTGGATTCTGTGCTTACCAAGTATGCTAAAGCTGAGAAGACTGCCTAATGTCCTTCTCATGCACATTGTTGGGTTTGGCACCATTCTCGGAATGGGTTTGAGGTACTGCATTTGCTCTCAGATGTTGAATGCTCCATATTTTGTGGTTGTCTCGTCGGTGCACTCGAGTTAGTGTTCTTGTTATGTTGTTTAATGTAATGTAGTGTACATATATGTATTTGAACATTTATATAATGCCCTTGGAACCCCTGAAAAGCACTGTGAACATCATGGCTCTCTGGTATATGGTAAGAGGTTCAACTTATCATATGCTAAAACGTTTCTGAGCCATGAGACAGACGGAGCTGTGCACGTTTGCTTAAGAAGATTGTTACAGATGGGTGGACCAGCGCAAAAATTCTGTGCACGAGTTGATGCTTGAAATCAAGTGACCTGAAAATATGCACGACATAATGTTAAGTTGATTGTTGAATGGGATTTGATGTTTAATGCATTTATTTGCATTAAATAAACTTGTATAAATTGTGGACATGTATGTTGCTTTGTTGCAACAGTCAGTGTGACATTACTCTCATACAAGATGTTGTAGTGTGCTGACAAGATGTACTGGTTGATAAATAAATAAAAACAATAGATAAGCTAATTGTAGTGCAAAGTGATGTAGTAGGAGTTAACATGGTAAGAGATTTTTGTTGCATGTTATTTCAATCTCACCTTTTGAAAAATCTCAGCTGCTAGCAAACTGAATTCGAAAGCAAATGGTTTTGTAAATTGGCAATTCTCTGTAATAAATTCTAGCTTTTTTTGCCTTAGAAGTTGCTGTTTGAATTTTGATGAAATGGAAAAATGTAATGAAATGTAACAGGAGTTTATGTAACTTACGAGAATGTTATGGGATACATACATACATATGTGCTCCTGGGCTTATTGGATCTTTTGGCTGAAGCACAAACACGATAGCAGCAGTCCAACAAGAAAACCTTTACTTCTGCATTGCATGACTTGACAACGAATTGTGCTTTTCATATGATGAATGAGATTCAAATCCTGGACACAAGGAAAGGAAGACACATTAACCCTTGCCTACATCTTTTCAAAGGTGCTTTTGTGTTGAGGAGTATCCTTGTAGTGGACTATATAAATTAATCTTTATGAAATGGTGGAGGACAATAATTATTCGTCATAAATGTCACAACTGTGATCTAAGTAGGTGCTTTGGTTCTAAATTCTTTGTTAATTAGTGTAAGAACTGTTTCAATTTAGGCAAGGGCAGAAAATCTGTTGACTGTGGCCCTGCCTGTCTGCCTGCCTGTCAGTCTGTGTGCGTCTCTTATTCTCTTTTATTTGGTTTCTCTGGTGTACAGTTTCTCTTTGTCTCTAGTTCCTGCATGACTGTTATCCTGTCGGTGGCTTTTGAGTGTCATTTCTTCACTTTCGTGCCTATGTATATCTACCTGTTCAGTCTGTATCAGTCATTTCTCTGACTGTGTTTGTCTGTCTGTCTCACCTGTGTATTGTATGTCACTGTCTGTTTGCATTCATGTCCTTTTGTCTTCATAATGACCCATATGTTGTTCTTTCTTTTGACAGGCAATGTCTTCGTTGTTGAAACTGTTGATAATTTTTATTTCTTGTGATATTTCATTGTTTGTAGTGAAAGTAAATATTGTCAAAATTGTAAACATTGTCATTCGCAGTTTTCTCTTTACACAGCACTCGGCTGTTTTCAGTGTAGGGCGCAAGCCTATACATGTCTGTATATGGGGGATGGAGTCCAGACAAGTGACCAAGTTCCCTTCACATTATACTGTAGGTGCAGTGGGCATATTCCTCTGGTGTCAATTTCCTCATGGCTTTAGAGTAGGACGACAGTCTAGTGGTTGGCGTGCTAAACTGTCTCAACCCAGCTTGGTCAGCTGGCATTCTTTCCACATAACCAAACCATCGGAGTCTACCAAATGGCATTATCCAAAAGAGATCATAATCGTAAACTTGAGATTTCTACACTGCCCAAAGAAAGCTAAGTCACGGTAAACAGACTATGTACAGGCGCTTAGTCAAAACAAAATCGATAGGCAGGAAGTCAGATTCGATTCCAGGTCAGGATCCAAGGTCAAGGGTCAGGCTGGCAGTTAGACGGCTACGGTGTATGGTGTTTGGAATTGGAGCGGTGAGATAGGTAAGAGGAAGAATACGGGCTGCATTTGTGGAAGAGGAGTGTTTGTTTTTAGTGAAAGACCTGCGCAGACATTGCAAGATGTGAAGTGTTGGCGAGATCGTAGTTTGGGTCAGATAATTTTCGTAATTATGGCAGGAGTTTATATTCTGCATATCCAAGAACTCTTATTTCTTCATCGTAATCGTACTCTCGAGATTTCTAGAGCGCCCAACGAAAGCTAAGTCGCGGGAACCAGCTTATTTACAGGCGCTCAGTCAAAACAAAATCGCTAGGCAAAAGGGTTCGGTCCCAGGTCAAGATCCAGGAGTCAGGCAGTCATATCCAGTTTCTATATTTTTTGTAATGCTAATTTAATTTCTACATCCCCAAACTAAATACACCAGTGAATATGTCGGTATGCGATCAGAAGTGAGTAAATGTTTAATTATTACTAAGGCATAACTTCGAAAAAAACAGGTCTATTCATCATTTGTCACAAAACACACAAAGGTAAATGTTGTCCTCTACGAAACATCACGTGATCATCCGAATGACGATTATTGCAGACATTTTCATTCTGGATCTTTCTTGGTTTAATTTAGCCTGACAGTTCTGGGATAATTTCTTAATTCCACCCACAAAACTAACAAAATACGACAAACGGAGGCGGTTGTTTCTATATCGACGATTTCTCCCGAAATGGGGAGTGCCGTTTCAGGGATACAAGGCCTGTTACTTTTCTTTACTTGACTCGGATTGATGTTACGGCAAGAATTGATGTTACAGGCTCTGGTAAAATGTTCAGCTTGCATGTCAGACCGGGTTCATATGGGGTCTTCTTAGATCAGCCACTACTTTAGATTCGTAGAGGTATCATGCTTAGACATTTTTACCTGAGGCGAGAAGTGTGCCCATGTAGGATGACTTTAAAATCTCTGGCTTGCATGATTAGGCATCATTAACTTAATTCAACCTTATCTCGGCTCAATCAAAGACCCCACTTAGACTGGCGTAAGATACATAAGTTAAATATTGTGTAGAAGCTTAATGATAGGCCTATAGATTAGTGGTTCGAATCCCGTTGTGGGTTGCGAATTCAAATTGAAAGCTGATTCTTCTGCGACTGAGTTTTCGAAAGTCGTTTTACTTCTGATTCTCGCGTTTCCCCACGAACCCAGGTGCCGGTCTCTTCCCAGGGAATAGGTGGACCCTCTTGTCGGCCGCAGCCGGGGCTTCCGCAGCCCCCTGTAGGGTGTGGATTTCCCCGGGCTCCTTCTCTCCCGCGCCGAAGCGCTCGGCAGAAGGCATTGAAGAGTGATCTGCAAGGGGTCGCTTACCGACGAAGAGCCTTGATCTCTTGGCCGCCTCTTCCTCCGACAGCTCCACTTCCGTTGGAAGTGCAATCCAAGAATCCAGTTTTCCATCCTCCTCCTCCTCATCCTCATCTTCCGCTTCCGCCCTTTTTCCGACGAACAGCCGAGATCTCTTCTTTTCGTCTGCCTCCATTTCGCGCCTTTTCCCGACGAACAGTCGCGATCGCTTCTCAGCAGCGTTGCTCTGCTCGTCCCCCGCTCCCTCCGTCACCCACAGCTTCCACATCCGGCCTTCGTTGCTGTCTTCCACCTTCCCACCTCTTCCGTATTCATTCGGTGCATACCTCTTCTTCCTCGTCGTCCTCGACGGCTGGTTCGTGACACTCCTTTTCCCGACAAACCTTGGCGATGCTCTTCTGCCGACGAACAGGTGATTCCTCTTGACATCGAATGGGTCATCATTATCCTCCGACAGAAGGATCACTTCATCCTCGTCCGATGGGTCAACGTCGCTTATCCTCTTCCCAACGAACAGCCTTGACCTCTTCTCCGGCTGGACGAAGTCGAAGGACGCACCCTTCCGCGCTGGTTCCAAGTACAAATCTAAAGACAGTCCAGTCTTCGGTTCGGTTTTCGAACTTAACTCTTGAAAATGCCAAAGAAAGTTTGCGATAACTCAGATCTTTATTCAGACAGGGCAAGGTAAGATAAGGTGATATAAGATAAATTAGTTATGGTATACAATGGGGACAGTAAGATAAGTTAGTGTAAGATAAAGTGAAGTAAGCAGAAAGGGGATCGGTCAGACAAGCTAGGTAATGTGAGATAAGGTAAAGTATGTAGCGAAAAAGGACGGATAGGTAAGGTAGTATAAGACAAGGCAAAGCAGGTAGGGTTTAAGGTGGATAGATGCAATAAAATATACTAGGATAAGCTGAAGTAAGTAGGGCAACAGGGCGGATCCAAATGCCCCCCAACCGAAACTGAGGCTGATTTGTGTGCGCCCTTTAAGTGAGTTAACACTGCAGTTAATCATAATTATAGCCTGTGAATGTAAACGCTGCTAGAAGACTAGGAAATAAATTTTTATCGTAGATCGTTTCTTTATTTAGGGCCCTAGTAGGGTAAGATTAGGCCTATATAAGGTCAGGCAAAGTAGGCACTTTGCCGTACACGTACAAAACGGTGTTCTGATTGGTAAGAGGGCGCTGCGTCTGTAATCGAAATGCTGCGGGTTCGCGCCTGCTGAGTAGATTCCGTGTAACGACCCTGGGCAAGTTGTTGCAGTATACAGCAAGTCCTACGATGCGATGACCCCTTGTTTGAACCTTGGGGTTTAAGGGCCAACGTGCACAAAATTAGCGCCTAACTACACTCCACTCCATGCTACACTACACTATACTATACTACACTACAGTACACTACACTAAACTAAGCGAAGCTACAGATCACTACACACAACTACACTAGACTGATCACTACACACAACTACACTAAACTAAGCGAAGCTACAGATCACTACACACAACTACACTAAACTAAGCGAAGCTACAGATCACTACACACAACTACACTAAACTAAGCGAAGCTACAGATCACTACACACAACTACACTAAACTAAGCGAAGCTACAGATCACTACACACAACTACACTAAACTAAGCGAAGCTACAGATCACTACACACAACTACACTAAACTAAGCGAAGCTACAGATCACTACACACAACTACACTAAACTAAGCGAAGCTACAGATCACTACACACAACTACACTAAACTAAGCGAAGCTACAGATCACTACACACAACTACACTAAACTAAGCGAAGCTACAGATCACTACACACAACTACACTAAACTAAGCGAAGCTACAGATCACTACACACAACTACACTAAACTAAGCGAAGCTACAGATCACTACACACAACTACACTAAACTAAGCGAAGCTACAGATCACTACACACAACTACACTAAACTAAGCGAAGCTACAGATCACTACACACAACTACACTAAACTAAGCGAAGCTACAGATCACTACACACAACTACACTAGACTGCACTAGAGAAGACTATTTTTGACTGCAAGATTCGATGGCAAAGTGAGATCGAGTGAGAACTGACTGTAGATCTGTGGATAGGAGAATCGGCCGATGGATGAGACTCTTCCTTCGAAGGGTGCGCGATCCTCTTCCAGCTCTAGGCCGGAAACGAAAAGAACCTCCGTCGTCAGAACCACTGAGAGGACGAGGACCAGACGAAGAAGCAGTGACGAAGACATCCGGTCGTCTGTTTAAACTATACAGATGGTTTAGTAATGAGGTGGAAAGGCCTCAAGGCTTATAAATAGATACAGTAAATAATAATTTTATTTAAATAATACAACAATTACATAATAGTTTATAGTTGTTTCATACGCTTCAGTTCTTTTGCCAATATTTAACGATTTATTATAGTAATTCAATCTAATGAACGCTTCAGACAGGAGCACGCCACCGATGATGATGACAAATCTAATAAATAATTAAACCCTTTATTTCAACACCCCTTCCCTGCGATCTTAATTGCGGCCGCACGATCAAAAAGACGCCAGTGGTCGCTTTAGACCCGTGGCCTAAGTTTAAGGAGGTCCCGGATGGTATTTCGAAGCTGACACCGATGAATTTCCCACGTACAAGAGACGGTGATAACAGGTGTTTAGCACGGAGACAAGTAAGTAGTACGAAAGACAAGTATCGTCAGCCAAGCCACACCATAAGAAGCAATAATTAAAGCTTCTCGTGCGCTGCGTTGCTCTTATGAAGTGGAGACTACTGTGTTTCACGCATGTGAGCCAAGGCAACTTGGTTTCGTTTGGTTAGCAATTTATATTGTATATTTGTGTCCATGGGCAAACTTAGCGTATACAAATCGAAGTCTGGGTTCGGGCGAGTTACTATATATTAACGGGCTTCCGAAAATCATTGTCGGACTCGTGGATCTGATAATCTTATACCATAAGGAAGTGGGTCAGCCCCGGAGTGTGTGTTCAACAAGATGGACTGAGTCTCGGTAGTGAAGAGAGACTGGCCAGTACGCTCCCGGGAAAGTCGCTCTCTGGTTCAGAGACCGCCTCAACTGATCCGATTTCAGGGTCCGGGACCGCCCTGTTGAATGGTCACGAGACAGGCTGATTCCCGATAGGGGAAGATAAGAGGCTGTGCGAATATCGGGAAGGACACGTTTGTAACGAGTCAGTAAATAAATAAACAAGACTGTGTAAACGTAGGGTAACATTATGGAAGCATATCCATATCTCCAGGTACATCAGGGGGCTTTGCAGCTAAGCACGAGAGGTCCACGTGATAGCCAGATGGATGTCCACAGCTATACAATTGACTTCGGAGAATCAGAACCAAAAGGCACACGACAGCTGATGTCAGCTCGGGTCTTGGGTACTGACCGGCCCAGAAGGAATGCGCCCAGAGTTCAGAGGATTCAGGTAGAAAAGAGCTCGCAGACTGCACACAGTGGTCAGTCAGTCAATCCGCAGAGAAGACCAGAAGAGGAGGACTGCTCGGCCGTTCGACCAAGATGAAGGTGCAGACTGGGAGAACTGCATGTGAGTCTCGTCAGAGAGAGCAGTACATCGAGAAGCAGTCGGAGTTCAGACGTCATGCAGAAAGGTCGTAGCAGAATGTAGAGAAGATAGGCTAGCGTCTTCTGGCGCTACAGTAATCGTTATGGGTAGAGTAGTCTAAAGTTCGTCGCAGACTAAGTCCTTGCTCCGAAACTGAGCTAGAATCTCGCTCGCGTTACTACGAACACTGGTTGAAAGTGAATCTCTAATAAACGATGTAAAGGTACAATGCGAAACAGAATCTCAACGCTACCACAGTTGGTGGCAGAACCCAAAACTATGATAGATGGATGGATGGATGGATGGATGGATGGATGGACGGACGGACGGACGGAAGGATGGAATGCGACTTCCGCCGAATAATAATTAATATTTTTATAATTATTCAGCGATTGTAGCGCCTCTGGTGACGTTATCTGTCGCCGGCGGGCATTAATTTGTCATTAGAAGTTTAATGAAGCATATATCAAACAAAGGCGAAAATCGTAGAGGCCATTTATCTAACCCGATGACCTTCTTCTCTCTAGCCATCTCGATGCCTGGCCGCTTGTATGTCTGCCTGCTTTTATCTGCCTCTCTTGTCGCCTGTCCATCTGGCCTCCCTTCTGTCTGCTTCTCTTTGTCTGCCTGTCTGTCTGTTAGACAGTCTGTCTTTTTCTGACTGGCCGTCTTTGTCTGGTTGTCTGAATAGCTTAATACGCGAAAGTCCGTGCATGATTGTTCCATCCATCCATCCATCCATCCATCCATCCATCCATCCATCCATCCATCCATCCATCCATCCATCCACCCACCCACCCATCCATCCACCCACCCACCCACCCATCCATCCATCCATCCGAAAATGAACACATACATTTGCTCCAACAAACAGCTTAACAGTCAGAGGCCGGGTGAGAGAAGAACAAACAGCCAGAGGTGACATTGTGTGGAAGAGGCACAGAGAGAGAGACAGCCAGACAGAGAGACGACGAGAGGTGTAGAGGAAGATGGAGAGAAAGTTGAAGAAAGCTAGACAGATACAGTATTAGAGCTACGCAGAAAAAGAGACGGGAAACAGAGACTTAGTGAAAAAGAAATAAGGAGAGCAGGAGGATCGAGGGAGGAATGGAAGAAAGGAGGAAAGGAAGGAGGGAGAGAGACATAAGACATACATGCACAAAGAAAGACACGCACACAGGAACACAGATAAAGAAAGAGTGAGAGAAACAAGCGATCACAAAATCACAAAGACCTCCATTGACTCTGCTTGTCAGAGTGCGTCTGTCTACCCCCCACCCCCGAATCCTTTCCTTTGTAGATGCATACCGAATGTCCTTTCTCCATACCTCTTGGTCTGCCTTCATCTTCTCTCAAATCTAGCGCTAGATAAATATTCCTGCCTTTGATTGCATCATGAACCAGGCGCATGCTTGGCTGTCGTGCCTCAAGAACAACTTCTCCCTTTCTTGTGTGTTTTCTTATTCAAAGTCATGAAATGCCGCTATATAAATTGGCATCGTTGAATAATAGCACGCACATGGTCAATTAATTTCTCCTCATGCGTTTAAGTCATTATTTAGATGTCTTGCTAACAATTACTAATCGCTGTCTCTCTGCTTGTCTCTGTGCAACTGTCTGTCTGTCTTCCTGTGGCTCTGTCTGCGTGCATTTCTAAATATTTGACATTTAAAGCTTCATAGCACTGTTAATGGTTTTTTGGACAGAAAGATTCAAAAAGTTTCATATAAAAGAGCTATGTAAAGAGGACAGTTTTAGCTAAATATATTGCATAATTTTGCATACATATATAAATATACGCACACATGCACAACTGCACCTGCATAAAAATTTATAATACACCTATATATAAATAAACACACTGTGAACGAAAAAACCTTAAATTTCTGTTAAATTAGCTATCTAAGTATTTAAAGATTTCAATAAAACTAAGACCGTTTTAATCGTCACTATAATAGCAAATAAATTAAAAATTATACACAGTCCTTGTTAAAGATAACGTTGCAGTGACTTAATTTGTGAATAATACCCTTACAAAATGGCGATCAATCGGTAATTGATGCTGTTGTAAGTCTTTGAAGTGGGCGCCTTGAGACTTGTGTTGAGGCTAAAGGAGGACTTTTCGAAAATAAATTATAGTTAAATATAGTTAAATCAAATAAGTAGTCATTAAAATAAAATTCTTCTAGTTTGAATTAAATTTGGGTAATAATTTCCACTAGTTATTGGAATAATTCTGAGTACAGGAATTGTTTTTACGTTCGCAGTGTATATTTGTCTATACATTATTATACAGTAATTACGTATAGCCAAGTGGAACTCGAAATCTTTCGACTGAAAGCTATCACTTATATTATCAGACTTCATGAAGATGGATGGATGAATGGATGGATGGATGAATGGATGGATGGATGGAATGGATGGATGGATGGATGGATGGATGGATGGAAGTTGCGATTTGTAGGGAGGGAACTTACACTCACTGATAGGCTACAGACTATTCCTAAGCTCTGTATAATGCAGTTTCCGTCATTAATTGATTACATGCCCAAAGTTATTACCACGGCATGGATGAATTGATGGATGAATGGATTGCAATTGAAGCCTAATTATTACTTCTATTACTACTATTACTACTACCACTACTACCACTACCACTACCACTACTACCACTACTAGTAGTAGTGGTGGTGGTAGTAGTAGTAGTAATATTAATAACTTTTATTACGATTAAAATAATATAATTTGAAAAAATAAGAAGATTTATAGAGCGCCGTAGTACGGCCGAGGTCGAAAAAGGACGCTGTATAGTTATTCACTGACTACACCCACATTTCGGCGCAAGGGTTAGCATATACACTGCAAAAGCAATTAATTAACCAATCAAAATACAGACTTTGTTGTCATTTGTCAATAATGACATTTAATGTCACTTAGGCTAGAGTTGGCAGTGCTTTTGTGAGGTCCTTAAAATGCGCTATATAAATTTATAAGCTTTTACTAACTATTCATCCAGATTTCCATTAAGCACTGCTCTGTACTGCTGCGTGCTTGAGACGCTCAGAAATGGGCGCAGAATAAATGTTTTTAGGCATACATTACCAGTAAATGAATTTTCGTCCTATGTCCTTACCTGAAAGTTTCCTTATACGAGTTAAGTCCGGTAAATGTTTCTACACTCGAAGTCTAAGACTTTCGAGTAGTTTCTTCCGATCAAGCTAAACCGATCAATCAATCAAACGATCGATTGATTGATCGATCGTTCAGTCAGTGGATTCAACCAATCTATCAGATCGACGGCCTTTCTGGGAAACTCTTCACTCGAGTCTTGTTCCTGTTTTCCTGCCGACGGGAGTGGCGCTTGGAGACGGAAATGTTTCAGATGTTCCACTGAAGAAGAGTTCCTGTCGCCTGTCTTCATTTATAGTTGTTGGCGCCACGTATCGACACCACGGTTATTAGAAGCACGGGTTGCGCACTCCATCGAACATTGTTGGCACAAGGAGTCACGGTTTCCAAGCAGCACTAATGAAGTAAAGAGAACGAGCGAGTTGTTTATGTCCATAGGCTTTATACTCATTTTAAAAATTGACTGTAAACCCTGACCATGTTCATTTCCCCATGATTTATGGGCTGAAATCCCTCACTACGACGGCTCGGCTTGAAACAGAAGCCCCACTACTGTACGGATCATTTGCCAGCAGTAGAACAAGTGGCTTTCTGAAATATTGACTGAAAGACAGACAGACAGACAGACAGACAGACAGACAGACAGACAGACAGACAGACAGACAGACAGACAGACAGACTGACTGACTGACTGACTGACTGACTGACTGACTGACTGACTGACTGACTGACTGACTGACTGACTGACAATTAATTAATTAATGACGGGCAATACTTTTCCGTGAGCGGGGATTCATCAATAGTCTTGAGGGAGTGCGTAATTAGCCTTAGGAGGTTATAGGGGTATAAACGTCTCTGGGTCAAACATGGAAGCTTGAGATGGATGGACATCTATCAAGGACATCTGAACGGTTTTTAAAGTGGCTCGATCCGAGGAGAAAGTGACGAATTGAGTCGCCACATATTAGAAATTGAAGTACAAAATAATTAGAAAATTGAAATACTGCTTGGCTTTGCACGTGCACGATTTGTCTCGCCTAGTCAGATTTGACTCTGAAACGTTTTTACAACTTGGATTGAAAACCGGGACAATTCAAGCGGTCCCACGGATAAAGGTTCCGACTCCCATGGCAGCTAGTGAATCCCTTTACCCTATGGAGCGAAGAGCCCTCAACTTTTAATGAGTTCGATAATTTGTAATCATTTCATTTTTGTCAGAGCGAATATCTTATAGCACATCAACGGATAACTTTGCTGGGAACCATAGATGAATGGTTTCAAGCACAGCTGCCAACTGTTCAGATCGCGGCAAAGGTTTGAATGTCACTTGCAAAGTATTCAAATATTGGGAAACTAGCAAAAGTTTAAGTAGACCTAGAATTCTTGCAGAAACGTGACTGCTCAACTAGCTTTTCACTCAACCGTGGAAGCACGCGGAAACGTTTATGGTCGATTAAACGCAGCGATGCGTGTCGGCCGATTAGACCACTAAAGCTTTCGCGGTCTCCATTGTTCTAACGAGTCGATAGCTGTTCAACAATTTGCCTTTCGAATGGAGACCGTGCGCCAAAATCTCTTCCGTCGTCTGGTGCTCACGTCATCTTGACGTAGACGGTGACAAAAGAAACCGCCATCTAGCGACTTTAACCACTTTTGTCTTCCAGCAGAGAAAATCGAAGCAGACAGAAAGTAATAGCGTGTCGTTCGCCCACAAATACCAGAATGCATCGCGTGCTGCATTCTGTCGCGTTGCCCTTCTGTCTCCGTTCTGTAGTGCTGCTGGTCAAGTGTTGTGTGACTCAGGTGATAAATATAATCGGCGATATTAATAGCTCCTGTAAATTCAGAGGAAGATCATGAATCGTGATGTTACTTGTAGCCGACATTTTAAATTTGTGACCAGCAATTGTTGTTCTGCTTTGTGTCGAGCTTTAGTTGCATATGTTTTACTGTGATTCTTGCAAATATTGCGTTGGTTTCTTACACATTTTCATTTGGGAATCACTTTTTTGGACCATGATTCGTTTAAAAGTAGGCCTGCTTCACTGGAAACTCCTCTCTCCACCAAAAAATAAGTCTATATGTTACTTTTGAGGCAAATTATTCGTTTAATTTGTCATAAATTCAGGTTTAAGCCGTGAATAGTATAACTAAAATATCTAAGCTTTTCTTCGGTCTAGGTTTCTGCTTTCAAGCAAGGACGGATCCATGGGGTAATAACCTCTTCCTGGCAATCCTTAAAAATGCCCACCCATTAAACTACCTTTGAATTTAGACCTACTCTCGGGTCGGGTTCGACTCGATGATTTTCTGCTGCGTAGGAGGCCACTGAACGATTACGATAATTAATTAGGCTGCGACATTCACTTCAGATCAACATAATTGATCCGTACGAGTGTAAGTTTGCTCTGAACAAAGGTCGTGTTTTCAGTTCGCTTTTTGATAAGAACGTCAACATTTCTTTGTGTTTTCATGCAGGGAACAATTTAATCCTTTCTTGTGCTCTTTCCTTCAGCTAAATGACCACCTCTGTATAAACTCCATTATTTTAACTTGTTTGATTTTCAGTAACACCAATGAGTAGATCAAAATAACTTCACAAGAGATCCTGAAATTATGAGACACCCTAACTTAGTTTCAAACCTAGACACTCGAACCAGCAAGCATTTTAAACCTACGCGAATGGTCTGGTCTGATCTAACGACTTCGATAGCGTCCTCATCGTAATTCATAGGGCATCGAATCGATAGAAGGTCGCTTCAAGTGAAACCGTATTCAGAAATCACGATCTAGGCCGGTCAAAATCCGATAGGCAAGAGAAACCAGAAGTTGGGCCACGATTAGTGGCGTAGCTAATGGAGGCGAGTAAAATCCAGCTGTAGCTTTTTGATTCTTCATCGCTCTGTGCATATCGCTTGCCTTAATCAAAACTGAAGTGACAGAAAATAAAAGGAACTCTGTTCAGGAAATTACGAGAAAAAGCAAGTTGCTGCAGCAAACTGCAGCTTGTTTTAGGGGCAATAATTCTTCAAAAGTTTCGGATCCAGAGTTTCACGATCTACCATGTCACAAGAGAGACTAACAAACCTTGCTGTACCATCCATGAAGAATGATGTAGCCTCTTCCATCAATTTGGGTGTAGTTTTCAAAGACTATTTGCAGCTATCAAGGCTAGGAAAGTAAAATTTTGAGTTTTTGATAGATGTCATAATATTATGTCATCGATTACTGTTCAACACAAAACGTTTCTCCAAATTGATGTTTTTCGTTAAACTTGAACATTTCTATGGGTGATGGTGGAGAGATTGCCATAACCGAGCCTCTGGCTACGGTTGGTAAGCAACGATCCAAAGCGTGACTCAAGGCAGTGTGTTTAATTCTGAGATAGAGCAACTTTTTATGTGGAGCCTGCCAGATCATGGTAGTAGTACGTTTGATGCGTCGACCCCATGTTGTTCTAAAGCTCCGAATTTAGCCAGAGGCGTTTCAGAAAATCGAGAACAAGAGACAAGCGCATCGTAGAACTTACGTTTACGTTACAGGTATCAAATTTTACTGGTCGAAGACGGAAGTAAATTGTTAGTAATCATATCCAGTTTGTTAGCAGATTAAATAGTTAATTGTGGTTGTGATAGAACTGATCAGAATCATTATTTGCAGAGTAGAATAAGAGTCTTTTAAAATTACTATTGTAATTGCGACCACTAATTTATGTTTGTATTTATAAGTTTTAAACTGTAAATTTGTGAATTGTAATAATGGCGACGACACAGCTGTCATCATTAAGTTAAATTGAACAATTATGAATTTCTTCAAATTTCCCAGAATTCCCGCGTTCGGTTTCCAGGGAAACAGCCCAATAACGAGATCGCCAAGTGGGCGGCTGAGCGATTGCCAAACCCCTTGGCTCTACGATTTGGGTAATCATTGGTCTTTTGAAGGGACCGACTTGAAGAGTAACTGAAGCGTTTGGTCGGGTGATTGATAGACGATCGAGTGTTGGTGGTTCGAGTTCCTCTTTCCATCGCCTTCCTCATTGATATTAATCGCCTTCGGACTGGACAAACACTTGTTCCACGTGACCCGTGACGTTAATAGCGCGCGTTTCCGATCGGTCAGCGCTGTGCGTGCATGACCAATGCCGTTGTCGTCGTTCCCGATAGCAATTGTAATTAGAAACTTCTAAAAAACGCCCGTGTCTAATACACAATGTATCAGTGGATGGCACACCAAAAGCAAGCCGCAATCAGGTCAATATCCAGAAGGGAGGAAAGTCAGTCCGCTCAAACAGAGGGGCAGACTATGGGGAATAAGCCAATTGACAGATGTAAGCCTTAAGTTGCGACCGAATGCCATCAGCTGAGTTTGAGCAGAACGAACAGTGCAGGAAGGATGCTCCAAAATTTAGGTCCAGCAACCGAAATAGGACCTCACACAGGACGATTGCTTACAAGGATATCCGATAAATCTGGAATTACATCAGTGAAGAAACACTTCGTTCCCTCTTCAGATGAAACAAATTGCAAAGCTCCTGCCGGCAATGTTTCTTTCAAACGATCTGTGACGACCATACATCGTACAATTTCTCGTAATCTTTGTTTATTTCACTGCTTCTGAGATAGTAATTGAACAAATTTATCAACCTTGGAGTAAACTGTGCAAATTGTTAAAATAATAATAATAATAATAATAATAATAATAATAATAATTATTATTATTATTATTATTATTATTATTATTACAAAATGAATTCGTCGGTGGCGCTACATTACTCTGTTACATTACGTTACAAAGATACCTGACTTCTTACATTAATGCACATGCAGGGTATTAATCGATGTCTTTGACATTCTCTTTCCGTCATTCCATCTATCCCACTGCCATTGTCTCAACGACCGAAGTCCCGTCGCAGACATTCCAAGTATCCACTTAGCGCCCTTTTCGGGCACCGACCGTGCCCGTGACGATACAGGGCACAATTTATGGACCAGTAGGCAACAAGGCGCGCACTTGTCGAGAGGGCGGCAACTGAAGGGAGTGCGCGCTTTTAAGCATCAGAAATTCTTAACGAATCGACCGATGACGTGTTCTTCGTTTGGCGCGAAAACAATCGCTGCTAGCGCCACCCAGCGATGGCGTGGCTGTTGAGTCGAAAGGCTTTCAAGTGGTCGACAATAGATGGCTAAACGGTTACTGACGAAAGCGTCGAGCGTGTCTTTTGTGAGTCGATCAGTTGACTCGAATAAATGAACTCGATTAAATAACTCTTGGGCGAAATTGGCCGTGAATGGCTGCACGAAAGGTTAGGCGCTCATCAGAGTATTAATGCAAGCATTGTACACCGATTAACGATCGGCGGGTGGCCTCTAGTGGTCCACTATATAACAGCTCGTTAGTTCGTTGTATTCATAACAACATGAGAACGGTACAATTTTTTCCAATCGACATCAACGGCCTTTGACGCCATTAGATGTCGTTAAACATTGGAAACTACTACAAACGTTTAAAAACTCCGTCTTTTTCGGATGGTGCCCGTCCAAATCCTGGGTTAAGGAGTGTCATGTTAATCATCTGTCGCTAATCATCTTTGTTATGACACAGCGTCGTTAAACAGAAACCATATAACGTTTCAGAGCCGTCGTTGGAATTAATAGGATGCGTTAGTCCGGTGTTCGAAACCTGGCAGCTCGCGCAGAAATGAACTTCACAATGTATGCAATAAGTAAGCTTATTGTTATGCAATACGATTCGACGCAATGCAACGCTACGTAACGTAACGTAATCTAATGTGATGTGATGAAATGTACCTAGGATTTCGTGCTGGTCTCGTCTCGACAGACTGGTCAACGTCTCGGTCTCTGTGTAGGGAGTCTCGGGTCTCGCCTCGGTCTCGCGAATTGAAGTCTCGTTGACAAGTCCCACGACCCGATGTGTGTATCAAGTTGAAAAATCGCAATACTGCCCATTGGTACCAGTCGTAGAATAGGCCTATGCATAGCCAGAAAAAGTTGACCATAATGTTGCTTTAATTCATCATTCCGCTGTTGAGCAATTCAAAGTAGTGTCCCATTTTCAATATCCCATAACGACTTTCTGATTTTGTAACAACTTTCGGCTTACGTAACGTAACAGTCATACAGTAGCCACCTACAACGCGTTGGAAACGGCATTATCATAACTCATGAACAGTTTTTAATCAATGAAATAAAGAATATACCATAACTTACTGCTGTGTTAATAAACAATATTAATAATAATTTCTGTCTCGTTGGCTTGTGGG
This sequence comes from Norana najaformis, assembly GCA_964023275.1. Lineage (NCBI taxonomy): Eukaryota > Metazoa > Annelida > Clitellata > Crassiclitellata > Hormogastridae > Norana > Norana najaformis. Next base: position 31,677,540 of record OZ029916.1, on the reverse strand, counting down.
ACTTGGGATCAACCGTGTTCATGAACAAAACTTTATGTAGGCCTAATGATTGATTTCGACAGAGTAGATAGTAAATAATAGGGGCCTATCGGTACTAAATTACTAATTACTTGTTGAGTATAGTACTACCTGTAGACTTATGACCCCAGTAGAAAGCAATGACATCCACATGTGTCTGTCATATTCACTTTCTATTGTTTAATTTACAAATGTTGATTTCACTACATGTCATAGGCCCATGATAGGCGAAAGCCTACAAGTTCTACAGGCTACACCAGTGTCTGCTGTTTTTCAGCCCTTACTCTAAAGAGTGATCGCGGATGAACTGCTTTCTCTAGTCGCAAAATCCTCTTGTGATAAATGCTGAATCACTGTTTCAGGCTCATGAACGATTTCCGAACGATATGCAAACTTTGTCACAGGACGAGTGTCGCCACTCCTTAAGCTCAACACTGAAATCAAACAAATCGCACTCGAAAACGAAGCTTTCTACCTGTTACCCGCTGGTTCCATTGCAAGGGCATCTGCACTCTTTAGACCATGAAAGGAGCAAGGTAGGGTAAGAGGCGGTGGAGTAAGGGGCATGTCCAAGGCGCATGCGATTTTTATGCAATTAGAACATGATTGAAGATAATCTGATTTCGATTTAGCAGCGAAGAACATTTTGTTATGACGCATTTAATAAGACCTATCTATTGACTTTCACGCACTGCTAACTAACTACATGCAAAGCGATTTCGATGGATTTCAGCAGCAAGTCTGAGCAGCTGAGTGGATTTAAATAACGTGGATTTGTTCTCTCAAGGTTTTGACATTATTTTCGCACACCAAAATTTAAATATTTAGGGTCAAAGTGGGCGGCCAAATAGCCCTCTCACCCCGACTTTCCGAATATAGGGGCATCTCCCTCAGACCCCATTTGCCGATGCCCATACATGGAGATAAACTTATGTTGTAGTGTTCAGTTTCTGACTGTATATTATGATATGAGTTTCTGGTTCCACGAATTACGATAAGAGCTTTCTCTTCCAGATCGTACTGTTCAGTTTTCATCTTTTATTTCGGACCGACATTTATCACACGAATATTCTTCTGATGCAATAACTGTAGAAACGCGAGTATGATTCTCTAGTTCAGTTAGAGTTACACTACGGAGCGAGCAATGATGACATTAGCCTTCGGCGAACTTTAAGATCCAATTTACCCATAACGATTGTTATAGCGCCAGAAGATGCCGGACTCTTTTAGAGACTACATTTCAATTGCGCTTTATCTCCGAGAGTGGAACCTCTCAGAGCTATTCGACTGTCTTCTCTGACGCCTAACTCTCGACTGACTTCCCTCGCGTCTAAGCGGACTCCTTAAATCAGCGTGGTCTGTCTGCGTATCTCTCGTTGTATCTGTACCCGTCTGGCTTCATGTCTCTATTGCATCTGGTTGTGCAATCACTCTGTGTGTGGGCCGGTTGACTCACTTTCCAGTTATCAGATCCCATCTCTCTGTCTGAACAAAACAATTAATCAGACGTCCTACCCCTACTTCATTGACTTAGCCTGGCGTTGACATCAGTTAATATTTCTGTACTGGCTGTCCCCTCTCTGTCTTCCAAACTTCAGCAATTATTAATGAGTGAATCTGGTAATACTTTCATACGTACTCAAATTAACTTGGTGATACTTATATCGTTTTCTTCGTTAAGTTATTCATGATTTCGCGAAGTTAGTAAGCGAGAAAAAACTTATACATTTACATTCGTTATGCGCAGGCCTACTCACCGATGCGAGCAGAAACCGTCCTCTGGTCATTTTAGTTAGCGCGCAATATGTCGCCACCTAGCGAACAGAATGTTGTAAGGAAAGCAACTGTTGAGCTGGATGAACATCTGCCAAGTGGAGCTCATGATCACCTTGAGTTGCTTCAGCGCGATCGTCTACGAAAAGAAGAGTTTAATCAGTTGATTGGCAAGGTAAGGTAAGGTAAGGTATGGAAGGCAAGGTAAGAGGATGTAAAGGTCAAGTTGGGTAAGGTGAGGCCAGGAAAGGGAAGATGAGGTAAGGTGTGGAAAGTAAGATAGGTTGAGGTAATCTATGTAAATGTCCATTTTGAGGTAATCTATGTAAATGCCAATTTATTATTACAACTTAGAGCCGAATCCCGGGGTTTGTGGCTCAAAAACAATACAATCAAACAACTCAATGGAGGAAAAAGTACGGTAAGGTTATAAGGTGATCATGGTGTAAGGTAATCTTTGCGAGTTGCATAGATTACTAGCGATTTTCAAATAATGCATATGGATTCGAACCTATGAAGCCTCGGCTAAAGGCAATCTGTCACCGCGCCAGTCTCGCAATGGTGCGACCTTCGACTGAAAAGCAGTTTATCATCACTGATACAATTTGTCGGTTCAGTAAGTTACGTCCGTGATGCGTGTACACAAACACTCATCTTCGCCTAACGGACACGAGTGCCACCATTAAAATATAACGACATTCTAAATTCGAAGCTGTAAATCAATGGTGAATTGGCGAATCTGTCACCAATAATTGGCAATAAATTTTAATAAATGTACCGATATAAGAGTATTGTTTGTATCGGTTTATTGCTGTTCGTGCGTGCAAATACCTGCTCGTCTCGAAAGACAGCTGACCCGATTCTAAATTGTCCGTGCATTGACACTGTCACTACACTTCCGCCCATAGATACCTGATTACAAGTACGTTACTTTTGTAATTCTCCTACACTACATCTCTCCCCGTTTTGATTACAATTAACGTCTGAATTCAGAATGTTCGAGATAAGCAAATGCTACATTTCCATAAGACACATTTATCGTATGTGGGTAGACTATCACAAAAAGCAACAACAGCATAACAGGAACAGGGATCAGAATGCCGGTATGTAGTCGTTCATCCATCGTAGAGTGTTCTTTGTGCTGCTGGATCTTCTCGGTTGTGGTCCTGGGTCGAGTTCTTCGGGAGGTGCGCTAGAACTGATGCTAATTGGCGTCTGACATACAGTTGCTGGATGTTCGGAACGAACATGCTCATCCTCCGTCGAGTGAAGCTGATGAACACCGGTCTTTACCCCTCGAAGGCAGAAAACAACAGAAATATGCACAATGCAACTAAAAACGAACGGAAATGTCCTCCGCTATTCAGAAGTCCATCGAAGTTCAGCTCGCTGTACACGTGTCATTGACTTTGTTATACAACTGGCTTATGGCTTCGTGCTTTTATAAGTTCTGGTTTAAGGTAATCATCCTTAAGCAATTAACAATTAAATAAGTAGATTAATGCATAGCAACATTCGAGGAAAAGCACAAATGAGAAAACATTCTCTGCGACGTACTTTCGATAAGGATAAGCTTCGAACTTAAGTAGGCCTATGCCTTGTCTATTAATGAAACTTTTCACACTTTCCCATTTCTTAAGAACCAAATGGAAGACGAAATACAGAATATCAACAAACATTGGATTCATTCAGCTGCCTGGCTGACAAGGTCAATGCAGGAAAGTTTACATCAGCAAGGACAAACAGTAGTTCTTCTGCAAAACTGAGATGAAGAACCCAATCGAAATTGGAGACATGAGTCGATATAAGGTTACACGCAACGGTAGAACGACCGTTGCATGGCGTTGACGTCAAACATTATGCACCATTTGCACTGCATGCATGCACAACTAAATACTAACAGAAATTAGTCCAATTAATGGGATGCACCAACATAAAGGACATCCAATTAATGGGATGCACCAACATAAAGGACAAAACTGGGCGGTGAATTCCAAAGCTTATAACAAACGGTAATTGTAATCAGAAACTTGTAAAACGCCGATTCAAGGTAACCTTGTCAGAGGCGCTCCCGGCCCGACGTCCCCGAAATGGGGAATAATACAGTCTTTAGGCGTTTGGGGAAGAGAGAGGGGAAGGGAGAGAGAAGCTCCCGTCGAAGGTCGGCAGGTAAGTCAAAGAACGTCCGAAAGTCCAGCGCTGTCCTCGTGCGATTGCTAAGAGTTGATCGAGTGCAATGTTTGTTGTTATGAAGGACTGAGAAATTATACGTGTAGCATTGGTGTAAACCTGCTGATAACTAATGAGATGTGGGCCTGTGTTATTTATTACAGTGATATACTTAGAAGGCCTTTTTAACAGTCTGAAGTGGCGCCTTACACCGCAGCCCATCAACGAGCGTTACTATATAGGCCGCTTATACATGATATGCATAAACTATATAGACTATTAAATATATTTTATCTATAAACAATATATTATATATACATATATATACGATTACATAAGATGAACCAGCATTGTCTTCAGGCCTAGAGCTTTTTATTTGCATAGTTTATATATATAGGCTATCGGTACTAGCATATAAATATATATAATATTATGTGTAGGCCTCTATGTGTGCATGTGTGTTTATCCTTATCTTTTTGTTATCTGAATCATAAAGTGACTTGCGGTGTCTGTTTCGAGACGATTACTACGAAGGTCACATTGAAATTTAAAACTCGGGGCATCTTCTGTGGATCTTCTGGTGATCTGACTGAGCAGAGAGCGTGCATGCTGGTCTCATTTCAAGCCAGACGAAGGTTCGAATCCCACGTTCAGCATCGGAATAGCCTAAGACCAGGTCACGATTTGTCGTTGGATGCAGAGAGGGGAAGGAGGACCTCCAAGTAGAAGCATCGTTACACGGAAAGGTCATCACATCCTGTAGCGGTGAGGACAAGTTTTCCATCTTTTCCACTAAAAATTTGGGCGATGCCTACGACGCCTATGCAAAAAATACACGAGCGATTTCGATGTCTTTTAGCAGCAAGTATTATGAGCAGAGTCCAGTAGGTTTAAATAATGTGCATGGAGCGTAGCATATATACGTACGGTAGTCCGCAAAGCACACCGCTTTTAAGGAGGTTTTTAAAAGGCGCTATATAAAGTGTCTTCATCCATCCATATATACATGCATACATACATACATGCATACATGCATGAATACATAATACATACAAAAATAGCTACATACATACATCTATATTTACATTTACATAATTACACACGTACCTACATTTACCGTGATTGTGACACGTGGATCTGAATATTTATTTACTGAGTTTTTATCAGTTAAATGATGCTTATAAATCTTCGTCGAATTCAGCAGATTATGTATTTGTGAATATGCACATACACGCTCTTGCACACATACATACAATACGTGCTTAGAATTATTTATATATACACATATAGTGTCCATACACCATGAAACCAACTGTAGATGCAAAAGAGCATTTGTATAGCGCCTCTTAAGAGCCTTTCAAAGACGTTCTGTTATGCATTTCGCATTAATCGAAACGGATGGAATTTCAAAGGTTTTTATAGAGAAATATTTTTTATAACAAAAATGCTTTGGCGTAGCCTAACATTTCTCGCCTTTGCGTGACCACACGAATGAACCCTCATCAGGGTATGAGAGACCGGCAGAACACAGGGTCCTTGATTCCGATCGGGTTTTGGGTTCCGACCCCCTAATTTCGGGCCCACTTTGCCACAGGTACGGCTCTTAAACAAAACTTTCCGCTCTTGGTCTCTAGATACATGTACAAATGCAGGTAGAGGCTCTGCAACGTGGTTTAGGTCTATGTAATTTATAAACAAGGACATATTATACACCTATATGTAGCCTACGTATGTCTGCTCACCGGTAGAGACAAGAGTCTTATCGCACGAGGCCATGCACCTTAACCGCCAGAGGAGAAGGAGGGAAGGAGAGTTTGCGTTAGAGGGTGAGTGAGAGAGAGAGAGAGGCTTTTGAGGAAGATACAAAGAGACATACCTAAGGACAGACAGAAAGACAGACGGAGACAGAGACAAACCGGAACATAGAGACAGATAGTTGCATCTGCACTGACGGCAAGCAGCAGCAGCCTCTATCTCCAGTGACGTACATTGGCATTCCTTTGCCATCAAGATTGCTTACGCAAAACATCTCGATTGCTGAGCGGTGGAACCAAACTTAAAAGGCAAAGTCGACGAAGAAAAACGAAAACGGCAGAGAAAACATATTCCATGCCTCGGTAGTATTGCTTCTGCTGCAGTCAGCACACCTTTATCTGGAAAAATAACGAACAAACTTCGCATTAATGTCTAGTGAGAACAGACAATGCCATTGTGTGGTCAGAGGCCAAGGACTGCATATTTTAGCATGACAGCTGGCGGCTACGACGCATGTCTATCAACCTTGAGTTCGGGGTGTTGTTCGGGGTGTTATGAAGGTAGAGGGAGAGGTTAGTACACATGATTACACGTCTATGAAGAAGCTGCCAAGACACGAGAGTGAAGATAGCACTTGTTTACACGCCTCTTAAGAAACTCCGTAGAAGCATTAAGGTAAAGGTAACACTTGTTGTTTTCATGCCTTTAAAGAAACTCTTCAGACGCGGACGTGGTCCCAAGGTCGAAGGATTCATTCGGCTGAGGCGCACACACGACTCTTGCAATCCAACGACAGGACACCTTAAGGTAGGTAGGGCTAAGACGTTCACATAGGCCTACAGCTATACAAATTAGGAACACTGGACGAATTCGTTTGAGCTTCGTGAACGAACCCTGTGAGACGCCCTTAGGTATAAAGGTGACCAAGACGCCCTAGGTGCAAGGGTGACCAAGACGCCGTTAGGTGCAAGGGTGACCAAGACGCCCTTAGGTGCAAGGGTGACCAAGACGCCCTTAGGTGCAAGGGTGACCAAGACGCCCTTAGGTGCAAGGGTGACCAAGACACTGTCAGGTGTAAGGGTGACCAAGACGCCCTTAGGTGCAATGGTGACCAAGACGCCCTTAGGTGTAAGGGTGACCAAGACGCTCTTAGGTGCAAGGTGACCAAGACGCCCTCAGGTGTAAGGGTGACCAAGATGCCCCTAGGTGTAAGGGTGACCAAGACGCCCTTAGGTGCAAGGTGACCAAGACGCCCTCAGGTGTAAGGGTGACCAAGACGCCCTTAGGTTTAAGGGTGACTAAGAAGCAGAGTGTCATTTGGTTCCGGCATGTGCTGGATAGCAGTGCGATGCACTTGTACCGCATTCAGGACCTTGGGATTCGTCCATTGTCGGCTATATATCAGGGCCTAGGAAAAGTGGATGAGCGACTCGTCTACTATCCACTCTGCGAAATGGAAACTTTTATTTTGCTAGAGAGGCCTATACATGTATAGGGCGATTGGCACTTAGTAAATAAGAAACGATCTTGTTCTTCTTGTTCTTATTCTCCTTGTTCTTCTTGTTCTCGTTCTTCCTTTTCACCGTGATTTTTCATGACTTTTATCTCTCAGGATTACAAAAATTGGGAGACCGTTGTTCTGGGATTGCCAGACTTCGCTGATGATTTTTTCGGTAAAAAAGTGATGCAAAAACGACTGCACTGAAGCGCTGGGTGGTCAAATATAAACGCTGATGGAGGAAAGTAGTTTCCCTATTATCCCCCGACGTTTCCCATCGGACCTGGCAAGTCCAGCTGGTTCTTCTGTAGCAGGAAAGCCGCTTTGGTGAGGTCACGCCAGATGATGTCATATAAAAAGGCGTGTACGTGAAAAGCCGTCCTTTTGGACCGTTGCTCCCCAAGAGCATTTATGCGGAGTGCATGAGTCAACCCCAAAGCGCAGGCCTCTTGCCACACCGACTGCTCATCATCGAGCCTCAAACCAAACGCGCTTCTGGGATATTTATCATCATCATCATCATCATCATCATCATCATCATCATCATCATCATCATCATCATCATCATCATCATCATCATCATCATCATCATCATCTGCATCATCATCATCTGCATCATCATCATCTGCATCATCTGCATCATCTGCATAATCGTCTGCATCATCATCATCATCTTCATCATCATCATCGTCGTTGTCGTTGTCGTCGACGTCGTCATCATCATCAACAACAGCAACAACTTATATTAACATGACATACTAGTTCAATGTTTTCAGTGCTTGTTAAACTCCTACCTTGTTTCTATAAAGATTAAGTCATCGTCATTATCACCATCATCACCTTCTTTCTCCTCCTACTCCTCATCTCATCCTCCTCCATCTTAGTCTGTGTGCGTTTTCTGGCGTCGCCATTTCCTACTTCGTAGCATGTCGTTCGATAGGCCTACGACAATTATTAACCTGCACACCAAGAGCACGTATCGCTCTTAATAGGAGACTCTTGTAAAGGCGCTATATAATGTCCTGAAGCACACGTGCACGCATTCATAAATCCAGCCACTTGTTTTCCGTTGTCGAAAGGAATTATTTGGCCGCCTAAACTCATCTCTCGTCTGCATCGTTCCCTCTTTCTTGACTGACGTACGCAAACAATTAGGCCTACTCTGAAGAGAGTCGAAAAGTGCTTTAATTCAATTTTTGGGAACTAAATAGACTCTCATATGCCAAAGGACTAAAATTAGGCTAAGCTCCAGGGTGTGCGACACATTCTGAAGGTCGTGAGATCAGGAGATAGTGAAGATTGTCTCAGTGAGACACACGTTGGGCCACTTGTTAGCAGACGTACAGTCATTGTCTGGGTGTCTGTCACTATGGCAACGACCGCAGGCAATGCGAATAATTATTCAGGTCATTGGTTCGCGGAATGGACGTACAACATGTCACGCAGTCAATGACAACTCCGAGGCAGAACTTGACATTGCTACGTCACGCGTTGACACGAGACTCTTATGAGTAATGGCTTTTGACTTCACACGAAATTACATTAGTATATATATATAATTATAGTGTGTGTAGCGTAGGCCTAATACTTATCTACACGAAGAGGAATTACATCGTATAGATGCCTTCAGTCTTCAGACAGAATTTCAAATTTTTATTTTTCAAGTCAAGCATACATTAAGCAATGAACTTAATCTACCTATTCGGCATCAATCACACTAAATATATGTTTATCTTATCTTTCGGGTTGGAGGATAGTAAAGTGATTTTCCTTTTGCCCGAGGCGGCGTCACGAGAAGGTTTTCTGGATCGGATGCGACGAGTTCAAACTGAAATTCTTTAACTTCCGTTCACAGTTCGGCGAACTCTGATGTCGCAGGAACCCAACTGTAGTCAGTCCACAGGTTAATCTTTAGAAGTCGGACTTCCCCTCTTCTTCTTCTTTTTTCTTCTTCTTCTTCTTCTTCTTCTTCTTCTTCTTCTTCCTCCTCTTCCTCTTCCTCTTCCTCTTCCTCTTCCTCTTCCTCTTCCTCTTCCTCTTCCTCTTCCTCTTCCTCTTCCTCTTCCTCTTCCTCTTCCTCTTCCTCTTCCTCTTCCTCTTCCTCTTCCTCTTCCTCTTCCTCTTCTTCTTCTTCTTCTTCTTCTTCTCTTCCTCTTCCTCTTCCTCTTCCTCTTCCTCTTCCTCTTCCTCTTCCTCTTCCTCTTCCTCTTCCTCTTCCTCTTCCTCTTCCTCTTCCTCTCTCTTCCTCTTCCTCTTCCTCTTCCTCTTCCTCTTCTTCTTCTTCTTCTTCTTCTTCTTCTTCTTCTTCTTCTTCTTCTTCTTCTTCTGGTTCTCTGCCCTCAGGCCGGTTCAAACGTCCGATGACGCCACTCCTCTCGGTGCTGAGCTTCTTCTTTTAGCTTTGTATCTCAAGAGTGAGTCCCCTCCCAATATGTGTCCAATCCATTAATATTTTGTTTTGTCTCCTTTTTATTGTACCTATCATAGATCTTTCTTCCCCAATTCTTTTCAGCACCTCCTCGTTTGTTATGTGCTCCATCCAACTAACTTTTTCCATCCTGCGCTAATTCTACATTTCGAAGGCATCCAATCTCTTGATGTCCTCCTTTCTCATGATCCATGTTTAGGATCCATATAACACCACACTCCATATTTGCGTTTGCACTGTAGCGTAATGTAAATTAGCATCAACACCATTTTACCTCAGTTTAACACTAATCTCTTGTAAATGAATGGGTCGGATTGGGTAGGGTCAGAATTTGTGATAACTGCTGGGCCGGGTCCCGAAGTGGGATCAGTATGTGATGGGTCGGGTCCGTCGGGTCTTTAAAAATGTACCCAGGGACAACCCCTGCTAACGCATACTGTGATAAGAACAAGAAGAGTAGCCCCCCAGCCACTAGGCGAAGTCATGGGTTTTGTGTTAGCGACTTCATTTTTCTTTGCCTCAGCAGATGAGCGCGGATGACCAGTCTACTCCATCGCCGCGCGATCTTACCAATGGCAGTGTGCGGCCAATGCACTCATTATACCTGAGTTTGCTATGGGACACTAGTGCAGCCAAAATCTAGAAACAAATGTCTGCTTTGACGGGGATTTGAACCAACCCCGATACTATGTTTGTATAGCTTGTGAACTACTAGTCTATCGCGAACCCTGCAATAAATGAACTATTAATAATTACTAAGCCCATGCATACAATTCCTTACACAGATCTGTGTAGAAGGCTTAGCTTATTATAGTGAAACTGGTAAATACAAATGCAAATGTAGGCCTACACGATTTCTCCAGCGACTGTATGGCCTTGACCTTGCTCGTGTTTCAATGAATTGTCAGGTGAGATCCTTGACCACCGCTGCCCATTTAAATGGGTGGCCGCTTTGTGCAGTTAGACTCACTTTCTGCCGTAGGTTTACAACAAGAGACACGTTTTATCCGCTGACGAACCGACTGTTTACAGCCAGAGGGGAAGCGACAGCATGTAAGCAAAGCGCAGCAGTGACCTTGGCGAACACTTGTTGAGAACTTTTATACAGTCATCACGACTTTGGAGGACAATTTTATGGCTCAACGTAATTTTATGACATCCTCTTAGCTTCTTTACTTTCAAAGGTTTTCACGACTTTCCAAGGAACTATTTGTAATAACTTCTTTTATATTTCCACATATTTATTTTGTTTTATAGTTTCCCAAGATTTTAAGTGAGCTTTTTGAGTGAGCAACTCTAGCCCAAACCGGTTCGGGGTCGTCCATAAGACTTCCGCAAATGCAGATAAGGTGGGGGTCACGCCCAGTGCGGACTTCTGCATCTAAAGTTGGTACACAAGCTTATTTCTGTACTGTCTGTGCTCTGAACATCAATTTCAGTCAGATATACAGTCTGTACTGCGTTGAATCTGTTACAGTTCCCTTTGCTGGACGCGGCAGCATCAAAGTAGCCCACCCCGTAGCACAGTTAACCCTCGAAGGCTGCTTTAGTACTTCGTTGGACGTCGGCAAAGAGGAGTAGGAAGGGTCACCAAAATGAGGATAAGAAGGAGGAGTCCAAAGTATGTCTTTTTGCGGAAGTTTTTCATGGACGATCCCTTTGGGGCAACTCCATGGTGCCCCCAAATCAAATGGGGTATGACCTGGTTGGCCCTCTGGATCCGCCCTTAGCCCTTTCGGCAACACTCAAACACATAGAGAAAGCGGGAGTTAAGTGCATGCATGGCGACACGTGTTAGACTGTGCGCCTGTGCACGTGGTGATGAATGCACACAGGCCTATGCACATAGGTCTATGCATATAGGCCTGTGTGTACTGTATATCAAAACAGCGTTCGATAAAAAAATAGAGGCCTACAAATGCACACGTGCTTGAATAAACGAGAGAACAAGAGTGCTTGAAAGCTAGTCAGAAATTCAGCCATTCAGTCAGCCAGGAAGTGTCAGTCAGTCAGTCAGTCAGTCAGTCAGTCAGTCAGTCAGTCAGTCAGTCAGTCAGTCAGTCAGTCAGTCAGTCAGTCAGTGTGCCAGTCAGTCAGTCAGTCAGTCAGTCAGTCAGTCAGTGTGCCAGTCAGTCAGTCAGTCAGTCAGTCAGTCAGTCAGTCAGTCAGTCAGTCAGTCAGTCAGTCAGTGTGCCAGTCAGTCAGTCAGTCAGTCAGTCAATCAGTCAGTCAGTCAGTCAGTCAGTCAGTCAGTCAGTCAGTCAGTCAGTCAGTCAGTCACTCAGCTAACTAAAGACTGACATGCAGGAAGATAACTGACGCTTATCACAAAAACATCCTAGCGCATGTGTACGATTTAGGCCGGCATATTACCAGACACACACGCACATACACACACAGGCAAAGGCAGACACATAGAGACACAGACAAACATACAGAGAGACAAGGAAGGGATGCAGGAACGGTAAAGTCGATCCAGACTTTTTTTACACAGTCCTATTTAAAGGATTCCTCCTATACAACATATGCCGGCCTCGGTCAAACTCCGCGCATCAGCTGGCACCCACCAACCTTTGCATCCCTCCACACCCATCGATGCCTCAACCACATCCACAAGTGCGTCACAATCGACAGAATGATATGCATAACATGTATATTATGAGGGGGGCGGGAGACGAACGAACGGAGAGGCAATCGTATGGAGGGAGGCAGACTAAATATCCTTGAGACTAAACGGCACAGAACAAGTTAATGACCTCAGAAAAGGACATGAGTCAATTTTACACACATATATATAACATAGTCATTCTCTAACTGTGCTAGACGAGTATAGGTACATGTCAGTTACACTAAACTACTAAAGTGTACATATGCTTATGTTTAAAAGTAAGGTAATGTGAGGTAAAGATGAAGGTAAGGTAAGAAGCAAGGTAAGATGAAGAATGCAAGGTAAAAGAAGGAAAGGTGATGACTGTGAAGGAAGGTAAAGTGTAAGATAAGACAAAGTGAGGAAAGGTAAATTAAGAAAAGAATTGTCAACATCGGGATTCGAAGTGGAATGCAGAAGTGGAAGGCACTCGCATTAACAACCTGCCACAGCGCTGTCCGCGTGTAATGTAACTTACAGAATGTATACATTCACGTAATTATGACGACAGCAAACGACCAACGTTAAGCACTGGTGTCGACTTATTTCAGTATATATATTTGGAAGGCGGTAATTTAGACTTCCCGCTCTTTCTACTCCGTCTCCCTTCTAAGGGTAAATAGTTTCGCTTGAATGATACAACTGTTCGTGCACCACTTTGTTTGCAGAGTTAAGTGCTGAAAATATGGTGTTGCTTCAGACTGTGGCCCTCCAAAGCCCCTATGTACATTTGAAGATCGTTCAGTAGGCCCTATCTGTTTGACCGTGATCTTGTGTTGTCAGTTCGGAGCACCTCTGAGGGGTTTCACGAATACGTCATATAAATCTGCACGTATGATTTAGGCTTACAATTACTGTATGGTTAGAAAGAATCGAACCGAATGGACAGTCCACCATAGAAGTGTGTACCTCTATAGTCCCCTTCTTCCTCTTATCTCTCTTTCCGCTCCAATCCAAATACCTCCTTCCAAATAAATATAGCTGCCACGCTGTCTCTCTGCCTGACTTTTGGATCTTGATCTGGAACCGAACCCTTTTGCCTATCGATTTTGTTTTGACTGAGCGCCCGTGAATAAGCTGATCCCCGTTACGTGGCTTTCGTTGGGCGCTGTAGAAATCTCGGGATTACTATTACGATTACGATTACAACGATCGACAGGTTTATTTATTTCCCGATTGCGATTATGTATTGCAGTTCCGTTGATTGATGCTTAGTGTATTATTATAATGGCGCTATGGAAGTTCTAAGATCCGATTAGATTTATGTAGGCCTACATAGCACGCATATTCGTTGTAGATGATGTAGAGGTCAATGAAGGCCTAAGTGACACAGGTAAAGGACCCATGTGACCGCGAGCCTGTGACGAATGATCCACTTCAGCGACCTTTGCAGCCATTGAGATGTCGTCTTGAGACGTCGTTAAACTAAAGTCGTTGATGTCGTAGGAGGCAGATTAATTATTCAATGGTATTAATAAAATAAATCAGTAAAATATCATAAGCAAACTGAAGCGAACGAGACAATTTGCGCATCAAATAATTGGTTTATTTAGGCAAAATGCATTAAGGCCTATCTTCGCCCTGGACCTAGCTGTTATTAGAGGCTTTGCGGCTTCGGCACTTGCTGTCCCTGACTTTCTCAAATTTCATCCAGGTGCTAGACTTCTGGCTATAAAAGTCGCACAATATGTAGCCAAAATGCACTTAGTTTTATACTAACTGCTTCAAAATGCGTTGGCTTCTGGACCCCGCTCCCCAGAACCCCTAGTCCTCGGGGGCTTCGAGCCTTAAGCGCTTCCAGTTTCAGACCCTCTCAATCTCCATCCAGATACCGAATCATCTTTGGCTAAAAAATTGCATACGCAGCTGACCAGAGAACATATTTCCCTTAGCGGCAACAGCCGTGCCTGTAGGATTCAACGGGGATATCAATGTCATCAGGTTTCCCGAAGGTTCTTGACTCAGGTTGTCCAAAACATCTGCTGTATTAACTAAACGCAGCGGACTGAACGCCGATAGCCTACTATCGATGGCAGTATTTGCGCACTTCAATGACCTCGATACATCAATGATAAGTCAATTTTACACGTAGATAAAAAGGCGTAGGCGGATAAGCACGTTGCATATGCACGAGTGGATGCGAATGTCAGTCGTAGTCCAACCTACAGTAGGCCTACTCGACTCTCAGTCACGTGTTCGTGATTGCATATTTGCACGTCGTATGAAAAACGTGACTTTCTGTAATATCACGGTAAATTTGCTTACTTCATCTCGCTTTCTCACGGAACTGGAGTAAAGTTGAACAATCCAGTCAGCCAGTGCTATTGGTTATAGGCCTTGCCTATGGATTAACTTAGAGTTTACCAATATGATTTAAACTGATCTAGAATTTGTTGTATGAAGCATACTGTCTAGTTGTATGGGTCTTGCCGTCACGTAAGTCTTATATATTTATATACATCTATATATTTATATACAGCCTATTTAAGACATATCTGTAGTAACTGACTCATAGTTAATCCTGTCCAAGACCTGATGTTCTTAATTTAACATGATTTCAAATACACATTTGTTGGTAGGCCTATATTATCTGTACAGCGAACTGCACTGTGTGGATAATGCCACTGACCTGATGCAAATGCAGCAGTAAGCGTAATTAATTTTAGAGAACTACTCGCTCAGACTGAGCGGCGTTCAGAAACAGACTCGGCGGCGTGTTAATATGACCTACTGTAGTAGGCCTACTCGAAAACTCGACTCGCGCATCGGCTCTGACTCGCGTCTTCCTACTCGCGCCGCGGCACGACAGACTTGACTTCGTTCCAAATGCGCAGTTGGTTCTATTTTGCACACGGCGCGTTACGTCATCGTGGGCGACGGCGATTGGTCGAGCCATCGCGCATCAGATTCGCCCAGCCATCAGGACGTCTGCATCCCGACAAAGGTCGTTATAAAGCGCTTGCTTGCGGAGTCACGTAGGCCACTCGTCCGCTTTCAAGGTAGGTAACGATAGTCACGTAGTCCTAGTAGTGGAATGTACGTAATGTGCGGCACGTATACGGGTCGAACGGAACGAAACGGACGCGTAGAGGTTGGTCGAGCGAAAGGCGTCTCCCTCTGTCCTTCGACCAATGACTGCCTTGCAGCTCACGAGGCGTTTTCGCGGCTCTGGGGTTGCTGTAGAGTGGCGCATCCCTTAGGTTTGCCGAATTTAAAACGGGGCTTTTGCGAGTCGGTGATCGAACTTAAATTGTGGGTCCGTTCATCACGAACGGTCTGTCTGATCGGTGGTTGAGACTGCCGAGGCTGCTGACTTGCGGTTGCTGCACCAGACAGAGGCTTTCGGCGTTATTCGTTCGATCGTACGTGACCTAGTTTCGGAGACAATGAGCCACGCGGCATCCTGATGGTCGCTAATTTTAGGCAAATATTGAAGTGATCGTGCAGAGCGTTTTTCGGTGGCCAATCAAATTACCGTTCCTTGGGATACCAAGACAGTTGCCGAACAACGTCAATTGTGGTTGTATAATACTGTGATATTTAATTGATCACAAGAACTACGTTCTTCGGTCTAAACTTGTATATCGAACACGTACAGAGGTAAGCAACATGTGATGCATACAGACAGTCTTGAGAAATCGTAAACTTAACTGTACAGATAACGAAGTATTGGACACTGGATGAGCAGATAGCATGCTACAACCAGAGGTTTCAGGTCGACCATGCAATTATTTGGCCTGTACCATGTGTTTGTATAGAGACACTAAGACATTCGAGATGACGTACTGGTAGGTAGAAATCAATGCCTGTGATTTAGAATCCCCAAAAGAATCTGACAAGAGAAATTATGATTTAAATGTAATATTCATAACAAAAAATCACCATAGAAAGTGTAATTGAAGTCAAACATAACCTTCACCGGAAGTTGTGGTCATGTGAGCAGTGATGTCTATTAATAGTGACTGTAAATAGAAATCAATGCTTGTGATTTGGAAACTGAAAGAAGTAAGTATGAACATGTTAACTTTATAAATGGATAAAGAAATCGCAAGAATGAGTATTGTTTCAAGATATAGATTAGAAAATTACCGAAGGCTACTTACTGTTCATTTTTTAATAAAGACAGAATTGCAGAACTGGAATTTCAAGCTGGATTTTTAATTTGAATGTTAATTAAATGTTATTTATTCTTTTGGTTACCTACGGAGGTACAAAAGTTGAAGTGTATATATTGAACAAATAAAGAGAACACACCAAAGATCAGTAATACAACCTGTCTGGTGTTTGGAGAATGGTTAATCATGTGTATTTAAGCATTTATTTATTGGTTTTTGTTGGTGTTTTATTTAAATTTTTAAAATTATTTAAAACTTTGTGATGTTCATTTGTAACTTTGTTTGAAGTACAATATTCTAGCATGCAACAACTATAAAAGTAAATGTTGCAATGAATTTGGAACGATAAAACAACATCTCTTGATGGCATAAATAATTTGGGACCCAAAAACAATAAAGTTATGGTTATGAATTAGTCTGGCTACTTGTCTGGGCCAACTGGCGAGGAGAGTGATTGTTTTGAGGGACCACTGTTTACAAGTGATAGTTAGCATAGTGTTGATTGTACTTTAACTCTTCAGCATAACTTTTCAGCTGCTACACACTGCATGGGTCAGTGGCCCCTACTTGGCTGATGTGTAGGCAGTAAAAGCCAACGATTGTAATATAGCGTGACGTTATAGTGCCACTTCAGCCAACTTCCATTGTGAATTCTGCATTGGAGAGCAGCAACGCAGAGCACACTGTTTTTGAAAAGCACCATATGTCCAATTTAATGATAAAAAGCAGTAATAAATGCAGATTGTGTGCTAAGTGGGTATAGATTTTTGATTGCTATGCTTCTTGTCATTCCCAGTACATTTTTGCTTTTTTAATTATGTTGTAGAGAGCTTAAAACAATACTTTATGCTTAATTGCAAAATTCAGTTTATTAGTTAAAGAAGTGAACTCGTGACAAATTTCTTGGACCAGTGTGACATCTGAATGGTTGAGAAATGACCTGCACTTTAAGATATAGCCTTGAGCTATTGAACTTCATTTTATTTTTTCTTAATTGCTGAATGTTAGCTGTTGTAGAATATTAGTCATTGGTTGTTTCAAAGTTGAAATACACAAGAAGAGACATTGAAATGAGGCGGGGTCTAGGAACGTGGAGGGAAATTGGGTTTGTCTTTCTCATCAGCCTGACCTGGAAATGAACAGAACATAGGGGTTTGATGTTGAAGTATATTTAGACTGAAGTGCAGGTACAACAAGAATTCCACAATTGGACAGACTATCCTTACAGGTACCTTGGGTCAATATGATATTAGTATAGATCCTGTTAGGAACCTATAGGTTTAAAATATTAGGCTGTGAGCACATATAGGCCCACAGCCAACAGATGAGTGGTAGGTCCTACCCTTCTACAGACTCCCATTGATGAACTATGGCCTTACTGATATTCAGCTTTGTGCTTCTAACTTCCTGGTAAGGTGCAAAGAATACACTTAAAATCACCAGGATGCTGGCCTTGAATGGTGGTGGAAGGAGAGAACTCCACAACCTTGAGCCACTGAGCCATAAGCATTTTTGTAAAACCGGATGGAGTGAATGTTAAGTCTTCATTATCTGGTCGTGTAACCATGTGGGCAGGCACATGTGTCTGTACATGTGCGGGTGTGGATGTTCGTGTACCTGACGATATGATATGGTATTGTACTTTTGGGATGAGGTCAGTCACGTTTATTGTGCTGCCTCATAGAGCTGTTTTAAGGCAATACAGAGGAACCTGGAAGGTGAAGAAGAAGCTAAGATGCATGCTGAATGGCAGGAAGTATTTAAAGCATTCTGTCATTCTTTATACACCATGACATTAGAAGTTTATTACATTAGTTAGCCTGAATATGTAATATAAGTTGCTGTATCTGATGTTTTTAATAGATTTACCTGAACTGATGGTATTTGGATAAAGTAACTGCCCACTTCAGTGATTCTGAGAGGTTGCTAAAGACCTGATGCTAATATCTGGATACATACCTACACATGCAGGGTCTTTATGAACAACAGTAATAGGAAATGTAGTCTTTGCACTAAGAGGTATTTTCAGCTGAAATGCAAACATTGTTGCCAGCTCACCTACCCAAAAATATTTTCTGTTTTATGGAGTCAGAAATTATAATTAATGTCTTTCTTTTATAGGAGAAAATATCCACAGTCACAAAGGATGAACTTGGTATTTTTATATTGATTTTGTTACTTGCCTATCCAGTTGTACCAGTTCATGAGATTGCTTTTCACTGACAAAGGCAAGCATTGGCTTCTTGCCAACAGAGGCATCGCTGTTCTGTATTGTATGATATTTCCATATAAGACTTCTTTTACTGAAGGTTGTTTTTGCAACATACCCTGACGTACGGTTGACAATAGTTAGCTTTTAAGCAGTTATAATTAATGTCTTTCTTTTATAGGAGAAAATATCCACAGTATCTATATAATTGGCTATATATTATTTCTGTAGGATTATCCAAATGGGGGCTTTGCTTTCATACTTCATCAGGCAGTGAGTAGTTCCCATCCATCGCAGATTTGGGGTTTTTGTAATTGTAATCACAAATTTATATAGTGCTTGATCAAGAGAGAATCATCAGAAGCACTGCCGACCTGATGAGATAAAACCATCACCACTCAAAATGATTTCAATAGAGGCAAAGAAAGACCAAAGAGCTTATGTCATAGGTTGCTAGACAACTTATTCCGGAAAGTTTGTTCAACCATGGCTCCAAGTGGAGCCTCTGTGCTGCACCATGGTAGTTCAGGCCAGTAGGACAACCAAAGCACCTTGCACAGGAGAGTGAAGGAATGTGCAGCCAGAACTGGATGAGACCGAGACGCACAGCTCCCAAAGATGAGATGGAGCAGAGACTGCAAGGCAGTTATGCATAAGCATTAAGATCTTAAACTCGGTGCTCTTTTGCATCAGTACCTGGCTAGTACTTGTGTCTTGGCGCTTTCAGTGTACCTTTTGAAGAATCTCTCGAAGTGCTCACGTGAATGTAAGCTAAGACTACATATATTATTCAACGGTTGTCCTCTAGCATGGTGCTGGGATACATTATCTTTCAACTGAAGTGTGGATACAACAGGCAGCAGGCTCAGACTGGCATTATTTCCTATTGATTTGCATTGCATGGTTTGAATTGCTAAAGCTACTTTATGTTTTCTGTTCAGTGAACTGGGACATAAATGGGTGAGTGCAGCACAAATAAAATGGGGAATAAAATGGTCATAATACTGAGGGCAAATATTAATTAATGCAGTGCAAATTGTGCATACATTCATGTGTAAGTTAACAAATGGGTTTTATTACTTATGTCGTATAGCAGTTTTTGAAAAAAGCAAATATGCAACTGAAAGTTTTTGGAAAACTACAACTTCAGTTATTTAGAGTAATATTGTTTTGTGTAATATGCGGTAAGTGTGAGACCTGTGCCAATGCTGGAACTGGCTAGCCGAAAACAGCCTAAAAACTTTTTCAAATATCATAATCAAGGTTATGCAATGTCATCTGAAGGAGATTTACAGGGCTCTTGACTTCTCCTGAAGAGTTTATACAAGAAGTGGGTGGTGGTGGTGGTGGTGGCAAACCATAGAATGGTCTCTAAAACTAACACTAGAAGATACCATGAGCTACTTGAGTTTTGGGCTGGTCCCCTTATTCATGAACGAGGAAGCGAGGCTATAGTTTAATGTCCGTGTAGCTGTGATGATGTGTTTATGATGAGTCATGACTTTGAGTTGTCCTCTTCGGCTGATTTCTTCTCGACCTTATGACCTTATTTATCATTTTACATCGTTATGACTGAAATCTAGACAATTTGGAATGCTTGATAGTTTGTTGAGTCCAGTTGTGACTGAATCTCAAGAAAGTAAGTCAAATATGCTGCTGTTCTGAATTTCTTTGAAGTTGTGTGGCGAAATGATTTGAATAAGCATCAGCTGGAAATGACATTTACGATAATTACCATCTAGCTGAATGTAGAATGAGTTGTGAAAGTAGATTGAAATGGGTCTGTAGATGTAATCATAATCATACGCTGATCACGAGAAATGAAATTAGACAAGTGTGCTTGGAATGATATTTTACAGTAACATGATGATACAATTTTTTACGCAGTGTAGATCAAATGAAGAATATTTGGAAAACACTTTAGATTATAATGCAGTTTAGCATTTGTAATTTATAAAATAGTGAAGTTTCTTTTTGAGTTGCATCAAAAATTAAACAAAGTGCAGAAACTAATACATTAAGGCATTGAACTTTTGCAGAGAGACGCAAGCAGTGATTCAATTAATCGATCGATTTAGTCATACAGTTCACACTTCATTCCAGTCGGTAGAATTTCTGTGACATATGAAGTTTCAAGGCCTGTGAGAAAAATCTTTGAAGGACAGCTGTAGCTGAAACCTAAAAAATCATGAAGAAGGAAACTTAATTATGATCATAATTGCAAATTTACATAGCACATTTTCTAGACAGGCAGCATAATGCAAAAAAGTCAATTAGATATGTAAACTTCTCCTTTTGTTGTTCCAGTTCAGTAGACAGTTTGTCTTCTGTAGTCTTGTCACGGATGCTTTTCATGGTGATTTCTAGATTTGCTGCATTTACTTAACATTTTAAACTGTTTACTCTGTTAGCATAGTGGAATTTGAAATTGTAAATTTGTGTACTGTGGACAATGTTCAGCGTTGCAGCTGAATCTTTTTGGGTTCCCTTTCTGACCTAACTTTGCATATATGTACTTGCCACTCACATCATGTATAATGAGCTAATTGGGCTTGCTTGACTGTGCTACCTTTTCAGTTGCCACATTCCCAGACATTGTTGTTCTTGTCGGTGCCTTTTGCTGTTTGTGTGTGCAGGCAATTCCAGAATTGTCGTGTATTAATAACAGTAGCTCTTGGCAGTAGCTTGAGTTTCTGTTCTTCGTTTTGGTTGCTAGCTGCTTGATTGACCTGGTATTGTAAAACTGGCAGCTCATTCTTAATTTAAACGTGCATTTAATCTGGAAGCAGATATTGTCTTGTGTTTATCTTGCTGTTTTGATTGTCTCCGAAGCCTCAGATCATTAGCCCCAACACCACACCTTTGAAAAATGCTCTTGATGAGGATGGCTAATGGGCAAGGCATTATTGTACCTTAACTGCCTTCTAGTCAGTCTTCTAGCTGTACTTCAGCTTATTCTAGTCAGGATGCTGATGCAGAAGTCTTATCTGTATCTTGTTTTGTCTTGCTTGTGCGATTGTCTCTGAGGCTTAAGATCTTTAACATCAACACCTTTGACAAATGCTTTTGATACAGATGACTAATGGATAAGCCATTATCTTACCTGTCAATTTTCTAGCTGTACTTGAGCTTACTCCAAGCAGACATTGATGTAGAAGTCTTATCTGTACTCAAGGGAGGGCTTCTATTTGTCATTGCAATCATTTATGGCTTGAAGTGCTTGTTGTTGCATTGAAGTGTGTCCACTGTGTATTATTGGGAGTTTGAATTTCGCAGGTTTCTTGCAGGTGCAGACATTTCATTATCAGGAACAGTTAAGAGTCTTGGGGTGACTTTCGACTCTAAACTAACATTTAACCAGCATGTCACCGCTGTATTCAAGCCATCATATTCCCACATAAAAGCCACTTGTCATGTTCAGTCAAACTTGCCATCAGAACTTGTGAAGAAAGTCACTTTAGTGTAGTGAGAGCAAAACTCAGCTACTTTAATTTGCTGCTGTACAGCACTAAAAAGTCTCTCACTGCCAAAATACTACATGTGCCAAACTTGCTGGCCTAACTGCTGACAGGAACCCACAGGTGTGATCACGCAATCCTGTACTGGCAAAGCTACACTGGCTGCCTGTTAGGTCCAAAATCACTTACAAGATAGCTGTCCTGCAGTCTTGAGACCCAATCACTGAATGTGATTCATTGTCATCTGTCTGTTGTGCCTGTTGATGTGCTTGCATACTCTGTTGTTGTTATTCAGAGCCCATATCACCACATCAGCTCATTTTGACTTGACAGATAAAAATAGGTACCCGCTCTTGATGATTCTAATGCTGCTAGATGTGGGACATGGAACAGGAAATACTGGCCTGTTATTTTTGTCACAGTGACCATTATCTTCCTGAATTGTGGCCTGAAACAGTTGTAACAGTCACACTTGTTTATTGTTACCTGGTCGTTTCACCATGCCCAGTTTTTTCCCAAACTCCAGGAAGGGCAGGCAATTTCAGTAACAAATTTTACGGCTTTGGGTATTAACACATGTCTTTAACTGTTTGGGGTGCACAACAGTGTAGTGGTTAGCTTGTTTGTTTGTTTGTTTGAGGGTTCAAGTCTAATCCAGGACAGAAAGATAGGACATTGCACCCTTTAATGAACTCTGCTTTAAAGTTTGTATATTGACTGTACACTGTTGATTAAAATATTAGACAGTGAAGGAGATGACTGGCCACTTGCAATCTTACGCCAGGGTAAGAACATATAGACACTTTATACCTACTGCTGTGTCCTGGAGTGAGCTTAAAGGAACTGATTTTTTATGAGCTTCAGAATTTACATTTGCAATGCTTATTTCCTATGAGTCTACATTAATTGCAAATACTGTTTTTTGTTTTCTCTGTTCTTGTCTTTAGCTTCTCTTTTCGTCAGTTTCCTGCAACTTTAAACAATGTGGAGAGCATGGATGTGTGGGACCCCAGTCCTGCAGACGGTGATGCGGGCCGCATCTGGCAGCAAACGAGGCTTGGCAGAGATCACCACCCCTCGTCCTCAGTTGGCTGCTGCACAGAGCAAGAGTCGTGCCTCCACAGAGTTGGCGCCATCTGGCCAACCAATCTACCAAGTAATGGATGGAAATGAAGCCGCTGCATATATTGCATATGCCCTTTCGGACATATCGTTCATCTACCCAATCAGCCCGGCCACGTCGATGGGAGAGCACATGGACAAGTGGTCCGCAGCCGGAAAGAAGAATATCCTCGGGCAAGTGGTTGACATCAACATGATGCAGTCAGAAGCAGGTGCCGCAGGTGCGCTGCATGGTGCTGCTGCTGCTGGTACACTAACAAGCACATTTACTGCCTCTCAAGGACTGCTGCTGATGATACCAAACATGTATCTGCTGGCAGGAGAACTCGTGCCAACTGTCTTCCATGTGTCTGCAAGAACAATCTCCAAACATGCTCTGTCCATTTTCAATGATCACTCAGATGTGATGGCCTGCCGACAGACTGGTTTTGGCATGTTGGCATCCAGTTCGGTTCAGGAAGTGATGGATCTCGGTTTGGCTGCCCATGTCTCATCTCTGAAATCTCGGATTCCATTTCTGCACTTCTTTGACGGGTACCGAACCTCAGCAGAAATGTCAAAGATCGAGGTAATTCCCTATGAGCACATCACCGAGCTATTTCCTCGTGAGAAAGTAAAGGAACACCTCCACAAGTTTGCCCTCAACCCGTACCACCCCATGATTCGTGGCACAGGCCAGAGACCTGACATCTTCTTTCAGACGTCGATTGCAGCCGCAAAGTACTACCAGAGGGCTCCTGACATAGTTGAGGAAACGCTGTATGATTTGGGAAAGCTGACAGGTCGAAAGTATGATCTCTTTCAGTATCATGGCTCACCAACTGCTGAACGAGTGGCAGTATGCATTGGATCAGCAGGAAAGACACTGGAGGAAACAGTGAACCATCTCAACAGTATTGGTGAAAATGTTGGAATGATCTCTGTCCATCTCTTTCGCCCATGGTCAGGCAAGCACTTCCTGTCAGTCCTTCCGAAGACGGTCAAAAAGATTGCGGTCCTTGATCGCACCCGTGAGGAAGGTGCAGCTGGCATGCCGCTGTTCCTGGATGTTAACGTTACAATGTCAGATACAGGTCACAGACCACTCATCACTGGTGCAACATATGGTCTCGCCTCAAAGGAATTCACTCCAGCAATGATCAAAGCAGTTTTTGACAACTTGAATGCCAAGGAGCCCAGGCTACAGTATGTGATTGGTGTACAGGACGATGTGACCCACTTGTCTCTCGACTACAGTGCTCCAATCAATACAACCCCAGAATCCATCAAGCAGTGTCTTTTCTGGGGGCTAGGGTCGGACGGAACGGTTGGGGCTAACAAGACGGCCATAAAAACCATTGGGTTGAATACGGAGCTGAAAGCACAGGGACATTTTGTTTTCGATTCTCACAAGGCTGATGGTGTCACAGTGTCGCATCTGCGTTTTGGTCCAGAGGAGATCAAGTCTGAGTACTCCATCCAGAGCGATGCTGACTACCTCTCATGCAGCCATCCGTCATACGTCTACAAGTATGAGATGTTGGAACCATTGAAGGAGGGAGGTATCTTTGTTTTGAACTCACCCTGGACAACTCTGGAGGTGCTGGAAAAAAAGCTTCCAGCTCGATTGAAGAGGCAAATAGCGTCAAAAAAGCTTGAATTCTACAACATCGATGCAACAGGCATTGCCCAGCAAGTTGGCCTTGGCAAGAGGGTCAACATGATCATGCAGGCAGTGTTCTATGGAATCTCAGAAGTCCTGCCGAAAGAAGAAGCTCTGAAGCTGCTCAAAGAGTCCATTAAGAAGCAATACGCACACAAGGGTCCCAAAGTGATCGATAACAACATACGTGCAGTCGATGCTTCTTTGGAGAACCTCAAGCTTGTCAGTTACCCTGCGTCATGGGTTGATGCCAAGGAAGGTGGATCAAGACCTGGAACAAAGTATGAGGGCAAGCCAGAGTTTGTAACATCCATCATGGAACCAGTTTTGGCTCTGGAGGGTGACAAACTTCCTGTTAGCACCTTTGAACCCGGTGGCTATCAACCAATCGGAACGTCAGCATTTGAGAAGCGTGGAATTGCACCCAACATCCCCGTCTGGAAGCCAGATGCTTGCACCCAGTGCAATTACTGTGCCATTGTTTGCCCGCATGCTGTTGTGAGGCCATTCCTGCTGGATAAGAATGAGACACGTGCTGCTCCACCGGGATTTGAGGCACGCAAGGCCAAGGGCGGTGCTGAGGTGGCCGGCTACAACTACACGATCCAGATCTCACCTTTTGACTGCACTGGATGTGAAGTGTGTGTTGAAAGCTGTCCAGACGATGCACTTTATATGGCACCCTTCAACCAGGTTGCAGAGGAGCACAGCCCACACTGGGACTATGCCATCGGCCTTCCAGAAAGATGTGACATTGGTGATAAGTACTCAGTCAAGGGCAGTCAGTTTCAGAAGCCACTTCTGGAGTTCTCGGGAGCCTGTGCTGGGTGTGGTGAGACACCATACCTTAAGCTGGCAACACAGTTGTTTGGCGACCGAATGGTGATTGCCAATGCTTCTGGGTGCTCCTCTGTCTGGGGTGGTACTTCAACGACCATACCTTTCACCACTAACAAGGATGGTCGTGGTCCTGCCTGGGGACGGTCGCTGTTTGAGGACAATGCTGAGTATGGATTTGGAATGATGCTGGCTACAAAGCAGCGCCGCACAAAACTCCAACAGGACATTTCAATGATCCTGCTTGAGATGCAGCTCCCAGAAAACTTGAAGACAGCCTTCAACAACTGGCTCCAGTATGTCGACAATCCAGATCGGTGTGAAAAGGCCTCACTGCAAATCGAAAAAATCCTGAAAGAAATGGGACCAAACCTGGATCCAAAGTTGCAGAGTGTTCTAGAGCAGAGAGACATGATGCGCACTCAGTCTCATTGGATGGTTGGGGGGGATGGTTGGGCTTATGATATCGGCTATGGAGGTCTTGATCATGTGATGGCAAGGGGAGAGAATGTAAACATTCTGGTTCTTGACACTGAAATGTACTCCAACACTGGTGGACAGGTGTCGAAGGCAACCCAAATGGCAACAGTGATCAAGTATGCAACCCATGGAAAGCGTCAGGTGAAGAAGGACCTAGGATTGTGTGCCATGCAATATGAGAACGTCTATGTTGCCTCCGTGGCGCTTGGCGCCAACATGAACCAGTGTGTCCAAGCATTTAAGGAAGCAGAACACTATCCAGGAACATCCCTGATCATTGCGTACTCGCCATGTATTGATTGGGGTATCGAGATGAAGCACATGATGAATGAGCAAAAGGAGGCAGTGGAGAGTGGATACTGGACTCTTTACAGGTATGACCCAAGGAGGACTGAAAAGAGCATCAACCCATTCCAGCTGGATTCAAAGAAGATCAAAAGTGACCTTCAGATATTCCTTGACGGCCAGAACCGCTTCCAGCAGCTCACACGTTCCGACAAAAAGACTGCTGAACGACTGCACACCGGACTGCGACGCGAGATGCACCACCGCCATGAGAAGCTACAGAAGATGGCAATGGATGACTATGAGATGCTGGAACACCTGAAAAAGCAGCTTGGTGAGGCAACTGCTTCTGATAGTGTCATGGTCCTTTATGGATCAGAGACTGGGACGGCTGCCAACTTGGCGCAAGTCTTCGCCAACGAGTTCAAGCGCAGAGGAATCCGTGCCAAGTGCCTTGCCATGGATGACCTCGACTTTGATGAGCTACCAAAGCAGTCACAAGTCTTCTGCATTGTTGCAACCTGTGGCCAAGGTGAGTTCCCTGGAAACTGCAGCGACTTCTGGAAAACCCTTTCAGATCCAAGCTTGCCAAAAGATCTCTTGAAGAACACCAAGTTCGCTGTGTTTGGACTTGGTGACAGCTCATATGTCTACTTCAACGAGTCTGCCAAGAAGTTCTACAACCGGTTCAAGGAGCTCGGCGGTAGTACTGTTTCAAATCTGGGCCTGGGTGACGAGAAGGATGAGGATCATTATGAAACCAGGTGGAACGAGTGGCTCCCGGAACTGTGGAATGAACTGGGAACCCCACCACCATCAATGGAGCTGCTGCCACCATCTTATGCTGTATCTGTGGAGGAATCGACATCTACTGCTGCACCTGACGTCATTCTTCCTGCAGGTGAAGAACAGTTTTACAAATTACCTATATAAATATCCCGAGACAGACAGTATCTGGCAATTTTGGTACGGTAAACTTGAGGCAATGGTATGTATGATTTTGGCAACAATTCTGTTACAAAGTTGATATGTTGATCTGTTTATCATAAAGTTGTAGCTGCAAAGTAATGATATTTCTAAGATAAGAAATGCAAGATCATCCTGAAAGCTGTCTGTATTTCAGAAGTAGCAGAGTTCAAGTCCATGCCAGTTCATTTACTAAACAGCCCATTAATTCCAGTTGTTTGTTGGAAAAAGCACCTATTGTCTTATAGGAAGGTTTGACAGTTCACTTAGTTGTATCTGTATTTATATAGCACCACCCTTTAACAATGAATTAATAATTAAGAGTGTTGAGCATATGTGCTTGTAGTACTTGCTTCTTATGTGGTAGTTGTCTTGCAGAAGGCTCAAACCCACACGACATGTGATGCAAGACAAACACTTAACCATTTGGCTTAGTATTTCTCACAGCAAATTGAAGCCGTGATAGCAGATTGCTACTGCACCTGCCTTTTATGCCTGCATCTGTGTTTGAATCCCAGTACATCTTAAGAAATTGGCAATCCGTTTTTGAACCACGTAATCAACAGATAAGGAAATCTGGTTATTTAATTGTTGTGGTTGTATTTGAGCTTTGGCTGATATATGCTACAACTCCAGAACCAAACCAGTGTTGAAAGAAGCATGTAATAAATGAGCAGTTACCAAACCATATACCCTGTACCTTGTGTCAGTGTTTATTTTACTTGAACTTTTTAGGATCGAAGCTGGTTCCGATGGTTAAGAACGTCGTCTTGACTCCTCCCGACTATGACCGTGACATTCGTCACTACGAGTTTGACCTTAAGGGCAGCGGCATGACCTACAGTCCTGGAGACTGTCTAGGTAGGCTGACATTCTTGCAGCCATGGCTGCATTTTGCAGGGTGATGGGGCTTTTACCCAATTTTTCCCAGCTTTAAAAACAAAGGTAAATTGATAACTTCTTCTGATTTTATGTCTCTGTAGAGCTGCTGGCTTTGGCTGTCATGTTTTGATGGTTAAGTATGCAAATTACACTGGACCCTCGTTATAATCCGCTTCATTATAAACGAATTAGTGTTTTCAGGAACATGGGTACAAAATGTAATTCAACTTTTGAACATGACCTTGTTATAAAACAAACCTGTCATGATCCTGCCAGAGGTAGTGTTATAAGAAGAGTCCATCCAGAGTTTTGTGTAAAATTGATACTTCCGACTGTAGTATGATTTCCATAATAAGTTGTTTTTCTAATTGTAAATGTATAATTGTCAAGTTCTGTAAATCCAGGAAGACTCAGGTGTGATTGCTTTTCCTGCACAGAAAGCTGTTATACACAGTGAAACTCGTTTACGGAAAAGAGAATATCTTAATTTAAACTTAGTCAATTAATTGAAATCATGGAGAGTTCCCTGCTTTTTGCCACGTCCTTAAGCAGACTTTTGTACTGTAATATGGCTTGAAATTTGTGGCTGTTTGAAAAGCGTTTGAAAAGAAGCAGTATAATTTTCTTTCTAGGAGTGTATTGACAGATGTAGGTTTTCTAAAATGTGCTGTCAGTATAGGCCTTTCCTGTGTCTATGTATATATGTGTCTGAATATTTACATAGAGATGTTTTTAAGTGTATGAATCCTGTCAAAAAGTTGGCATAATATCCCCTCTTCCCTTCTGAGAAAGACATGGAAATTTTCATTAAACAAGTTAATAGAAGAAAGCCAAGATGATTTCCAAGGGTGACTGCTGAATTTGTCCTGGAATGAGCAGCTCATAGAACATTGGACTCAAGGAATCGAATATCGTTTTTTTGATAATATTCAACAATCAGCCAAGTTGAGTGAGCTGTGCACAAGATAATCAGATAACCAGTTGTCGTAATTTGAGGCAAAAGCCCACATAAGACTCTCCAGCATGTCTTTATTTCAACAGATCGACCAAAGGCCGGACCAAGTTGTTCTTAGATACTTCTTGGTTTCCTTTGAGAGAATTGTCGAAGCTTGTGGTTAGGATGACCTTCAGGTGTCCTAACCTTCAGTTAGCATCATTGGTTTAACTAGAGAACTAGTTGTCTGTGTTATCAGAAAACTGTTATTAGACTTGTACTGGCTAATGAATTGGACAACAAAGCATGCAGGCAATGCTGAATTCTGAACTGCATTGATGGAAGAATGACTTCAGTACAACAGATACAGACGAGTAAAATAAGGTATACCACTCTTTGAGATTGATGGATCTTTTGGCTGAAGCATAAAATGGCAACCATTTTAGTCATCAGAGAAATTTTCCATAGGGATTACTTTTGGCATGGTTTTATGTGACAACCTCAGAAGTGAATCTTGGACACAGAGGTAGAAGCAGACATATCAGCAAACAGCCACATGTTAGACTGTGAAAAGGTGAAATTTTATTTTTGGGCTAATTAATAATTATATGATTAAGCTGAAAGATCTTAAATGTCTGTCAAAAGGAAAGAGTAACAATGGGATTAATAGACAACAACAAGAACTGGATTATAAGAATAGAGGGTCATTTAGTAGAGCAGGTGCGAATGATTCCTTTTCCAGTCGTTGGTTAAGTCCAAGTCCTGTGCTATCCTCGTGTTTAGTACAAGTCCAGATATCATTATGTGTTGACTATTCATAGCCTTAGTCTTCTTTTCTCCTTCCCTTTAGTCTGGCTTGCAGTGCCTTGTTTCAGTTTTGCTTGGTATCTGGGCAGCAGGCTTTCCTTCCTCTTGATCAGTCTGGTTTTATTTAGGAATGACGAACAAAACATCATATGGCGGCAGCTGGGCAGCTTTATATTCGTGTTTACCACACCATGGCGGCCTAGTTTTGACAGCAGCAGACAGACCTGTAAAAAATTTGGACTGCAAGTAGGACACCATGGTTCACAGAATGATGAACACAATGGCTTTTATGTCCTGGCTTTAATTTACGAGGTTCATTTTTCAGGTCTGCAAGTGGCTGTGTTATAGATCTATGACTTAAATGCGGAACATGCTCAACGTATTTGTGGAGAGATACTCAGAATGTTACCTTGACATTGAACACCCGATCTGCTCCCAGATCCAGACAGGCAGTTGGATATTATGGCCAGCATAGATGACATCCTGCTAGTATCTTGTAACAGTACACTTTGAAAAGAATATGTAATTATCTGGCTGAAGAAATGTTTAATTATTAGCCATTAATATGAATGGAATGAGGTGCAATTCAAGCAATACACTTGGCATTGCCTGTCGCTCTACCTATTCAGTTGGAAAAACATACTTTCGTTAACTCGCCATCAGACTGCGGCTTCAGCTGCTTTTCATTAAGCTGTCTAGTTACATAGGTAGCTTGCAAACCGGCATTGTTGACAGCAGCCAATATATGGCTGTTACGTTGATTGTATGTGCAGTAATGTGTTTAAATCTAACCTATGCTGATTATCATGACAGTTACGACGTTCATTGATAATAATAATAGAAAATGAGTGCATTGTTGATGAGAGGATAAGATGGTCAGGGTAAAGTCTGGCAATGTGCCTTAAACACCAAGGCTATGAAAATGGAATTGCTAACACTTTTTAACAATGGCTGCTTCTCAGGGTATTTAGTCTCTAGTAACTAATGTTTTATAGTTGGTTTATTTCTGATTGCTGTTAATAGGCGTCTATCCTCACAACAACAAGAAGGAGGTCTTGGAGTGGTGTGAGCGATATGGAATCAATCCAAACTCAGTTCTCAAGTTGGAAGATCGCCAGGGTCGCAAGGAAGCCCTTCCACCTGTTGTCAAGGCTGGCCAGCTCTTTACTGAGGTCCTTGACATATTTGGAAAACCAGCACGTCGCTTCTACGAGACTCTCCAGATGGCAGCCAAGGACAATAAGGAAAAGAAGGAGATCGAGTTCTTGCTGACTAAGGATGGCAAGACCAAGTTCAAGGAGCTTGCCAAGGAGACGCCAACCTATGCTGATCTGTTGAGTCTGTATCCATCATCGAAGCTGTCACTCGAGTACCTCCTAGACCATGTGCCGCGCATCAAACCACGCCTGTACTCAATCGCATCGTCGATGGAGATGCACAAGGATATACTGCACCTGTGCATCGTCAAAGACGACTGGAAGACGCCAAGTGGAAAGGTGCGTTATGGTTTGTGCACGCGCTACCTGGCTGGTCTGTCGCTCGGAGGATCACCTGACCTCGTCTCAGGCAAGATAAATGCAGCCGGAATCACAATTCCTGACACACATGCTCCGCCATCTGTCATGGTCGGCCTCGGCACTGGCATCGCACCGTTCCGCGCCATGGTGGAAGACCGTGAGATGGCGCGTCTTCGAGGTGAGAAGGTTGGTCCAATGGCACTCTTCTTCGGCGCACGTTACAAGAGAACAGACTATACCTATGGTGACGAGTTCGACGCATACCATGCTGGTGGCAAGGGTATCCTAACTGTGCTGAGTACGGCATTCTCACGTGACCAGGCGCACAAGATCTATGTGCAGGATCGGATCAATGAACACCCTGAGGTGATCTACGACTTACTCGGCAAACAGAAAGGATACTTCTACCTGTGCGGCCCGGCCGGAAACGTGCCACCGTCTGTAAGGAAGGCAGTCGTCAATGCTTTCGTCAAGTGTGGTGGTCATAACGAGGAAGAAGCAGACAAGCTCGTGACACAGATGCAGATCGAAGGCCGATACAATGTTGAGGCGTGGTAGTTGGGTTTACCAGCAAGGCAAGCACGCATTCGGTGACCACAGTCGGACAGCTTAAAACTTAGTTTTAAAAGAATGAATTTGCAAACTTCTATCGTTAGGAAGAACATGCAAACGTTATCATGAGGCGTCTGTTTAAGTAAGATGCTTTATTAGTGTTCTTAAAAATTGTTAATGATTCCAGTTAGCATTCTAAATGAGTGTGCTATGCAACTATTGACATTCTTCGTTGCATCTCGGAGCTGAGGGGTTTGGATAATGCATTTGGTCTTGAGTTGATTCAGCTGTTTATCTTTTTCCAAAGTCATCTCCGTCCGATTCTCATCCGAGTTGTCTTTCCACTTTCTGACTGAATGTGCTTTTTGTGGACAGTGTGTGTGCTGTGTTTCGAAGGTTTGATTTACTCTGATCATCAAACCGTCAGTTGGTGCGTGTTTTATTTTCTGTATCTTAATTTAAGCTATGTTTAGACAGACAAACATCAGTTAAGACTCTATTTCTATTCGCATTTCCATCTGCGATAAATATTCTGTTGTAGTGACCTTTGGCTGACTTCATGGAACTTTGTCAGATTTATGGAGACATTTTTCGGGTTAAAAGTCAAGTTTTGGCATGATGATGTAACAGAAAAAATGCATAGATGTTCCTTTTAAAGCTTTTTAGTGTTACAGACAAGTGTTTCTTGGAAATCAGATGGCATAATAAGAGTGATGGTAAATAAAAAGTATATTGCATAAACAAACAGGGTAGACCTGGAACTATTGATTATTAGTCTGTTAACTTCTGTAGTCCCATTACTGAGTTGACTACTGAGAACTGTTTAATATTCTGACTGATTCACAAGGCAACCGAAAAAGGGGTACTTTAATGCATTTCCAGAAAATATGCCAGGGTGAGGGGAATCTAACTGGCTAATTATTCAGTTCAGTTTGATTTTGAAAAAATAAAACTATAGGTTGTGAATTGCACATATTACTTTTAAAACAATATGTCCTCGTACTCGCCAGTTGGCTCTTCATAAATAATTTGTTTCAGCCGGGCTTTGAGACATTAAGTAAAGTACGGTAATTTGTGTTGTAAATAAATGTACCGCCATCATCAGTTCCTGACGCCTGCCACTAGGTGACTTTTAATCATGGAGATCTGGATGCTTCATTTCTTCAACTAATTAAGCATGTACTGTATGTTGCTGAAAGCCGGAATGGAGAAGAATGGATGTAAGACCATGTAATGAAAAATTCGCTCCCCATAACACAGTGATCAGGAAGCATGAATAAACCAACGGAGAGCTATTAAGAGTTGGTCCTAATGGATGATGCATCACAGATTAAAAAGCAGCTTAAAGTAAATTTGGGTGACTGCAGGATAACACGGAGCCAAATACGAAGAACAAGTAGATGCGTAGATGGCAAATGTAAAAAGTGAAAATGGTCAGAAGTCGTATGGCCATTGTTATAAATGCTTAGTGAATAATTTGAGGCACTCGCTAGTGGCCTCCGGAACATAAGAACTGGGTTTATTTGGTGGCGTCCTACCTTAATCAGATCTTTTAATAGATTTTGACCAAGCAGTTTAAGAATAAATAATGTAATGACGACAATTACTATAGCATCGTAAGTAGCAGACTACTTCTAGGGTGCTTTACAATGTCAAAAGTCAGCCCAAGTACTAAGAGTTACGGAGCCGAAAATGTTTTCGAGATTTTTACAAGAGCGAAAGGCTGGGCACCCGCCCTCATATGCCGGGTCTAAGAAAACGAAGTTGCGAACGCTTCATGTCCATAGCTGCCTCTCGGTGCTAGTCTAAGGGTCTCTTCATCTTCTTGTTCTACTTTTCTACTTTTGTTATTAGTATGTTTATTATTGCTAACTGGTGTCAAGTTCAAGGTCCCATGTAAATATTTGTTTGATACTCGAGCGGTACATAGTCAAAATATTGTATTGTAAAGTGTTGTATTGTTATTATTGATGTTATTGTGCTTATTTAGTTCGCCCAAGGTAAGTGCATTCCTTCAGGAAACAAAATTACGCTAGGAGCTGTTTATTATTATTATTATTATTATTATTATTATTATTATTATTATTATTATTGTTGGTGTTATTATTATTATTATCGTTATTATTATTATTAGGCCTATCATTATCATCATTTATCCAGAGATTACACGTACACAAATTGTAAAAGCAGCAAGCTTTGATTTATAAGTGTGATTTATGAGCAGAGATTTAAAAGCAGTCCACCATGCACGTGACTGGCCTGAGGGAAGCCGGCATATGACCAAGAGGGCCGTGGGGTGGGAGCGAACCGCCTCCCCACGCCTATGGCTAAATCCGCCACTGTTGCCTATGCTTGTGCTAAGCGTTGAACAATTTTGGCCTGCATGGCGCTGCCGAAATCTCGAGGTTACGATTACGATTAAGGTCGCCAATATAGTAAATAACCTCGATAGGATTAGCCGTTTAAACTCCTTCAAAACTAGGCCTAAGATTCAAGCTGTTAGCATTAGACATTTCTTTGGTAGGGCTACAAACTCCGGCGAAAAACTACAGCCTAATGGCCTACGCCAGGAACTTCTTAGTCTATCTCCCCCTCTTTTCCGCAAGCGCTTGAAGACCTTCTTATTTCCCAGTTCTTCTGGGTTGTAGGGCCGGGAGCGCCTCTGAGGAGTTTACCTCGAAGTGGCGCTTTATAAATTTTTGATTACATTACATTACATTACAATGTGTCCTGGCAAAAAATACTCGTTCACAAGGGACAGTCGTTGCTGGGATGACAAATACTTTTTAGCCATGGTGGATGTTGACGGATCGGCCATTCATCGCAAACTATTTTGTGATGGCATTGGTTATGCTCTCGCATTTGCCCAGGTCCATTGGCTTAGACATCTCCCGCTGCTGAACTAGGGTTGCCTGGAGTAGTGCAGGTTCCATTTTACCATCTGCTGAAGATAACGTTGATGTCTTATCACGTTCAGTATCGGTAAACGCATGACTGGTACGCAGGCCATAGTTCAACGACGAGTTGATATGGTAGTACTGTAATTAATTTAAACACTCTTGCAATACTTGTAAACGACTTTTCATCCGTATTAAAAATAAACTGTCTGTCCAGTATTGTCTTTCCTAGTTTCCTTGACTCCATTCTTTACGTAAAACCTAAGTTGTAACGCCCGAATTTAATATCACAATCGAATTTACATAACGCGAAAAAAAACGCGAAAAATAGGAAACAAACAACCATAGGTATAATAAATGTCGACTCTGGCAAGTATTGAATATTTTCTAGATGAATTTTCATCGCGCTAATTTTGGTCGACGAGTGCTCGGGGCAAGAAAGATTTCAGACTAAATTTTTAACGCGTTAATCGTTGCGTTAACGGCGATTAATCAACAGCCCTACTTATTATGCGGTTCGTAACCACCTTTTCCATGATTACAGAGATGAAATTGAGATTAGAGATTGGGCGATAGGTAGGAGACAGACAGACAGACAGACAGACAGACAGACAGACAGACAGACAGACAGACAGACAGACAGACAGACAGACAGACAGACAGACAGACAGACAGAGATGGCTTTTAAGAAGAGGGTCAAGAACAAAATGCGCGAAGCTGGCGGGGAAGGAGCCTTCAGTGAGAGAGGTTAACGATGGATGCGATAATTGGGCCCAAGACATCAAAGCAGCCGTTTAGAAGAGCAGTAGGAACGCGGCCCAGACCGCAGTGCTTATCAAGAGACGAGATTAAACTATGAACCTCCTGGGCCAGAGTAGTTGGTTCGAGTAGGCTAACAGCCGGCGGAGGTGGGGGGCTTGGAAATGACAAGCCATCAGAGAAAGGAACATTAGAAAACCTGAGCCTGACAGCGATATCTTGTCTGAGAAAAACCTAAGAACATATCGGCAAGGGAAGAGTGCAGTGAAGAACAACCATCTTATGCTTAGTGGCAATGTCCTGATCGCCCTTCCCAGCCGTGGTACAACTCAGATATAGGCCTAGTGCTATCAAGAGGTTTGCACAGCCGACTTAAAAGGTGTTTGCGATGTTCACATTTAACTTCTCATCTTATTTCATTCAATTGGGCGGCGGTGGTGAAGGATCTCACCCGATTATTCATACACGCACAACCACATATTTGTACACAGCCACAGACATACGCAATCGTAATCGCAATTCCGAGATTTCTACAGCGCCGGACGAAAGCCACGTCACGGGGACCAGCTTATTCGCAGGCGCTCAGTCAAAACAAAATCGATAGGCAAAAGGGTTCGGTTCCAGGTCAACATCCAAAAAGTCAGAGGGAGAGACAGAGTGGCAGCTATGGGGGGTGTTTGGGATTGGAGAGGAGAGAGAGATAAGAGGAAGCCGCAGGGCCCGGGAGCCATGGCGCTGATGCTCACACAAATTTTTTTGGGCAACGGAGACATCTACCTAATCTTATATATTATATCGGATATAATCTATAATTTTATCCACATTAGGTCTGTACTTGGCTGGGGTTAGCTCACACAACTTTAGAACACTTCTCGGGCCACTGAGAAGCTGTATAGCCGTACACAAGCAGGGTCAAGGCCATACGACTGCTAGAGGAGAACGTATATATTTACATTTAAGTAGTAGACCACTAGTAGATCTAGTTATTTATATAGGGCCTTTTAGGAACCTCAAAAGGCTCACAAAACTGATATCGATTTGACTCCCTTAACCGACTATCTCTTGTCTATCTCCTGTTCGATTCTTTGTATCTCTATCTGCAAGCCCCCCCCCCCCCCCCCACACATCTTTTCCTCTTGCTCGTCTTTCCCAATCAGTTGCGGGCCACTGATCAAATCTTTTCTTCTTCGCAGTAAACAGAAAGGAGTCTGATTAGGTCCAGTAACTGAGTTCACAACGAGTTTCAAGCGTTTTGCTAATAAGTTAATAATGCTTATAAAATATATTATAGTACAAAAGCTGGGGAACCTAGGCCTAAGTCAATTCGACAATAGTGATATTAAATGTCGAGGCTAGACTTCAGCCTAAGGCCAGATTTGGCTGCCTTAACCTCAAGACCAAACCTGAAGCGTTGGTCTCATGGGTCTTGGCCTCATGGATTATCCACGAGGCCACCAAGTGAGTGGTTGTTGATGTAACTGAATGCCTTTTAAGCGAAAGAGAGCCAGCCATCAACGGAATCGATCGCTAAAGAAAGAGACAGATGGCCAACGTCCCATGCACGACGACGAAACTAGATATGCAAGAAAGAATTCACTGGCAGGTGCCTACACGCACAGCCACATATGTGTACACACCCACAGACACAGATAGCCATACACAAGCACAAAGACACTCGCAGTTGTACACCGAATCACATGTACACACACATTCGAGTACATGCTCAGGCATAGGCCTATACACACACGACTAGGCACACATACGTGAGCATACAATCACGGACACGTGTACCTACTCGCACGTGTCCGTGACTGTAATATTCGTGTTTTGCATAGCGCTTTCAGAAGGTTCTTCAGAGGCGCAATTCACATAATGGGATACATACAAAGACATACATAGGCCTACACACGCGTGCAAGTGTGCTCACGTAATTCTGGGATTCTTTTGTGCAAAGGCGAGCTATGATCTCCAGAGTGGCTTCGACCGTCTGCTACCCACGCAGTTCTAGGATATTTCGTCGCAGGAAAAATTCCTCACAGGACAATTCGTCACAGGACCTGTCGCAACACGGGCTAGTCTGTCTGTCTGTCTGTCTGTCTGTCTGTCTGTCTGTCTGTCTGTCTGTCTGTGCATTAATGCTATTAAGCCTGCGTCGAATGGAGTTCGTGCCTTGGTTGGCTTATGGGGTCCGATGGGGGACAAGGGGATCACGGGGATGTTGACTACATCGATTCGAGCAAGAATAACATCGATTCAAACTATACCCACGAGACCCATCATCTGCTCAAGAAAACCTTGAAATTCGTGTAACATTATATATATATATATATATTGCCGTCTTCTATTTTGAATATATACAGTATGCAATTAACATACACAAGCACACAGGCCTATACACACACATACACGTGCACACACACTCACACGACCCCCGAAGACCGCAACCCAAAGGGACGTTTATGTTCTAAGACCCATCTGCTGCATGAATCCTGTGGCGCTTGAAGTGTTTCGGTCTTAAATGTACACCACAGACCCGTTACAATGCGCTCCGATAAAACGCGAATTCAGTTATAATGCGGCCAAAGTCATGGCTCCAGAATTTTGTCCATGAGAAACATTAATTTCTACTACAGTAAGTGCTATCGTTTAGTTGTTCTAGTTGTAATCATCCATTCTTTGAGAATGACTTGACATTTTTAGATGATGTTACGAAGTGTTTTCATGTCTTTTGTGAACGATAATACATGTGCTAATGTATTTCCGCATTTGTTAACGGGAACTAAGACGCAATGGTATCGCGCAGATAAGATCGTACGGACGTGAGTCCATCACAATAGGATCTCTGGTAATACTCGTGTAGGCCTACAAGTAAAGCCCGTTCTGTCAGTAATAATAAATCAGACACTATTTTACACCATCGGGGCAACTCGTATTGACAGCTGAGGGGCGAATACATAAACGACGTATGATGTCACGCATTCGTAGTAACTAATGAAAGGAATATTTGGCCAAATAATTCGACCGTTGTACGATGTTTTCACTGCGCAGAAGGACGAACACGTGCGATTTCACGTCCCGAAACCTGCAGTTATACACACTAACACACGACTGTAACTCATTTTGTATGCGAAATTTTATAACGCGCTATTCGATTTAACGCGGTGGCGAATATGGACCCCAAGATTTGGAATATCGTGATATATATTACTATATATTTATATAATTTTATAATTACTATGTGTAAAAGCCATCAATAACCTTCCGAAGCACAGCATTCGAACTATAAATCAGTGGCTTCTAAATCGGGTAGGAAAATGACCCAAGATGAGTTACAGAAAAATTCATATATAGGAAGGGGAAAATGGGAACTGAGTGGCTCATGGAACACCCAGTAATTGTATTTGGTGGAACAGGCGTTTCCATGCAATTACCTGTTTATAGGCCTACTTAAGAATTTCCGCTCAATTCATTACTGGTAAGGTATGGCCTAGCCAGGTCAAGCCAATTAAGATCTCTTATACTGCTCGAGCTACGATATAAAAGCGACAGATTTCAAGTTTACTCTATGACAATTTGGAATATTAGCAATAATAAACTCCGAACTTCTGATGCTTTGCTTAAAGGCAGCGCATGGCACCAGTCAAGCGTAGCATGAAGTTCGAGGGTTGTATAGCGCATGAAGAATAACATCCAGTTGATGGGAGACCTGAAAAGGAAGCAGGCAGATTAGCTGTTGGGGTGGGTTGTGACAATATGGGAAAGCGGAGGATTGGATGCATATCTGTCGTACAGTCCCATGTAGCTGCATTAAGCATGTTGGTTTGGTGGCTAACTTATTGTTATTATTATTATTATTATTATTATTATTATTATTATTATTATTATTAGTAGTAGTAGTAGTAGTAGTAGTAGTAGTAGTAGTAGTAGTAGTAGTAGTAGTAGTGGTAGTGGAAGTAGTGGTAGTGGTAGTGATGGTAGTGGTAGTAGTAGTAGTGGCAGTAAATGTTAACGCGAAGGCTTTTCATCTGTGCGTCAGGGAATTGAATCTGAGAGGGCCAAGTGAGCAATTTATGAATACTCTTACTCCTCCTCTTCTTCCTCCTCTTATTCTTCCTCTTTTTCTTCATCTCATCCGCATTCCTACAGATTGAAGAATTGGTGAAAGCGATTGAATTCTATTTGTTGATATAATTCTGCATTTCCCATTACATGTGTAATGTCATTTGCGATTTTTATAGCGCCAGAATTTAGAGAAACCCGTCATCGAGTATTCCGAGATTAAATCACGAGTAAACCAATTGGTAATCGGGGTCGATGAATCGA
The DNA here is from genome assembly GCA_964023275.1 of Norana najaformis. Classification (NCBI taxonomy): domain Eukaryota; kingdom Metazoa; phylum Annelida; class Clitellata; order Crassiclitellata; family Hormogastridae; genus Norana; species Norana najaformis. Next base: position 31,637,467 of record OZ029916.1, on the reverse strand, counting down.
AGGTACCTCCTTTTGTCTGCTTCTATGTCTGTTTATCTGTTCTGTCATTCTGTCTGTCCGTCCACCTTTCCGTTCGCCTATCATGCATTCTTTCTGCCAGTCTACCTTTCGTTCTGTTTGACTCTACGTCAGTCCGTCTGTCCATCTGCCTGTATATCCGCCTCTCTGTCCGCTCGTTTTTCTCTCCATCCGTCCGTCTTTCTACCTGTCTGTCCTTCTGTCTGTACTTCTGTCTGGCTGTTTGTCGATGCATTATACGAATCGAGTGACGAATGTCGATCCAACAAGTCACGCCCCTCTCTACATAAATCGTCCCTTTTCCTTGCGAACGGCATCCTGCGCTAATCCCGGATAATTCGAGTCTAATGCTGTCGCCCTCGTCCTGCCTATGCCTCTACCTCTGTTCCTGCCCTTGCCTCTGCCCCTGTCTCTGTTCCTGCCCTTGCCTCTGCCCCTGTCGCTGTTCCTGCCCCCGCCTCTGCCTCTGCCTCTGCCTCAGCCTCTGCCTCTGCCTCTGCCTCTGCCTCTGCTTCCCGAGCATCTCGTGCACTGGCTGGACAAGCGACCGGACGATGACAAAGAGAGAGGGAGTATGAGAAGACTGAGGAGGAGGAGGAGGAGTAGGAGGAGGAGGAGGAGGAGGAGGAGGAGAAGGAGGATGAGCCATAGACCAAGCGAAGACTGAGCGTGAAGATATTCAGCGTCATCAGAACCTAAATGCGGAGACAAGGTTCGCTTTCAATTTCCGATGCTTCGTAGTTCTTGGCTTCTACCCGCCCACTTGTTTACTCTCATCCAAGCAGACACTAGGCCTACATAAGCTAACGGTTATGCACATACAAATATGTAAGCCAGTATAGGTATAAATATACGCATGTGCATGTCTCCAGTAGGTGCAAATTTATATAGCGCCTCTTGGAAACCTCTCAAAGACACTGAGAACATTTCAAAGGTCCCTATATACAGGTTAAATCCGACGCGGTTATAGAAATATGCAAAAACATATAGAAACGCATGCATACATACATTCGTGAATATGCAGGCCAAAATATATTAAACTAACACCCCCCATCACCCTGCCAGCACACCACACCCCCGAAAAAACCAGATGCCCAGAATGTTATATGCAAATTATCAAATAAAGTATTTATAACTATAAAAATACTTGAAACTATATAGTAGAACCAATGATATATAAGTATAACCTTTTTGAGTAGAACGAAGAAAAATGGAGGGAGTATAATTATTACAATCATTATGCATTCCACAAAATCTAAGGCTCTCGTAGAATCATTACAATTATTAAATATGTTTAATAAAAATAAATCGAAACAATCCAAATTGTTTGATGTGACGTCACATTTCTTAAACACTCCCTCCCCTTCGTCACAAATCGTCACAGATGTGTGACCCCCTCACCCCAGGTGCGTGACGTCATTTATGGACGGCTCCTACACGTATATTCTTTTTGTTACATTATATTACATTGCATTAAATTAATGGGTGCAGATGCAATTCAATGCAATGAAATCTAATAATTTACATTACAATATAGCTCAGTGTAGTTCATGCAGTAGATTACAGAACATTACATACATTACAGGTAGGCCTATAATTATCACAATGCAGCGCCGTACATAAAATACCACACTATACTAAAAGTGCTTCTTAGCTACCGTATGGTCCTAAATGTCAATGAGCGTATGAGCATGCAAGTCACGACAGCAGTGTCTGCCGTAACCAGTCATTACTCATGTGCGCTTGTGTGGGGGGTCCATGTTTCACTGTGTTCATGCGTGTGTGTTTGTAGGTATATATGTTGGTATATGAGTGTTTGTATGTATTTGTGTGTGTACGTGTTTCTATGTGTGTGTTTATGGCACGTCATGGTGCTCGAAGACGTGACGTGTCAGTCACGTGACATGAACAAGCGGCGTGTCAGCTGTCGTTTGGGAGGCGTTTCTTGGCTCTGCTGATCAGAAGACCATCCTATATGGGGACGGGTGGTGGTGGTTGGAATTCATTATTCGGGGTAATAAGCTGCAATCCTCTTAGACAGTGATATATTTGCATCGGACCTTGTGCCATCACCAACCTTACCCCATAGCCTACTCGGTTTTTTATGGCATAGCCCGCATTACAACACCATATAAGCGCTATATAAATTACTGCCAGAGAATATAAATATGTATCTATGGCTCTCTGTTTTGGAGGAGCTATTTGTAAGAGTAAGTCTAACGTCCATGCTCATCGTATATAGGTTACTTTGCAAAACTCGTGCATGATATTAGAGTCTGTATATTTGTGCATATAGGGCCTATATACACTCCGATGAAATCGAACTTATAGGTCTATATTTGTGTGTGTGTATATATATATATATATATATATATATATATATATATGCGTATATGCATATAGTGCAAATATGCACACATATATATATATAATAAACATTTATATTCCCTAGGTTGAAAAGTCCGAGAATAACAGCGTTTTCAATGTCTCGACACTGCTCTGGGACTGCCTTGCTAGCTTGGCACAGGGCACTACTCATCATCCCCCATCATCCCCCAAGAATCCGTATACATATCATCATCATCAAATCATCGTCGTAGTCGCCATCACCAGCATGCAGCAGCAGCAGCAGCAGCAACAACAACAAGCAGCAGCAGCATTTCTTTCAGAATGTTATTTTCTTTCGTCTGTTATCTTTGGCTATTCTGAATTTTGTGCAGCGTTTGTTCCTGTTGTTCTGTACAGCGAAGAAGACCTGGGTCGAGGCTTTTCTTTAGGGTCATGACCTCCAGACGCTAACTGTGTTTAACGATGGACAGACTGAGATTTCTCTGAAGTTCTGGACGTCGACTGCTCGCACATTCCTTCTGCATCTGAAACAGTAGTTAATGACATTGACAGAACGACAGAACGACAGATGGACAGACGGACAGACGGACAGACGGACAGACGGACAGACGGACAGACGGAAGACGCAGAGAAGGAGAAACGGACTCAGAAAGACAGATAAACTTATTCTATACATATTCGCAAGACAAAGAGACGCAGATGTAATTAGAGACAGACAGAAACAGGGAGGCATAGATACGGACAGAGACACAGAGATAAGCAAAGAGACAAACAAAGACAGACAGGACGATGGTTAGATACAGAAAGATACAGAAGGGCTTAGATCAACAGAAATTGACAGAAACATAGCAGATATAGACAGAGAGACGGCAAGGACAGAGAAACAGACACATAGAAAGAGAGAGAGAGTGAGTGAGAGAGAGAGAGAGAAAGAGGAAAGAGAGAGACGGAGAGAGAGAGAGAAAGAAAGAGAGAGACGGAGAGAGAGAGAGAAAGAGGATAGAGAAAGAAAGAGGGAGAGAGAGAGAGAGAGAGAGAGAGAGAGAGAGAGATGAGAGAGAGAGAGAAAGGGGAAAGAGAGACGGAGAGAGAAAGAAAGAAAGAGAGAGAGAGAGAAGTAGAGAGAGAGAGATGGAGAGAGGGAGAGAGAAAGAGGATAGAGAAAGAAAGAGAGAAAGAGAGAGAGAGAAATGACAGAGAGAGAGAGAGCGCCTTATTGGAACATAAAGTCCTGTTAGTCTGGCGACATCTAGTGACAGACGACGTCAACAGGCATTTATTTGGCGCCAATTTATATATCTCCAACGCCAAACTGTTGCCAGAAATGGTGTGCTTAAAGCAATCATGCTGCATGCTTCTGACACACCCAGAAACGTTCACAGCAGAAGACGGCCTCACAGAGAGGCAGAGAAGGCAGAGAAGGCAGAGAAGGCAGAGAAGGCAGAGAAGGCAGAGAATGCGCAGTTTTCAACAGCCATCGTTGACTCGTCGTTCATCATCATCCCTGCAACTCGTATCAGAATCTGTGCTCTTCGACTGTCATCGGCGCTGGATGGAAATCCTTCGGTTGGCTCAACGTGTTTGCGGAAGCCCGCCAGTGGTGACTCTTCTAGTAGATCATTGTTTGCTTGCTGATGAACCTTTTGTCCTCAATGTCTTAGCATCAGTTAGGCTGGCGTAGACAGCGCTTTTGTGAGGTACATATAGGGCGCTATATTAGATGTTAAACATCTAACTGACTAATATTCGGGATTCAACATCAGCTCTACATCTATTAGAAGTCATATTGCGTTACATATTCGTTACATTTGCATTATATTTAACATTTACATTAACATTACAGTTCATGTTTACATTACACAGAGGGTGCGCCATATTCTAGTGGTTAGCATGCTGGATTGTCCAGCTCAGAACTCGGAGGTTCAACTCCTCGCCAGAGCAGCAAGATTCCTCGAGATTTCTGCTCCACTTGCGAAAAGGCTAAAGCGAACTTAGCTATAAAATGATGACAATGACCGTACCGTAGTGTCAGTGGGAAGATCAGGCAGCGAGGGAGAGGACTGGCCACCCGCCCTCATATGCCGAGGCTTATGAAATTGAAATCGCTCACACCATACCCACGGCTGCCTCCCGGGATTAGGTTAAGGGACTCGTCTTACATTATGCGGTTGGCAGAGTCGTGTCAGTGGGAAGATCAGGCAGCGAGGGAGAGGACTGGCCACCCGCCCTCATATGCCGAGGCTTAGGAAATTGAAATCGCTCACACCATGCCCACGTCTGCCTCCCGGGATTAGGTTAAGGGACTCGTCTTACATTATGCGGTTGGCAGAGTCGTGGATATGGCAAAGCTTCGGAGAGAGGCATGCCACTGACGACGACGACGACAACGATGATGATGATGGTGATGATACTAATCATCAATGTTCCTCCTAATTTATTTCTCAGTGCGCGCATTGGCCTACCTCGTGGGCAGGAACATTTGGGATCTGCACTCTGGTCTGTGTAAGAATGCACGTAAATAATACGGTCAGAAGTAGGCAACAAATAAATTATAAAATTTAAATCTACATATTTTCTATAGCGAGCGTATGGCCTCTACCCTGCTCATTTTTAACGAATTTATCGAGTGAGATCCTTCACCACCTCTGCCCCGTTGGATTGGGCGCCACGCCTTTTAAGGTCCTCGTGTACGGGCCGTGTTAGCCGGAGATTAAAATCTCTGAAATATAACCAAGATCGGTATGCGAACCGGCATCCTCTCGTCCAGAGGCACCTTGACGTACGCTTTGACCAATGAGGCTAACCAGACCAGCAATATGTGATATTAATGTTAAAGCATTCCAGGAATAGCGCTCATAGAGATCTATGGTCTTATATTCGTAAGTTATTGCTTGTGTCTATTCTGAACCACGGCGTGAAATCTTCTTCCGATGTCCTCGAGAAGGCAGACTGATCTTCCACACATCCTCTCTAGCTTAAAAGTTATTTCGGGGTCCTGCTAGACTTATCAACTCTCTCCCTCTCTCACCCCTCCCTTCCTCTCTCCGTCTTTTCTCTTTATCTGCGTCCCTCCCTTCTTCTTTCCACCTTTCCTACTATGCTGCTTCCCTTTTTTCCCTCCACATTTTTCTCCCTGCTTCCCGCTCTCGCTTCTTCACCCACATTTCTCCCTCTATCCATCCCTCCATTCTTTCTTCCATCCTTTATCCCTCCCTCCTTCGATACTTTCCTCCCTTCCTCCCATCTTCCGTCCATCATTTCCTCCCTCCCTACATCCCCCTCTCTGCCTTCTTCCTCCTGCCTTCCTCTATCCCCGAAATCCATTCCTACTTCCTCCTTCTCTAAACTAAAGTGGTTTGGATCGGATGATGAAAGGTCCTCTTAAAGTCAAACCCCCTCAGTTATTCGAGTAAATTTGGAAAACTTTGAATTGACAGTGGGAAGCCTAACGCCTAAATGATTGGGGCCTCGAGCTCCGTTCTCTTACATCTTCCTCATCATCATTATCATTGTTGTCGTCATCATCATCGTCGTCGTTGTTGTTGTGCCTGACAATATATGACAGCATTGTAGCCTTTCAAGTGGCTTTCGGACACGATTCATGATCACGTTGTATTGCAGCGCCATCGAATGCAACTCGTGTACACTGCGCCATCGAAGTTGTTCAACTAAGAACTCATTTCAAAAAACGCTGTGCCTCCTGAATTTTACGATTTCTGTTCTCACGTGTCTCCAGATTGTTCTGTTGTTTGACCTCGACGTGACCTCAATCTGACCTCTACATGACCTCGATGGTCTTCTGAAATGTCGTTATCAGCAGCAATTCGTAATCAGCTCTTTTAATGGCCACCCATAAACTCTTACGCAACGCTGAATGACCTCGTGACCCTACATGCATCGCCCACTACCTCTGATCCGCACGACCGGCCACGTGCGCCACCCAGTTCCGCTTCCGGTCGACCACGCGGACGCATCACGTGACCGGCATCTAATAAATCTTGGACGACGCTGGAATGAGAATGGAGGTCGCCCATGTCTTGGAGGCGAAAGAGATTAATGCTTTCATCAAGGATACTAATGCCGGATTAAGAAGGTATCCTACCATAACACCCTCCTAGGTTATGAGAAGAACAACACACGTTTCTGTGCATATGCATCTTCAGACAATTGTGCCTGTGTGAGTGAGTGTGTGTTTAAAATATAACATCGCATATCTTTATGCGAAGGTCAACCGGGTTACGTAAAAGTTAAAATTTAGCTCATTTACAGCTCTTCGCATATTTAGCCTACTGTGCTCAGAAGGCGAAAGTTTCCATATCATATCGTATAACCTATTCAAAGCCATTCACAGTTTTTGGTGATGCAGGACTTCCAGTGATTTAATGAGTTAAATAAACAGATTTGACAGATGAAACAGGTTTTCGCCCAAGTTTGTACTGTTGCTTAAACCAAGGGAATGCGAGAGTTGCGCCACCAGCGCTCGAACTGACAACTGCGAAGCTTAGCTTTAGAAATGGCAGAATTAAACCAAGGCTGCAGTGTGCGCTGTATTACTCTCTTAGTTCTAAGAGGAATTTGCCTGTCAAGGAGTGCAATTAAAGTAGACTGGAACTGCAGAGCCATCTCATTAGCTGCTTGGGCAGGAGATAACCATAACGGAGATGCTTTCGTTTATTTGAATCAATATTAAGTCAAGATCGTAATTTGGGTGTGGTTTAAAATGAGAAGTTAAACTTTGAGAAAAGGGTAGTGTGATCTGAAAGATATATCTCAATGGGAGTAGGCCTAACCCACAGAAGCGATTGAGAATCAGAACGAGTAATCAGGACTTCAAGGGCATGACCTGTGTTATGTGTTGGAAAGATAATTAGCTGTTTCATTCACACCCTTCCAACATATAAAGAAATGCTGAAGAACAAAGGCTAGCTACATCAAGGTGATTATTAAAGCCATCCATAATAACTATTTCAGAAGGGGAAGAAATCAAATATTCAAGTAGTGACTGAAATTCACTAATAAAATCAGTCAAAGAGAGGGATGGTGGACGATAAATATTCACAATGTTCATTTCATTAAATGAACACTGAATTGAATTGAAGCACTACCTGTTTGTTACTAGAAATGAGTAAATAAGTAAGTAATGCATTTGTTAACACGCCATGTGTCCATCGACTAAGCGAAGAATCGTAGAGAGCAGCAGCCAGGACCTAAAATGATTTGGGTGCAGTAACAGGCAAAGTGAACCTAAGCAGTGGAAATAGGATCGAAAAAGAAAAGCAATTACCCATTCTTTACCACCGCACTGAGGCTCATTAAACATAGAAAAGGTTGAGGGAGTAAGATCAGAAATGAATGTTGGTGCGACACTAGGTTGAAGCCAGGTCTCGGTAAGGAACGCTCTTAGAGAAAATTATGTAGGGTCGCAGCTTTATTTTGAAGAGAATAAATTATAAATTTTAATTGACCAATATCCAAACTCTGAATCTAAATGGTCCCAGATTTATTTCAACATCAACAGCCAAAAGAAGCAACAGAAGCAAATACAAAGACGACCCATGACGCATATCCTAAGAAGTTCTACATGAATTTACATTCAAGCCATGACGGAAAATAATGTTACTGCTATCGCATAGCAGCAGAACATGTGATTGAATTGAAAAAGCAGCACTAGGAACCATATAAAATTAATTGGCTTGAGCCAAGTAAGACCGCAGCGGCGCATGTGTTCATTCAGCAAAAGACCTGTCTCAGCTAGATTTGGCAAAAAGCGGTAACATAAAGAAAACACAGTGCAAAGACCAGCAACGTATGAGGCAGCCATAATCAGTGAAACAGAAATTGAAAACACAAAGAAACCGGGCAGAGCAGATGAAAAGACGTGACCTAAGCAGAAAAGAACAGCTCTTCAGTTTATGGGCGAATCATGAACGCAGATAATTAAAAGAGACCCAGCCAGTATTAGTTTGGACCTAAAACCCGTAAAATTAAGAGATTGTGGTTGGGATTCTGCTGTGCCATCCAGGTCATAAAGCATAGAAAACACAGCTCAGCCGATGTCCGTGCACAACGACACGAAAATCGATATAAGGAATAAATTATTAATGGAAACTTATCTCACAGCGAAATAATGGAAAAAAACTAGTCGGAAAATAAAAGTTTTAAGATGAGATTCCATAATTTAGCTGTTTATACGACAAAATTTATGTAAAATGCGATAAGAAATTTAAACTCAACACATCCGTTAGACTGTCTCCTTGCTTCTGGAATGGATGGATAGGTGGATAGATAGATAGAGAGATAGATAGATAGATAGATAGATAGAGACAGACAGACAAACAGACAGACAGAGGCAGGCAGAAAAATAAAAAGGCTAATAATTGCGTATGTTGATGAACCAGACTGACGGACTGATAGACAGAGATATGTAGAGATAAGTAGATATACCGAGAGAGACAGAGAAGCAGCGAGATATAGAGAGACGTTAGAGTAATCGAGTCAAGCTGTTGGTCGTATTCTTCTGTGCTGATGAGTCGTCGCCTGCGTTCTTTTCCATCGATTCATGGCTAATCGCGTTCACGAAAATCGATCGAAGGAATGAGTGGGGAAGTCTCCTTCAGCCATCGTCAGTCCCTCGAAAGCAATTGTATCGACGGCAGAAGGAAGGCAGGGTATTTGGAAACAGCGCAGAAGAACCGAGGCGGGGAGGAGAGGGAAACAGGAAGCGGGAGGGCTAGTAATTTAGCGGGCTAACCAACTCGACTGATGCTTGGTCGAGCTGCTAATAACATTTTGTCTGACATGAAGATGACTGCGACAGAAACTTATCACACACTTTCCAGAACTTTAACCCTAACCCTGGCAATCAGTCGAAATTTAATTCTTCGGTTTTACTCCAACCGCAACGAAGGAATATTCGGCAGGGTGCTTGGTATATAATCCAACGATTGTCGGTTGAAGTCTGCTGTGTGGAGCCCATATGACGACGACCTTGGGCAAGTTGTATGCGTACAGTTGACTGTCTTCAAAGCCATCAATTTCGCAGCAACGCCAGCAGCTGCAGGGTGCTTGCGTACTTACACTACTCTAGCCTCAGATACGCCGGCCTTATTCTTGACTTTAATGATATTTTACACAGGGCACCGGGATTTGAATCCTGGACACAGAGGAGTAAAGCAAATGCATTAGCAGTCTGCTTCTGTGCATGCCACCCACGGGAAAAAGATAATGGTCCTTCCTTACTTTACACAGTGTGTCTGCTTTCAGCCTTTTCTATTATGGGGTTCTCAGGTTGTCGGCCACAATTACCGCGTCCTACTTTCAGACATTCTCGGCGCTCTATCGACCTCATTCAAAGAGCTATATCATTTCCGATGGTTGAAATGAGACGCCAAATAAATTGTTGTTGCATAATATTGCGCCAGGATGAGTGATTGAAATGAAATGGATTTTCGAAGCGCTGACTGATTCTCCTCCAAAGCCATCATTCAAAGGGCCGTCACACGCAACGTGACAGCAGCAGTAAGTGCTGGGGACGGTTGAGGGTTCGATGGGGCATCGCACTTGCTGAACTACTGCCAAGTTTTATAGCATCAAAATAAGGAAAAGTAATTTGAAAGCGTCGAGGGAAAAGACATTAAACTCACTGAAGAGCTGCTAATCTGCAAACGGCAGTCGGTTTCCTAGATCGTCTGTCTGTCTATCCGTCTGCCTGGCTGTATGTTACCTATCTCTGTGTGTCTCTGCCTACGTTTTTGTGTTTGTATCACCATCTGCCTGTTTCTGCGTGTGTCTTTCTGCACACGAATATACGAGTGCCTGCATGCCTATCTGTTCCACTAACCGTCTCTGCGTGCGGTCTGTCTTTCTCTTTCGCTCTTTGTCCCAGTGGTTGTCATTGCTTGCGTTTGTCTGCTTTGTTTATGTCTGCATGTCTCTCTGGATAGAAACACATTCCGATAAGCACATACTTACTTTTGTCTTTGCTTGTTTCTGTCTACCTATCTTTCTGTGCACGCTTGTGCCTCTTCTTGTACCTTTTAAACTATTTGTCAGGTATTTATTCTGCTTTTTTGACGTGGTGATCGACAGGTAATCTAATCTAGTAACTTATGTAGCGCCGTAATCATGACGCACAAGGCATCAATGGAGGCAATGGAGGATCAGGCGTCGGTCGTTGGCTTTTGGTCGGAGTTTATAGCTCATTTACTTTACTGACCAAACTTTTTTACTGAACCAGAATCTTCCAGAAAAATAAAGCTACGATGTTTATCGTCGAGGAAAACAGAAAACCCGTTGAGCAAACTGGCAAATGACACTTATCAACGATGACATCAGGATAATCAGCCGAGATAATCTTATCCATTGTCTGGGTTTCAACCCCCGCAATCAACTCAAAGGTTTTGGATGTAGTTTGAAGGTTTCTCGTTCACGCTCCAGTTTCTTTCTTAACCAAACACAGAACGAGATAGCGTGATCAATATCCTTCCAATAACCACAGTAATTTTGAGACCCAAACTTCTATTTAAATTATCCATCTTTCGAAAACGAAAATTTGTTCGGGACCCTATGATTTGTTGTCTCCAATTTTGTCCAATCCCCGCTACTGGCTCCCCGAAGTGTTTCAATTGGAAATGTCTTGTAAAAAATGGCGTATTCATCAGCCAATTTAGCTGCTTCCATGAGGGTCTACGGCTTGCTGTCAATGATCCATCTATGTAGCTCTACCGGGAGAATAGCTTGTTCAAGCTTGAAAATGGTAGCATTAACCGGAGTGAAAAAAATTCGAATAGGTTTCCGATTTTCCTTTCACCATCGTTCGGAACTGCTTTCCATAGTATTCTGGCACTCAAAAGTAGGCCGTTAACAAAGCCTGTATCAGTATGTCGTAGTCCTTACATTCATCAATAGGTAATTCAGAAAACACGATCTTTGCCTCACCCGTAAATCGCGCATGTAATAGTATTAGGTCCATATGTCTTTCGGAAACTTATGTATAGTCACCTACTTCTAAGACGAAAGTACTGTTCAGCGTCCGAGTCGCCAAATTTTGGTACTAGTTTGACCGCTGACGCCGCACAAACTTTCAGTTTCTCGAACAGGGCCTGCTTCATTTCAACATCCTCCTCTATGCGGCTAAACTCCAACTCGTACTGTTTCTATCTTTCTTTATCTTCCAGTTCAGCCTGTAATTTTCTTTCCTTCAGCTGTAACTTTCTTTCCTCTGCTTCAGCCTCAGCTTTTAACTTCATTTCCTCTGCCCCAGTCTGTAAATTTAAGCATAGCCAGCTCAAGTTCTCGTTCCTCCTTCTTTTGCTGTCTTTCTGCCTCTTCAGTTTCTTTTTGGGCCTTAATTTCCAACTGTTTTGCGGTCAATCCTATATGCATACTTTCTTCAGTGACAGTAATTTAGCTAAAATGGTCTGCATCTGTAATTTATTCAGCCCTTCCCGTCTCTTGACCTATCCTCTCAAGTTCTATTCTCAGCTCCTCAGCCGACACATCAAATGCACCATCGAGTGTCATCTGTTTGGCTGTAACCGGAGAATCCACTATATAGCCAGCCAAGTACAACCCGAACGTATAACTATCATCTCAAAATTTCAGAACAACAAAAAAATTCAAAACCAAAGTCTCTGGTCATACTAACTATTTTAACAATTGCTAAACACAGCACAACAGTTTTGGACGAGCCCCCATATGTTAGAGGTTGTCTATGGATATGGAAAAATATATCAGTTTTAGGTTAAAATGTTTTATTTCCTAAGCTATTTGCAAGCGTAACACTACTCGCATAGAAACAGGACCTTCAACCTCAGGCGGGAAAAACCAGCGAACAGCCTCTCAAAGAGAACACCCAACGTCCATCAACAGACGGTGACAAAAACGGCTCAAAAAGAACCAAAAGGACTTAGCAAAACCAAACAAGTCATCCACATAGGGGGATTCAAAAACGACTATCCAAAGAGATTGGGAAGAAAAAACCGGTCACGTAGAACTAAACCAAACTCCAGTCTGAGCCGAACTTAAACACATCACCTTTGATAAGGTCGGCTTACTCTCCAAAACGTACAGAAGGTCTACAGCGTACAACTGTTCAACCTACTCGGTCCTGCCGTATGTAACATTATATATATTGAAGTAGTCATCATAAGAAAGCATAGATAAACACATTCACAGCCTATATATTCACACTATAATATAATACATATTGTGTATAAAAGAAAATGTATACCTCTATTATCTGAACATGTTAAGCTAATAATCATGTACCAGGCATGTTTGATTTTTTTTGTATCAGACACAAGCACACTACCGGTAACATTCAGCTCCAATTATGCAGGTCTATATATGCCATCTATCTAAGGTATATATTATATAATTTATATATATATGCGCTATATTTGCATTAGGTATCGAACGTACGTATGCATATTGTTGTATGGATGTAAGATTGCATTCGGTATCGTATCATTTGCCAATTGCTATTTGACATTAGCTCTTGTTTTGCTATCAAAGCAGCAGCCGAGATTTTTTCGAATGCCAACAACACTAATAGACCATGCATGCTAAAGATAAGGACGAAAGGAAGGACGGAAGAAAGGACGGAAGAAAGGACGAAAGGACAAACAGACAGAAGGACGGAAGGAAGGACGGAAGGGCAGACAGATGGCAGACGGATGGAAGGACTGAAAGAAGGACGGTTGGAAGGACGAATGGAACAACGAATGGAAGGACGGAAGGACATAAGGACAGAGGGCTGGATGGATGGATGGAAGGACGGAAGGATTGACGACTGGAAAGACGGGAGGTGGAAAGATGGACGGATGGACGGACTGGAAGATAAAACGATGAAGTTCTGACGAAGAATGGAAGGAGGGAAGGAAGGACGGACGGAACGAAAGGACGAAAGGAAAGATGGAAGTCTTCTTTTTGTTCTGGTATAAGCTGTTCGTGCTCAGCCAGTTTCAAGCGTCATGAAGAGCCCATAGTCCGTCATTGAGACGTGTGGACGGAAAACTGGATTTCGAAGGAAGAACGGACGGGCGGAAGGAATGTCGTAAGGAAGGAAGGATGGAAAGATGGAAGATAGGATAGACGGAATGATGGAAAGGAAACAAGGACGGACGAAAAAGTGCTGAACAATGGAATGAAGGACGGACGAGAGGCGAACGAGGTAAAAGCCAGTCGGAAAAAAGCTAGGAACTGAAAGGCGAAGGGAGGAAGGGAAGGATCAAGGGAGGTAGGGTGGGAGGGGCTCATTTGCGTGTGCCTATGAATAATCGTTTTCTAGGAAATACAATGCTAGATGTTGCTAACTGCTGCCACCAGCGCCGTTCTCTCTATAGAATGGATCAAAGACAAGGTTCTTGAAGGGAGAGCTGTTACACGCCCAGCCACCGTCTCTGTATACACATCGAAAAATATCTCTAATTAGCTCGCATGTATGCGTGTGGTTGTATGTGTCCGTGGTTGTATTTGTGTTGTAGGTCGGTGTGTTTGTTGTGTGTATTATCAGCAGAAGTATAGTCTACCAACACGATCAGCACTTAAGCCTACCTTGCCAAAGCAATGTACTCGTGAATGTGTATACAACTGGCACGTATGCACAACATGCGTAGTATATTATAATATAATCCTACCACAAAGACTCCTATAGCGCCGTTGTATCAGAACATTAAAGATTGATTATTGGTCACTTTACGTTAAACTGGCAGACAAATCGAAATGCAAGGTCAGTCGGGTCAAAATAGTCCACCTAGTAAAACAAGCCGACATTGCGCACCTGTTAAGGCCTATAACTTGTCAATCATCTATTCAGCATGCGGCCAATCCCCGCATCGAATGCCCAGTAATCGCAACAAGTAGTTATACTCCTATATTCCATAGTGGAACGCACGGGAGGCGCTCATTTTTCTACTCTTAGGTCCTTGAGCCGGCATTGGACGAATGCAAAGTCGTGGGCAAGGAGCCAGCGCATTGGAGTTCTTGGCATTTACTTCTCAGCTTACACCGGTACCAAATTGTATTGCTTGGAGAGGAAGATAATGTGAATGGTCGTTCCAGTCCACATCGTGTGAACGTTACAAATTAATTGGCATATGATTCATTGGTTATTTGTTTATTATGATGCATGTTCAACCAAATTTGTTATTGCCTGTCACGTAGAAATACTAAATAGTCTTGTGTTACACAATTCTGTTTAGCTGTAAGTGCCTTTGATACTTGGATTTGTTGATTTAAAGTTGGCAGGGTCAGTGAAGTTCAGCAAAATCGAGCCGAATCAGTTTTTGGATGGTTAACCATCCGAGGAATACAAACTATCTGGCGCTCACTCAGACCTCCATCCTTTATTGGCCGCTAAATGAGCAGTAAAGCAAGTTCAGAGCTTAAAATTGAGTTCTGTCGTTGGATTGCTGTGGTTCTGTGGGTGCCTCAGCCGAATGATCCTTCGACCTCTGAACCACGCTTCTCAGGAGCTTCTATTTCGGGCACAAGGAATGTGTGCTACCTATACCTTTAGATAAAATGAAGCGACCAACGACTACTGCCTTGTGCATTACGATAAGGCTCTACAAAAGTTTCCAGATTAGAATTAATTGCATGTGACGTTGTAAGTATAGTAATCATCATTTGACACAACACAACTAAAATATATTCTTTCAAAGTTCTGAGAAATTGTATGTCTTCTGTTCCAACCAGACCTAGCAATTGCAATAGAGAGGCGCACTTCGAGACACTCCTCTTTCCACAATCCTATGCTGTTTCCTCCTCTTTCCCTTATCTATCTTACCGCTCAAATTCCAAACACCATCCATCGTTGCCGTCCGACTGTCTGCCTGCCTGACCCTTGGATTTTGACCTGGAACCGAATCTGACCCTTCCTGCCTATCGAATTTGTTTTGACTGAGCGCCTGTGAATAAGATGGTTCTAGCAACTTAGCCATCTCTGGGCGCTGTTCAAATCACGAATGTGCGTTTGCGAATTACAACCTATTCTTCACTGGATCAGACCCAGAAAACCTATTTGAGTAAATGCTGCTAAGTCGCCCAAAATTTCTAGTTAGCTTCTGCATACAGGTCTTTAGGAAAAATGCAAGCGCTGTTAAACAGCGTATTCGGCAGTCTCTTAAACTAATCCCTAGAAGCAACCATGGGTGTGAAGTGTTGCGACTTCATTTTCTTAGCCTCAGCTTATGACAACGGAAGCTAGTTCTCTCCCTCACCCCTGATCTTCCCATGCACCGACAGTTATATGTGCACTCATTTTATAGCTGAGTTCGCCAGGAAACACAATTGAATCAGAAATCTATAATCAACTTTCTGCCCCGGTTGGGATTTGAACCTTCGACCTCCGGACCTCCGGGTTGACAGTCCAGCCCTCTAACCACTAGACTACGCGCCCCCGTTGTATTGTGTTGACGTTCCATTGTGATTTGATAACATTTATTTAACGACGTCATCATATCGAGATGATTGACGTCCATCGTATAATTTTCACCTTTATATACTGCGTAGGATCAATATGACGGAGATTGTCAGACCCGCCGTCCTTTCGTCTTCATACCAAGGAGATCTTTGAACCGAAACGACTCTCACGTCACACTCCGCATAGTTTAATTAATGGGCCCTAGCAAGGCATATCTCCTGGTGGTAGGTACTCTTGATTTGAAGTGCCGTGTTTGATACGTTGACAGCTTGGCATTATCCTGTCTTGGCTCCATAAACATTATTTGATGGATATCTTCTTATCTCAATGACCCTTCACAAGAAATTCCTTTGAACACACGCCGCCGCAATTCTGTTACCCGTCGTTAAGGGCTGCCATAGGTCTCTGGACAGCTCAGTTTTACCATATTTGCTCAGTTCTATTCTACGCATGCGCAATACAATGGTATAGCAGTGTCTTGACGTTAGTCAACTCTGCATGGTTCTGTCGATCACAAGTTTAAGACTCAGCTTGAAATCTGCTTATCGTAATCTGCTTATCGTAATCTGCTTATCGTAATCTGCTTATCGTAATCTGCTTATCGTAATCTGCTTATCGTAATCTGCTTATCGTAATCTGCTTATCGTAATCTGCTTATCGTAATGTGTATTTTATTGTATTGTATCTTATTTGTCGATTTGCGTAGCGCCTGTTCGGAAGCAAGCTACAGTAATCTGGGCTGTTCAGGCATGGAAGTCCCGAGGAAATATGTGAGTCTTAATTTAAAGAAACGAGTTGTAACAGTCCTGTAACTTCTTGAATCTGTTTAATGATCCTGTATTGAAACACAATAAGTCTGAGATGAGTCTTTTCGCCAATCATCACCTTATGCAGATTACCTCTTCACATTCGTTTGCTTATATTGCAGGGACAGAAATTCCTTTATCAGATCAAAGGAGAAGTCCCTTTGTAACAATCACTTTTTGTTGACTAATTTAATCTAATGAGTTCAATAGCGCAGTTATAATGCCCAGAGCATCAATCGATGGTTGCAATAATTGATAATTCCCTCATGTATCTGCTGCATATGCGGGGTTCCTTCTTTCACTTCCGTCATGTATTCATTGACCAATCACATTGCTCAGTTACTTTTACCCTCGTTGGATCATGCGCAGACTATGCTAATTCACTGATGCACCATACATGAATTACATTTTATAATAATAATAATAATAATAATAATAATAATAATAATAATAATAATAATAATAATAATAATAATAACAATAATAATAATAATAATAATTATTATTATTATTATTACTAATACTACTACTGCTACTACTATTAATAACTTCTATCGCGCCGGTGTCTAATGCACAAGTCATCAACTGCGCCAAAACGAAGCCATTATCAGGTCAATATCCTGAAGCGGAGTCTTCTATGACAGAAAGGCAGACTATGGTAGATAAGCAATTTGAAAGTCTGAGTCTTAAGTTGAGAACGAAATGGCAAAAGCGACTGAGCAGAATGAACAGATACAGGAATAGAGTTCAGAAATCTAAGTCCAGCTACAGAAAAATCTGCTTCACCAAGAACAGTTCTAGCCTTAGGTATGACCAGAGAAAGACAATCAGATGACCTGGTTGAGTAAAGACAAATCTGGGGAGTGAGATCTGATATTAAGTATTGTGCTTGGCCAGAGTTCAGTGTTCTATAAACTATAAGCCCCAATTTGAAGCAAATCCTTTGTTGAACAGGAAGCCAATGCAAGGATTAAGTGAACAGGAAGTCAGTGCAAGGATTTAAGTACAGAAGTTATATGCTCATATTTTGACGGCTCTAGCCAAATAGCAGAGGATAACAGCTGCACAGACGAGTGATAAGAGAGACTATGAAATGAAATGTAAATCTGAGTATAATCAGCATAGAAATGAAATCCCAGTGAATGATTGTCAAGCAATATAGCTAGTGGTGGGCTGTATAATGGAAGCAAAAGAGGACCAAGCACAGAACCATGTGGGACGCCACATGTCAACAAAGCTCTAGACGACTGATTACCATTTAAATACAAAGATGGAGTGCCTGGGCTAACAGAAGTGGCATACTAATGTAGGTGGGACCAGAAACCCCAAACCAGTGTTAGATATGATGCAAAACAAGTGAATGGTCTACGTTATCAAGAGCAGCAGACAAGTGAAGAAGAACAAGTGTTATCACCCTACCCTTATCCGTAGAACACATGTTATTATGAACAGCAAGAAGGGGCTGATTCTGTTGGTTGAAACAATCTCAATAGATCTTTGATCTCTAGAAATCTCTTTAGCAGTCGTGAATTGTATTTTATGACCGGTGAATACATTATGGCGGTTTTCTTCAGCTTCAGTGGCTGCCCGTTTATGGGATATTAAGTTGTAAATCACGATCTTGGCTTATATTAAAGCGCTTAATAAATGATTTCCATCAAACCTTTGCCGTACAGCCTCCTTCTTTTTGGTCTTCTAGTAAACAAGGACTCATCTTTTGAGGACAGTTTCTTTGAGTTTCTGTGTCCTTCGGTGTGTATAGAATCAACTGACACAAGAGCTGGTTCTAAATCAATGGAATCAGACCCTATCTACCATTTGGCCCAGGTCTCAAACGCTGTGCTCCCTCGATTGATTACCTGCACAGGCTGTGGTATTCGATTCTTCTGTTACATTCAGTAAAAACCTAAACAAAGAAAAGAAAACAGAAAGAAAAGAAAGAAAGAGAAAAGAAGTGGTCCCTTAAGTTAACTAGCAAGAGGCAGCCATGGATAGGAAGTGTTTGTGACTTCAGTTTCTTCGCCTCGGCATATGGGGGGTTAGTCCTCTCCCTCGTCCCCTGATCTTCCACTGCGCTGACAGCATAGATCAGTGTATGCACCTTATAGTTGAGCTCGCCAGGGGACGCAAGTGGAGCATAAATCTCGAAGAGGCCCTCTACCCTGGCGGGAGATTTGAACTCCTACCTCTGGGTTGCTAGTCCAACACGTCAACCAGGACAAAGCATCCTCGGAATCTGGAAATGGCTTTTCGCAATCTCCGTTGCTCATTCAACATTTAAATAACTTGTCTAGCCAAGATAATTGTGCTCTGCTTGGTCTTCGCAGAACCTGCCCTCTGGGGAACATTTTTTCCAGCGACTCAGATAGACTCAGATTTACTGACTTCGGTTGCAGTTGAAATAAAAATAAATGAGACATAGTCGAACATATTATTTCCGAAAGGTGATTAATGATTAATTAAAGGTTCAGATCATATCAAGAGTTAAACCATCCACCAACCACTTGAACCAAAGGTCGAACACTTTGTATCCAAAAAATCCCATTTAGGGGATCGTATACAGTTTGCAAGATGTCACCGAGCAGTTGAATTTGGTACCGGGGTAAGCTGTGAAGGAAAGAGTAAGTTCTGAGATGCACTGGTCTCGTGTCTAGGATCTTGGTTTTCGTCTATTGCCGGCTCAAGGGCCTAAGAGCAGGAAGCGAGCGCCTCCCCTACGTTCCATTGTATATTGTATATGACATGGGTACTTTACTATTACTTTTCGTTACCCATCGTAACATACATCATATACAATCGCCACCAGAATCAACCGACCATTCCATATGTGTGAGCTATTACATGCCCTATCGACAATAGTTTTCAGGGGCTCTGTCCTTGAACCGAATTCGGCTTAAGCGCAGACACGACAACATCTGTCTAACAACTGAACAACATTTCTTTGCGGGGGCTAAATGGCTTGACAACGAATCTTCACCGGCATTGTGCCATTTGGAAGTGTGCAGTGGAAGTGGAAAGTCTTCTGAGTAGTAGCTTAAAGACTGGGGAAATGCATCCCACCGGGGAACGAAGAAAATCTGAGCCAGCCAGCAAAGGGGAAGATCTATTGGGGAAGTTTCTCGTAGGAAATTGCACCCTGTTAAAATGGAGGGGGTGCGCGATAGTTTTGTGGTTATCGTGCTGGTGTGCATGTCAGCCCGGACGAGGCGCCTTAAATCCCCGCCATCTCGGGCAGAATGATGTCGTCTGCTGTATTTGTGCTCCCAGGCGAACTCAGTTTTAAAACGAATACATTGACCGTACACTATCGGTGGGAAGATCAGGCGGCGAGGGAGAAGACTGGGCACACGCCCTCATATGCCAAGGCCAAGAAAATTAAGTTGCTAAGACTTCAACCGATGGCTGCCTCTCGGGGCTGGCTCAAGGAACTGCTCCTCTGCTACTGGAATAAATCTTAGGATCGAACCCAAAACAACAGAGCAGACATCATCAGTCATCCACACCGCACCGATATGGCATACATATAGTGAATATATATATACATACATATATATGTATATATATATATATATATAGGCATGCATATTTCATTCACACTTAATCCCACCAGGACAAACTTAAGATCAGCCTCCTCTGGCCAACTGTTTTTTCCAACTTACCAAAAAAGACGTGTGGTTTTAGTGCCTTTTCACATGCTGCTCCACTTCTATGGATTCACAACCACCAGCTTTTGGACACCCTTCTGTTTCTCTTATTTCATTTCGCAGACAATTGAAGACTTATCTTTTTCCAGGTCCTTTTAAGGTGAATTCATAAATTAGCGCGATATAAATATCTGATTAATGATATATGTGCATATAATTATATATATATATATATCAGATCAGGCGGAAGATCAGGCGGCGAGGGAGAAGACTGGGCACACGCCCTCATATGCCAAGGCCAAGAAAATTAAGTTGCTATATCCTGATTGTTCCCTGGGCACCAATTATCTGTGCAGGTTGATATACGCAGTCCATCCATCAACGTTAAGCGTGGGCTCAGAGGCTGAATGCTTGTTTATGTAGATCCAACAGTGTTATCTCTTCAAACGCCAATTAGTAGTTATATACAGGCCTCCTATAGATTAGGTGTTTATGTATGTAAATATGTATGTGAAGGTCAATGCACAACGTTGCTAACAAGCCTCTGTAGGAACTCCGCCGTGGTTCCGGCGTTTGGCGGTTTTTTCGGCTGAGGAGTAATTCAACAGCAGCTGCTGCTTTCTGGATACAATCAAGCCAAAGGGTCCATCCTTCTGAGGAGCTCCCTGCAAACACAGAAACACAGTCACACGCCAGCACACCCAGAAACACGCAGACACACACGGACATATGGTGCCCTATTTAGCTACATTGCTTAAAGCCTACGTCAAGGAGCCTCGGAGCCGCGCGCATGCGGGTTCGCCGATCGTGGCTGTATTCCAGAGATTTGAATCTCGGGCTAGCACGGTTCCTACACGGGGACCTTAAATGGCGTGGCATCCATTCAAACGGGCAGGATCTAATTAATCTCATTAAGGTTAATTACTTGAAAAATGAATAGGGTCGAGTCCACACAGTCGCTATAGAAAAAAACGTGTACATTTACATTTATGTACAGGCACTTGGAAGCTGACATTTTGAGGCAAGGCATTGGCAACTCTTTGCAGAAGATACATTTATATTTGGAAATGGTTGTCCGATTCCATAATAAGTTGCCTGATTTTATCATGGTTGTCGAAAGTTATGGTGATTGCCTGGTTATTGGGCGTTGTTGTGTATGTTGCGCTTCATTTGTTAGAGTTATTTCCTTGCATTGCCTTGCCTTGTCTTTCCTTGCCTTGCTTTGCCCTGTCTTGCATTCTCTTGCATTGCCTTCCCTTGCCTTGCCTTGTCTTGCATTCTCTTGCATTGCCTTGCCTTGCCTTGCCTTGTCTTGCCTTGTCTTGCATTCTCTTGCATTGCTTTGCCTTGCCTTGTCTTGCATTCTCTTGCATTGCCTTGCCTTGCCTTGCCTTGTCTTGCATTCTCTTGCATTGCCTTGCCTTGCCTTGTCTTGCATTCTCTTGCATTGCCTTGCCTTGCCTTGCCTTGTCTTGCCTTGTCTTGCATTGCTTTGCCTTGCCTTGCCTTGTCTTGCATTCTCTTGCATTGCCTTGCCTTGCCTTGCCTTGTCTTGCATTCTCTTGCATTGCCTTGCCTTGTCTTGCATTCTCTTGCATTGCCTTGCCTTGCCTTGCCTTGTCTTGCATTCTCTTGCATTGCCTTGTCTTGCCTTGCCTTGTCTTGCATTCTCTTGCATTGCCTTACCTTGTCTTGCATTCTCTTGCATTGCCTTGCCTTGCCTTGCCTTGCCTTGTCTTGCATTCTCTTGCCTTGCCTAGCCTTGTCTTGCATTCTCTTGCCTTGCCTTGCCTTGCCCTGTTTTGCCTCGCATTGCCTTGCCTTCCCTTTATTTTGATATGCATTCCCTATGATAGACTTATAAGCGCATGGGTGCAAACAGAAGATGTCTACATAACCACTCAATATAGGATACATGTTGGTACATATTTAATAAATCAAATGTATTTTTACTAAATGCGTGACCCCCTAGAGTACCTGCGTCTGTAGCGTGTTTTGTATGCGTTTTGGATGGATATGCATCGTAGGCCTATTATCTGACGCTTGCACACATACACTTGATGTATGCACTTGCCAGCACAGATAAGTCCACATAATGAATACACGTGCACAATATATATATCGTTATACGACAACAGGTTAACTGCAGTGCATGTGTGTAACTGTGTATATATGTATATTATATGCATATGTATATATGTATATGTACATGTATATGCATATGTATATATGTATATGTATAGGCCTATCTATCTGTGCGGGTCAGAAGATAAGTCCACTTGCGTTCCATCGCTTTGTTCCAGTCTAGTGTTTGTTTCGGCGGCCTTTCTTTCTCCTTCTGCTCTCCTAGACCTCCTATTTCTCGTCCTGTTTTTCACATTCTTCTGTTTTTTCTCCTTATCCTATTCCTCCTATCCCTTCCCTTCCTCCTTTTCCATATCTTTTCTATTTTTTTCCTAATATTCCTTCCCCTCCTTCTTCTGCTCCTCCTGTTTCTATTTCTAGTCTTTTTCTCCTATTCCTTCTCCTCCTCTTATTCTTCCTCCTCCTTTTCATCCTCCTATTTCTCCTCCTCCTTTCTCTTCTCCTATTCCTCCTCCTTCCCTCTCTCTTGCTGCTGTGCATGGCCGGGGTAGTATCGGCGTTGACGCCATTTGCAGCTCAAGAGCGAACTAGTGGTCGCCGATAGAGAGGACTACGAAGGACTGCAGAGGCAGAGACAGATGCTGAGACAGGGACAGAGAGGCAGAGGCAGAGGGACAGAAGCAGTTGAGCGGTTGAGTGAAAGAAGCAGAGGTAGATAGAGATAGAGGGGCAGATAGAAAGAGGCAGACACGGAGGGAGGCTGGCAAGGGAAGAAGTGCTGATGCGCTCTTCTGTTATTCATCGGCGGGAAGCAGACGTTTCGTTCTTTCGAACAGCCGCAGCAACAGCGAAAAAGTGACAGCGACAGAAATAGTCATGTACATCGAGGATGTAAAACGAAGAGAGGCAGGCAGACGAGTATAGGGGAAAACAAAGATGCGGAGAGAGAGAGATGAATGAGAGAAAAATGAGAGAGAGAGACATACAGGATTACAGAGAGAGACACAAACAGACACAGACAGACACAGATAGGCACAGACAGACACAGCCAGAGAGGGAGGGGTGAAAAACAGAGACAGATAAAGAAAGATCTAGAAAGAGACAGACAGACAGACAGAGAGGGAGGAAGAGAGTGAACAGATAAACAGACAGAGCCTGGCAGACTGAGAGACAGAGAGCCTGCTGCTGGATTAGACTTCGCGGATTCGACTTAGCCATGAAAATCTTATAAAAAGAAACTGTACGCGAAACTCGTTGCCAGGCGTCTGACCGGACACAATAGCATTCAATCAACCGGCGTTCTTCGCAGCAGGCCACGACAGTTAGCTGCATGCAACACCCTCTTAAGATGGCCGACCATAATTTGCTCGCAGTGTTTACTGCTATACAATGTAGAGTATATGCGTTGATTCGTCCAATTACTCTTAGGAAGCAGCTCGCCGAATAACGTCTGTAATTGAAGCGGGAAAGCAGTGCATGACTGAAGAGAGCCTCAGCGGCGTCGTTGTTGGTCCAGTTTGAGACGGACTTTGCGGACCCTTCGGAGTTGGCCGTATCTGGATTTAGACGCTTTTTCTCGATGGCATCGGTGACTGACTCTAGCGGCCCAGCGGAAAACCTCCTTCAACCGCTCTCTAACAATTCGGTTCGGGCTGGGACGAACTCGGAGGATGTAACCCACTTGGCAGGGTTTGGTCGAGGCTTGGACGGGGGCCCGTCGGTGGCCCGGTCACTCATGGGGCAGCCATCGCCTCTGCACTCAAAGCCTGGTCCGACGCTGAGGAAATTCCAGAAGGCCAACAGCGCCGCCACCTTTTTGCTCGATGGAACGGCCTACACAATTGGTGAGTAGGCCTACGTTTAGGCCTGCATGTGCTTACAAGTTATATTCAGGTCTACAGCCAACACACGGTTATATGAATGCGTTTACAATATGATATGCAATACAGTATATCTTTAACTTAATAATGCCCTCCCTATAAGTTCATAAGTGCACATTACAGTCGGGCAACAGGAAATATTAGGAACTATAAACAGATTGGAAGAAGTAAGCTTTCAGTCTAGAACGACAGATAGTCCCGATAACAGAATTGCGAACACGAGGAGGTAGAGAGTTCCAGGTGGAGGAACCAGCAACTGTGAATGAACACCGGCCCAAGACAAGACGTGTACCAGGAACAACATACTTTCCAGCAGATGCTGATGAGGAGAGAATCGGCCGTTAACATGGATGATACGTAGGATGGCAGATGATTTTCACGTGCTTTGTACATGAGAAGTACCATCTTGACTGAAGCTGATACGCTCAGCCACAGGCTGTCCGTGTAGACAACGAAGAGCAGAGGTGATATGGTGTCGGTAAGAAAGTCCAAGGCACAGTGTTGCAGTCTGGTGCGTTACTGTAGTTAGGGGAAGTTACACATGGTGCTATACTTAATGACATACTTGATAACAGTACCTGTTCAGTGTATTTAGACTAGTATGCATGTACTAAATTATATACAGGTACTTAAGAGTACCCAACATGTGGATGTTATACTTAGCATCATATTGAGCATACTAGATACTGCTGCATTTTAATGTCATGCTGAATGCCATACTTGGAATAATCACATTCTTTACTTAATTCTGCACACTTCTATCTGCACTTGGACGCCATTGTTATATGTAGTGCATCAAATTCACAGTACTATACCTGATAAAAGTTACCAAATTTAGTAATATACTCAGTAGTGTAGCAACATTTTTAGTTAGTATACTACATCCAGAGACATAGGCCGATTGCTATACTTGTTGCAACACATATTTGGTTATATAAACTCAGTGCTATACTCGAAGCTGTACTGAAATCCATATTTAGCGTTATACATAATATTCTATGTTGATCCAGTATAGCCACATAGCAATGCTTTATTCATGGATGCATTCCAAAAGATACGATTTGAGAACATGACAATTATTTTATCCATGGGACGCAGCCAGAAACATTTAATATAGCTTACGCAATACCTCACGTGCACAGCATCCAAAATTTAAGTAGTACATATGGCGTCGATTTTGAGCTGATACCCTTGTGATTCGTCTACACACAAACACACACACACACACACACACACACACACACACACACACACGAGCATATATATCCATATATCGGTGTAGGTCAGTGGCGCGCAAAGTGCGGTCGACTGACCACCTGACCACCTGACCAGCGTGAACCAGGTGGTCCGCCGAGCACAGTTACCCAATGTTTCCTCAATGTCCTTCCCCGGCTACAACATTACACTGTGTTGTCGCAAATAAATAAAAAATAGCATTCTGGCCTGTTTTTTTCTAATATTGTATCCATTCTATGGTTTTGATGATGTCGCTGTTCATGTCAAAGTGAAAATATTTGTATTGATGGTCATACAGTATTTGGAACCGTGCCTGAGAAAACCATCAAATTGGGTTTACTACTGCACTTTATTGGGCTGGAATTGCAGAATAATTGAATAATTAAGTGACAGCTGCATGTTTCTATCACAAATAATAAATAAGTTACAATTTTAATTTTGGTCTCTTTCGTGGCTGTACCATAGTTATGAGAAATCGCAAGTTAAAGTTTATGATACAAAAGTTTATGATACCTAAGTATGATCTGACCTAAGTTGTTGTGCCTAGGGGTGATACGCCTCTGACACTGCCATCAATGAAATCTCCATAAAACTGGTTAGCATGAATATTTATTTATTTGTTCAGTTTTATAATAATCGATGCTCACAGATTCATATTATGACACCAAGAGCTATATTAAATTATATTTTTATTGCAGGGCATCAGAATAATATTGAAAATGAAAACATTTGATAGCGAAACTCTCGTGTAAGGGTTTACAGTTTGATAGCTAAAACAACGAATCGTTTAAATATGCAAAAGCTCATTTTCACCCATTTTATGCCTACTTGCCTTCTGAACACGTTTCTCGCAAATTAATCTTGTGAGGGTTTTCTCAGGCACGGTTAGATTTGTTAATTTCTGATAAAAATCGTTGGGTAGGACGTGGTGGTCCGCCATAAGTTTGATCCCGGCAAAGTGGCCCCAAGGCAAAAAACTTTGAGAACCGTTGGTGTATCTATTTTAATTTTTTTGTGTTAATGGTGTTTATTAGCGCAAAATATTTCTGAAATCTCGAGTGACACTAGTGTCACTTAAAACGTTGTTGTCATCGTCGTCATGTAAGAAGGCCTACGGATGGACAGAAGAAATGAGGGAACGAAAGAAGGAAAGGAAGGAGGAAAGGAAGGAAAGAAGGGAGGAAGGAAAATGACGAAAGAAGAGAGGAAAGTGATGAAGGCAGGAGTGAAATAAGGAAGGAAGGAATGAACGAAGAAATGAAAGTAGGAAAGAAGGATGGAGATAATGAGAGAAAGAAGGAAGGAAAGAGGGAGAAAGCAAGAGGAGAAGGAAGAAAAGAAGGAAACAGAAAGAAGGAAAGAATGAACGAAAGAGCAAAGAAAGAAGAAGAGGGAGAGAAAGAGAGAAAGAACAGAGGAACGAAGGAAAGGAAGAAAGGAAGAAACAATGCAGATCTATTTTTGGATGGACATACGGACTGATGAATGTCATTAATCTGTCGATGGAATTAATGTCGTTTAATCAGTTCGCACTAAGTGTAGATAAAATTCTCGTCATTCGTCGGTCGTTGGCACCACACGGAGCCACTGCGGGTCAGTAAACAATCTATTAAAAATCGGTTTCAATAAATCGCCCCCTGAGGTCCCTCGTTTGTGGGCTTCGGAGATAACACTTGAATAGCAGACATTGCACGAAATCCTAAGTGAATTCTATATATACTTGTGCAGTATATGCTGACAATTTATACCATATATATACACACCACACTAATTTTTATATTTTATATATATCTATTTAAAATATAAAGTGTATATAATATGTAGTATATACTGCATATATTATTTATAATATATATAATATATATAGTATGTATTAATATATATGATATATGGTATCTACGAATATATGAAATATTATATCATATATATATATATATGTATATATGTGTAACAGTTCTCCTTAGAATTTAAATGCACCTGCCTTATTTAAAATAATTGTTTAATTTATATGTAGCATAGCCATGGTTTACTTCATTAATATACAACATCAAAATACCAACATCACAGGGTGTATTTATATTATTAATATCAGGCATGAGGAACAGCCAATGGATCGCGTATAGAAACCTGAACAGCAGGGAGACAGCGTGAAATATGTAAATTTGGAAGAACTTAAACGAGAATAACCGATCTGCAGCAGAAGCAGACGACATTCTGATGGCGCGAGTGATCGGTCCTAACCGTTACAAAATGACTTCAGTTAGCTGGACTCTGTTGAACTGTTAGGTCACTTTACAGAAACACTGCAGAAACTTCTGATTGATTTCGACCAGAGTTACGTGGTCGGTAACTGTCGAACGCTAAAATAAATTCGTTATCATCGATAGTTAGCATTGATATCAGACGAATGCGTAGTTGTATCAAGACGTTTGGGTCTTCGAGTTAAGAACTTTGCGTACGACGAGTCAACGATTCTTCTTCTTTATGTTCTCTGCCCCTCGGCAGGTTCGTATGTCCAATGCCGCCATTTTTCTCTGTTCTGTGCCTCTCTCTTCAGTCCACTGTATCCCTCCACTGTCATCATCCAGTCCAGCATCATTGTTCTTGGTCTGCCGCGTGTTCTCTTTCCTTCCATTCTTCCCTCGATGATGTCTTTTAGTAGGGTGTCACTTCTCAAGATGTGGCCTATCCATTTCCTCTGTCTTCCGCGTATAGTGCCTATCAAGGATCTTTTTTCCTCTACCAGCTGTAATATCTCTTCATTGGTTCATTGGTTCAACGATGTGACGATCATATTGCTTCTAGATAAAGGCAAAGACGATCGAGCTTTCGTATACGAAAGCTACACAGAGGTTAGCTGTATACGAACTTTGTAAAGACTTTCGTCCAAAGACAAAGTCTTATGTCATTTGCGACGATCTAAGTTGTTCTACGACGTCCAGCTATTCATCAATTCAACAAGCAAGACGGTTGAAGACAACTGGCAGAGACGGGAGCGATTAATCCACTTCTTCCACATGCCTACATGTCTGCGATTTCAACGGTGAAGCGGGAGAACAAGAATTTCCTAGTCATTGACTCCGACAGCTGAAAAATCTCAAAATGCGATCTTCCGAGCTGCAAGAGCTGCTCGACTCAGCAAAGAGGGGTGTAAACAAGAACCTATAAAAACAACTAGAATAAATTTAATTCGATGCTATTATACACACAGTTAGAATGTGATTGAATGCGTTAATTACTGAACATGGACATGACATTATGGTTGTGCAGTTAAGCCACCCGTATCTGACATTAAATTTTATTATAACTGAAAGAGAGCTTGATTATCAATGGACCAAACTGCTACAAATTTATCTTTACGCCCAAACATAAATATATAAATCCAACTTAGTATTACGATGTAATTAAGACGGTCGACATGCCTCCAATTAAGACGGTCGACATGCTGCCACGGCGCAATATAAATACGTAAATACAGGGCACATGCGTACACATAAGCCTAGGGACGATAAACACGAACACATGCACGTATTCGCGAAAGCCGAAGGGTATACCATGCATAGACCACTGAGCATGTCAACTCATGCACCGTATCCCCCGCTTACACGTTTCAAAATCCCGTTTACCTGTTTGCCTGCCCAAGCGATTGCGTTTCCGATGATATTTCTGGGGTCATTACCCAGAACTAGTCGATCAGATCCAGCCGATAGCATCTTCCGACAACGCCATCTTGTTAACTGCTGCAGCAACTGAACAACATCCCACATCCGACGTCGTTATCTCGGCTTAACAGGATAATTGCGTGTCGTTGGAGTCGGGAACTGTTTCGCTTGGACGGTGATGAAACAGGGCTCGAGATTTATCCATCTGGACGAGGCGGTTAACGTCTCGGCTCCCTTTAATAACCCACGCACTGCAAAGCCTTCGCAAATTTGTTGTCTGTCTCTATGACTGCCTCTGTCTGTCTGTCTGTCTCTGTGCCTGTCTGTCTGTCTACTCAAACGGCACTTTGTTCATTTCCTTTCCACTGTTATGGACCTTATTGTTGAAACTGTCTCTGAAATTGCACTTTTTTATTATTATTTGGTAAATCGTTGATGTTTTGTAAGCCTAAGCCTCTCTAAGTTTATGCATAATCAATTGTTTAAATAAATAAATAAGCTGTATAAACTGTTCCTGTGGATGCTAACGTTCCCTTAGGGCTGCTTTCCTACTGAAGACGATGACTGTGACACTCGGAATGATGATGATGATGATGATGATGATGACGATGATGATGACGATGATACTGATGAATATTAGGTTGCTTTTTATGACGATTGGCTATAGTAAAGGTTTTGACGAGTATAAAGACGACGATGTTTATTATGACAACGAAGAAGTCAATGATAAGAATGTCTGGAAAGAAGGGCGACTGTTAAAAATTGGAGACGATTGTGTGCACCACATTTGAAGGTGCAATTATGAAGATGGATGGATGGACGGATGGATGGATGGATTGATGGATGCATGGATGCATGCCTTCTCCATCATCCCAGCATCTCGGCCGCACTGGATCGATGCAAAAAGCAGGAAGCTAGCCATTTTAGACGCTCTTCCTGTCTCTCCAGTCTCCAAGAAATTGCAGCTTGTTCTCAGTAAATGATCATCACTGTAAGTGTTCCTCTGTTCCTAGTACGTGCCGCCCAGCTTCCCTTCCTCCGTCTCCATCCCTCCATATCCACCTCTGTCTTGTTACCCCTTCTTCATACTTCCTTGTCTGCTTCACTGCGACCCTCTGCTGCCTCTGTTGTGCCTTTCAACTTGCCTTTCTTCCTGTCCTTCTGCATGTTTGCTTGCTTGCCCGCTTTCTTCACTGCCTCCCCACCTGCCTCTCAAAGAAACCGGTGCATTTAAAGTCCAAGACTTCCTTTCAATTATCTGTCGGATAATGGAGTTCATTTATGAAAGGCGGATTGCGTCGGTCGCCGTGTGGCGACTGCCTTTCGCCTCTGCCTATGGGGTTCAAATCTCGCTCTGCATGAGACACTGGCAAGCGGCATGTAATGAAAAATTATTCTGTCCAGTGGTTGCATTGTTCACATCGTGAAGGATCTGCTTACAAGGACCAGTGCCGCGATCATATATTAATATACATATATACACATATTTCGGCAATGTATATGCATCATGTGAATATACAACGTGTACAGTGCCCTTGTGTTTATACATATATTCGTACATGGGCGTCAGCACACAGAGACATGGGGCCATGCACCCACTTCAAAAAATTTAGGGCGAGTGTGCTTTTGACCACATTTGACCCCATAGATGTTTATTTTGGTGACTTGAATTCGGTTTGGCTAAGACGTTAGAGGTCCACTGGAAAGTTAGGCGAAAAGTTATGCGCTTGAGCCTCGATGAAACAGGTTGTATAGGGAGGGAGCTTCCTTTGTCAAGAATTCCACACTTACAAGTAAAATTCAAATTGAAATCGTGAAGTTGCGACTTAGTTAACGCCGAAGGTTATATGGGTTCATCAGATATCGTGACTTCCATTAAATCCCCGAGAAACTGAAAATGATGAAATGGAAGACGAAATCGGAGAAGTTTGTAGGTGATTTGAACCCGTAAATTTACCCTTAAATATGGTGTTGTCCCACTTAAGCCCGTTCCTGTGTAATCTTGTGAACTCATCCATGCTAATGCAACCCTTACCTCGGCCCATGTTCTCCACGCAGTACCGACGTTCTTATATATATATAATTACGGTGCTATACAAACATATATATGTATATATATATTAGCGAAGTATTATTTGTTTAGTTGACCTTTATAGAGGAGCTTAATAAGTAAGTAATTATTTAGTAGGTCTATAAAATGACACACCGCATATACAATTTAACAACTCTATGCGAAATACAGCACAATATAGGTCTAATGGATGTGACTACAGGTCTAGAGTTGAACTGAGCGAAGAAATCTATGAGCAACTAAAGCAGATGAATACAGATTAACCCATATTTCAAGCACAGTCTGCCAGCAGCCAACAGCTGCGCCTTGCTACGTCAACAAACGATCAGCCAGTCAGTCAGTCAGTCAGTCAGTCAGTCAGTCAGTCAGTCAGTCAGTCAGTCTATCAGTCTATCAGTCTATCAGTCAGTCAGTCAGTCAGCCAGTCAATCGGTCAGTCTATCAGTCAGTCAGTCAGTCAGTCAGTCAGTCAGTCAGTCAGTCAGTCAGTCGGTCAGTCTATCAGTCAGTCAGTCAGCCAGTCAGTCAGTCATTTGGCTGCTCCCTATGAAGCCAGTCGATCCAAGATTGCACGGCTCTCGACCTGGAACGCTGAAGAGATTACAATAGCAACAGGAGGATAACAGCGCCAGAGCCTTGGAAAGGTTGCCAAAAAAACCTTGCAGACTATCTAGATACAGCATTCTGATCCATATAGGAATTAATGGGTTATATCGCAGTCTCATATGTTATTGCCAAAATTTTATTTATTATTACCCTGCTTCTCCATATGCTGGTCATTTTTTTCAAAATGATTGTGTGGTGCCTTTCCTGTTCTCCTTTATATATCTTTCGCTACCATTTGCGATTATTACGACTTGTTTGCTTTACATGTTGATCTTCGTGTTTGTTATTTGATTTATTTATTCATATAGCGCCAGTGTTTTCATGAATAGCATCATTCGATAATGCGTGTATTGTTTTTAAGCAGGCACTGATATTGAAGGTCATGACCTCAGAGGTTATCCACAGTTCGACAACGCGATCTGTATTGATTTCACAAAACGTGCCCGAGATTCGAATCCAGGTCACAGAGATGAAAAGTCGACGTCGGCCACTGTGCCAATTCCACATTCGATGGCACTCAGCAGCTGTGTGTTAAGCACTGGTCCAGGTGAGGCTAAGACTCACGGAGACCAGTTTATTATGACGTACCTGGATTCGAACTCATGTAGAGAAACTTTTCAGACACGACGTCCTTATCCACTGGGTCACTCCAATTAGAACAGCCTTCGCAGAAGCTGTGCCTAAATCGTTTAACCCTTTGCATGCAGCTGCCGTGTCTCAAAATCAAGGACGATGAATAAATAATTCGTCGGTGTTTACTCTGCCACCTGTCGACGCTTTGCACCTTCTCTTCGTTAGTTTACTCTACTTTGAGATGAAAAGCGCAGCGAACAGGTAGACGAACAGATAAACCGACAAACGAAGCCGCAATTTCACGACCTCTATAAGATGCTTTATACCGAAGCTGTGTCTTTTCGTTGTTGCTAGAGGTGGCGATGGTGGACGTGGTGGTGGCAGCGAAGGTCGTAAGCGGTTTTGGTAATGATGGAAGTGGTGATGGCAGCGAAGGTGTAATTGTAATTGTAATCACGACAATTTATTCAGCATCGTCGGTAGCAAGCTACTTCAAAGGTGCTTTACGATGTCCAATGTCGGCGCACACAAGAGTCCAGCAATAAATGAGAAATAAACCATGCACAAAATCGGAATCAAATGCTGATAGCCTACTAGAGTTAGACAGTAAACAGAGAATTTTGACTGTTATTAGATAATAGATGGGATCACAAAAGTCTCTTAAAAACAAATACATTTTCGGCTTCTTGGAAGCTACAGGAAGACTATTCCAATCTCATAACAAAGTTGGTAGAAGTGAAAGAGTAAGTGCTGGTTATGGTGGTGGCAGTGGCGGACGCGATACCTCGTGGAGGTAGTGATGGCGGAGGTAGTGATGGTGGTGGACGAGGTAGTGGTGGTGGTGAGGAGGTGGGGATGGTGACAACGATGTTTTAATCGACGAAAACGATGATGATTATCAGAGTAATATGATTAATAAGATGTCTTAGTCACGGCTTTTTTCTCAACCTTGGCATGTGCGATATACGAAATGATTATAATAATAAAATTAGCAGTAATATTTCGAGGTCAGGAGCATTCACCGATGCTTTCAGACAAGGCCGAATTCTCTAGAAACATGTAATAAACTTCGGGCATATTTCTTTGTTCAGAGAGGATCATTTCCACATCGAGAATAGTGATGATGATGTTAGTGGTGGTGATGTTGAACGTGGTGGTGAAGGTGGTGGTGGTGATGATGATGATGATATTATGATGGCCATGGTGATAACAATAACAATGTTATACAATAACACCACAGAATAAGTTATATCTATTGTGACGTTTCTGCAGTAGAGGACGCATTTAGAATGTTGTCGACTTACAGGACGGATGATTGGCTGGTTTGGTTTTGCTTGGCTTTTGTAAACATCTGCGGCGTGAAGGCCAGAAGGAGTGTATAATATAGAAGCGGGAGGAGTAGGAGAGTGTCGACGCGAAGAGACGCTTAGCAGCGCCATCTACAAGCCAAAGCGACGGTCAATTATGCTTAAGTGACGCCAGTTTGCTTGTTTAAAGAGTACTCGGATCGAAGACACGTTATAGATGGTCCTGACGGCAGGTGGAGCTGCCTGTATCTTTTCATCGTCCTCTTCGCCTTACCATTCCTCCGCCTATACGTCCTCGTTCTTCCACTGGTCTTCTTTCGCCTTCCCTCTGCGTTCTGTTCTCCATCGTTTTGCTTCTCTTTTATCTTCGCCTCCTTCTTCGTCGTCATTGGTCTTCTTCTCGTTTGCCTGACCTAGCTCTTTTTCGTCAACTCCCTCAACTTTTATTTCTCCTCTTTTTCCTCTTCTTCCTTTCTTCGTCTTCCTCTAATCGTCCGTTTGCTCTTCCTCCCTCTTTCTCTTATCCTGTTACTTCTTTCTCATCCCCCCTCCTTTTGTTCATTCTCAGCCTTCCTCCTTCAGCCTCCACGCTTTCCATCTCTTCTCCTTCATCCTTTTTTCTTCGTCTTCTTACTCTTCGTTCTCATCCTCCTCTCCGTTCTTTCTTCCTCCTCTTCACCCCTCGCCTTCTTAACTTCAATGGTGGCAAAATTGGAAGGAAATGGATTTGCTGGGGCAAAACAAATCAGCCCGACAGGAAACCAGTTTTGCCCGAGGTACTGGAGAAGTAGCACGACGAAGGCGATGGGGAACAGCAGCTCGAGTGCATCGCTGTCCTTGGATTTGCTCCTAATGGAACAGAGGGCAGACTATCACCGCAAGAAACTGAATTAGCTGGCCCAGTGACACACCAAACTTGCAGTAGTACATGTAGTCGTCAGACATTTGTGTGGTAGAAGGCGTTTGTATACCACTGCAGCTTAATCTGACTGAGACTGCTTAAAATGCAGTCATTCATTCATTTTCCTTCTTTCGTTCAGAACATTTATATAGCGCCACTTAAAGATATCTGCTCTGAGGCAAACTAACAGTCACACCATCCGCACAAGCCGTTCCAAGTGAGTAATGTTAAGTCGTCCACATTCCGTTTTTCACGAGTTTTCATCGACACGTATTCATCCACATCACGTAGCGCAGCTTAATGTTAACCACAACATAGCTTAGATTAAGCATAAAAGTGAGTTTTTAACCCTTTGTAAATCATAAATTAACTTCCAAATTGATTCGTATAAGAGTGTTGTTTATGGGTTTATTGCTGCCCATGCATGCAAATCTAAGGTACCCGATTTTAAACTGTCTATACCTAGACACTATCAAACTAACTGGGCAGCCATGTTCACAGCGCTTTTGAGAAGTTCTTAAAATGCGCTATATAAAAGATTAGATACATACATAGATACATACATACATACATCACTTACACTCGCGCTCCGTAGATGCATGATTGTAAGGACGTTACTTTTATAATGCTACTACACTACATCCCTTTCCATTTTGGTTACAAGCAATGTCTGAATTCAGAATGTTCGAGCTTAGCTAAGCAAGTCCTGTGTTTTAATTAGACTATTTTTCTTGTACGTGAGCAGACTGCCACACAGAGCAGCAAAAACATAATAGGGATCATTGTGCCCTGATGCAGTTGTTCAACCACCGTGGAGTCTTGTCATGCCGGTTGACTGACTCGTTGGCAGTTCGCTCGCTTGTCGTTATATAGGCTTGAGCTTCAGCGTGTTCACCTAATCTAGCCATTTCGAGCTGCTTGTCTAGTGTGAAAAAATCGGGCTTCAATTAACAGCCCTGGATCAGTTGGCGTTTATGCTCCCTATTAAAATTGCTAAAATCACAGGGTTGCAGATAGCTGGTGTAGGCTGGTTAAGTATGATGTAATATTTATTCTCCCCTTGTCTTAATTACTTTTGTTTAACCTAGCGGAATTTTAAAAACTGCAAATTTAAGATTTTCTTTCGGTGTGAAGTAAGACGTCAGCTCATTTATGTCTGCGTCGGTCGTAGATTCATTTTCACTAGGTTCAGGAACCGAAAGCGTGTCAGAGATGTCACCGACGTAATGGAGTGGCCCAGCAGTGGTTTTCTTCTCGCATCTTCTGTGAGGTTGATCGCAGCGTGCAAGTTTCTAAATCGATCGATCCACTTTCTGCGTCAAACCGCAGTTTCCTGATTCTGGTGATGGATCACAAAATCGGAAACGGTGGCAATGCGTCGTCGATCATCTTTGGCTGTTCTTTCTACATGCATTGTGCCGCTTCGATCTGAAGCAGTCGAACGAAGTTTGCGCCTCTGGAAACTTTGTGCACTCAAATATGTCGGAGGAAATTATTCAGACATTTTCCCGCGTTTTTCCGAGTTTTCTGTATTCGTCAATATAAGACTGTTTGTCTATTGCTTTATTGCTGACCATAAATATTAATATTCCCGATTCGTAAACTGTCTGTACATAGATATCGTCACTTCCACTCCCGCTGCAAGTAATTTAAAGTCAAAGAAAATTGAATTTCGTCTTTTCCAACGTTATGTTAGTGACTACAATATACGATTACTGGAATGACCTAGCAAACTATCTATTATCCATGTATAGTTATTCAAAAGTGATGTATTTCAACAAAATTCTTGAGTAAAAACAGTTCTCACTGAGCAATGCGAGACTGATACTTTTAGCTCCAACACGGGGCAAGTTGGCACAGAGAAAGGGTTAAAAGTCACATGCTGCCATAGCCCCTACATTTAATGTAGGCATCGCTGTTTAAGAGGCAATCTATAATTAGGCTACAAAACAATAGCTTACAATAGCTTAAACCAAATAGTGTTTTTTGCAAGAACTGGCTTGCTTTTGACATCCTGACTATAAATCCCAGTTCTTAGTTCACCAAGTTCAGTCATTGAACGGGGGAGGCTTGCATCTCTTTCTTGGAGCATCAACAGGCTTGAAATCAGTGGAATGCAGCTCCGGGTGGCGACCTGAACAAAGGCAATAACAAAGAACCATATTAAATAAAGTTAATTTCGCACACACGCAACAGGCATAATCACGTAAAAGTAACCGCGGTAAATTTCCCCGTGAGACAAAGTTGGCTGCCGTTGAACTTGTGGAAATGCACAGCAGTCCACACTCTTAACTACACACCACTGTGAAGATATGTGAAAGTCAAGTCCTTCACTGGTTCACTTGACACTACCAGTTTCGGATACATGCGGGTGCGTCAAATATGTTCAGACTCCATCGAAGCAGAATTAGTGCAATGGAAACTGAAATGGCTGCTAGCAAGAAATCTGGGAGGAAATGCTTAGGCCTTAAAAGACTTAGTTCACAGTGATGTATACAGAATGACCATAAGGAGCGAGGCTTCAGAAGCAGAGCGAGACAACAATGCACAACCCCAACTATCTTCTGTATCTGGTACGACAGAGAAATGTCATTAAAAACCGTTCAAGTCGTAAGCAATCTCAGAGAAAACTCCGTGGCAAGCAAACTGCATAATTCCAGCATGCCAAAATTCCCAAGAGTATTGTCGAGCCGGCCTCATCACCTCGGATGCATCAATTGTCAACTAGAAACGTGGCCATTGCCGTGGAGACTCCATAGGCGCAGTCATACACTGAACAAGCTCCCCTCCTAAAGAAGCAGACATCCAGGGATGGCTTGGCGACTGGAAATGCGACCATTACCAGAGGGAATCCTGAGCTGCAGTCATCCACAGGACAACCTCCACTCCAGAAAAAACAGACGTCTACTGCTGATGGGTCATGTCCGTACGTTTCCAGGTTGCATATTTTTATGAGGGTGCTGCATATTCATCCTAGCAAAGTCTTGAGCTAAAACGTAAGCCAATGTTATCATAGATGTGTAGACACAATGCTGTAAAATACTGCAGAACTGGACTTGCTTTTTACATGATTACGGGTATAGTGCCGCATGCTGCTCACCTACAAACAGAAAATTTATTTCTCCATAATCGAATAACGTTAAGCCTCCCTACTTAAGCCTACAGTGCTGACAATTGTAGGCCTAAGAATAATCTTTCACCGACAAAAACGACGGGGTTTAAAGCTACAACAGGGGCTAAAAATCACAGCTGTGACTTTCAAACCCGTGCGCATGGCCGTTCGTTTACAATAGCGCAGGTCAGTAAGCCATGATATTTTGCTATAAGAGATTAGTCAAGCACAAATAAGAAAGATATGTGAACTGATTTTACTCGATAAGAAATTCCTGATGCGAAAAACTTACCTGGTCTAATGCTATAATCAAGGAGGCCCTTAAATTTCAAAATAGCACATAAAAGAAATTAGTTTCTATAAAATCGAATCGATCAATGCCGTCGCTTTGCAGAGTTAATTTCTTTTAGGTGCTGGAAGAGGTGTGCGCCAGATGTCACGGTACTGCTACACTATATAACCATCCCAGACTTAAAATGGCGTTGTGACTACCTCTGTGACTTTTAACCCCTTTCTCCTACGTTACTTATGTAACGCTAGTACAGATTTTAGTGATTAAATAACAAAGATATCCAGTTTTCTCTACCGTGGAAAAGTTTTGTAACGGTCAGTTTACTGTTGGCGCCCTCTGTTACATCCACTATAGGCCTATACAAAGTCTGTTTGATTTTCCATTTTCAAAAGCTATTGATAACAAGCTGATTTTTAATTACAGCAACTCATTTGACGCCAGTTTGTTGCACCCAAGAGCAAACAAAGCTATAAAATGATCACACTGACTGTAAACTGTCAGTGGGAAAATCTGCGGACGAGGGAGATGGCTGCCAAAATGCCCGCACATACCGAGGCTAAGAAAGTAAAGTCGCTAACATTTCCTACCCATGGCTGCCTCTCTGGATTAGCTTAAATAAGCTTCTTCTTCTGCTTCCTCCTCCTCCTCTTCCTCCTCTTTCTCCTTCTCGTCGTCCTCCTCCTCTTCTTCCTCCTCCTCCTTCTCTTCCTCTTCCTCTTCTCTTTCTTCTACATACGTTAGAATAGAGTAGAATCATGTAGCTTTGACTTTATCAGATTTTGTGAAGATTGGAAGATTATTTGTTCAGTTTTTTACCCCAGCGTACGGAGTTCGTATTCTGCAGTGCATTGTGTGAAATTGAACATTCGGTCCGCGTCATTTTGTAGAAAGGAAAGTTGTTTTGCCAGTCGACTGCAGTTAACAGGTTTCAGTGGAAATATACTTCAATTGGAGGACTTGTCTCCGGAGACTCCTGTTGAGGAGCTCTCTCCTCTCATACGCACCTCCCCTAACATTTTATCCGCAGCTCTTTTCTTCCTTTCCTCGCTCTTTCCGGCATTCCTTCCCTTCTCCATTCCCTTCTGCGTTTCCTCTCAACTGCGCCCAACACGGCCAATATTTTTACGTCAACCCACACAACCGGAAACACTACACGTTCGTCAAAGACGTTTCGAACATTTCTCCTTGTTTTGCCGATGTGAGCGAAAATAGCGCTATAAAAACGAGACAGCGCGTAGTGCTGCCCTCTGCCTGCGAGCAATGGCACAGCGCTATAAGGCCAAATCGTTTGGGGAAAAGCAATAATTGTCGACAATTACGTGGATGGTTGCGAGGAGGGGAAGATGGGCGATAAAAGGATAAAACGGCCCACTTTCGTTTGTTCAGAGGGGAGAGGTGGTGGGGAGCGGTAGGGCGAAGGGGATCCACGAGAGGGAAGGACGAGCGTTAAAAATTTAACACATCGGAAACCAAAAATGTAAACTGCGTTGCTCGCAAAGAATCGCTGGCGATTTATACCAAGCACGGCATCACATGAGTTCAAATAGTGGTTTGGTTTTGTCGCTGTCAGTACTCTCTTCACTCTCTCTCTCCCCCTCTCCCACTATTCCCTTCTCTTTCTAGCTCTTTTGCTATTCTGTTTCCGCTCTATATTTCTTGTGTTTATAATTTAACAGAACAAACTATGCGTCAATGGACTGACAAACATAATTCATATGCGGTCTCTTCGCACTTTCCTTCTCTCTCTCTCTCTCTCTTTCTCCATCCCTCCCTCTCTCTCTCCCCTTCTCTTTCTCTCTTTCTTCTCTCTCTCTTTCCTTCTCTCTCTTCATCTATTTGCTGTTTTTGCTATTCTTGCTAGTCAACTTTCATCCTCTTTCTAGTCTGTTAGATATAAGCATTTAGAATTGGTAAGAATAAACTAGACTTCAATAGATTGGCAAATATATTTCATATAAGGTCATGAACTCGTTTTATTTATGCTTGCAGTTGCTATGCCAAATGTTATATTATTGGATGCCCGGAATCCGCTTATTGCAGTGATACGAATGCAGTTTCCCCCACTACCCTTTACTATTATGCTTCTACACTGTATTTTGCCCTCAGATGTTCTTAAAAGGCGCTTTATAAATGATTGGATGCGTGCATACATACATACTTGCGTTTCTACTGCTGCTGCTGCTGCTGTTGCTATAGAAGTCTTTCATTTCGATTGCTTCATTCATTATGGGCTCCAAAGTCAGGCATGATCGATAAAATTGCAGTTGAATGAAATCTTCTCTCCTACGTCACGTTCCTTTTGTATGCAATGCCGGTTGCAGGTGCGCGTTTAAGCCAAACAAATGCACACATATATACATAGATACAAAGATACATATGTGCCTAGACCAACGTACACACATACGCACATAGGATGAGGTAATGTCATGTAAAGCAGGCAAGGTAATGCTATAAGGAAAAACGAAATACCCGATAACTTATTATACGCCTGTTTAGGCTTTAGGCTTAATAAGTGAAAACATTACAGCACGTAGCAACACAAAAAGGAGATATTTTTGTTAGACAGCAAATTGCCCATATTCGCATAACATATATATATATAATCATTGATATATATATATATAATCGCTTAATATACAATAGGCCTGCAATACGACTGTAATTTTCAGAAGTGCACAATGGGAAACATGCATATATATATAAATATATAATTATAGTGTTCATATATATATATATATATATATATATATATTAAAGGAGGACACGAGACCAATTAGGAAATACATGCATACATGGGAGCAATCACATCTATACTAATAGCACTCAAGACCATCTTTTCAAAACAGGACAGAAATTCAAATGTTGGCAGAAGATGCGCCTCTGATCACTAAGAGACGCGTATCATACTATCTCTCGATAAAAGCCTTTCGAAGACGTAGATGACAAACATGATATATATATATATATAAAAGCGATTTATGTGGAGCCATGTACTTATTGTACTGGACATGGACACACCGATACTCGTATGTGTATGGAACTAATTTACCTGCGGCCATCGATTGATGTCCCGTCACCCATTATGGTATTGGCCCCATACGTTTTATTATACTAGATTATTATGTTTATTACTCTGGTCCTTGTTCGTTTACTTGGTCTGCTTAAATTAGACTGTTTATCGTCGATTTGTACAGAAGCCATAGAAGCTTTGGAAATTGGTGATAGGGTTTGACAGGGCTCTGCTTTCGATTGGATGTCACGAATATGACAGTGATTTGTTGGCCTATATGTTGCAACATATAAAAGCTTATTAGGGTGGAGTGATTAGAATAGGCGAAATTTTCCAGATTTTCCAGTTGGCAGTGGGTGCAAAACGCGTACGGGAACTAGTTTTGCGAGCATGAAATATCATACCTCTATGGTTATAATTTGAGGCGCCCTCCGAGTTCGGTTTTACATTCAAACGAAGCATTATGTTTGTTGTTGTTGTCCATGGGTTTAACGACATCTTATGGCAACTAAGGCCGTTGACGTCTTCTACATGAAAATGTTGTTGACGTTGTCCATAAGTTCATTTTTTTCTTCTTATCGTTTCCTTTAAGATTTTTGTTTCCGTAGGTAATGTATGTATTTTTTTAAAAACTGATTGCAGCAAGACATGGAAGAGAGACCAAATGCAGGCGAAGGGGGGTTTTGTTGACTGGTTGATGGCACCTTTGTCGACTTCTTGTTGGTTTTCTTCTGCATTATGACATTACTTGAAGTGTTTATTTCTGAAACATACACTTTGTAGAAAATGGAAATTTTGTCATGTATTCACATGCTCGTAATCGTCACCGTAAACTCGAGATTTCTATAGCGCCCAAAGACAGCTAAGTCGCAGGAACCAGCTTATTCACAGGCACTCAGTCAAAAAAATCGATAGCTAGGAAGGGTTCGGTTCCATGTCAAGATCCAAGAGTTAGGCAGGCAATCAGTCAGACGGTTGCGATGGATGGTGTTTATAACTGGAGCGGAAAGAAAGATAAGGGGAAAGGAAGAAACAGGATAAGAATTGTGGAAGAAGATTGCTTTAAGTTTTGAGTGAAAGACCCGTACAGAGATTGCAAGGCGTTAAGTGTTGGCGAGTTTCTAGGATGAGGGTGAGTCAGATAATTTTCGTAATCCTAGCGGGAGTTTATACCAATGGGGTGGAATAGCTATATTTTTTTCCAGAAAATGATCTCAGTTCGTGTGTTTCACCATCTAGGTTATGCAGGAGATGTCTCAACAGTGTGCAACATGCAGACGAGGCATTGCGGTGGATTTTCTATCTTCACTTCTAAACACTGACTAATACCTCTTAGGGTAACAACGCCATCGCACCCAACAGCAAGCAAGTTATCCATTCCTATTTGTCTAAGAGTAAGCCTAATTATGCTTAATCCTCGTGTTCTTCAGTCACCTGTTGATCCTCTGAAACGATTCACACAGTTTGAGTCGGGCTCTGTTGCCACAGTAACACGCTGTTTTGTGTTCGTAATGAAGTGATACCTTGTTGTGTAAGTGTTCAAGATTACTGGGGTTATAAAATATTACCTGTCCTTACAATATTTCAGTAAATTCAGTGCCTTTAGGACATCCGAGATATCGTTTGGATGGAGGATTAGGTCTCAACCTGCATGCACCATTGTTCCTCGACAGTATGTGCCACCTGCTCTCTGTAACAGCAACTGCTGGGTCCTATTGTGTTCTTCTGTGTTCTCATCGTCACACTTGCAGAGGAAGAACTTCATAATTTCTGCAAATGTCAGAAGCACTGTTTGATACAATACTAAAAAATCAAATCCCTTCATTGCCTTGAAGTTCATCAGCTCATTTACTACAAACTAATCTTGTATCTCTCATTTGCAATGCTCTTCTGACTTCTAAGTCTTTCCACACTCGGTCGTGACTTGCTCACAGTTCAACCCCACCCTAAATCACAACGAACAGATAGTCGTTATTCGACAAAGCTTTCTATATCTCGATCTCCTCTGTCTTCCTCTCAAACTCTGCAGCCGCTTATTAATATCTGATGCACCAGCTATATGTAAGAACTTCCCAAGGACCTCTGCCAGTTCACTCTTTTTCCATTTTCACCTGACACTTTGAGTTCTCTCCTTTACTTTAGTAGCGAAAATCTAACAATTTTGAAGCGTTTCAGTCCAGACTTAAAACCGAACTTTTCTAACTATCTCATCTTGGTCGCGCTCCTGAACCTTATTATGACCACAGTCGTCCCCATAATCACTTTCGATCACCACACTCCACTGACTTGAACCCCATAATATTCTGACATGTCACCGAAACTGACGAAACATCCTGGCTCTTGTGGACTGGAATTGACTAAGCGCTGGTGAATAAGCTGGTCTCTTTGACGCATCTTGTGCATCAGGCTAAGAAAATTTATAAATTACATTACATTACGTTGTTGCAGGAACACAAATACGGGACAACAGCCGTTTGTTATTGTTTACGGTTTCATGGCCGTCATTTCTACAATTCCTTGTTCAGCGTTAAGACAAAAATTACGTCAAAACCTTAAAAGTATAGCATTGCAAAATAATATAAAAGTCAACCTTTTGCCTCCATAATTAAATAGTTAAAGGAGGTTTCAGTCGCCTTGGGGCACCTCAAGATGTAGGCGAAATCTAATGATATTTTACAGGTAAGTTACTACACAGTTACACAAATGTTGCCTCCGCTGCCGATTCCACAAAATCACTTTGATGTTTTCACTCCACATTATTTTAAAATATAGAACTGGCGATACTACCCTTGCTATTTTTTAAAAATGTCCTGTATTTTTTTTTTAAATGCCCTTTAATTTTCTACCTTCGTGGTGAATAAACTATAATATTTACACACATTGTTTATTGATGACAGCAGCAAATGGCTGAAGGAGAAAGATGTGTCGAGGGAGCAGAAGAAAAGACGTGAAAGTGAAAGACT
This sequence comes from Norana najaformis, assembly GCA_964023275.1. NCBI lineage: Eukaryota > Metazoa > Annelida > Clitellata > Crassiclitellata > Hormogastridae > Norana > Norana najaformis. The sequence continues at coordinate 31,593,526 of OZ029916.1, read as the reverse complement.
TGCCAAATGCCCAGATGTATTGAGACACTATATAGCGCCGTCCAAGAACCTCTCAGAAGTGCCGCACATGTATAGGCTACAGCAAAACAATGGTGTATAAGCATACACATCAGCTGTCCAGCAGTTTAGTGTCTTCTGTTATCAGACACCACTTCTAGAAGCGCCGTGTTAATCTTTCTCGTCACTCGCTCCAAATTTAGAAATTAACACGCCGAAAGTGAAAGCCAGAAAGACAGACAGACACACACACGCAGACACACACACAGACACAGACAGACAAATGTATATAGTGAGACAAGGCAATTAGACGAGGCACAGAAACAGACAGAGAAGGTGTGAGCGCGGGAGAAGGTGAGATAATGAAACAAATGCACGAATGCGAAAAGGTTGCTGCATAAAAGGGCAAAAGGTCGCCCATTGCAAGTGATTGAACTGCGCCACTATTACTGCACTTGGGCAGACGAGTCCTACGGCTGTGGATCAATGCGACGGCGACGCTAATCTTCTTTGTTATGGCATGGCGTCGTTAAACAGCAACTACCATGAATTGCGCCACCAGTGCAAGTCCTTTGTGGTGGGTTCGTTGATGATGGGAGAGGCAGGCGTTGGCATGGTGATTCCCTATAGGAGCGTCTGTAGTCTAATTAGCTTTGGCTGTCATAAGCATCAGCAAAAGCCGAAATCTAATTGGCTCTGGCATGCAACGTAACGATTAGAAAACACACACGCATGCCTTCGCTACATAGGCCTATTATCCGCACACAAATACATATATACATAAGTATATACACATACAAAAGTACAAACATACATATAAGTATACATATATGCATATATATACACAAGGATACACGCGTGTGACACATATTTACACGCATCAACATATACATTGAACGAGTTGGTCGCAGTGGGGAAGTAAAGCCATTGGAGCATGAGTCTAGTGATTCTGGAAAGTGAATTCCAATGGGAGGTGGATTAAGCACCGTAAGAAGAAGTTACTCCCTTTTCCATACATATCGTACCCTGTATATCCATCAGTATATATGCTCATACACTTATGTTTATGTACATATATATATATAGACTGATCGCCAGTGGTTTATAAGATTTCGGTATGGTAAAGTTATTGTAGATATATGTATATATATACACATATGTCCACAATAATATATATATATATATGTACAAACAAGTTTGTATGTTTGTCCTTAATTATGTTGCTTTTCTGTCGGCCGTATATATACACAGCTCTCGGCAAATAAGCAATTACATACACATATAATACACATGCACATATATACAAACACGTGTCTGTGTGTTCATGTGTTGCTTTGTGTCGATCGGGTGTTTTGCGAATTCTGCGCTATATAAATGGCGTTTATGCTGACGTAGGGTCGTCGAGTCGTGAACGCTAGTGCTCCTGAAGAAGGGCTCCCGACGTGGCTGATGAGAGAGGCTGGCAGATCAATGGCTCCATGAAATGCATAGAATACGCGACGCTGGCGTTCATGGCTCAGCCAGAGACAATTGCGCGTACATGCACAAGTCGGCGAATACACAATCGACGAGTTTTACTGCTCTTTAGTAGCAGCCAAGTGTGCATATATGGGCCTTTGATTACGAGTGAAAAGAAGCATCATGTGAAGAAGAACACATGGGCTTCTTCTGCCTTTTCTTCGCCTCCATTTCCCCATCAGCTTTTGAATACCATTGTGTTTGATCGTGGTCTCGTCAGAGGAGTTTACTTCAAAAGGCGCTATATATGGGTGCATTTACGATTACGATACTGTGGTGGTCTATCGAAATTACACCGAATGGAAAGCGAACTCATAAGCCCAATCTTTGTTTGACTATTATTCCCTGTAGTATGTTAGTTGTCTCAGGTATGAGTTCGCGGGCGCTTTCACGCAGAGTTACAATTACGATTAAGTAAGTAAGTAAGTAAGTAAGTAAGTAAGTAAGTAAGTAAGTAAGTAAAGCATTTGTTAACACGCCATGCGTCCATCGACTGAGCGAGGAATCGTAGGCGTGGGTGGGTAACAGCGGTCAGACAACAAAAGCAAGACGATAGAAATAGGTGTTAAGCCGCTTTACGAATATGCCTAGCGAGATATTGTTGTGAGTAAGCCCACTTGCAAAAATGGCTTTTCCTATGAGGGCCCAGCCGCCTGGACATTCTACCTTTAGCCATCAGGAAACAACGGGCGAAAGAGTGTTCATACTCGTGCATAAAACACTTTCAGAATGGCTTACTGTTTGACTTTGAAGTGCGCTGTTGGTCATCGCAGATTAAGTGGCGCGACAGAAGTCCAGAAATGCAGCGTTGTATCACAGTGTGGTATTGTATTGCATGTATGCTATATAGTTAAGTTAATGTAGCCATGGAACGGTTCAAAAACTACGGTAGAAGAGTCAGTATGGACGAGGGGCTAGACGCTGAAGGTGACGTTTCAGAGGGAAATGCTTCCAGTCGAACCGCCCAAACCTTAAGAAACAAAGATGCAGCCAAAAGGAGTTCAACAATCTTGGAGACTGCATGCGATTGAATAAAATCGGCCACCAGGAACTGAACTTGTCATCATCATTGGCATCTCCCTCTCCACGACATGCACTTTGCCGAGCGTCCAGGACTTGGGCTCGTCTCAAGGCTGTGTGTAGCCCGAAGTTCAGCGGGAGGATGTATTCCTCCACCATCCGTGTCCATGTGTAGCCTATTGGCCGTTCGACCGGTCTCTTACAGCCCCTCTGGTAGCAGGTCCTGTATTCGATCTCAGATTAGCCAATGCAAAATAAATGCAAAGCAAATGCGAATCTCAGATGTTCACAGTGACACCCACAGTTTCGGCAGTATTTTCACTTGTTATTTTAAATGAAATCCGCGATTTCAAGGTTACTTGGTCAAATTCAGTGCAAGGGCAGCGTCTTGAGAGGTTAAGAAAAGGTCAAGTGTTCCTTTGTAATTGCAGGATGAAGACATAAAGCTTTCATTCCCAGCTCAAGTTTCTTAACTTGTATTTTGTGCCCTCTATTTCACTCTCCTACAAAGACCATTGCATTGAGTCGATTTATCAACAACTATTACTTGAGCTACTCAAGCTGTACTCAAGTATAGATTGATCGCGAACGGTAGATAGATAGATAGGATGGATGGATCGATAGACAGATCGATCGATCGATCGTTATCCAAATGTAAGTTCTCAATGTATATAATTGCAGAAGTTTCTGCCAAATTCAACGTTTTTCTGTTTATAGGCCATTCAAAATAGATGTATATATACACAGGATACTGTATATGCATATATAAATATATAATTAAATAAGTATGCGGAGACAGACGGACAGACAGACAGACAGACAGAGTGACTGACCAGCGATGGCAGGTATGGTCGTATTTATAAGCGGGTGTTCTTGTATATATATCGGATTTTACTCGTGCTATAGGGTTGTTAATACAGTACAAGAATAGAACCGTATTTGCACGGTCATATATATGTATATTCTTTACGCTACATATAGTGCCTATATACACATATGAAGGTCTGTTCAATATAAAACACCGGTATATATCATAACCGAAACCGTATAAACCACCCTCGTATTATATGCAATGTATTAATATAATTATTATGCATTATATCATAAATAAAGTTAGACTCACTCAGATATCAATAGTCGAGATGTGCCGCCTGATTAATTGTCCATGTCTCTGGTCGATGCGCTTGATTTCATGCTTTTTAACGCACTTCAACTTTGAAGCTTCTGACATCCGTTGGTCAAATAATAACACAATTTTGATAAGGAAACTGTTTGCTAAGGCAAGATAAAGGCCAACGACCGTGCATTTGACAGTCATTCACTGATCTATTCTGATCAAAGGGTGATAAATTAGCTCAATCGCTTCAAAGTGTGGTGTAATAACGATCATTAGTAGATTTTTTAATTGTCCTTGACGAAACTGTGAACGATAGCTTTCATTGTGGCAGCTTCAGCGATGCTTCGATTTCAGAATTGTTTATAGAATTATTTTGGGTTACTTTCGTACTGAATTGATCAGTATGTTCATATATGTATATATGAACATATGTATGCATATATGTATGCATGTATATGTGTATGTATGTATATATGAATGCATCCGGTCATTTCTGTAGTGCCTTTTATTTATAGAATATTAGTATTCCAGGAGCCTAGATAATTTTGTATTTATGTATGTTTTATGCTTGCTTTTTATTGCTAGTCCGTGGTAATTTTTCGGACGACGTTGGCTAAACACGATGGGCTAATAGCCAGCGTAGCAGTAGAAGAAGTCGTTGATAGCAGCCATTTTCAGTCTCTCGTCCGTCACCGTTTGACGGGTTTTCTGTATGCTAATCACGTTTCGTTAGGCCTATAGATTGCAATACAAGACGTTTTCTATATATTGTTTTCGTTTTACATTAAAGTCAAATTCTATCACGTTATATTACATTACATTGTAATTTATTTCATCAGTATAATATCTTAAGTTACATTAGTTGTCATTTCTAAAGATCTTGTTTTTGTTTCAGTGGCAACACCTCCAGTAAAGTCGCCGAATTCCGATGTCGTAGATGTCTGCAAAGGTGAGTGAGATGAAACCAGTCTTCTTCTTGTAGTTAGTTTCTAAGGTACATACCTAATCAATAGTTAAGGTAATTACCTTAACAATATACACACAGCTGTGAGTATATAATTATATATACGTACAGGGTCTTTGCATATATCTGTTTAGTTGGAAAAGATCTTACGCTTGTGAATATTCACAGTCTCGTATACATTCTTACCAGCAGTAACACTACGAAAACTGTGTGTCTAATGTCAGGGTTTTTGGTGGTTATGCTAGTAAGTGTGACTATATGTTACAGTTTCTAGACTGTAGACGAGTTGACCAAGCCGTTGTACGGTATCTGAATCTTATCAGAAAGCGTGAGATAAGACTAGAGTGGTGCAGTTGGCCGTCTGTTCGCATGAGTTATGTGACTGCAGTCGCTTTCATTATTGCGTTCTGGAAACAGACCTTAGCCTCTGATCACGAGAGGGCGCTAATCCGATGCGATCGTTGCCCTGTGTCGTGGTTGCCCTGAGGGGTCAAATCGGAACAGCAAGACTACCCCAATCGAAATGAAACTGCTCACAGATAGGCCTAGGTGGTCATGGTGACGAATGCGATTTTTTCCCGAAGTCTACTTTACTTTCGCCATTTAGTTCTTTGGTTCTTTAATTCATTTATTTAGCGCTGGGACACGGTAGGCGACTGGTTAGCGCGTTCTGCTAGAAGAGTAATGGTTCGAGTCTCCCTGAGACGGTTTACTGTGTAGGGACCTTGAGAAAGTCCTTCATTTAGCCTGCAGTTGCTAAGCGCCATCGTATTGATGCTTCGTCATTAGCCTGACACCCCTTCTTCCTCTTATCTCTCCTCTCCAATCCCAAACACCACCACCCGTAGCTGCCACGGTGTCTCTACGTCTGACTTTTGGATCTTGACCTGGGACCGAACCCTTTTGCCTATCGATCTTCTTTTGACTGAGCGCCTGTGAATAAGCTGGTCCCCGCGGCGCGGCTTTCGTTGAGCGCTGTAGCAATCTCGAAATTACGATTAGATTACGATTAGATAGTGTCGCATAATAAATGCAGAAATACTTACAAGAATAGCTCTGTAGCAGTCTAGCTCTCTCATTCATTTCTTTGGTTTCAGCAATTTGTTTTTCTAAGTTCTTGATTTGTAAAGTTCCCATTCCGCTTTTCTTAGTTCTTTCTTTTCTTCGCAGTTTTGGTTTTCGATTGCGTCTAATGCGAGAATTTTGCTTGTAGTTCATCCTCACTTTTCAATACAGGCTTTTTCAATTATTTATAGGCGTTTTTATCTGAGATTCATATGGAATTTATATATCGTGTATTTTTTTAGTATGAGATTTATATACTGCCATTAAGGAGCCTCTCAAAGGCCGAAGAGATGTTATTAAACGGACCGAAGAAACAAGATGTGTTAAAATAAGAACTTTTAGTCCGAGAACTTCTATAGTGCCACTGTATTCATGTTCAAGCATAAATTGACGATCACTTAAAGGCTACTTTCGTTAGATAAACAAAACGAGTAAGTGCTTAATTAAATCTAAGTCTCGGCTTGATTTCTCTAACTTCTTCGTAAGTTTCCTTCTTTGGCTCATTTGCTCTTTTCGTGTTTCTTTATCGAGAATAAAGATCTCTTCCAGCTCTTGCGCTATTTGTTTCTCCTGCAGACTCATTTGCTTACGTCACTCCTCGCATTCCTGTCGCAATTCATCATCTCAAAGCAGTAACAATAGCAGTATACAAAATCTAGAGTGGCATACTTGTCTTCGCCAAGATCCGATACGTTGTTATTTATTGAGTCGTACGCTAATTAGTTTTTGCTTGTCAAATAATTAATTATTTAATTCACACTAATTACTTTGCTGTAATCGACCGGAAGGCGTCATGTGTGCGAGAGAGGCTATTATTAACATGGTGTGGAAATTGAAGAAAACTGGGTTAAGTGATATTACATAGAAGATTAAACGAAGGATAAGCAGATGAGAGGAGGGTGGGACGGAGGGAAGGAGGGTGGGACGGAGGGAAGGAGGGTGGGACGGAGGGAAGGAGGGTGGGACGGAGGGAAGGAGGGTTGGGCGGAGGGAAGGAGGGTGGGACGGAGGGAAGGAGGGTGGACGGAGGGAGGGACAGAGGGAAGAAGGGCCGAAGGAAAGTGTGATAGAGATAGAAACGAACGGAAAATGAGCTAATGGTGGATCCACTGAGGAAGCAAGAGTTAAAGGAAGATAGGAAGGAAGGTAAAACACAGAAAGGAAGTAAGAAAGGAAGCAACGAAGGAAGCATGCATAAGGGAGGGAGGGAAGGAAGGAAGGAATAAGGAAGGAAGGAAGGAAGGAAGGAAGGAAGGAAGGAAGGAAGGAAGAATAGGAAGGCTAGACTTAAAGTATGAGTAGGAATGAATGAAGAAGCAGGAAGTGATGAATAGAAAGATAGAAGAAAAAAAGGAAAAAGGAAGGAATGATCAACGCGTTGATGGATCGATGAATGAATCGATAGGCGGGTGATGTTTGTTTATGGATGCCAGTTGAACAGATGACTCGGATGGCCACTCCTGATAGCCAGTCATCGGTCGAATCTCTTGGTTCCAGTGAAAATGCTAGAGAACAAGGACGGAAGGAAATGCCAGGATAAGACAGAACATTGGGAGAAGTGGAAGACAGAGTGGGTGGGGTAAGAAAGAGGTGAGGGAAGGCAAGATGAGGACGGATGGACGGACTGACGGACGAAGAGAGGGAGGGAGCTGGGCGTTGTCCGATCGTTTACGACGGATTACGACGGAAGTCAACAGAGGTCAATTTCGATTGCACTCGAATTCGTTTACTATGATGAAAATTCTCTTCTTGTCTTTATGTTTCGGCTGATGAATCTGCCTGCATATATGTAGTTTTTCTTTTTTTCTGCTTTTGTCTCTGTCTGTCTGTCTGTCTGTCTGTCTGTCTGTCTGTCTATCCATCTATGTATTTATCTGTCATTTCATATGTCTGTTTCTTCGTCGGTCTTTGTTTCTCTATCTCTTTGTCTCTGTTAGTGTGTGTGTCTCTCTAGCTGCCTGCCTGATACTGTAGCTTTCTTACTTATTCTTTCATCTCTCTATTGTTAATTTCCTTTGGCTTCTTCGGTTTGTCTGGTGTATGTGGATATATGTGGAATCTCCTGTCTAGCTGTTTGTGGGTATGCTTGTCTCATCAATGACTCCCCTTCCGTGTCTCACTCTCTCCCTTGTCTGTTCGTGTCAGTCTGCAATTTTCTCTATCTTTTTCTCCTTAATATGTTCATCCGTCTCTCTGTCTCTCTATGTCTGTCTGTCTGTCTCTCTGTGTCTGTCTCTCTGTCTCTGTCTCTGTCTCTCTATTTGTTGCTCTGTCCCTGTCTTCCTCTATTTCTGACGATCTGTAACGCCTTAGTATTCTTACAGATGGTGCTGCCACCTCCTCTAAGCGACCATCATCCGGTAAATCTGGTGCTGGTGTTGCATCAGGCGTTCGTCGCCATCAGTCTAACTCGGATGCGGGATGCTGTGACGTCACGGTGGCTGAGACAGGTTACTGTACGTCACCATCGTCGTCGTCATCGTCGTCATCGTCGCTGGCTGCCAGGGACAACCTGGACTCTTCCAGGGTTGCTCGGGGATTGCGCAGACAAGAAGCGGAAGGAAGAGATGGAAGAGCAGAAGAAGGAGGAGGAGGAGGAGGAATCGAAGCGCCTCGCACCTGTTGTGCCAGGTGATGACGTCACGACTTTTCTGATTTGAAAAGTTTATAGAATATATTTTCGTTATACGGTGCTAAACGATGAGCTGCTTAGTGTCATATGCGATTAGTTTTAATCTGGAAATTTCTATAGCGCTGTCTTCGCAATGCAAAACGCATCAATCGCTGAAGGTGAATGTAGGACACTTGCTTAGACGTCTGCGTTGAATCTCCTCAGGATCTTGGTTGCCAGGTCGAAGGAGGATCGTTCGGCTGTGGCGCAAACACAACCACAGCAACCCAACGATTAGCAATCCTTTTTAACCTCTCAACTTGCGCAGGTACTGATTTACCAGCCAGTAAACGATAGAGGTCTGAGTGGGAGCCAGGTGGTGTGGTATACGCACGGTCACCCATCAAGTACCATCTCGTCTGGATGTTGCTTAACTTTACTCTGCCTGCCAGCGTCGTACAAGCGCCCACCAAACACAAGTATCTATTTGAATATTTGTACAGCGCCTTTTAAGACGAAGGTGAAGCGCTATATAAATTTCTTAATGGTAAGAGTCGCATTGACCATCTTGCTGTAACGATGGCTACAATGAGACAAATAATGTCGATGAGCGATGTTTGGTGTCGCAGCAGAAATTGCTAACGGCAACATGTTTCAAGCATCGGAAATTGGGGAGGTTATCCTAATATTCTAATCTAATGACTTCTATAGCGCCGTTTTCATGATGCACAAGACATCAATCAATGGTTGCTCCAAATGAAACTGGAGTCAAAAATTGTAATCCGTTGGATAAGTCCGGTTGAAATCCGATGGGGCATGGAAATAAGATGTCAGGCTACTCTGGGTAGATTTACCCTCTGTAAAGCCGAAGGCAACGTAAATGTACAGTAAATAGCGTCTTCTAAATAAGACCTCCCTGTAAGAGGCGTTCATCACTAGCTTAATTTATGCGAGACTTCAACTGCTGACAAATCAACTACTGAAAGGCTCTCCGGCAAATACATAAACCGCAGCTGATGGAGTCCCATCCAGAGCTGACAGCTGGCTTCAAGTACTTCTTAGCGGTTATAGGTCGATAGACTTCAGCAGAGGCACGGAAAGAAACCTTTAAATTTGCAAACGCAGTCTATTACAATTTCATGCTCATGTCCTGATATTTAACCTTTGACTTGACTTTAACCTCAAGGTAAAGGACACATGCTGAGATACAACAATGCCTTCCCTTGCTAGTTGTAAGAGAGTTTTGTTTGCGTCCACGGGTAGGCTATATACGCCTCTAACTTACTGCACAGTCTCCAACGTACCGCTCCCAAAAATTATAATACTCCGAACGTTCCAAGTTTTGACGTATGCCAGAAAATACCCTGCCCCAATTTCTCTCATGACTCCAACTTACCACGCCGCAAAAATGCCATTCCCTGGCGTACCAGATACCGTTGTTTCTAGCCCCCCCCCCAGTGTATAAAAACAGGATGCACTTGGAGCGAAAAGGTACTCGCGATGATTACTATGGCTTTCGTATATGGACTCTTCTATAGACGACGGACGCAACAGAAAGAGGGCAACTTGAGGATGAACACAAAGCCTCCAGTAAATCAACCCTTATTGAAATGCAGGATTCATCCGTAATAATAAACCGAAGTGGTATCACCGAGTTTCAGGCTCAAGTGTTATTATGTAGAAGCCCTCGTGCGATGATACCGTGACTTTCGCGTCCGTTTACAGTAACTGAAGTCAGTGGATAAACTGAACGTCATTCCGAGTGCTCTTATTCAGAAGTCCATGCATTGTGCGCAGTGCATATTCCGTTAGAACTGGAGCACGCGGACCATGGAAACGCTTACTCAAGTGCTAACACAGACAAACATAGGAACACGTAGAGAGACGCTTAAAACACAGGCACACAATGACAACCATAGCAACACGCAGAAAGACACACACTGGCACACAGATGTAAACAAATATACACGCAGAGAGACACAGGTGCACGCACAGACATGCAGAGACATGCAGACACATAGAAACACTCCGAGAGACAGATATACATACATGCACACAGACAAAAGCAGAAGCACGCAGGAAGAACACTGCGAGATACAAAGGCACACAAAAGACACACATAGAGACACACACAGAGAGACACAGAGACACACACAGAGACACAGAGACACACACAGAGACCCACACACAGACACACATACAGACACACACGGACAAATAGACACACACTCTTGGTCCGATATTTCTGGAGTATATTCTAAAAGTAATGTCTGTTTGATGACGATTGTGATAGGTTGCGATATGCAATGCAACGAATCGAGAACGAAGGCATCACGAAGGAGGAACTGACCGAGATACTCCAGCTGACCATTCAAGTACTAGAAGCTAACGTACCCGACGAACACAGGTTCCGCTCTTAATGCATTATACACTCTGCATCTCACATACATACATACATACATACATACATACCTAAATACATACATACCTAAATACATACATACATACGTACATGTATACGTACATATATAGGCCTATACATAGATATATACATACATACGTACATACGTACATACATACATACATACATACAATCGTACATACATACATAGGTACATACATACATAAATACATACATACATACGTACATAAATAAATACATACATACATACATACATACATTTTTTGAAATTTTTGAACCGTTTATTGAACATCACAAAAGAGAAACAATTGATATTAGAGTCACTCGTGGAGAGAGAAAAATCATTAATAAGCATCGAAAGGTGAGGCCAAAAGGACATAAAGTCCTGCTAACAGGGTCGTTTAATTTCTTAGACGAATCTCAAGACAGTACATTTAACGTGCTACACGTTTCATCAGTTTTTTACCATGTAAGTGAATTGTTACATGTAAAAAACTGTTTACAACAAAAACACCCTAAGTGGTGGACAGTTAACACTAAACTTAATTACACTGCACAACAAATCATTTTTTGTTGCAACAAACTAAAAAACAGAAAGAGACGAATTGAAAACAAAAAACCCAATAACATTGGTGCAATGTCTGTTTGCGTCAAAACTGAATTTAATCAGATGATGTCGTATGCATTTTTTAAATAGTTGCACAGTGGGTGCTTGTTTAAGCACAGATGGTAGGGAATTCCGATGGTTGGTCCAGCGTATAGCAGAGAAAATCGTTGTGTGTTAGTGCAAGCAAATTCCTTCCATAATTTTCCTGAGGATCTTGTGTTAATAGTTATGGACATCTGATGCAGGGATAAAGTAATCAGTAAAGGGCAATGGAAGCAGTTCGTTAATAAATCGATACATAAACACACTAGTTTGCAGTTTAGTAGTACTAACAAGTGTCAATATTTCCAGTTTGCCAAAGGTGGACCCTGAACTGGCGCGTATAGAGGTAGTCTACTGATTGTGCGTAGATATATAGCGCGTTTCTGCAGAGTAATCGCGCATTTTAAGCGCGCGGTGTAATTAGAAGCCCAGGTGATATTACAGTATGAGAGATATGGATAGATCATGGAATATTATAACTGCACTAATATGTTTTGGGGTAAAATATAGGCAATGCGTGATAGTATTCCAATGCTTTTGGAGATTTTTTGGCAGTTTGAATTATGTCATCTTTCCATACAAATATACATACATACATACGTACATATATATATATACATACATTCATACATATATACATGCATACATACATACACGTTGTTAGAGTCGGCCCATGTGGATGACCCGGATGCTCGTCCAAACGTTTTCCTTCTTAGAGTTATGTTACGTGCTACTCCTATTCAAAGTATATAACTCGCTTGGGTTTTGATAAAATGTATATTTACACTTGCAAGATGTTATGACACGTAGAACAGAATATCTGACATCAGCCAGAACGACGACGGCTGTTGCGAAGCCAAAAGTCGAAGTCTTTTCATCAGAGAACAACTTGAACACAAAAACCTCTCAGGTTCCTCCAACAGACGGAGGACCTTTACATCAGCTCGTTAAACGGAGTCTTGGCGACTAACCGAAAACAGAGCCACGTAGGACTCAGCCTATCTTAACTAGCCAAGCTCCGCCAACGAAAGAAACTTCCCCTTTTATAGGGTTTCTGGGGCTACACCCCCCCCCCCCAAAGAGACGGCTCATCCTTCAGCCACTCCTTTCATCCGGGTCCTCCACATGGGCTGACTCTAACAACGTATTCATACATACATACATGTATTTTCATACAGTATATACTGTACATACAGCACTACAAACATATCGTAATCGTATATACTATACACAATATACACGGACGTGTGTAATTTATGCAGTGTGACACACGTAGGCCTACACTTACACCTACATGCTTAGATACAGATTATATATGCTTGTATATGTAGGTAACATTCATACATATAATCGGTGCATATATGCATCTATGTATGTATATATGCATGCATTCGTTAATTCATACACACACCGCAATATACGTAGAGTGTACAGATACTTTTATATCTGGAAATCGATCAGTAATGTTGTCTTATAAGTATGGGTGCATTTATATGAATGTATTAAATACGCACACACGCACGCAAGGACACATATATATCTATATATACATAAAAGATGAACTTTACTGATCGATTTCCAGCGGATCGGTCGAAGAGGCTGACTCAGCCTCCGGCAAATAGTAACCTGGATGCGACCATCTCTTCCGCCTCAACAGCATCAATGTAGGCTGCACTTTCGCTCGTATCTATATACGCTATATTATATATGCCTAAGATATATGCCTACATATTAACTATATATATTATTCCTTGTATGGGTTCATGTTTCGGCTATCGAACAGATTCATGTGTGTATTTATATTTATATGTGTATTTATATATACTGTACATATATATTAATTCATTCATTTAGAGCATTTATATAGCGCCATTCAAGATATCTACTCGGATTATTCTTTGTGTAGACCACGTCATATATCGGCTATTAAACAGTTTCCCATGTATGCATCTATAAAGTATATAAATATACATTATATTATATTCCTAATAGTAAACACAATCGAAAAGACCTGCTCATGTAGCGCCGTTTCAAGTTGAAAGAATGCGGTTAAATGTGGGTAAGTGGTCTGCTCCACAGAGTATTAATCATGCGGATAGCTCGGAGCTGCATAATTGCATCGAAGTGGGTTTGTTATGCTCGGCCGATTTCGGATAGATTGCTCCGTCTAGTCGGCTGTTTACGTCTGGCGCTTGGAAACGTAGTCGAATGATATGATTTAGGTTTCAATGCTAACAAGTAAGATATGTTACAAGGCTTTCCTTATGCGCCAATCGACCGACCTCGAGTCAAGTGCGTCATAAAGCGCGGGAAAAGGCGTGTGCCAACAGGTGCGTATTTCGCCCGCAGCGGCATCGTCTGGAGGATCCGCTATTCACTCGCTCGAAAATACAAGAGAGCTTAATGGTTCGGATGGAAAGCGGGACGGATGATGTGTCACAAGCCTTTCACCGCTGCGTATTGGATTCGAGTCCGTTGTTAGGTGTTTGCAGTTCTCTATACCATGCCATATGTGTATGTATGTAAGTATCTGACTGTTTGTGTAACGCCATTTTAAGAACCGTTCAAAAGCGCCGAAGAACAGTGAGGAAAGGATGCCCTTTGCTGAAATATACCGAAATTGGAAAAGTTTTTGGCAGCTACTTTTATGGCCCCTAGGGAGCAACAAGAAATTTTCAAGAGAAGGGTCAGTTTTCCTTGCTAGTTTGCATATACTCTGCGTGTGAGAGGCTAGTAATTACTCAATTCTTTAATTTAGTATTGACACTGGCTCTCTGTGTCCAGATGGACGTTGCTATTCTTAGTAGCCGAATAGTTCTCATATCAGGTTGTCTTCTTCGGACCTCAGGTGGAAACAGGTGTCAGCGTTTGCTCTTGTTTCAGACTTGTGTCGGGTGACGATGATGAAGAGGTGTTCAGCAACGTCGAACCGGAAGTTGTTCCGACGGAAGTTCGTGACTGGCTGGCAATGACATTTACGAGGTCAAACGCCAATGCAACCAAGCGTAAAGTCAGCGATATACCCAAGTTCCGCTCCGTTGCTCATGTCATCCGAGCGGGAATATTGGTTGACAGGTGCGCCACACTTGCAAAAGTAATGTGGGGAAAATTCGGAAACTAATGGGAAAATTCGGAAACTAATATGGCTAGAATATTGTTACTAGAATCGTAGCAGAGCATTTTATGGCGCCTTTTCTTTTCTGTCTTTGAAACTCTCGAAACATTGCTATCATTCACAAAGATGTGTGAATGCACATAACCTTTATGGATTGGCTGTCTCTGCTGTTTCACCCTCTGCTGTTATGTTTACTTGTACTTCAGCCAGAATGCTCTAACTTATGATAGCTATGTTAACTTTCGTAAGCTAAACATTAAAAGCTGTGTGATAAACACACACTGTAGACAAGTTAAAACTGTCAATATTCTCAGAATGAAACCCACTGATGCTAACCTTGGATTATCCTGAACGTTAAACCCACTGATAGTAGGCCTAACTTTACAGATCAGATAATATGTACGGAAAATTCTGACTGCCAACGAGCAAAATCCCAAGAGATCAAAAGTTACTTGGCAACAAATGCTTGCTAACCAGGTTCAGAGGTGAGGTCAGAAAGAATCTCTGGTTGGGCGCTATAAGTTTCGTAAGCTTATATTAGCCAGGCTGTAAAACGAGTCTCTGACTGTTTTAGAATTTACAGACGACAAGCAAGCACTGTTGGACTGCAGATTCCGGTGAAGACAATTGCACAGATGAAGGTAAACGCCGTCATCATCATCGTCATCATCATCATCGTCATCACCACCACCACCGTCCGGTTCATCGTCATCATCATCATCGTCGTCCTCGTCCTCGTCATTATCACCATCGTCTTCATGATATTTGTTCTGTTGAGAAAAGATCCTGAGTGGATGAGCTGCATTTACTGCTTAGAATCTGGACAAGTGGTCGTTCGATGTATTCGCCGTCAACGATACTTCAGACGGCCACGCCCTCAAATGCATCGGATACGAACTTCTCCAACGATACGACCTCATCAACAAATTCAAGGCACAGTCATCGACTACACTACATGTCCTATATATTTATATATATATTTATGTACCGCCCTTATTAGCAGCCATGGTAACAGTTACCTTTTAGCACCACGCTATTTGTTTTCTTGCCCTCAGGGCACGATTTTCGATCAAATTATAGACATGCAATATTTTACTTAAAGTAATATATTAATTCTTTATCGTATATATAATACAACAATATTCAGTATATGTATGTTCCTGGCATGAACCTAAAACATGGTGCTTTCCATCAAGTTCATCTGTATTCTTGTCACCTTCGTCAGTAACGCACTTCTTGCTATTCAGTTTTCTTTAAAATGGTATCTGCCAATTGTTTGGCTTCATTATCCTATCAGTTGTGTTTTCATCTTAATTTCTTTCTCCTCTCGGCGGCTTTGAGAGGTTCCTGAAAGGCTGCATTCGAAAGTTCAGACACATAGACACATCTTAATACCTAAAATCACCTGAGTCTCTTTGGGATGGCGCTCCAGACAATGCTCTTATTATGTGTTCTGGGACTGTGTTAAAACCCACTGTGCGATTTTAAATAGTTTGGTAAAAAATACTAAATTCAAATTTCAGGTGTTGTAAGATCAGCCAATTTGCGCTGTTGTAATGAATGATTAAACAACCTGCGAATTCTTTCTCTGTCGTAACGAACTGTTGGTGTTCCATCTGAATCCAGATCAACATCCAGACCCTGGACAACTTTCTCGTTCGAATGGAGCAAGGTTATAGCAAGTACTCGAATCCATATCACAATCTGCTGCATGCTGCTGATGTTGCTCAGACTCTCCATCACGTCATCTCGACGACCAGCCTAACGGTATCACCAACAGCACATCGTTTTCACCTGTGCAATCCGTTATTAAGTCTGTAGCAGTCTGTAGCTAAGTTTGTAGCATAGATTTATAAATTGATCCGTTCATCGATTCATCAATGTATCCATCAATCAATCCATCCATCTATCTATTCATCCATCCAACCATCCACCAACCCATCCATCCACTGATCCATTCCTCACCCACCTATATCACCATCCATCCATTGACCAGTCCATCCGCCCACCCCCTATCCATCGATCCATTCCCCACTCACCCATATCACCATCCATCCATCCATTCACTCATCCATCCATCCACCCCACTCACCCATCCATTGATCTATTCCCCACTCACCATTATCACCTCCATCCATCCGTTCCATCCATCCATCCATCCGGTGATGGTGGTGGTGGTGGTGATGTCATTGGAGTTATGCTGACGCTGTTATCGTGATGATGTTGATGCTGCTGCTGCTGATGACGATGGTAAGTGTGATGATGTCGTTTGGGCTGTAGTAATGCTGCTGCTGATGATGATGTCGTTGTAGCTATGGTTGTCTGATCTGGACGTGTTGTCGGCTGTCTTTGCTGCTCTTATCCATGACTATGAACACACGGGAACTACCAACACCTTCCATATCAATACAAGGTCAGTTCCAGGGTCATGACTCATAACCTCTCCTCTATGGGGCACACTGTCTTAAAAGTCATGCCTGGAAATAGAAGACACTAATGTATCCAGCACACTCATAACCATAACTGTCTGGTGGTAAAGTGTATTCATTGCTGCATATAGCCAGAACAATGTTCCCTGTAGGTTTTTGTGCTGTTCACGCACTGACGTACCACGTGGGCAGTAACACATTTGGGACCTGTGTTGTTCTGGTCCGTGCAAAGTTGCACATCTGTTAGGCCTAACCTGAAAGGCCATAAAATCACGTTTTGTAGAACAAAATGACTAAGGACAAATTTAACCTTTTCTAGAGTGTCTCCCGTTTGTCTTTATGCGGTTGGTAACGAGTGGACAGTTGATCTATGTTGACTATTTGAACAGAATTCAATAAGTCTTGATTCTTGTCAGACAGTCCAGGTGGCAGACCAGAAGTCAATCATGCATTTATGGCTTTGTTCTATTCACTAGGGTGAACCAGTGCTAATGCTCCACAAACGACGCCTGCGTGGAAAGTGGTTCGTGCATCTAAAAGCTGCGAACTCACTCAGTTTTTCATTTTCCTGGATGCAGGATACTACATCATTAAATGTCTTGATCATTTCTGCCTTAAATTTCTCGATCGCAATATACACGACACTGCTTACAGCCTGCTACTATATTCGGCGTCAGTTTTATCGTGTAGTTTTATTATAATAGCCAACTTTACTGCTAATCTCAGTTTGTCCAGAGCTTTGCGTCTGCTAACGTGCGTACCTCAAACATCTTCCATTCTAGCAACGCGTCTGCTGGAAATCTGCAGTCCAAACTCGTAGCAGACTTGCGCTATAAATCCGGCTATAGCGCTTGTGTCAATGCCTTCGGATTTGCTTAACAGCTGTCTAACAGAATCACATCAATATTCGTATTGTCTGCGGTACGGCGAGCACAACTTAATTGGCAATTTCTTTCACTAACTGATTTACTTTGAACGTCGTCAACAGTCAGTCGCCTTTTTTGGAAAAGATCACAGAGGTCAGCCAACTCCTCAAGAATGGTGTTTAGAACAACCACTGCAACACTATACTGAGGATTTGTTAACGCGTCAAACAATACTTGTGCACGGTTTAGCCTAGTTGTCTTCAACCATCGGAGTTACAAAGCCAAATACGCAGACACTTCAAAGATTTCAGAACTCCTTGGCTAGAGCCATGACAAATACGTCAAAATATGAGCATATAACCCCTGTACTTAAATCTCTGCATTGGCTTCCTGTTTAGCAAAGAATTTATATTAAATTGGGGCTTATAGTTCATAAAACATTGAACTCTGGCCATCCATCATGCATAAAATCAGTCTTTGTCCCCAGACTTACCATTACTCTACAAGGTCATCTGATTATCCTTCTCTGGTCATACCTAAGACTAGAACGGTTCTTAGTGAACGAACTTTCTTGTTTGCTGGACCTAGATTTTGGAACTTCCTTCTTTGTATTTGTTTCTTATGCTCAGTTGCTTTTGTCATTGCGTTCTTAACTTAAGACTTACCTTTATCAAAATTACTTGCCCACCATAAACTGCCTCTCTGTCTCAGTGGACTAACCTGGGTATTGACCTGATTGGGGCTTGGCTTTGGTTTGCTATCGGTTGATGCCTTGTGCATGGGACACCGGCACGATTGAAGTTAATCATTACAGTTACAATTACAGTCTGTACTTTACAACACTCGTGCTGTTTGCTATCAGTGGAGAGAGTGGTCAAGCTTTACCCCTCTATCGTGAAGTAAATGTATGTCTCGTGAATGCATGGGCGTCCACAAAAATGTATGCAGGAGGGGGCAAACACGAAAACTAGGACATGTCGTCCCGGCCTAATGCGGGTCATAAGAGTTCAGATGCGATTTTCAGGAGAGGCAAGCACCCCATCTTGTCTTGATGTGAGGGAGCCCATGTAGGACTACAGACGCAAGAGGTCAGAGTTCAGAAAGTCGCGTTCATAGGGTTCAGCAACGCGTCCTCCGGTGGGAACCAGAGCCGTTCGACGGCTGTTGTGGGAACTGATGACAGTCTCAATAGCCCAGTGTATTACTGTATATGGGTCAAATGAATATGATTGTACTTTTAGGTGGGCGCTTCACAACCGATGCATGTGAACCTTGCGTTTGGTCTTCGGAAACATAAAAGGCTAAATGCATTAGCAGCAGTAACAGACTTTGAAATAAAATGAACACTGCGAAATAATTTTGAGCGCTAACAGTCCCTAACGGTCGTGCGCGCTCACCTTAAAGCGACGCGCCCGTTCATACGCGCAGCTTAAAAGGAACTTTGAGTCAGACAAAGGGCAGAGCCGGCAAACACTGCAGTCCAGCACTTTTGAGAGTTAACTGAAGATGCTGTGTAAATATTCAGGTACATACATACAGACTGGTGCATATGGTCAGACGTTATTGTGGCCTGTGCAGCAGCTAGACAAACCTGTTTGGCAGCATATGACATTGAGTGTGCTTCGTCAACAGACACATAATTGCCTGCCACCAGTCTAGGACTCATTCTGGTTGCTGCGTGTGCGTGTATGTAGGTGCCTGTGGGTGTGCGCGTATGTGTCTGTGTGACACATGAAGGAAAAATAATCGTGACTGAAGAGGGTAAACCAAGTCTTATCGCATTGCTAATGGTATGCCATTGCTCATTCTTATGACATCTGATTTCTCATATCAAGTTGCCTGGCCCAGTGCAAAACCAGACCCTCGGATTAAGTCGTTGCATCCAACTGGTACTTAAAAGATAGATGGTGGATACGACGCTGATGAAAAATATTCCAAGTGCTACGAACATAAGGACTTATATATATATATATATATATATATATATATATATATATATATATATATATATAATATCATCTATATAAAACCCATTTTATTCTATTCATAATTTATCACGAACATTAATAATAAATTACCTAAGAATCGTTAGATAGTTAGAATCGTTCACTGCGGTGCAATGAGTTCGAATCCCAGTGCAGGTTAGGATGCTAACAATTCTTCTCATTGGGTCACAGTGGGGCGCAGGAGTGGTAGCTCTGGGCTCAATCAACGTAGAATATTTGCACATGATGTTATTTTGTTGAATTTCTGTTCTTTTGCGATTAACATGTGATTTGTTCTTAAGATTCTGACCGTACAACAACTTAGTACCACATGCTCCGAGAATTTTTGCAATAAGATACATGTAAAATGAGTGACTATACAATTTAGATAAGGTTACTTTACCTTACCTTACCTTGTTACCTCCTATTCTTCTTCATGGAGCTGACTCAGCTGGCCCTTGAGAAGAAAATGGATGTCTTACAGCAATGGGATCTACGGCGAATCTTGCGAATTCCGTTCAGTGCGCATATAACTAATGCAGAAATATATATACGCAGAAAACAGTCGCCAGTCTCAGAGATGGTTGAGACACAGCGACTCCCGATGTTTGGGCACTGTGCACGTAGCGACGGCAGACAGGACCATACCAGAGCTCTCCGAACCTTGCTTCTTGGCATTCCTAGGACCTAGAAGAGGCCGGTTCGACGAGCAAGACTCAGGCGACCAAGACTCACTTGGACCAGGAGGGTCGAGGCGGATCTTCGGCCCCTGAAACTTGGGTCGCATTCAGCCTGAAGGAGAGCCCAAGACCGTGACGGTTGGCGGAGAATTGTGGAAACGGCAACGCTCTAGAGAGGGGCATGCTATTGATGATGAAGATGATGATGACCTTACCTTTGGTTACTTTACCTTTCTTGCCTCTCCGTATACCTGCTTATTCTTTTACGCTCATATTGTTACCTTACCTTACAAGAAGTAAATAAAAGATTGAACTGAATAAACAACTCTCAATAGCCGTCCATCTGTTCTCCTGACATCGCTAAACTGTTCTTGCTATTTCAGTCTTTAGATTGGACTGGATTGGATTAGATTAGACTAGAATCGACTCGATTGGACTCGATTAGACTAGACTAGATTAGACTAGATTAGACTAAGAGACCATAGTGTGTTTGTTTTTGTGCAGTTCTTCTGTAGCGCTATTGTACAACGATCGATCAGTTCTAGAGAATCATCATCTGACGGCGACATTTCGACTGCTACAGGACGATGACTACAACATCGTCGCCAATCTCAAGACCGAAGACTACAGGTCCCCCATTATCGTCGTCGTCATCATCGTTGTCGTCGTCATCATCATCAACAACAACAACACATCTCTATCTCATTAGCGTCACCATCATCATCTTCATCGTTTGTCGTCATCATCATCGTCGTCATCATCGTCATCATCATCATTATCATATCATCATCATCACCATCATCATCATCATCATGCATGATGTATAATGTGTGTATGTATGTATGTACGTATGCATGTATGCAACTGGACTTTTATCTATTATGCTTTTCAGGACTTTTCTAAATCGATGGCAACGATGATCCATGTGCATCATCATAATCATTATCATCATAATCATTATCATCATAATCATTATCATCATAATCATTATCATCATAATCATTATCATCATCAATCACTTTCATCCTCTTTTCAATTTCATCTGTGTCCATTTGCCTGTATTTATTTGAGCAGATTTTACTCATGTATATATATATATATATATATATATATATATATGTTAAATTACGCAAGTTAATGTATATGTATGTGTATAAAAATTGTAGAGAGTTTCGAAGTATTGTTATAGACGTCGTCCTAGCAACGGACATGTCAGGTCATTTCCTACAGCTTAAGAACATGAAGAATCTCTTACTTACCCCGGACAAGTGCGTATGATTAGTTGTCTCGGACTAACAATAGAGCAGTCATGTGGCGCCTCCTCTCAAGGGAATCTCTTCGCAACCCGTTTAATGAAGAAATGCGATGCTGCGTCAGTTCTTGACCGGAGATAATAAGTTTCAGCTAAAATTGGAGATTGAGAGTCTGTAGTCATAGATAAATTAATTAGTCCGTAATATGATATTTCTGTCTGTTTATGTTCATTTAATTATAATGATTAAATTAGTTCCGAGTTTTCGACGTATATTTATTCTGCAACTATCTTTCAGAACATCTTTGAGAAGCACTTAAAGGATTCTATTAAACATCTAGATATAACTACACATACATATATGGGAGAAACTCTACGCTGGCTCCCTGTTGCGAATTCCATTCAAGACCCTGTTGCTGGGATGCGCCTCTGCTGTGCACAGTATCCCGGAAGCCATCAGTGAGGTCTGCATTCAAGTTGGTCGACTGGCCACCAGTGTAACAAGAATGCTGCCTTTAACCTACCTGATTTCGGGAACCATACGAACAGTCTATCGTCTCATACAATGGGGATCTTAGATATTTATGAGCTGTCTACAGGTACCAAAACTGTGTCCAAGTCACTTTCTGATTGCAGTAGAAAGCCATGCATTGCTTTTCACCTACGCTACCTGGGCCGAATTCATTATCAAATGATACAATCCACACGAACAGGTTGTATTGTATTGTCTTGTATTGCATTGTATTATACTATATTATACTTGTCTATTCATGTAGTGTTTCTTATGGAAGAAACTACTGGAGGGCGCCAAAGGTGCCCTCTTGTTTGAATTCTACTTTTCGTCTTGCACTTCAACGGACAGAACTTTCAGCCCTAAGTAGGCCTACTCGCCTATGAGTACAATTGAAACTGACTGTAGTGCTCCGTGCACTTTATTCATAGTTTTCGTGCATTTTATTATTTTGTGGATAAAGGCACGTAATGAAGGATGATTGATCATCTTGCGTCAGCCTGTAGCTTTGTTTTCGCTTGGATGTTTTGTTGGTAGCATTGATAAGACAAAGGCGTTATCTCTGATAGTGCACTGCGCTGATATCAGTCATCCATCAAAGGACTGGCACTTGCACGAACGATGGACGGCCAGACTTATCGAGGAATTCTTTCAACAGGTTCACTATTCCATTCCAATTTAAATAATAATAGAAGTAATAATAGTAGTAGTATCAGCAGCAGAAGCAGCAGGTATAGCAGCAGCTGCTACTATAGTAGTACACCATAGACCCATTATAGCGCGCTCGGATATAGCGCAAATTCGGTTATAGCACGGTTGCTACCACGACTTCCGATTTTTCCTACAAGACATAAATTTCTACAACAGTAAGTGCAAGCGTACAACTGTTCTAGGTGTTATAATACATTACTGGAAAATGTTTTTGTTGACATATTAAATGCTGTTGCCAAAAGTATTTTCATGCCCTATATGCCTTTTATGAATCCAGTTTCGAATCTATCTTATAGTTCACAAAGTACTACATTTCAATCAGCCGACCAATCTCCATTCCATGCTCAACCGTCATACCAACAAATATTGTACTCGATCAATAGACACTGTGACTGCTGTTGTCCCTCGTACCAGTGTTTTTGCTTTAGGGCTTTCTCGGTTGCTGGTCCACGGGTTTGGAATTCGCTGCCAAGTTCTATTCGTTCTTTCAGTTCTGTGACGTCATTGACGGCAAAGAAGGACTGTGACGTCATTCACGGCAAAGAAGGACTGTGACGTCATTGACGGCAAAGAAGGACGACCACGTGCGACTTCACTTCCCCTTCCGTGAACTTGCCCACCACCTTTTTGGTTGGTGTGCTGAGGCAATGGTGGTCTTTCGGGTAGTCGGAAAAGTCATAGAGGTCGGCTCTTTTCTTTGTGGGGGGGTACTCGTCCGGCGTCTCAGGCTCTGTTAGCAGGCTGTTCGTGTCTGCGTTTCATGGCAGCCTGTTCGAGAATGTGGGGCGGACCACAGCAAAGCTACCATGTTGTAAGTGGAAGTACGGATATATGCATACATGCGAATAAAGACAATGTGTGGCCTGTGTTTTGTCTGTAGGGTGATCGCGAAGAGAAGCTGGGTCTGCAGATATCTCCCCTCTGTGATCGTAAAAATACTCTCGTCGCCGAATCTCAGATCGGTTGGTAATTGATACGCTGTGTATTTATTTTGCTAACTATGTATGGAAGTGTAAACTTCTATAAGTCACAAAGCTGGATCCTCAAAAAAAGTTCCACCTCGAATAATGTAGGCACAAGCCATGTGATGGTCCAAGTGCCATTATTTTTCTCATTTAGCTAATGCAGATACAATAAACGACAGGATGGCATAGTGGGGAGGGGGAAGAGAAGGTGCAAAAGAGAGAGGGCATGCAGGTATGAATTTGAGCCCGGACAACCGAGATTGTCTTTTGACCTGTCGATGTGAAGCAATCAATATATTTACATACACTTTCCAAGTTATCTGAGCATTATTTGCCTACACCGGTGGCATTTTATTCTTAATTAACTTTAACAACATTCAGGCCAGCAAGTGCGGCACTTTTTAGTGGTACCTAAAATGCGCCGCAGATCAGGTGTTTAGATACATACATGCATTGTGTTTTTACACAGGTAAAGAGGTCATGGTAACACAGTACATAAGCCCAGTTCTGTTTTTAACAGGCTTCATTGATTTCATCGTCGATCCAAGTATGCAGGTCATGGGTGACATGGTAGACAAGATTATGGAGAAGATCACGGAGCGGAACACCTCTCCGAGAGAACGAACAGCGACATCCGAAGAAAACTCAATCAAAACTGATCAGCCAAAGGCAGCCACCTCACCTGGTTCGTAACATAATGTATACTTGAGACATCCGTAGCTGAAAGTCCCTCGCTGCCGTAAGACGACTCAGGAACCCCGAGCTTTCTTGTACTTTCTTAGACTGTCCTTCTAGACAATCGTCCACTGAAGTTAACGACCCAAATCCCGCTATTACGTTGCCTCTCCCCAACAGTAGTAGGGAAACCCGGGTTCTGGCGCATTTAACCAAAACTATGGTCAAAATTTCAACCTATAGGTCCCCCACCAAAATAATCACGTGATGACGTCATCGAAACTACTGGAAATTCCCAAATCTCGCGCACGCAACCATATTATAGGTTCATCCAAACCTATTAGAAATCCATAAAATCTAAAAATAGATCGCGCACGCAACCATATTATAGGTCCCCCATCAAAAATAAAAACATGATGACGTCATCGAAACTACTGGAAATTCCCAAATCTCGCGCACGCAACCATATTATAGGTTCATTGAAACTTCTGGAAATTCCTAAATCTAAAAATAGAACGCGCACGCAACCATATTATAGGTTCATCGAAACCTATTAGAAATCCATAAAATCTAAAAAATATTTTCCTAACTCTATTTAAAAGGACGAACATACATAATAAAATGGACTACAATACGAAAACAGTACGAGAATTACGAGATATAGCGAAACAGCGCGGACTGAAAGGCTATTACAAGTTACAAAAAGCGGAGTTGATCAGTTTTATTATGAAACATAGTTTACTCGATGATCCAATCCCTGAAATAGGTGTGCCAACACTTACTCCTTTACCAGTTTCACGTATTAAGAAAGTTTTTAACAAGATTAAATCAACTATTAATACTTCCGCCAAAGATATTGCTAATTGGATTGAAAATTATATAATAGAGGAACCAAAAAGAATCGTGAATGAAAAGTTAAAAGCATTGAAAACAAAAGTAAATTCTATTTTCGACGAACTTTTTAAAAAAAAGAACAAGTTTGAAATTCATGAGACCGCTACTGCAATAAAAGGATTTGCTAAACAATACACAATCTATGGGGTTGAAGGAATAGATGCCGCGTCTTTTCTTAGTAAAGTTGAACCACAGGTAATTAATCTGTTTACTAGTAATCGCCAGACAAAGATTAATTTAGTTCTTACTTGTACGATGGAGCGTGTTGATATGAAATCTGGGGAGGTGACTTCTGGTGTTTTTCCATTCGTGACGAGAACTGAAGTAAATTTAGATACTACCGATGCGAGTGAAATGTATAGTAATATGAAAGATAAGATGTTGGAGTCTATGGCTACTTTCCAGATGCGAGGAAGTAATTGGAGATTTAAGACTGTGGTAAAGCTAGATATTAATACAGCTGTTTATAAACCACTGAAAGGTAATTCATACATTCCATTACCGAAAGAACTAGCTAGTAAAAAGGCTATTATCAATATGAAGAACGAAGATGATGAGTGTTTTAAATGGTGTATTACTAGGGCTGTAAATCCTGTTGATAAAGACCAAGAACGAATTACTAAGATACTACGAACGCAATCTGAACATTTTAATTGGACTGAAATTAATTTTCCCGTTTCGTTGAAAGACATCGATATATTTGAGAAAAACAATAATCTAAGCGTAAATGTTTTCGGCTATGAAAGATTTGTATATCCTTTAAGAATATCTAAACGAAATGGAGATACTGATGTTGTCCCTATCGATTTACTGCTGATTGCGGATGATAACACGCAACATTATTGTTTGATCAAGAATCTTAGCAGATTATTATCTTCTCAAACGAGTAAAGCAAAAACCTTCATGCATTATTGTCGGCGTTGTCTTAATGGATTTGAAAGGGAAGAAGCTCTTGATAAACATACGGAGCATTGTAACAATCATGGTGTCGCGAGAGTGAAGATGCCGGCGCGCAATACCACGTTACAATTTGTAAACTACAAAAGGTCGATGAGAGTCCCATTCATCGTGTATGCGGATTTCGAATCTTTCATAAAACCAATCGATACATGCCAACCCGATCCTAGCGTGTCTTACACCAACCAATACCAAAAGCATACGCCTAGCTCGTTTTGCTATCACATCAAATGTTTCGATGATAAACTTTATTCACAAAGTCTGGTAAAGTTTACGGCGAAAAGCGAAGAAGACGACGTTGCACAAATATTTGTAGATACTCTTGAAGAAAATATAAAAAATATATATAATAAGTTTAAATTTAAGAAACGGATGATATTCGGCAAAACTGAGAAGAAATGTTTTGATGAGGCAACTAACTGTCATATCTGCGGAGGAGAGTTGGGTGAAGATCGAGTTAGAGATCATTGCCATTTAAACGGTAAATTCAGAGGTGCAGCTCATAATAAATGTAATCTAAACTACAAAACGCCAAAGTTTTTCCCGGTAGTGTTCCATAATCTTTCCGGGTACGACTGTCATCTATTTATAAAGAAACTGCGTGGTGATAACGGCGAGAAGATCAATTGTATCCCTAATAATGAGGAGAAGTATATATCTTTTAGCAGAGAGGTTGTAGTCGACGAGTTCGTAAACGAGTACGGGGAAAAAGTACTCGTTAAAAGAGAACTGCGTTTTATCGACAGTTTTAAATTTATGGCTTCGAGTCTCGAAGCGTTATCGAAGAATCTAAGTAAAGACCAATGTAAAAATCTTAACGCGAATTACTCCGGTGTACAGCTCGATCTTTTACTAAGAAAAGGAGTTTATCCATACGATTACATCGATTGCGTTGAAAAACTGAATGAGACTAAATTACCTCCGAAGGATGCTTTTTATTCGAAACTAAACGATTCCAATATTAGCGAAGAACAATACCAACACGCGCAAACGGTATGGAAAGAGTTTGCGTGTAAGACCTTAAGAGATTACCACGACTTGTACAACGAATCCGATGTTTTACTGCTAGCCGATGTATTCGAGAATTTTAGAGACGTGTGCTCGAGCAACTACGGTCTAGACCCTGCTTGGTATTTCACATCACCTGGTCTAGCTTGGGATGCCGCATTAAAGTTAACTGGGGTAGAATTAGAATTGTTAAGCGATTACGATATGCTTCTAATGATTAAGAACGGCACGAGAGGAGGAATCAGTACAATTTCGAATCGTTACGCGAGAGCGAACAATAAATATATGCAAGCATTCGATAGTTCGAAGGAGTCTAAATTCATCGCTTATCTGGATGCAAATAATTTATACGGATGGGCTATGAGTCAATTGCTACCAACCCATGGGTTTAAATGGATGGAAAAAGACGAGTTGGATAACTGGAAAAGTCTTACCGAAGAAGGATCCTTAGGATGTATACTAGAAGTAGACTTGGAATATCCTGAAGAATTACACGATCTTCATAACGATTATCCTTTAGCTCCTGAAAATGTAAAACCCGACGCGAGCGTAGTAACAAAACTAATTCCAAATTTAAACGATAAAAAGAATTATGTATTGCATTACGAAAATTTAAAACTGTACGAAAGTCTCGGGTTGAAGGTTGTGAAAATTCATAGAGGGGTACTATTTAACCAAAGTACTTGGTTGAAAGAGTACATCGATTTGAACACGCGTTTACGAACGAGTGCTGCTAACGATTTTGAGAAGGACTTCTTCAAACTGATGAACAACAGCGTGTTTGGGAAGACGATGGAGAACATAGAAAATAGAGTCGATGTAAGGTTGGTATGCGATGAAAAGCAGGCTATTAAGTTAGCCGCGAAACCCAATTACGATAGTTGTACTATTTTTGACGAGAATTTAATCGCCATTCACATGAGAAAAACGGAGGTAAATTACAATAAACCGGTGTATCTAGGTATGTGTATACTAGACTTGAGTAAAAGTTTAATGTACGACTTTCATTATAATTACGTAAAGATGAAATACGGAGATAGGGTTAAATTATTATTTACCGATACCGATTCGTTAGCGTATGAAATAAAAACGGAAGATTTTTACTCCGATATCGCCGACGATGTTCGAAGTAGATTCGACACGAGTGACTACCCGAAAGATCATCCATCTGGTATCGAAGCTGGAATTAACAAGAAAGTTATCGGCATGTTCAAAGACGAAGCTGGTGGAAAACAGATCGAAGAGTTCGTAGGATTGAGAGCTAAATTATACTCGTATAGAATGGATGGCGAGGATTATAAAAAGTGTAAAGGTGTAAAGAAGAGCGTTGTCAAGAAAACGATTACACACGACGATTACAAAGACTGCTTGTTTACTAAAAGAGAACAATTACGAAAAATGAACGTTATCAGATCGCATAAACACGATATGTTTACCGAAGAGGTTAATAAAATCGCATTATCCGCGGACGACGATAAACGAGTAATGATGAGAGATGGAATTCACACATTAGCTTATGGGCATTATTCGATAAATAGTAAATATAATTAAACTAACATAAAATAATGAGTTCTGAACACGTAAAAGAAATAAATGTTTGTGGTGTCGCGTTGCCAAACGTTCCTTTATCGAATATACAACTTCTCGATGCGGTAAAAAAGATTAAGATCCCTAATTTTAGAGGAATATACCTACGAGACCGATTACCTAAAAGACCGAGAACGAACGAGTGTGGTATTCTCAACTTTGACGATTCTAATGGAGAGGGGACGCATTGGGTAGTTTGGACGAAGAATCGTATGAAAAAGCATTATTTCGATAGTTATGGTCTCCCTCCTCCTAATGAACTGTTAGAATATTTACGAAGTCCGGTGTATTATAACAGCGAGCGAATACAACCTAATAATGAAGTGTTTTGCGGTCATTTATGTTTGTACGTTTTAAAGAAGATTGTTGGTGATGGTGTAGATTTTCAAGAAGTTATCAACGATTTACATTAAAAAAACATATTAATAAATAAAATGCCTGTTGATAAATTTGGACATACCGATGTTGGGGTTTCGGAAAGAGTAATTTCTGGTGGTGTTACTCTTTCTCAAATAAACAATAATTTCCTTCGTACGGATGGAACGAACACCGCGACTGAAAATTTAGATTTGAATTCACATAAGTTGATTAACGTATCAGACCCTACTGATCTACAAGATGCTGCTACTAAAAATTATGTGGATGCGAATAAAGTTTCGAGGAACGGTGATACTATGAATGGTGATCTTTTACTTTCTTCTTCGGATGACCCGTCTATACCTAGGAGACTCGGTTGCAGCAATATTCGAGAAGGACAACGTTTTATTCTACATCTCGGTAATACTGGAAATAAGATTTATTATGGTGATGATAGTAGCGTACCTAGAGATGAAAGAAATATCGTAATGATACAAACTACTATTGGAGTCCGCGTTCGAGTAAATAATGGAGTCGCTATCGAAATCGTGAAAACCGGTCGAGATACTTCGAGAATTAACGTGTATAAAGACATTTGTATGGAGCTCGTATTACAGGACTACCCGAACCTACTGGTGATAGTAATGCGACTACCAAAAAATATGTAGATACTGCTGTATTAGGACCTACGTTTTCTGCTACGAACTTCAATGATGGGATATGGGGGGTACAATCAATAACTTCCCTCGTTTACACTAAAGTTTCATTTTCAGTACTAACATTCGACACCAATGCGAGCTTTAGTACAGAATTGAGTCGTTTCACTCCAGGTAAAGCTGGATACTACATCGTTTCGACGTATATAGAGTTTCAATCTGTTAATAATGAGTTTGGTAATGTTTATCTATACAAAAACGGGGAGTCTTACACGCAGATCTGTGGTGGTGGAGGTACGGGTAAAGCGTATAATAATTCAATGGGTAATACTTTAGTTAGATTAACTAATACCGATTACCTCGAAATATACGCGTATTCGAATAACGATGTAACTATTCAAGGTAGAAGTTTTTCAGCTGCATATTTACGACCGCTTGAATAATTTAAAATTTACAGGGAACATATATTATTTCTGTGTGAAAGTTTCATTACCTATACATAGGTGTGAGGTAATGAAACTAATTAAAACTCGATTTACACGGCCTCTTTTTCTTTTTCTTCCACTTTACTCATAACCGGGCCATCTATGATTTTTATTTTATATCGTTTTCTCCACGTTTTTCCATCGTAACGGAAAAAAACGTTTGGACTTACATTGTATTCCTTTGCGCACGCGTATAACGATTTATACGTTTTCGTTTCGTTAGTTTCGATGTCGTACACGCTTACGCATCTAGGATTTGTTCGAATATTTTTAAGTTTTAAATATTTCTCGGGATTTTCATTCACTTTTACCGGCTTATTCGCGTAGTCTTCGGGTAAAACTCCTCGCTCGATGAGAACTTTGACTTTTTGAGGCTTATTCATAAAAGAAGTTCCTTTAATATTATGCTCTTTGATTATTTTTTCTAATCCGGATAGACTATACATTCTTGTTTTTTATTATAATGAAATTTTTTTTTTAAACTAAAATTCTATTTCAACAACCGATGATATGGTAGTACAAACTTAATGAGTTATTACAGACATTTTCTCACCATCGCTTTGGAGTTTTACCAATCTATCCGAAATAACGACCGCGAACGCTTGTGTATCAGCGGGAACAGCAGCTGTGAAAAATGCCTTAATACTAATATCTACGCTCGATGCTTTTATCCTCTCGGTTTGCTTACTTACATCGATCACCACGATCGGGTATAAATCTTTAAAATCTTGCGGTGTAATATTGCATTGCGTGATTAGATCGGTCATACCGTAGAATTGTTCGCTAAACGTTGCTGCCTCTCTATATAGACGACTGAAAACTTGGTCTGGAAACGAAAGGTCGTAATCGGTGGCGGGATATCTTTCCGAAGTCACCATCGCGTACACGTTTTTAAGATTACAATGGTCGAATATCGATGGATTAGCGTTTTGATCACCACTTCGGCCCGTTTGAAAACCTACTATTATATATCTTGGTCTATCGGAAGCGGCTTTAACGCCTAATCTCCAGTTGAACGTAGTCGTTTGGGGGACTGATATAGTATCGCATTGACGAGCACGATACGCGATGGGTACGGAGACTTTTGATTCTATGGTTTTGTACAATTGCATTCTTTCCGTATCCGCTGGGATCACGTGTGGCATAAACCAAGCAATTTTGTTGAGTGTAACTTTTCCAGGAGCAACTACTGCAGCTCCAGCACCATCTACCGCATTAGATTTGTAAATAGCGTCGTCGTCAGCTTTTCGAACCAGCGTTAAAGTATGTTTCACACCGTAGATTACCTTATCGTAATCATCGCAGAATCCGAAAATGTGTTTTAGCGGCACGACGAAACTGAATTTACCTTTAGCGTTCGGTTTCTGGATTAGATACACCTGTCTAACCGCGAACCCAGTATTATCAGCTATAACTGCGGTACTTGTAGTATCTTTGTGCCACAATTGGTTCAGTCCTTGGGCTTTTGCAAAACCATCTGGGTATTTTAACAGACCTAACATCGTGGTGGCTTGTCCTGGACTGTATATCGTCTCGATATCTTGGTTCGCTAAAGAATACGAAATTTGACTGAAAAGATGCATTAGCCCGTTATTCGTCAACGCCACCGCATTAGCATCGGCGTATGCGGTTCCATCCGCTTTGGTTAATCTTCCTTCGAATAGTAGATAAGACTCTGCTGGATGAGCGTATATATCTTGAGTTATTACATCTATACGAATTTGACCCGACGTGTTATAATTCGTTCTCGCAGCTGGTTCGTACTCGTAGAATTCGTAACGCTCGATACTCTCGTCTATTAGAGGTTCTTCAGTAAATCTTAAAATGTCAGACTGCATTTTAATAAACGAGGATTATTTTTTTAAACGACTTTCATACCAGACCCATTTATCACGCGTACTAAATCTTGTATTTTAACAGCTGTGGTTCCGGAACCATCGATTAATTTATTTATATTCATACCTGCCATCGCGGCCGCTTTAGCGTCTGCTTCGCTGATTAACTTATCTAGAATGTCTTTAGATTTTTGCGTAAGTAATACATTAGGTTGAGACGACTCAGTCAATTTCGTTAGAGCATCCTGATTTTTCGGCGTCAACATTTTAACGACCGCTTTATCCATTAATCGTTTCCCAGCATCGATGGCCACATTCTTCCCAACATCGAGAGCTTTTTTTCCGATCTCTTTCGCGACGTCTTTACCAGCACTTAGGACCGTCGACCCTAATTGTCTAGCGGTGGTCGATGCTAACAGTTTCTTGAAAATTCCTGAAACCGTATCGAATATCCCAGAACCACCGATAACGTGTACTTTCTTATACCTTCGTTTAGTAATAGCCAACATTTTATATTAGTAACATTAGTTTTTTATATCGTTCTTTATCTATCGTTCCTCGTCTCAGTAACGCATCGCATATCGCTACGATCTCGTTTCTTACACCCGTGTTACCCGCTTTCAAGCTGTTCATTCGTAATATTAGATCTTCCACCAAGTCATTAGGATTTTCTGGAATGGTAATTACATGCTGCATCGTCGTCGTCTTACCCACTCCTTTACCCGTCTTTGAATAAAGATGCGGCGCTCTTTCAAACCTCGTATGCCATATCGGTTTTATAATTTTGTTGTATTTTTTGCCTTTAACCGTTTTAGGGTAACTTGGATTGCTCGGCCGGCACATGGCTTTCGTTTCGTCTAGAATCTCGGTATACGTTTGTAAATCGTTATTATTGTATATCGTGTCATCCGGGTCGGCCATCGTCATTAATTCCCAAAGTCCCATAGTTCCAACGTACGTCTTATCTCCAACCGTTACATCGTTTCCTTGTATCGAAATCGGACTGTCTCCTATATACCATTGACCGTCTTTAGAATATATTCCGAACGTCTTGTCTACAACCGTTTTATTCGATGTGTATTCTTGTAAGTATTTGGCCGCTATATCTCCTAGATATAAGGTACTAATATCCTCGACTGGATCCGTATATGCCTCTATGGAAGGGTATTGAGGAAATTGAACGGCTTTTAATGAGGAAATGGATGCGGGAAGCGCTTTTAATGCGGTAGCCGTCGATGTGGCGCTTTCTTTTATATCGGATAACAAAGCGTTTTGTTCTTTCGAAACTGCCGATTGCGAGTCGACGATCGGTTTGTACAATTTCGTTAAATCTCGCTGTAGACCTATATCGCCTAATTTTTCTGATAAAAAGTCTCGTTGTAACCTTTTCTTCGTTTTAAGAAACTCGTCGACGATAAAGTCTCTTTTTACGGGATCGGAAATTTTTAGAAACGACATGCTTTTTAACATAGTAAAATAATGTTTTAACATGTTTTTACATTTTTGTGTCTGAGGTTTTTGAAAACATATTTCTGAAAGATTGTATCGCGCCTTCTCTTCCTCTGTTGATTAACGATTTTTTTGTCTCCTCCTCTATTACAGCTTTACTTTTCTTTTGAATTTCTTCTTTCATATCGTTAAATTTATCCTTCTCGCTTAGTATTAACGAGAATTCTTCACCCGAAATATTATCATCTGCGAGAGCTTTTGAGACATAGTCGTTTATCGTGTTGAGTTTTGCTTCCGCTAACGTTTTAATTTTTTCATGCTTCACCGCTTTCAAAGAGAGTTTTTTATTAACGAAACCGCTGATGAAACTTATCGTTCCTAATCCTACCGCTGCTCCTACTAAAGCGATAGATGTGGGTACCGCGATTACGGTAGATAGGAGAGAGATTCCCGTTGCTCCCATTCCCATCGTAATAACTTTTAACAAGATATCTAATGTTGAGATTATTTCTGCACTTCTACGATACTTTTTACTTAACACATCTCTTTTCCCACGTTCTTGTTCGATCTCTTTTCGTATTTCGCTAATTTCTCGAAGACGAAACGTTTGCGCGGTTCCATCGACTTCATCTATTCTATCTTTTTCCATCTTTTTTATACTATGGATTATTTTTTAAATTATAATTATACGTTATAATTATAATTACACGTTATAATTTATATAGCATAACGAATCTCCTCCGTTTATGACAACTACCGAATCGGAATTGTTTTGGATAGTAATCGCGATATCTTCTTCATCTTCGGAAATCACCCCATCTTGTAGACTGCACATTTCTTTTTTAATTTTCTGCCGAAGAGAGACGAAACACATACCACGAGTCATAGAAACACCGAATGCTAATGTCAGGGTAAACGATGCTCTAGGTTGAATCGTAATCGTCTCTTGAGCGAATATTTCACATCTCCATCCGCCTCGTTGTCTTATAGGTGCGTGAGTAACTTCTTCCTTCGGTAACCACTTCACCGTATTCGGTGGTGTTATAACGACTCCATTTTGTGGAATTCTTTTCGTTATGAATTTATGAATTGGCATACCATAACCTCGATACGACATTTTATTTACACGATTATAATTTTTAAATATTCTACAAAATCATTCCAAGGATCGGTATATTTTTGAATGGTGAATTTGGTCCTAACAATAACCCACGACCATCCACATACCCCGATCCTTGCGTTTTCATATACAAACCGTTTCCTGTTACAGAGTTTCCTTTATTCCATGGTGCAAGATATAAACCATTACCTCTTGGTTCCACTTTGAAAGCTTTATCTCCTTTTTTAACGTACAATACTCCCGATCCGCTAATTTTATCGATTATTTTGGAAGTAGCAGCAGATCCTAGCCCACTTAAGGCACCTTGAAACAGACTAGGTGCAACGGTAGATAGGAGAAATTTACCAGCTGTAGCTAGAAATGGTAGAATTGCGCCTATAAAACCACCTTTAATTTTTGAATTATGCTCCAATTGCGTTTTACTCATCTTGATCGTCGTTCCTTTTCCATCTTGGTACGCTTTTGCCATCCTGTTAATTTGGGCTTGTGTAAGAGCCAACTCGTGTTCTCCGGATAGATCGTCGAAAGACAGTTTGATATTTACTCCAGTTCCCGCTTGAATAGCTCGTTTAATTTTGTCTATCTGTCCTTCTGAAACGTTAACTTTTATATTCGTGTATCGACTCATTTTACATATAATTAAAAAACTTTTAATGTATTTTACGCTTCTCTCACATGAAACTTTATCGATAATTCTTCTCCTCTAAGATTAAGTAATTTTCCTTTTTGGTCCGTAAGCTTCGTTTCCATCGATGAAATCGTGGATGTTGTAAGAGGAAGATATATTAAATTCTTTGGCGCTTCGATAATCTTATATCCCGGTCCTACATTCGGGAAAAACGAATATATCACGTTTGTCGTTGTTCCATTAGAGTACGAACCACCGATTATATCGCTCGTCACTCTCAAACTACTTACATTGATTATATCCACTAAATTTTCCGATTCGTTATACCCGGATGAATATACTCGGTTATCGAACCCTAGAGTAGAGCCAATAGAGTTTTCGGGTGTAAAATCAACCTTAAAATTAGGAGCGATATTTAAAACTGCCTTTAACGTGTTGTTGTTCGGTTCGAGAGATATATAAGGTTCACTACCTTCTGGATCGGAATGACCATTATCTTTCATGATTCTCTGTATGTATTCATTCATATCAGTGATTTCGTAACTACCTTCCGGTATTACTATATTATACCATGTGGAACCACCATCGGGAGAATATCTGAAATTGTTATTCGTAGGGTTAATATTTGGAATAGAGTTATACGTTTCGAGTCCGACTAAAGCCATTTCATACGTCTTGTTTCTGTCTAATTCGATTATAGGAGCAAAATTTACTCTAATTCTGGTGCTCTTCTCGTTCAACAAAATGTAAAAAGACGCTTTAGGTTCTGTGTTGCGTGCTGTCTTTTCCATAGCGTTTATCATCTTTTCCGTTTGCGGGTCCATCTTTTTATTAACTAAGGAATTTTTAAGTATAGTCATTCGCAATTTCGAGCTGCGACGGAATATAAAATGTATCCAACCCCGATCGGTATTTACCATTATCCTTTTTACTACTTAAATCTATTACAACAAATCCATGCGGTTGTTCCCAAGCCGTCTCGCATAGACTACGAAATTCCTCTTTGTCCATGTCCGTACTCACATGGTCGTTATAGATATGATTAATATTTTTCATATCTTGAGGAAATAAACAGATAAAGTTTGCGTTTTCCCTGATGGTCTGTCTAGGTAATTTGAAGTAATTTTTTGCGAGATAAAAACAATCTACGTTACTATGTCTTCCTCTGATGTAATACGTTTCGCATTTGTTTTGTTTTTCTAATTGTAAATCATCGAAAATCATAAGGTTTTTCTTCTCCCTGTTTAAGTCTCTCGGGTCCGGTACGTCATTCGCGGTTTCAAAAAACTTACAACAGATGTTGGATTTCTCACCCATCATTTTAGCGGTTTCCTCGACGACTAATGCGGGTGATACATTAAGTTTCATAATCTCATCTTTTAAACCGAATAAATTGAGGATCGTTTCTTTCGGTAGTTTTTCTTCGAATGCTTTCTTAAGAATTTTATACTCTGGTTGAAACAGAGATTTACCGAATAGTTGTACGTTGTTATAGTCCAACCACCCCGGTCTTAAAAGTAAATTCAGTAGTAGGGTCGTCTTACCACATCCCGACTTTCCAACAATCACTCCTCTTATACTCTTCGGTAAAAGAGGGTTATTCGTTCTTTTCGTTAACGAGTCATTCCACGATAAATCTTTTACTTCCATCGTTTTTTTTTTAATATAAAACTTTTTGTATTTAAAATAAAAGAGTTATTATGTATTGCGTAAAATGTAAAAAACGAACCGAAACTAAAGATGCGAGGAATGTCGTTAGCAAAAACGGAAGACCTATGCTTAGAGGCGTGTGCGTTGAGTGTGGCACTACTAAAACGCAGTTCGTAAAAATGAACGAAAAAGGAAAAGACCACGTTACCGGCGGTGATATGGTCAACTCTTTGAACGCGATTACTAGTAAAATTAAACTACCATGGGCTAAATATCCAGGCGAAATGCATCTTCCAGGAATGAATTTCGCAGGTCCTGGTACGAGATTAGATTTAAGATTGAACCCCGATAGTACACCCAAGGAAGATTCCAAACCTATTGACAGAGTCGATAAGGCTGCGTATCATCACGATTTAGCTTACGCTGCATATCCAGATACAGGAAACAGAAATGTCGCCGATAAAGTTATGGTAGATGAAATAAGCGGTATAACGAATCCTACTATTAGAGAGCGTTTGGAGAGAGCCTTTATAAAACCTATACTCAATGCAAAAGTAAATTTTGGTCTCGGGATTCCAGCATCGTTGACTTCAAAAAACTTCGAGCGACTATTAAAAAAAACGTCAAAAATAAAGACGATGTAAAATGGACTGACGAACTCGCAGAAGAACTACATAAACCCGTAATAAAACATTTTCGAAAAAGAAGAGTTTACGTTAGAGATATCGATGAAATATGGGCAGCCGATTTAATCGATATGCAGGCATTCGCGAAAGACAACGATGGTTTTAAATATCTGTTAAGCGTTATCGATATTTTTTCTAAATATGGTTGGATTGTTCCATTAAAAAACAAGAACGGAGAATCAGTAGCAACCGCTTTCGAGAAAATATTTAAAAGTAGTGGTAGGAAACCTGAAAAACTTTGGGTCGACAAAGGGAAGGAATTCTATAATAAACACGTGAAAAATTTAGGAATAAACCCGTATTCAACCGAAAATGAAGAAAAATCTTGCGTTATAGAACGATGGAATAGAACGATGAAGGAAAAGATGTACAAGTATTTTTCAGCTAATTCTACTATAAAATATATAGATGTTTTAAACGATATGGTAGATCTCTACAATAACACTAAGCATAGTTCTATAAAAATGACCCCGATAGAAGCCAGTGAAAAAGCAAACAAAAGTAAAGTATGGTTAAATTTATACCCAACCGATTTTAATGAACGTGCGTCTCCGAAACTCTCGATCGGTGATAAAGTAAGAATTACGAAAAAGAAGAAAACATTCGAAAAAGGGTTTACACCTAGATGGACCGAAGAAGTATTTACTATATCAGGAGTACAATACACAGATCCTCCAACGTATAAAATAACCGATTATAACAACGAAGAAATAATTGGTACATTTTACGAACAAGAACTACAAAAAACTAATCAGGAAATTTATAGAATCGAAAAGATAATTAAAAAACGTGGAAATAAGTCTCTCGTAAAATGGTATGGTTACCCAGAATCGTTTAATTCCTGGGTCGACAACGAGAACCTATTGGTATTATAAACCCTACAATACTGATGGGTAAAAGCTGTAAGGTTGTAGATGAAAGAAAACGGTTGAAATGTTAAAATTACGAGAGTTTAACTTCTTACTTATTAAAATTAAATTATATAAAGATTTCTTGATAATATAAAATACGAGAATACAAAATGAATTCCATTATTACTTTAAACACAGAAAATGTTGAAACTCCCGTGTGGTACAACTTAACACCCATATCTGAGCCCATGACTCAGGCAGATTCATTTTTAACTCTCACTTCTAATAATGTAAAAGTTATGTCCCACTTTATTTCTGAAGTGAAAGACGCTTGCAATGAATTCGTAACCGATGTTTTCGACTTGATCGGAGACGCTTCTGAAGATAGCGAATATAGCGGTAGTGAATATAGTGAAAGTGAATATAGTGAATGTAATGATAGCCAATGCAGCGATTGTAGGATGTGTTATAAGAACGAAGAAGTTCCTGATATAGAGAACAATTCCGAAAATACCAAAGCGTTGTTTTCATCCGAGGATTCGGGGGATGTAGAAGATTTCAACAACGAACTTACTAAAAAGATCGTCGCTAATGAATTCGAGACTATCATTTGCGATCTTAAGAACAAAATAAATAACTTGGAAACGAGGTATCTCGCGGCGAAAGATGCGTTTCACAAGCGTGTATGTAAAGATCTCAATATATTTATAAGTTCAAACTTCATTACCAAGACAGCGATGTAAACGACATGATATTTATTACTTTATATTCTATATTCTATTACTATGGTGTTAGTTATAGAATGCAAATAGTTGTCATCACGTGATGAGTTAATATAGGCGGGAAAAAACTGCTAGTTTCGATGAACCTATAATATGGTTGCGTGCGCGAGATTTGGGAATTTCCAGTAGTTTCGATGACGTCATCATGTTTTTATTTTTGGTGAGGGACCTATAATATGGTTGCGTGCGCGATCTATTTTTAGATTTTATGGATTTCTAATAGGTTTGGATGAACCTATAATATGGTTGCGTGCGC
The DNA here is from genome assembly GCA_964023275.1 of Norana najaformis. Lineage (NCBI taxonomy): Eukaryota > Metazoa > Annelida > Clitellata > Crassiclitellata > Hormogastridae > Norana > Norana najaformis. The sequence goes on along the minus strand of OZ029916.1, from coordinate 31,553,773 downwards.
GAGATTTGGGAATTTCCAGTAGTTTCGATGACGTCATCACGTGATTATTTTGGTGGGGGACCTATAGGTTGAAATTTTGACCATAGTTTTGGTTAAATGCGCCAGAACCCGGGTTTCCCTACTACTCCCAACTTCAGACCTTGGACTTGCCCTTACCTCTTCGACCTGAAATCGAGATAAGTCAGGTTCGAGAACTGTATGAAAACTTCTGTCTAATGTGGAAACTTCTAAAACTGTGGTTTAAAGCACAAGTTAGCTGTCGTTGGCCGTTTCTAAGCAAAATTGCATTCCAAAAGCACGAACTAGGTGAGATCATCCACATGGCGACTGTGCGGCATAGATATCTGTAGCCTCAGCTTGTGTAATTTTGGTTATCAAATTTATTTACGATCCTGTCCACGGAGACCATCGTTATGGAATGAGTACCTACCTAAACTCAAATCTAGTAGATAATTTCTACTTAAACTCACCAATCCAATACACTCGAAATGTTTGAACTATTTTATGTACTGTATAGTTGGACCTGGATGTGTCCATAATCATTGCGAAATGTCTCCAGGTAGCGCACATTACTTTAAAGAGTGTACAGTACTTATGCTTATAAAGCTCCCTGTTAGGTGGTCAATTTGACAGCTTATTTGGTCTGCAATCAACGATTGCGACTTCCAGCCTGCTGAGCAGACTCCATGTGACGACCATGGCAAGTTGTTTGCACACACTTGTCCCATACAACAAGCAGTATAATTTAGTACCGGTGTAAGCGCTCGTGTCCAGGACCTTGAGATTCGTCCTTTGCCGGGTCAAGGGTCGAAGATCATGAAACCAGTGCATTTTCTACATTCCTCTGTGGGACACTGATGTTTTGTTTACTTCTGAAGCCATGCCAAAGGCAATAGTAGATGTAGTTGTGTGAAATGTGTTGCAGTCATAAAGATGGATCGACAGTGGGAACCATGCCTCTTAGCCAACCGACAGATGTGGAGAGATAGAGCAGCCAGCGGTACGTGCTCAAGCTAACGACCTTCACATTGTAATTAATCCATCCTGATTTTTATTAAGTTACTGCCCAATTCTGTGCACCCTGTCAGTTCTTTAATGCTATTCTCAGATTTAAACTTAAGACTCGTGTGTTTCAACTTCTTTGCTACCCGTGAAGCACGACTTCTGGGCCATCTGACCATCACATTGTAATGTATCCAATCTGATTCTGATTAAGAACTGTAAAAATCGACTGGGCTTCTCCAAAAGATTACGATTTTTACTATGGTTTCACTTTTAAAAACCATCGATTGATGTATTATGCATTATGTTGACGGCACATTTGAAGTCATTTTATTAGATTAGAAACTGTTCAGCAAGACGAACTAGCATGTCAAATGATGGCATCCAAAAAGCGCTATACAAACGTCCAGAATTCAGATACATATGCTCTATACTTTATTACTGTCACACTGCCCTAGTTCGTTATTTTAACGAGTGCCTGTAGCTTTATGATTTGCATAGAGACAAGATGGGGCGTTTGTCCCCTCCTAAATTTCAGACCTGAACATTTTTGGCCCATACTAGGCCGGCGCGATGTGTACTAGTTTTCATATTTTGCACTATTGCAGAAACTTCTGTCGGCACCATGATGATTTCATGCATTCGTCTCTACAGAATGTTGTTAATTATTGCTGGTAGTAGTTTTTTAATCCAAGCTATAAATACTCGTTAAGAATGTAGAAGCTAAAGTTAAAGGTAGAAGTGATATCTCTGGAACATTATATTTTCTTTTTGACCATCCAGGAAGGCATCTCAGAATGGATAATAATAATAATAATAATAATAATAATAATAATAATAATAATAATAATAATAATAATAATAATAATAATAAGAAGAAGAAGAAGAATAATAATAATAAAATTATTAATAATAATAATAATAATAATAATAATAAATAATATTATTATTATGTCTCATTTATTATTATTATCATATGTTGTTGTTATTGTTATTATTACTGTTGTTGATGTCGTCGTCGTCGTTGTGATGATGATCATTATCATCATCATTATCATCATCAGCATGAGCATTATTATGGAAATTAGGCAACATTTATATAATATTTGTCCATCACTGCCACGGTTTGAATCCTGTGCCAGTTAGAGCCCTAATCTGTGCGATATCTGCACTCTAAAACAGCTTCGATGGGCATTAATTTTCGCAGTTCTTATATTTTTCGTGCGATGCTGCCAGCTGTTCACTCGAGGATCAAATGTCGATGGATTGTTCAGCCTCCGTTCTCGTGTATCCGCTCACATCGACGAAGATATAAATAGACCATAGACAGCGCTATGAGAATAGAAGAGCCATATGGGGCTATTATGGCGTCTATTAAATGCAACAATATGGCTGTGATTTATTGATGGACGCCGCATAATATTCGGCCTGACAGCAGCATCTGTTTTAAATAAAAACGTACTCAAGTTAGCTGAATTGAATTTCTGGTCTGCAGTAAATGTTAAAGGTGAACAAATGAAAGAATTAGTTATTAGTTGTTATTGTTTATATAGGCTGGATCAGTCCGCTACAGACAGCTTTTCAAAAAGGTAATAAAATATCATAGCCTTGAAGTAAGTTCTAAATCAATTAATAGAAGTAATGTAATGCAATGTCTTTAGTGGTAAGAAGTTGCCAGAAATTAGTTATGATTAATTATGGGGAAATGAGCTCCGAATTTCTTGCGAAATGAAAGAGAGAGAGAGAGAGAGAGAGAGAGAGTGAATGAGTGACAGAGAGAAAGATATACATATCATGTAAATATATACCATTATACACTTCCTAAATGTAATTGTACATGTACACGGTTTTATATAGCGGCAGTATGACCTCGACCCTGCTTATTTTTCTGTGAATTTACAGGGTATGATTCTTCACCACCGCTGCCCATTTGAATGGGTGCCTGGCCATTTAAGGACCTTATATACGGACTGTGCCCGAGATTCAGTTATCCGGTATGCGAGCCGGCATCCTCACGCCTAGAAACGCCTTGGCGTACGCTTTAACCATTGTAGCTAACCAGGCCAGCTACTGGTTCTTAAGTTAAATATGCAATTTATTGTGCATTCTTTTGGAAGAATCTGAAACCAAAGAAGACGAGTCGTCTTTGAAAGAAAATGTATATATTGAACTATCGGAGTCTGGGATCGAACCCACCACAAGCCCAACGAAACCATCAGACGACGAAATCATCTGCAACTTTTGTCCGGGGGACGAAACACTGAAAGTGAGAACCGAATGAACTTGTTCATTATTTATCGAAGGAACGGAACTGGAGCAGAATATGAATCCTAATATGATGACACGTTGATGACGTCTATCAGGATGCGATTCGGCTGTGGAATGTTAAATAGGCTAATTTTTTGTAGCCCAATTATATGGCATTTATATTTCGCCACTTCAAAAAACATAGGGACCTACCAAATGTTGTGTAATGTTTTATGTAATAATTAGCTGTCATTTACTCAAGCATGAAAAATGGAATTTGTGTTCCTTATTTAGCACCTTTGTGAGGTTCAGAAAAGGTTAAACGGCTCTGTATAAATAGCCAGATACATACATTTGCATGTACATGCATACGTACATACATAGATAATGCATACACACATACATAAATAGGCCTACATATATATACACACTTAGGTGGTCCGTAATTGTGGGTAGCATTATTTTACCGGAACTCCCTGTGTCACCCTCTTGATTGAATTTACATTTGCTTCACAGCTACGTTGCTAGTGTTTTTGCCTCAATCAGGATATTACTACAGGCGCTTTTTAACAGCCAACAAAAGGAACTGTTTATGTTCTTCATTGTTTGTGTGCATCTGATCATACTCATCGATCGGTAAGTAGCACGCCAAGCTCCTCAGTGTCACTGACAGCTTTGATCCGGTGCACGGTGACTCTTAGGCCTACTGATTTGTGCTATAGCTATTTTTAGTGTCTACGTTGCAAAGTCTTTGCAAAAAACGCAGACGGCAGTCCAATGATTTGAAAGAACCTCCGAGTGCTTGAGATGACAAAGTCTTCTAGTTGTTTTGAGTTGCAAGGTCCATTGCTACCCTTTGATCGATCGGCACTAGGCTACTGCAGAGATACAGGACTATCTCCGACCATCCCTCCGTTTTGTGATTTCATCGGAAACTTCTTTGTCGAAGAAAGCAAATGCAATGAGTTCCTCTGACAAATACCCAAGGAACTTCTTCGTTGCTAGTTCTCCTGTGGTTGCATTTAGTTCTTTTGTAGCTGGCATTGTCTTTTATTACCTGATTGCTATGAGCTGATGTTGCACATGAACCGTGCCTTGACATACAGCAGAACAGTGATAAGGTAAAAATCTACAATCGCATTCTCTTCTCTCTTTGTGAGTTTGAGTTATTCCATGATCATCCATATCTTCAGGCAATAAATGGCCTTAGCCAGTCATCGAGCCTGATTAAGTCCTAGCGGTGCTTTGAAGTTGAGTTGGCATTCCACCCTAGAAGATAATAATAATAGTCAGCTCCAGTAGTAGTTCCCGATAGTCGTCACGGAGCAGAAACTGCGGCAGCTGAGCTTCAGCAAAGCAACACATCACTTCTAAAGCTGGAAACAACTTCGCTGATAGCATCATTGGAGGCTACTGTTTGGTAGTTGGATCTGTCAGTGCATACCAAGTGGAAGGGGCGGACAGGCCAACATGGCTACCGGGAATTTCCAGGTGGGCCTCCGCCAGTAAAGATCACTGCCCTGGCGGCATACATACATGAGATCAATGTTGGATCGACAACATGGTTAATATCGGCGAATGGTTATAAATCCGACATTGGGTACAGCTTATTTGAAATTCGATCTAACGTTCGGCCAATAGCATTGGCCCAACGTAGTTTGACCCTCCAGTTTACAACCGATCGCCTATGTCATCCCGCTACTTAACCGCTACTTAACCGACTTATTTATAACAATGGGTCAACACTGAGCCGACGTCATAGTCATTATCGATGAATGGTTGTAAATCCAACATCGGCCAACGGCTTATTTGAAATTCGATCAAATGTTCTGCCAGTAGCGTTGTCCCAACGTAGTTTTACCCTCCAATTTACAACCGATCGCCTACGTGGGCCCGCTCGTTCTATAGCCGACTTATTTTGTTAGACGGGTCAATGTTGGTCCGACGTTATGGTCACTGTCGGCGACCAATGCGGTGTGAATATCGCGGAGTTCAGCGTTTCATTAAAGATGACTTCCATCCAGGCCAAGAATTCAAAAGTCTTCTCCAAGATGTTATTGCTATTGGCTTATAAACATTAATGGCCTGTACAAATGAAGACATGTCAAAGCACAGCGACATTCACATGATTACGACGAGAGGACATGACTGCACGATAAAAGTCGAACTCTTTCTTTTCCGAATGTGTCAGGCCATCTGTGCGCAACACAAATGTGTCAAGCCATTTTGGGCATACAAAATACTTTCGCAACGCCGCTCCCCAGGCCTCTAGTCTTAGGGGCTTCGCGCCTTTGCGCTCATGGTCTCAGACCCTCCTCAGTTTTCATCTAGATACTCGATCCTTGGCCAAAAGTCGCCTACGCCCCTGATTGGATGCGGATGACTGGACCTCTGAACTCTTGCTTCCCTAATAGCTTTTTACAGTCCAGTTGGCCCCTGCCCAGAGGACTTGAAATCTCTTAACTGTCACGATTTCTTGACCTTTCGACGGACCTAGGCACTGCATTACAACAGCTTCCAAGACAATCTCCAGGAAGTGAAGGCGACAAGCAACCACTGGAGATCCTTCTCCAGCTTCTGTTCCAGAAGGATGCATGCACCATTCCTTTTGCTGCTGTTGACTGACTTATTGCCTGTGAATTAGTGCGGTTTGCGCGACTTAACTTTCTTTGGCGCTGTGGATATCTCGAGTTTTTACAATCACTTCTAACTTGTCATCTGAAATGTTTTTCTTTTTCTCATCTGGCGAGCTTTAAAGGCGAAGCTGCTGAAATCGATTGCTGTCAAGATGGATCACGAGGACCATCTCTTCATCATTTGGGGATTCACCTTGGTTGTTATTTTACGTGAAAGGCGACTGTTTCGACTGAAGAATCTCCTCTCCACATGCACGAATTTCTCTCAATTACACGCTTTATCGGGCGGCTAAAAATGCCGTCAGTTTATGCATGATATAGAAATCATCACAACTGGTAGGACCTCTTGTCTAAATATTAATATTTGTAGCTAAAATGTTTACGATTTTTAAATTCACATAGGCAGAATTTGGAAGGATCCCAAAAAGAAATCAAACTTTCCAAACTTCGGAAACCCTAATACATACATACACATAAAGTCATACATACACATGCATGCACACATTCATAAGTACATATGAACACTATATGAGAGGTAATGTAACCTGGAAAATCTTGATTCACGTTTTCAGATTTTGTTGATTAATTCCGTTTCAGAATCAAACGAGAGCTGAACATGACGTCATTCCGATTGGCTGACTCCAAGGAATAAACTCCTTTCCTCTTTTCTTATTCTTAACATTCTGATATCATTCTGTATCATTTCCAGTTTCCTTTTCTCCCTCTACTCTTACTGTTTATTCTGTACTCATTTCACTCAACTGTTCCTTTTTATGTTTTGCGTCCTTGTTCTAGTCTTGTTTCATACCTCCGTCCAGTTTCCCATTACATTCCTTTCCATTCGTTCTAATTATTTTCTCCTCCTCATTACACTACTCCACTACGTTTTTCCTCATTGATATCCACTCGCTATCTTTTATATCTCTCTTAATTCTTCGTCCTTAAACCTCTTTATTCTTGTTATTCCTTTATTCGTCGCTGCTTCGCCTCTCGCTAGGTTATTCCTTTCATGTAAGTAAGTAAGTAATGCATTTGTTAACACACCATATGTCCATCGACTGAGCGAGGAATCGTAGGCGAAATGTGACGCAGTTACTTCTCCTCTCCTCTTCATCATGCTCCGTTTTGCTCTTCTTTTCCTCCTTTTCTTTTGATCTTTCTTCCTCTCGTTTTTCCTCTATTCTTCTTATTCCTCCGCGGGAACTAATTCCTCCCTAGGTCCCGATTAAACGTGCTGAGATTACCCGTGTGTGTACCCAGACGGTCGAGGATTTGCAGATTTCACCAAGCGACGAATTGCATTAAGAACACGAAACAAATAAGAACATAAAGAACGCAAGAACAGCGAACAGCGAAATGACGTGAGCTACATGTATTCGTCTGCGTACAATTCGCTAGATAGACGGAGAATTGACGATTCTTCTGTATACTGGTCATCGAAAAACAATCTAGACTCTTGTTGAGCGTTACTCACAGAACCTTATCACGACGTGAAATTGTCCTTTTTAATACGCTTTGAAAAGTAGTGCAGTTCGAATTCTCTTATACATAAATTGTCTAATAACATCGTAATCATAAATCGAGATTTTTCAGCACCCATTGAAGCTAAGTGCTGGGAACAGCTTATTTACAGGTGCCCAGTCAAAACAAATTCGATAGGCAGGAAGGGTCGGATTTGGTTCCAGGTGAAGATCCAAGGTTCAGGCTTTTCATTTCGATTTTACTGACTATGCCTTGCCGATTTTTTTAACTTGCACAGGTCTCACCTGCAAAATTCATTCCTTTATAATTTTTGGTGAGTAAGATCTAATTTGTTTTAGAAGTACTATAACTATAAAAGTCTATAATTATTTTTTATTTTGCACTCTTCGAGATCAGACACCGAGCGAATGATTTTTGTCAAAACTCGATAATTGCAAACATGAAACCATCGATATGAAAACACCTTAGTGTAATACCATCAGCCAGACAGACAGACAGACAGACAGACAGACAGACAGACAGACATACATACAGACAGACAGGCAGATAAAGGAAAGAGGAACGGGAGAGGGAGACAAAGAATGAGGAATGAGGGAGAGATGGACGCAGGGATCTGACCTAATCTACTCTTTGTAACTTTCATAGAGCTGTTATCATAATGTCCAAGGCATCAATCGATAGCCGCTTCAAGTGAAGTCGTAATCAAAATCATAATCCATTGGAGAATCCAGGTTAAATTCCGATTGGTCAAAGAAACAAGAAGTTCAATTGTTTAACCGTTCTGCGGATTACATACGCCACGAGTTTTTCTATTCTTAAATAATGTTTTGTTACATTTTATAGTCACGACATCTAGTGATCCATCGATGGCGCTGCGCATCGTGTGTGGTATACGTATAGGCTACTTGTTCAAAGTCCACACACTATTATTATAAGCTAATACCCGTGCCAGAGGCAATCGGGTTCGGATACCCCGAGTTTTAAGGCTGGTCTCTTCCAACATCTAGGAGCAGGGTCCTATGGCTCGGATGGCTCTGGCATGGTTTTGTCTTCAAACCCCTCCCACTTTCAAACTTCTGGTCGACTGATCCTTCACTCTCAAAACCGAGACGACTCCACTGCATAATATAATGTGTAACCTGACGTAGGTTTTATAGGATGTATAACAATATGCATAACGTATCATAACGTGGCTTCTGTAATAACAATGCATAGCATATCGTCACGCGGGTTTTCGACGCTTTAGACGTCTTTGCACGCAATACATCTGTCTTCTGAACGCCTTAAAATCCACGCTGTCTAATGTTGTGCTTGATATATACATAAATCTTTTGTTTAACGTATAACGTAAATTGACTGATACATACACAAACACACACACACACATATGTCGGTGTCAAACGGCATCAGTGTGGTTGATTTATTTATCACCAATGGAGGCCTGTATAGACCTTTAGCAAGCCAAGTGCGCTCCTACGTCGTCAGTCAGTCTCATTTACACCGGAATGCATACTGTAAATTGTAAAACACGATTTTAATTAAGACTGTCTGCAGCTACTAAGTGCCTGGATTCAATATGAGTCACTGTATGTATATAAAGTAATTGTATATATATACGTAATAAGTATATAAACTAGCTATAGATATATTTAACAAGCATGTACATAAAACTGATTTACTTAATGCAACGAGTAGGCCTAATTTCAATTACTCTAGGATGCAGTTGTTGGAAGATTGTTTTTAACCACACCTATATGCTATATGCTGATTTAGGTTTTAAATGTCTTATGCACAAAACTGCTACAAAAACAAACGACTCCGCAATGCCAAGCTGAACAGTTTTGAGGCCCTTTTTCAGTTTCTAATAAACAGCACGTGCACCTGTACAGATAGACCTACCATCCTGTCTTCCTTTCTGTCAGTGTGGATCAGTCAGTCAATCACAGCCAGCCAACGATGTATTGTGCTACCTGCCTCCCACTTTCTTATTCTTAACACCCTACCCTTCCTACGCTCTCGTTCTTTGAAGTTCAGCACTTAGGCCTATGTTGCATGCATCCGTGAAGTGTTGACCGGATTTCAAACGCTTTTAATGCTTCACACTTCTCGCATAAACAACTGTCGTATTGCGCACATCACACAAGTGTCGGCGTTTTTCGCCGAAAACATTTTGTTTCATAATTTCACGATTATAATTATTCGACTCGGTGGCTGACAATGTGTTGTTGTCGTTGCTACAGACGGATGCGGTATTTTCATGTGATGCAGACGACCTATTTATATCGAAGTGACGTAAAGGAAAAAAGACGACAAGATTTGAGAAATAAACAGCATGAATCTATAATAGCATGGATCGCTTACAAACGGAGCATATATATATATACGTATATATATACTCGATATGGTGCAATGAAATAGTGCGCCCGTCTGCGGTAGCCAACTGCATGGGTCGCAGTTCATCTGACAGCATAGAAACTGTTGCTTTCTAGAAATTGTTTACTCCTTTGATATCGATGTGCGTGTGTTCAGCCATTAGTTCTAAATTTATCAAAGCGTTATCTGCGATATCAGGTAGTACATCATGAAAAAATAAACGCCTTTGTTTGGTATGTTTGCTAAGCCAACGACAAGATACCCCGAAAGTCAAATTAAGACGTGTAGCATGCCGGAATTAAAATTTTCGTTCAAATTAGACTTGTATCTACTTCAGTTGCGGTAAATTTGCAACCAAAGACTATTCATTTACGTTATTTATGTGTATGTTGATTCCAGTGGCGAATTCCAGGGACTAATGGACATGGTCACTTAGAGCACACTGAGAGATATGACAGTGAGTGCTTCCGAATGTCCAAGGCCCTTACCGTATAAAATCTGGTGGCGCTGCGATCGACGAAGTAGTGGGCCGAATCAACAAAGTCGAATTACTTAAAAGGCCCAGTGAACATGACTGTATCGTCTGACCCTGGCCGCGTTATATAGGCTACTTTATCCATCCTTCCGCTGCGTGGGCCCACTGTTTTGCACCCGAGTGACACATCGCATGTAAGAGAGTCACATCTTAATGTAGGCTATTCTAACAGCTTCGCCTAGATTTCCTTATTGTTTTTCTCAGTAGATGCCAGACCCAGCTATTACTATGGTCTCCGATTTCAAATCCTGGATCCGCTGCAGCATTTGGTGCACACAAGCAAGTCCGGAAACAATACAAGACCTTTACAGGATGGAATAGGATGTTGATATGGGCTAAGGCCCACTTTAGACAAAAAGAAAAAAGGACCTGTAATGCCAAAACCAAATATTTTTCCCCCATGAAAAAAACATCTAAAGACCGCGTAGGCTCATGTGATCAGGCATGCAGACATGCAGATAAACAGGTAGCTATACGCTCCTAAAATTAGTCTTCCCATAACACTCATAATTATGTACTTAGCTATTTATATAGCGCCTTTATAAAACTCAGGGAGGCGGTTAGACATTAATTATCTAGCACTGCACGTGGTCTGTCTATTCTCTGACACTTTTGAGCATATAAGTATAAGTATATGGGCCAAAGTCTGTTATTGACTACAATGACACGCTGTCTCTCGGCCTGACTCTTGGATCTTGACCTGAAACAGAATCTGACCCTTCCTGCCTATCGATTTTGTTTTGACTGAGCGCCTGTGAATAAGCTGGTCCCCGTGACACAACTTTTGTTGGGCGCTGTAGAAATCTCGGGATTACGATTACGATTACGCTGCACCTGTGATGCATTCTAGTCATACTACTATAGTAAAGATTTAGTAGAGAGAGATGTGCGCGTAAAAGCCGACACATATTAGCAGCAGACTACTAGAACAGTGGAGTAAAATCAACGCCATGAAATGTAGGGCCTATGACATAGAACAGGAAGTGAATAGGAACTAAAGAACATAGATGTCTCGCTTCAATTGTGCGTGGAGAACTACCGACCTCACAAGGTTGACTGTACAGCTTCTACTGAGTAAATTCTCGTATCCGGACTTCGCACTGAAAAAGAAATATAAGCACGACACCGACTCTACAATTGTAAACTCACAAAAATAGAGGAATATGTTGCGTCGACAAAATTAGAATTGTTTCTAGTTCTTCATTTCCGATCATTTAATGTCCATTACGTGAAGGTCCTTAAATATTTATTTTTATTACAATTATTTTTGCACAAAGGAAAAAATAAGCAAGGGGTGATAAATATATGCTATGCAGGAAGAATGGTGCTTGAATGGCTTATTATTATTATTATTATTATTATTATTATTATTTTACCATTATTATTGTTGTTGTTGTTGTTGTTGTTGTTGTTGTTGTTTTACCCCATGTAGGAACAGAAAAAAACTAGGTTATTATTATTTTATTCCGATGTACCTATGATCCCGAGGGATCGTAGGTACCTCGGGCGAGTTCATCGTCAATATCAAATTATTATTATTACAACAACTACTACCACCACCACCACTACTACTACTACTGTATTTGTTATTACTATTATTTATAATAATGTGACGGTACCCGCCACAGATGGTGTTATATCAAGGAAACTATTCGAGCAGTCTCAATTGTCTGTGTTTATATATTAGTACGTACGGCGCTCATCAGTATTTAGCAATGTTTCGAAGTCGGCCGTATCGATCGATACGAGCCGCTGCGGCACAGTGCACAAGTGGAGGTTGTGACTGCTGCGGCCTCTAGCGATGTGCAGCGCTCTAGGTGATGACGTGATATCTTGCTAGGTGGCAGAACGATAGCTCACTTTCTGGAAGATTCTTCAGACGTCGCGGAATTCTTGTAAAGGTCGAACGCGGGACACTGCATTATTGGAGCCGATTCAATGCTGTATTTTTATTTTAAAAGGTAATTCGAGGTAATCGAACCATCACTTTGCAGCGATTAGGCCTAATAATTTCCCTATTACCAAGTATGCAATTTTGTACATCCTGAAAAATTAAACGCCATTGTTTGATATGTTTGCTAAGCCATCGACAGGAAATGCCGAAAGTCAAATTAAGACGTGTAGCATGCAGGGATTACAATTTTCGCTTAGACGTTGATCGCTAGTTTTTCGAAATTAAGAGTTTTAGTCGGAAGTCGTGCGAGTCCTAAAATTACTATCGAAACGCCATTGAAATCTGGTCAGAATGCAATAGTTTCTTCGAGTTTTGTCGTGTTTCACGATTAACTCTTCTGGGTTTATATTTACTTCCGATCGCTGCAGAATTGTCGAAGTATCGCAGAATTTCTCTGGTTTGCCAAATTTCGCTAATGGTTGGTCGATGTTTCTCATGTGTGGCAGTTGGAAACTAATTCAGTTACCTCGAATTCTGAGTCGTCTGAGAACTTGTGGATATTATCTATTACAGGGGGTTAAAATGTCCGATTATCTTTCTCTTACGCTCAAGGGTCTAGATTTCCCATTGTTCACGTTGATAGGAATTTTAGCAATTTATAAAGATAATTTAACAATTTGATGTAGGTTAAGCATCGGTTTCTATAGGGAGTTGAGTTTATTCGCGCTTTAATGAGAGAAGTGAATTTATAGTAGATCTTCTACTGCAAATGTTTCAGTTTGGCAGATACTTAAGATCTGTATTCCATTTAAGTTCTGGAATTAAAATTTAGAATTAGAAATTTTAGCAGGGAAGATTGGGTGTTTTCCACCTCGGAGGTTCCACAACAGGGCAATAATCCTTTAACAGGGTCAAGTAACAACAATACTATTATTAGTCCTATATTAGAATTTATATAGCTCTACTAATAACGACTAGGTCTACCTGACGGCTTTAAGCAACTATGCGTTTAATATGGTTGGTCCATGTCCTTACACAGACGGCTACCATCTGAACAGAAGCTTGAACCCGCACACCGCGCATTGCAAGACGAGCACTTTACCACTTTTACACTGTCACGCGCATAAGCGCCGTAAACGCTGTGCTTCAGCCTTTGATCAATAAGCTATAAGCAGAAATCTGACGCTGGCGATATGCAGACGCTGGTAAATAAGCCTTCGAGGCAACTGAGGCGCCATACAATTGCATAAACATGATATACTGGGTCGATCGTGTTTGCTACGGTGATATTTACCACAGAAGATAATGTCCGGCTAAATAGCATCGGACTGAGACTGGCAGAAGCCCGTTTAATTGACAGGAATCGTAGCCAATAACATCCAAAAATGCAGCGGCGAATAAGCCATATAGATGGCGCTGTCTCTCAAGACAGTTAATCAGTCTGGACCGAGGCCTCATTCTCAGTTGTAACATACTGGTATATTTTACTATTGTGTTCTGTGATTGGACCAAGCTGTGGCGGTTGCGGTCTCTACATAACCTCCGGGGCGGGGTGACTCCAGCCAAGTTCTACATCCAGAGCCACCCACATCACTGCCCCTTCCACTCTCGATATATATCGGCCGTCTCGTACAATCTTCGCCTATAGTGTCCTAAAGTACCATCAGTACTACCGACTCTAATCTGAAACATCAGTCGTTCTTGTAATTCCTGGAAAAGGATAGTCCTATGGCAAACCTCTGTCTCTTCTCTTTAGGTGAATGTTTATCGGGCGCCGTGTCATCCCAGTAGGCCTATCATAGATGTCTCGCTCCAACTGTGCGTGGAGAACTACCGGCCTCACTGGGTTGACTGTACAGCTTCTACTGAGTAAATTCTCGTTTCCGGAATTCGCACTGGCGGTCTTTGACCAACACAGTTTCGAAATCCTGCTTCGGAATAAAACAGTATGGTCTCTTTGAAATTTTGACAGTGAAGTTCCTATCGATATAATCTTCGCTGTGAGCACACAGACCTTCGTCCCAACTTAGATGCAACGAGGAGGCCCGCCTCTTACTTCAGTCAGTTCTCAGGGCTGTGTGTGTTTTTGTAAGAACCCGCAATGGAGTCGGAATCGACTTTATCAGTTTATTTTGGTCTGGTATCTGGGTAATTTGGTCTGGACACTGCCTGCATAAGTTATTCTGCTTGCCTCTCTGTCTGTCTACTTTAATATCTCTTCTACTTGGTCACGTTTTGGGCGTGAACTCTCGTAGTCCGGCTTGGAACACAATCCGTCTGAATTCAGGGGAGGGATTTTGCGGGCGTGCCCTTCCCCGAGTGTCACACAACCACTCGCTATCAAGAATCAGCCAGTCTCGAAACCTCGCAACACGGTGGGTCCAAACTTGAAATCGGATCCGTTGAGTTGGTTTCTGAATCAGACAGCGAATGCGACAGTTGTGACTTTCAGCGAACACTGAACAGTATGATCTTGCGTCTTTGGTGGCCGGCCGTGGGGTAAATTTTTGTAGCTTTACTAGTTGTTTTGCATGAGTCTAGGAGATATCCCCCAGGTAATTTCCCCCGGACATTTCCCCGCCATCTCCCCCCATGGATTTTTCCCCGGGTAAATACCCACCCGGACATTTCCCCCCCCCCCCAAGTCATATATTTTATATCAACAAACATCACAATTAGTTTTGTATAGGTCACAAATAAAAAGAACAATATTTTTAATGAGTTTAAGTGATAAAGGTAAAAAAATAACAGTAAATTAGTACTTGTGTTTATATCAAAGATCTTTAGTGTTAAGTTTAAGTTCGGTTTTTCAGCAATACATAGAGATAATGTGTTCACAGACTAATGTTAAAACGTAAACAAAACCGTTTAAAATAACTTTGTTATTCCATGTATACTAGCTATAGTTTACGACTCCATCGCTGTGGCTTTTTCAACTGCTTTTTTTTAACAAATTCATGGCAGATTATATAGCAACAGATTGAGTAACTATCAAAACTTTATTAAACATTTACTTTAAGCATCAAAATGAGTAAACACTAATTAAGACTGAAAGCATTAAAAGCCTGGTTGTTCGACAAATAAATATCAACAATTAAATAAAGCTATATTTATATCAAAGCATTAATAGCCTTTCTAGAAAACTGTTTACTCAGTTTGTTGCTATATTAAAAGTCTTTTGTTAAATATTGTTTGTGTTTCCACACTCAAACATCAAAGCACTAAAAAAGTCCATATAGATACAAATTGTTTAATTTTTGTGGACACGGGGGGAAATATCCAGGTTTTTTATCCTATCGAAACGCTCGGGGGGAGAATTCCAGGGGAGATGACAGGGGGGAAATGTCCAGGGGGATTTGTCCGGATCCCGTTTTGCATAGAGTTGTGTAATCGCACTCAACTACGGGGACTTGACCTTGCCCAATACACACTTTGGGGCAGACTCCCTCCGGGCATTGGGAAAATATCGTTCCCAGTTTCGCTCAATCTCTCATCTTTCCACCATCAGAAATCAGTCTGTCTCTTTATCTCGCAACAGGGTGGGCCAGGGCCATGAAATCGGTTCACTTGAAGCGGTTTCTGAACCAGACCGTAGATGTTTCGGCCTCACCTAGGAGCGCACTGAAGTTTCTCTTTTACCACTATCGGGACTCGGGTCGTCTGCCGACCACACACTCAGAGGCTGACTCACTCTCCAACGTTATTAGCGTTTCGGTTCCACAAATCCGACAATAGATTTCCATACGCCATCTCGTCCATATATATATAAATATACATATACATTTATTATATATGTATATATATATATTATAACTTAACTCGCCCGAATTCAGGTTTTGATGCATATAATCTATGTTCGCCCAAGAATGCATTATATATATCGCTAACCAAAACGACGCAAAAGTTGCCTTGGGCTCGTAAGCGTGATAAGCTGTCGCCGACACTTCACGATTAGAGCAGCGCAGCGGACGACAGGGTACTATATATATATATATATCTTTGCTCTGCTTAGACGATAAAACTTGCCTTGCGTTCTATCTAACGCTTATCGTGAGTTTGATAAGATTTCTTAAAAAGATTGAACTTCAGTTTTCATAGAAACGTAATGGTGTTAAATAGATAGAAAATGTTAATGCATCTGGGCGAAGTTGCTTACATTCTTAATATTAAATAATAATAATAATAACAACAACAGCAACAACAACAACAATAATAATGGGATTATTATTAATATTACTATTAGTAGTAGTAATAGTAGTATAGTAGTAGAAGTAGGCCTGGTAGTAGTAGTATTATAATTATATTAATAATATTTATTATTATAACAATATAACAATAATAATAATTATAATATAACATAATAATTATTATTATTATAATTATAATTATTATTTATTATTATTGTAACAACAACATAACAACAAAACAACAAGTACACACAGGCGCCAATGGAATACCATATGCAACGTTTTACGGATTAGTCGCCAGGCGGCGCCAGTAATTTATATTCGGTGGCGCCCTCTAAAATATTCGAATGAATGACCGAGGACGCTGATGCGCTGGATGCTATGGATTGAGATGCGGCGAATGCTGTGCGTGGCTGCTGCTGCTGCTGCTACTGATGCTGCCGTTATTGCTGCAGTTACTGTTCGTGAACTGGAGGACGAAGATTTTGCTATTGCACCGATGTCGTATTGAATATTCTCGGTCGATCGGCCAGTGAAAATCGCCCTAGCATATAGGGTTGTGCTCTTCTGCTTCAGGCCCAGAACTATTGATGCAAACTGCAAACTGAAGAGGGAGCGGAAGAGCTTCTAAAGCGTTGCGTATTTGACAAGATGGAGCCTAAATCTGTGAACTTTCGTCTGGCTGTTTTGAGAATGGTCGTAATCGCGATGCTGTTTGGTACGCAAGCGAAGACAGTGTTGGCTGCAGGGACAGAAAATGCCGGCACATCGAGCCTCTACAAGAAAGGTAAAGATTACCGTCTGCGATTCATTTATTGTTTACCGCAACACTCGGGGTGAGATGTGTGGTGGGGCAGTGGGGTGAGACCCTTGGACAGCACTGAGACAGTAATTCGGTTTAGCACGCCATTTTCATTTTCCCATTTTAAAGCTGCGAGTTTTACTTGTTTGGGGCCGTTAATTAAAAGCATTATCCAGGAGAGAAATATATGGGAATGCGTATGTTCAATGGAAACGATAGTTTGAACCAGTGGGAGAGAAATTCTTTCCTATCCCTCTACAAATTGCAATCTAGTGCTAATTAAACAACAATTGAGATATTATAAAAGGCGCCCTAACGTGCTTTGATTTGACGACCATAATTAGATAAGCTTTGCGGGATTCCGTTGAGAGATTCCCAAGTTTTGTAGCAGTTACAATATGCTCTCATCTTTTCCAGAAGTGCAACTTCCCAGAATTGTTTGTCTCTCCTCAGGTCTGCCTTCAATGCTTGTCAGCCGGAAACTGAACCAGATCTGATCCAGTCTTTTCCATGCTATATTGAGCAACTTTGAAAAAGCCAATTAATTTATTTGACTGTGGGTTCTCTGGGGCAGGAGAAATATTCAAAAATTAAGATTATCATTTGAAATTATGATTTGAAATGTATCAAATGTGTACTCTGCAGTAATCCTAATCATTTATCTATTAAAATTATAGTGAGTTAAGTATTAATGATAGCCAGCTCAGCAACATTGTTATTGCTTTCCAGGGGTAAAACTTATAGACCTATGTTTACAATGGGTAGTGATATCAAATTAATTAATTACCTCTACAGCTCTTGTAATACAAGAGTTTTGGTAAATTGGTTCATGCATAGGGTTATGTTGATTCATTCAATGACCGACCGACCGACCGACCTACCTACCTACCTCCCTACTTCCCTACCTCCCTACCTACTTACTTACCTACATGCCCTATCTACCTACTTCCATATTGGCTGACTGACTGACTCTGCTTGCTCCTTCACTCATTCTTGCTTGCTCCCTTTCACTCACTCATTCCCTCACTCACGTGCACGCTCGCAAGCTTACTCATTCATTCATTCATTCAGTCACTAAATTTATATATACACTCTTTCAAGATGTTCAGAAGTGCTCCCATACATTGTATTAAAAAAGGCCTACAGCATGCAGAAGTAATGGATACCTACGATGGCTATCCTTGAAACCTTTAAATTAATGTCTGGTGATATCATACACCGATTAAACAAAAAAAAAACTCACAGAGAACTAGTTACTAGTAGGAGCAGACATGGACTTCAAAACATGTCCTCTCAATTTGTTAACTTGAGAACCAATTGGGTTATGCCAATTTTTGCTCTTTAAATGTTCAGACTTCCTGGATTGACTACATTTGAATAATGACAGTTTGCTGAAATATTACCTTTTTAGGGAGTTACTCTAACAGTCTTTGGCAAGGTAAAGGCAAAGTAGGGCAAAGTAAGAAGGTAATTCGTCGCCGATGGTTCGCGGTTGTCTCACTGTCCAGTAGTCCCCCGTAAGTGGAAGACGACGCGGCGTGTGGATATTCCTAGAACCCCCGGTTATGTGCAGAACAGGCATTCGTCTCCCGCCGGCCGGTATTTAGTTGAGGGATTTCGTGATTAAGGGTCGGTGCCGTTCCGAAGACTGTATTCGCCCTTCCTCCATCCGAAATCCAACATTTCCCGGCGTAGACGGCATACGTAGCCGTGTAGGCCTGAGGCCTGACTGTTCAGCAGGAATCGTGCCCCCTCTCTGTAAGTGGACCATTCCAGCCACAGAAAGTCACGATAACATGCAACAAAATCCGTCCGAAACGCAGTAAATCCGTGTTGGAAACGAAAATAATTACGACACGCAGACTCGGCAACTGTAAAAGTCCAAATTGCCCGAATAATCAAGCAAATTTCGCCTTCAGACAATATCATCCGTCAAAATACATATAGAAGGCCAACGACCGTTATGGCCGCGGACATGCACAAAATAATTATTGCATACAGTACCTCTTTCAGCAATATCTTAGCTAATATAAACAAGGGC
Organism: Norana najaformis; assembly: GCA_964023275.1. Lineage (NCBI taxonomy): Eukaryota > Metazoa > Annelida > Clitellata > Crassiclitellata > Hormogastridae > Norana > Norana najaformis. The sequence continues at coordinate 31,534,574 of OZ029916.1, read as the reverse complement.
GTCGTAGGGTATGTTCAAAATGTGTGTGATGCAGTCAAATGAAACAGCATATGTATGTAAAAGAAGACTTTCAGGGATTTATCTGGTCATTTCTGTTGCGCTATAAAGTCTAAGAACCTCTTGTCGGCTTTCCTCGCTAGCCTAAGAGAATTTGAAGCTCTTAAAGGACTGCATAACTAGTCGGTGGATGCTTCTGTTGCTGAAGCACGTCTGTTATGTCCTGTAAAAGAACGGTTCACTGGCACTGATAGCTGATCCCTTCAGTATGAAAGTAATTAGTTAGCTAAGCAGTTTAGCATTAATTGATTGTTATTTCCTCTCAGCTGATGTGCTATTCCTGAGAGTCTTGTCCTTGGAATTGCTGTGCAGATAGCAGAGTATGCGTTTGCATATGAGTAGATTTGCATAAAGCCTTTATAAGATATTTTCGAAGATGGTTGGAAAATGCTTTCAGTAGGCAAGTTCTATAGCGAACAGATGTTTGTTGTGATTAGCTCATGTCATTATTATTTTAAGTAGTTGATGATTTTGTTGCCACGTTAGTTGTTTCTCTCTCTCTCTCTATATATATATATCGTGCCACTATCTAATCAACAATTTAATCAAGCTGTGAAGTAACTAGGCATTAATGGATTATTATTTTGAATCAGTTGCTATGCTGTTGCTCATGGTCTTGTCCTTGGAATTGCAGAGCAGATAAAAAGTTTTCGTATGTATATATGGAGATCTATCTACATCTTTTTTAGATTCCTTTGAACACTTTTGGAAAGATGACATTAATATATATGTCTGCAGAGATATCTGATGGAGCTCTGGCCATGTGTGTGTTTGGTGATTATGGATACAAGGTCTTCTTCTTATTGTTATTTCTGTGTTTCTATAGGGCCATCATGTTATATCAATTGATGGCATTAATCAACCATGTGTGAAGGACTAGCTCAAAGTCCTCACACAGTGATAGTCTTAGGGGCGGGCTGGAAAAGGCCATGAGGAGAAGGATGGGAAGGAACTGACTATAGCGGCATTTGGGTGGCATCCAAAGATCTTGGCTTGTTTGTGGTGGATAGAATCTGGTTAGCAAAAGATTCAGTGAAGGAATATAGTTTTATTGTTTTGCTCTTGCTTCCTTCTTCAACCCTACAAAGCTCCTTCAGCCCAACGGATTACACCTCAGTCGACTGTTATGGGAGGAAGTGCATATGTTGATGTATGTAGAAGATTTTTGTGTTACGAGATGGTGCTATAGAAGTCTTTAGATTAGATTAGTTGATAAAATGCGTTAGATAAGAGCACTCTTGATTTCTCATGAAACCTTTTACAAGTAAGAGGAAAGTAATCATGCATATATTATGTCTCTATGAGAGACATCTAATATCTCTGAGAGACCTAATAAGCCTCACAGGCATGACTTCTAGGGTGGAAGGCTGTTTCTGCATATGATATATGTTAGACTATCCAAGACATCTTAAATGAATTCAAAAAAAGATCATCTTTCCCTTTTGTGTTTCATGGATCACCAAAAATTGTCATTCTCTCACATGACAGACCAGGATTCAAGTTCCCAGACTCAGACATAAAAATCAAACATAGTCTATCAAATGTCAGCCCTACATCGATTGGGCTGGGGCTGTACGCATATGAGAGCCCACTTGTGGTGACTTTTCCAGCGATCTGTGCATTATTTTACCTGTTATACTTAATGAACTTTGACTCCTAGTATGCATACATACATACATACATGCATGTATGCATACCTACCTACATACATACATACATATGCACATACATACCTAAATCAACTTTCCATCTGGGCTGATTTTAATTCATGGTATATACCTTCTACAGATCCCTTGAAAATCATGGGAAATACCTTCTACAGATCCATTGAAAATTAGCAGATTTCTCATGACAATTCGGGCATGCATTTTCCCCTATTATGCCATTTCCAGATCCCATAAAAAGCCAGTTGGTGCTGGTCAGGTTTCTATCCACTGTCCGACTGACCCGTGTCAGTTGGTTGCTGGTCGCAGGATGTCAGCTGAAAGTGATCGGGGACTTCCTGTTGGGAGTTGAACTCTGTGTCCGAAGTCTCGAGTGAAGCCGTTGCGACTATCGTGCTGACAGGAAATTGCCTGCGTTTCTTCGTTGAGTTAAGAATTTTCATCTCAGTTTCAGAGATGCAAACGAAGTTTAATGGAAAAACAACGTGTTTTTTGGTTCAGCTCTCGGAAATTCATATTGTGATTGTTAGGTTGTTATTTTCATTTTTCATTGTAATTATGATTATTTTGATTATGATCATTATTATTATTACAATTACTGTTCATATTAGTTTTTGTATTATACTTTTACAAATATTGGTGTCTGGTTTATTGCTAAATGATGATGATGGTGATTATCATTCTTGTCATCATTTTTATTGGTATTATTATTATTATTATTATTATCATCATCATCATTATCATTATCATTATTATTATTATAATACTAAGGTGTAAAGCACCCAAGGATGATGTAAAATCAACCTGAAGAAAGAAGAATATGCAGAGTAATAAACAATAACGGACCGTGTTACACGGTTAGGACTCACTTCTCAACTATTTGGCCACGATATCACATGGTCCACAGAAGCCTTCACAGTGTGCTTATACCGTCCCATGTACCGTCCCATGTACCGTCCCATGTACCGTCCCATGTACCGTCCCATATACCGTGCTGCAAGATTCTAATCAACTTTATCAAGCACTCTTGGCAATTGCGCTATAAAACTTTGCCAACGTAACGTGGAATGAGAGTATAATTTTGTAGCAAATTGAAAACTTAACGATATATTTTTGATTTGATGTGAGAATCAGGAATATTGAATTGCTAGATTGAATTCGTTTTTAAACTCTTGACAATGATGTCCGATTAAGATCAATTTGGGTCACAAATGGCTTTTTCTCATGCCACCGATCTGCAGGCAGATCTAAAATTGGCATAAAAATAACTGTAAAGCATGCTTTTTTGCAAAACATGAATTGTGCATGTTCAAGCCTCACCAGGGACAATTACTGTCTATAGGAACATTCGGCAGAATACATGCATGGATACATACATAAATACATTCATGTACTTACTTACATACATACAGAGATCCATATATACATGTAAACATGCATACAGATGTATGCATGTATGTACATGAATACATACACATAACATACATACATATAGACAGACAGACAGACAGACATACCTGCCTACTACATAAATAAATACTTGCATGTGTACATACAGTATGTACATACATATTTCTAAACTGCCACTAAAACATACAGTTGTCCATCCGTGCATTAGATCATCAACCTGGAAATGCCAGTATGTCACAGGACATCCCAACGTGTGTCTTCAGAGCACACAACTGCTATAGCGTCACAGGGCGTCTTTATCATCCCAACGTGTGTCTTCAGAACACACAACTGCTATAGCGTCATAGATTGATACTGTTGAGCATAATAATGTATTCCACCCCATTCCTATTCTGCATGTGCCCTACTGCCATCAACCTCTTGAATATTCGAAGATAAATTATAGCTGTGAGTCTTTCAATGAAGACTTTTCTGCCGCGGAATTTCTAGTTTGTTCTTGGATAGGCTGTCATGCGTTTAACATTTTGCGACCGAAATCGAGGCTGTACAGATAATTATCCAGCTACACCAAAGTATTAAAAGATTACAGTTTACAGCTATACGCTGTCTTGGTGTCTGCTGTAAGAAAGGCCGGGCTTGGTAGGAATGCCGTGTATTCCTCCAGGAAGCCTTGCTGACCACCGACTTTGTGAATATCTTCTGTAGACCACGGCCACTGACCAGCGTCCAACGTCATACTGGCCATTGATCGCCTGGATGTCCTACTGTCCACTGTTTCACGTGGCCTGGTCACTGGTCTCGGCTCCATAATTACAGGCTCCGGTGGCCCGAGAGCATGCGAGGCTGCCGCTTTCTGGGGCCTGGCGTTCGATCGACAGAGGAATTTGCTTAATCTCCGGCGAGTTGGAAAAACCAGTAGAACGACTGACGTCTTCCGGTTTGGGGTGAAACGACTCGAATTCCTACGCTAACCGGCATAGGCGTAATTTTTGCGGGTGCACGGGGTACCCGTACCCCCACTTTTGGACTGAGGCACCGTATCCCTCACTTTTATATCCTGAATGAAGAATGTCATTTAAGTTTCTAATCTAATCTGATATAAAAAGACATATATAGCGCAGTTATCATAATGCGCCATGCATCAGTCGATGGTCGCCTCAAGTGAAATCGCAATCAAATTCATAATCTGTTGGAGAAGCCAGGTCAAATTCCGATAGGTCAGAGGAACAAGAAGCTAAGTTTATTATCAGCTTGGCATTCAGTAATAGATGATCAATTTGCAATTACAAAATGGCTTGTTTAAATTAACTCAATTCCAATTATATAAAGTTCATATGACCTGGTTTTCAGAGCCAACGAGAAAGAGGTCAGAGTGACGTTGACTCAGGCCCATGATTCATTAAATCTTTTAGAGGTTACTTTGTATCACAACTAAATAATCATCACCTACTGCTGGATCCAGTCATCTCAGCTAGCCGACATCCATCGTTTATTTACAGCACAACTCACTCTTTTTCTGACCTAACACTTCTGCTCCCTGTTCTGGCATCATCCTTGAAATTTGGCGATCGAGCCATAGCTGCTCATAGACATCTGGATAATTTTAGCAGGCTAAATTATTCAGACGTCTATGACCTACTCCACCATTTTGGAACAGGCTTTCACAAGAGTTATGTCACCTATCAGACCCATCCTATTGGTTTACCTGGTCTGCACCCTTTGCCATCTGCCTAGGTCTTTCACTCGAACTTCTTTAGGTCGTGGCGTTCGTAAAGTATTATGCAGAATCACAGATTGTGTTTCCGCGGCTTGACTGGTCTAATAGAATAACTTCTATAGCGCCACTGTAGCAGTGGACCGAGCTTCAGTCCATCATGACTGTTATGTGAAACTGGATGGCAAGCTGTAACCCGAATGAAATCACTTTTTATTATAATCATTTGTTCGTGATTAATAATTTGATGAAACATAACCACTCTAAACAATTATAAAATATTTTTCAAAATAATAACCATTTTAACCAGACACAGTGCTACAAGATATCTGCTGACAGTGTGCATTATAATACAGTGTACATTTACTATAATGTGGTACAGTGTAACGTAATACAATGTGATGTAATATGATGAGAGGCAGCACAACACAATGTAATGTATTGAAATGAAAGAATGTATTGTGACGCTTCAAGTTCAACCTGAGGACCATTTATCTAAAGACTAATGTGGATACGGCGTGCGATTTGCGAGCGACGGTTGTCTTACTTACCTACTTGGCTGAGTGGAGACTGTGCCATGTTCTTGCTTACTTGCTATTGTGTTGGCCATTCACCTGTGCAACTGGGGTTCAAATCGCAGTGTCTTGTGAGATTTGCAGTTTTGCATACTGGGATGTGGAGCAGTCCAGTGGTTTTCGTGCTGGACTGCCAACCGAGAGGCGGGGGTTAAAATCCCTGTCAGGTATAGAGATGTTTCGAAATTTCAGCTCCACTTGTGCCCCGTAGAGAGTTCAGCTATGCAACGAGTACACTTACCGTACTCTGTCAGTGGAAGATCAGAGGGCGAGGGAGAGGACTGGCCACCAACCTTATATGCCGAGGCTAGGAAAACAAGTCGCTATTATGTTGTGGAAACACTTCATATCTATGGCTGCCTCTCGTTGTCAGGCTGAGGATCACGGGTCACTTCTTCTTCTTCTTCTTTTTCTTCTTCTTCTTCTTCTTCTTCTTCTTCTTCTTCTTCTTCTTCTTCTTCTTCTTCTTCTTCTTCTTCTTCTTCTTCTTCTTCTTCTTCTTCTTCTTCTTCTTCTTCTTTCTTCTTCTTCTTCTTCTTCTTCTTCTTCTTCTTCTTCTTCTTGATTCATGTTATCCTTAAGTAATGGTTGTAGTGGTTGTTACAAGACGTAGGCATCGCTTTAGAAAAAGACATGTCTGACTTTGACTTGAGCTTTGTCCGGTTACTGGATTGTTTCAGCTAAAAGAGCCTTCAACTCTACGACCATTTCTCTCGATCCAAAGGATAATTCATAGGCCAAGTTCTATGTGTATGCAAGAGCTTAACAGTGTTGGCTTATTACAGCTGTTCAAGCATCATTTGCTTGTGAACTTGTTATTCTTAATTAGCTCTGAGATCATTTAGCCTGAAGAATGCATTCCAGAGGTTAACATAAGGCGCTGTATAAATGACTAGTTATAAAATGACATTACACGACATTACATTACATTATATGTTTCTGAGAACAGATATAGTATCGAAGAAAAGAAGTAGTAGTAATAGTAATGAATCAGTGATTTGCTTGCCTTACCTTACTTTACTCGCTGTTACGAGACATCAGTTTTAAGGCTAGTCCATGTTCTTGTTATCAGATGCATAGACCAGACACTTGTATGGATGTTTGTTGCCATTCTTTCGGCCTCAGTTATGGGGATTGCAAGATGAGCAAGGCAACAGTTGTCTCCTTATTATGCACTCGTTTGGTTTCTTCGGCGGAAGGGATGAGTAGATGGGTTGGTGGGTGAGTGAGTGAGTGAGTGAGGGAGTGACTGACTGACTGACTGACTACTGACTGACTGACTGACTGAGTGACTGACTGACTGACTGACTGACTGAATGTGAGTGAGTGAGTGAATGAGTGAATGAGCGGTTGATATGGTTCGGTCAGTATAATTTTAGCTGAAACCTGTGGGCTGTATAATTTACCTTGTAAATCTTGTGATATTCTGGTTAGTCAGAATTTAATTCATGATCCGATTCTTTAGAAAAGCAGCTCAGCTGTGACATCTTTGAACAAATGGTTTCCAGTTCTATGTGATGTTTTCCATGTTTTTGCAAATTATGTTCTCATCGAATCCGAGCTCTATTTATTATTGGTCAGTGTAACTCTATTTATTATTGGTCAGTGTACTTTGCAGATTTTATGGTCACGCAGACACGAATAATGCATTTATCTGGATAATTGCATAGCACCTTTTAGGGAAACTCGAATTTGCTCAGCCGGCACTCGAACTCTGAATCATATGTAGTCCAATCTAATCAAATCTATCCTATTCGTTTTCATAATGTACGAAGTGACCAGTTTAAACCATTAATTGTTTTGATTTATGTACTTTTTTTATTGAGTTAGGCGTATTCATTTTTATACCTCAAAAATTATGTTCTAAGGGTGAGATGAGAGGTTTATATAGCGCCCTTTAGAGGTTATAGAGAGCACAATATACATATCTATAAACAGTTAGGCACATGATGATGATGATAAAGACGATGACGTTGTTGGTGGTAATGATGACGGCGATGTAGGTGATAATGATGATGAAGATGATGACGAAGATGATGATGATGATGATGATGATGATGATGGTGTTTGTAGTTATGATAGCGACGAAGATGATGATAATGGCGATGATGATGATGATGATGCGTATGATGATGATGATGATGATGATGATGATGATGATGATGATGATGATGATGATGATGATGATGATGATGATGATGATGTGGAGGATACAAACGAGCATGTGAGTGATGTTTCTGATCAAATATGAATTGAGTTTTGTCGTCGTCGGTGGCTGTTGACGGCGACGTCGTTTCTTCCGTTCCTCCCAAAGACGTTGTTATTACTCGATGTTTTTCAGCTGCCAGCGTCACATCATTAGGCCTCGTGCAGCAACGGATCGGACGCATCACCACCAAGCATCTCCCGTTTCCTCCTCCTCCTCTCCTCCTCCTCTTCTCTTCTTCCTCTTCTTCCTCCTCGTCCTTCTCTTCACTGACCTCTTCTTTATTCTTCTTCTACTTCCCACTAGCCCCCTGTTCCTCCTGTTCGTCCTGCTCCAACTCGGCCTCGGTCGTCTCCTACTGCTCCTCCTGCTTATAATTTGCCTGTAATGTTGCGTTTACTGCTGTCCTTCACCTTTTGGTGTCACCCTTACCCTGTCTTCGAAATTCAAATACGACACTTTCCTCCATACTCTACCGTCTGCCATACGAAGCACTGGCTTTTGCTAGGGTCCTGTGGATTTTCCCTTTCGTGCTAGGTTGGACACAGATTATCCGCTGGTTCTGGGCGCTAATTCCTCTAAGCCTCCGCCGGAAAAACACTGACCATCGAAGGCATAATATGGAAAGGACAACCATTTTAAGAGCAATTCATCATCTCCTGCAGCCGCCGCTTGAAGTCTGTCTGGAATTCACCTCGTGTCCGAGTTTCACACAACTTTCTGAAATATGAAATCTTTCTATACCGCCATCTTTAAAATCATCGCCATCATTTTCATCTCCATCATCATCGTCATTATCATCATCTTCATCATCATTATTAGTCATTAATATTTATGGCAACCATAGACATAATCGACGTCATCATCGTCATTATCATCATCTTCATCATCATTATTAGTCATTAATATTTATGGCAACCATAGACATAATCGACGTCATCATCTCCATCATCCACTGTCATCGTGTGACGGAAATGCATAAGCACCAAATAACCCTGACACGCGGAAGAGAGGGTCAACTCATTTCCTCGCTGACGCATTCATCTGATCTTCTGAGAGTGCTGTTTGTCCAGTGGCCATTCACGACAACTTCCGTCACAGCTGGCACCTTCAAGTGCCACTCCTGACCCCTGCGCGGTGATCTGGCTGTCGGTTGAATATCCTCGGCAAAATGACCGTCTCAACAATTAGCGGACGAGAAAACACTTCACGTTCCGGCCATATTCGCATTTTCTAGAATAAGTATCTCATTCTCATCTAGAGTCATGTTGTACTGAGTTTTAGAATTAGATTGCCTTGCCTTAGAACAAGATTTTAAACATTTTATACATTGTTGCATGCATAGTTGTATGTTTGTAACTATAAATGTAAATGTACACGTATTTCTATAGCGACAGCATGCTCATTTTTCAACGAATTAATCGGGCGAGACCCTTCACCACCGCTGGTGCGCTGCCAGTTTGAATGGGCGCCACGCCATTTAAGGTCCCCGTGCTAGCCCGAGATTCAAATCTCTGAAATAAGCCACGACCGGGAAGTGAACTGGCAACCTCACAAGCTCACATTCACGCTCAGGGCGCCTTGACGTACACGTTAACCGATGTATGTGTATGTGTATGTGTATGTGTATGTGTATGGAGGCATGTATCGAAATAAATTGTACGCTAATCAAAAGAGAGAAGCAGAGAAAATGGCTGCCTGTTGATGCCAGCTGCCTTGCTAGGTGCTCAGGTCATCGTTTTGCCCACTGAAGAAGTGCGGGGGGTTTGGTGTTATGCTCTCGGCTAATGCATTTTAGTGCGCTTCACTTAAGACTTTGTTCCTGCACCGTTAAGTTAAATTGGGGTCTTATGGTGGATAATTCCACCTGTTGGTGGAACGGTTGTGGCAGGAGTGGAAAATCCAATGTATATAGTTGAGGGTCTTTCGTTTCAACTGAGTGCATTAAAAGGTAGGCTTACCCACCAGCATTCAGCACACGAATATTGTGTCGGAGAATGTATTGACAGTGTCATTATTGACAATATAGTTAGTAATAATTTGAAAGGCTCGCTGTGACAAAGATTGTCAGGCCACGTGACATCTTATTGTCAGGCCACGTGACATCTTATCGGAAAATAAATGGCATCTTTCCGTTTCTGTTTGCTTCTAACATAATTGTAAAAGCTCTTGCTTTCCTCGTTTACATTTCTTGATAACTTCTGCCGAAAAGTTTCTTTTGCCTTCTTGTTTACTTTATTGCAGATATTCCTTTTATTCATTTACTAATTCCCATTTGACTACCTCATGACAACTGGAATTAAAATGCTTTCTCTCGCTCACACATTCTCTACCATATTCTCATTAGATGTAATCACCAAGTCTAAAACGTAGTCCCCATGCCTGCTGCTGCTCCACAACTGGCATTAATAAAATCTAAGAAAATTCTCTGTCTGTCTGTCTGTCCCATTTTTCCAATCAGTGTGGTAGTTGAAGTCCCCATAAATCAAGGGCGTTTCCCTTTTGGTCAAGTATAAGAGTTTGCAAAGCCTCTGATCAGCTTATTTTGTGACATCTGGCACTCTGTAGTAAGCTTCCACCGGCATTTTAGACCTGTTAATTGAATTTCACACCAGACTCTCTCTGATCTACCTATAAAATGTTGGAAATAGTTACACCAAAATGGTGGAAAAAGTTACACCAAATGGTGAAAATTTCACTGGAATATTCAGTGAAACATTCCACTTATAACGGGTGGACTTTTCAGTGGTGGACTATTTTACCCGAAATTGGTGGAACATTCTGTACCCATAACTAGTGGAACATTCAACCCATAACTGGTGGAGTATTCCACCTTCTCAGTAGTGGACCATTCCGCGGCCTGCATTTCATGGCATTGCACAACCCAATCAACTGGTTCAGGGGTCCACTGAAATATTGGTGGACTCGGGAGACTACCGCAGCTGGTGGAAATTTCCACGGATTTTTAAAAATTGTCATGTAGTTATTAGCAACATATTAGAAATCTTTTTAATAAAAAAGTTCATATTCGCAGGTTATTACTGTAATTTTCTGGGTCTGCCTCCGCATTCCGAGATTGTCGAGTTTGCTTCAGCGCCCACAAGCGTTGAACGTTCACGCAGTTTTGTGTAAGGCGGAAGATTACATTGAGTCCAACGTCGCCGAATATTGGACTGCGAATATTCTTCGAGACGGGCTCCTTCTCAATATATCCATCACGGGTGGACAGAAATTCACTAGACGGCGTCTTCTTTACAAGCGAGGGGCGTCCGAAGGCCGGACGGCTAGTACGCATACTCTGCGTCCCTACATTGCAGTTGCGTATCACAGACTGGAACCCGGCCGTTGACCGATGCTGGCCGGCGTTTCGAATGCATTATTCCGAGGCGCGATTTGCATTGGATGGCGAGTCAGTTTAGTTGGCACTGTCGTGTTGTCCTGCAGCTGAAATCTATTCATATTTATTACCCGATGGCTCGTTGTGAGAATTATATTTATACACGCAGAAAGAGCTGAGAAACCGGAGCTGAGAATGGGGGTGCGCGATAGTCTAGTGGTTGGTGTGTTGGACTGTCAATCGAAAGTTCAGAGGTTCGAATTCCCGCCAAGGCAGAAATTGGCAGTGGTTTAAGCACAGATTACATATCTTCTGCACCACGTAAAACCCTTGTTATGTTGTGTAGCCTAACCATAATCATCATCGTCAACATTCACTTGCTTCTTCTGCTTACTTGTCATCACATTGGACTACTGTGCCTTGCGATATCATCCTTCCTTACCATCCCCGATATGTTCCGTCTTATTCTCCAGCTTCTTTCCAGGAAATTTTGTATTGAAATAAAAGTTTATGTGTAGACTGCGGTGCCGCAGTTAGTAACGTAACTTCACGCTTTGTATTAGACTGCTCAACTGGACTGTGGGGACTTCGAGTCAGTGGCGTACGCGACTTTTTTAGTCCGGTACCTTGAGGAAAATTCGGGGGTTTGGGACAAGAGCCACCTAATGATTAGGGGTCTGGCGATCGCCGTAAGCTCCCCAGCGGGGTGGAGCCCCGGAATCAAACGCATTTTGAAGCATTTAATATTAAATTGAACACATTTGGGCTACGTTTGTGCGAGTTTTTCTAGCCATGAGGTCCCGTAGGCCCACCTAGATGAAAGCTGAGGGGAGCTGAGACAGCAAGCGCCGAAGACGCGAAGCCCCAAATGAATAGGGGTCTGAGGAGCATACTCCCCAGAGGGCTGAGGAAGCAACTGCATTTTGCTGAAATAAACAGACCAGGAATCGAATACGTGAAATCGATCTTTGTTTTATGGCGTTTGTATCCATCGACGCAGTAAACTCAAGAGTCACCAGTCGGACCTAAAGACCTCATCGGATCTACACGAATCCCAAGGTTCATGACCTTGGCCTCAGAGGGCGTCCGGATGTTAAGTGTCTTAATAATACATTCATGCATATATACATGCATACATGTATACATACATACATACATACATACATACATACATACATACATGCATGCATACATACATACATACATACATACATACATACATACATGCATACATACATACATACATACATACATACATACATACATACATACATACATACATACATACATACATACATACATACATGCATATTTTCATATATTGCACCAAAGTTTTCTAGCTTTTCTATCCTGTTTCTGCTTCTGCACCATCCAATGACCACAACGATTAATGATTTCCACCGTAACACCATACTGTATCTCCGGCTTGACCCTTCCCCCACCCCTCATTCTGACCTGGCATCAAAACTGACCAAACAACCGGGCTTTTGTGAACTTGATTTGATATAGCGCCATAAAACAAGCTTTTTGGGGATTTACATGTACATTACATTTGCATTTATATTTACATACACACATGCATATATACATACATACTTGCATGCATGCATGCATATATGTATGTATTAATGCATATTACATTTTTATTTCTACCCTTTGCAATTCTGTTATGTGGTTCTACTCTGAGGAAACTCAGATAATAAATACAGCTGGGACCTAAGCAAATTATTCCTTTTTCCAAATGAACAGTTGAGTCGTTCGGCCTTTCAGTCGCTCTATGTAGGATACTTCTTTCACTGGTCTTAATTCTATTTTGAACCAGCCGGAGAGGGAGAGAGAGAGGAGAGAGAGACAGAGGGAGACAGAGAGGGACAGAGAGAGACAGAGAAAGATAGAGAGAGAGACTGACAGACAGACAGACAGAGAGACAGACAGAGAAACAGAGACAAAGAGACAGACAGAGACAGAGAGAGAGAGGTTGTGAGTTTTGACAAGAGATCCAAGGGCAAACGCCGCTAGAGAATGCTGCTAATTCCTTACTGCTCTTCATCCTACTCTTTCCGCTCCTTTGCATCCTAATTTTACAGTTTATTTAAATAAGGGTAAAATTCAGTGTCTGCTATAAAAGACACCAGTGTTGCCAAACTGTTCACCGGCTGATGAAATCTCTGGTCATATGTAAAGTCATATTTATGGGTTACAGCCTTACATTACGTGGACGGATCCCGGATTTGAAATGTCAGTGGGGGAATGTTGCTAAATGTGAACAACAGCAATGAAAATGCCACTGCATCCATTATGGCTTACAGTGTATTAATAAACAGGCACAAGTGGTTGGCTGTAAGTCACGTATATCAGACAACTGCAGAAAAGTCATAGCTCTTCAAACTATTACTTCGTTTATTCAAGTAAGATACTTTAAAAAACAGACAAATGAAGAAATAAAAAACTGAATTGAGGTTTGTTGTCTTTATACATTCATTTTATTAATATAGCACCATAATTTAATGATATTAGTTGACCAGGGCACTTCAGAAAACTGCCTAAACGATGTTATTCTTCGTTTTTTAGAAGTTGCTAATGCTGTTAAGCCATGCGTTAAACCCAGTGTCTTAAGAGCGGCTCTTCGTATAGTATGTGTGGGTATTTCTTTGTGAGTGTGTGTGTCTGTTTGTGCTTCTATGTTTGAATGTCGGCGTACATGCAGTGTAGTCGTTATCGCTGTTTACGATGTTTGGCAGATTAACTGAGATTTCATATAGGGCGGAAGAGATTTTATTGATCATTGTCGTCATCTTTATCGACTCATTGTAGCCATGTTTCAGTTTCATCATCGTTATTTCTTGTCAAAGTCAGCAGTTTCATTATCCATGCTGTCATCATCATCATCATCATCATCATCATCATCATCATCATCATCATCATCATCATCTTGGCCGCATGTAAAGATGTAAAGTTTTCCAGTACCGATTTTGTTGTTTCAAACTTTTTATTGCAACTATCAAATTCAGATGAGAAATTTTCCCTGAGTGAAACTAGCTGGAGACTTCTAGGTGTATTTAATATGTATGCACATATGTGTGTATGTATGTATGTATGCATGCATGTATGCATATATATATATGCATGCAAGTATGTATGTATGTACGTATGTATATATTAGGATGGCCCTAATTTTCTCATTTTGGAAATTTTTGTAACTCTCACCCACTCAAATGGTTTCACTTTAGTAAGAAACATTTAGTGTAAAATTTGAAGCAGATCGATCTGCATTTAGAGTTTGCCAAAGTTTGCTATGTAATCAGCATGTTGTGAACGTTCATAAACTCTCATGCACAGTGCACACGGCTCTTTTGCGCATGGTTCTTTGCACACGAGTCCTTTGCACAAAGCACAGTTGCACACGGCTGTTTTGTATACATGTCCTTTTGCACACGGGTCTTTGCACAGTTGACCGACGGTTAACTAGCCACAACAAATGAGATGAATGTCCACTCACCGAGAGACAATCGGAGCCGAAGAAAATGAACAGAGCTGGAGAAGACATTCGAAGCCGAAAATTACCCACCGAGATGGGGGGAGCAGACAAAGGAGATGGTTTGAGCCGAAGAAGTTGGCAACGCGTTCGCCGGATTATCTAGTTAGCCCTGCAGAAGGGATTGAAGGAAGGAAACTACCGTCGGAGAAGCAGGTCCTTGGACACTTTATGCATCGCCACAGTGTACTGAAAGAGGAGATCTGAATTGCTGCAACCCACACCATACAGTGAGTTGAAGATTTCTGGTCCCATGCTAGAATTCCAACCAAACATCACCAACACTCAGTGAGAAAACTCGAGCAACTATTCTATAAATTGCAGGGGCTGAAGAACAAGAGCTGTCAGTCCTTGACTCAAACAGTCAAAGAAGCTACGTTTTAAGACAGGATCGGGGAGCTGTTTGACATTGCACATGCTAATGCCATGGAGCTCATCGAGAATCAAGAACACAAGCTTTTCCTCAAATCACACCGGAAACAGGAACGACTGGGCTGCATGACAGGAGTCAACAAGGTGCTGCTCAAACAAGAGCAGAAGCAGATGGAGAAAGAAGAGACGCCGCAAAGGAGGCAACAGCGATCCCAACTTCAGAAAGACGCCCTTTTGGAGAAAGTAATGTTGGAGAGCAGCACCGACTGGGAGGAATGTCAGTGCAAATGTGAAGATCAAGATCCCTGTCCCAGTACAAGTACTGCTAACCCGCCACAAAAGCGAGGACGCTGAAGTGTTATATCACCAGAACTGGCAGCTATGCTTGATCGAAATGGACTGAGTGAGAGGGCCGCCATGATGATGGTCTTTGAAGCGTCTAGGGCTCTCGGACAAGACACAGAAGCGCCTGCATTTAACAGGTCGACCATCCAGAGTCTATACGTCGAAGAAACTGAAAAGCAGCAGCTGCTGGTATTGTACAGGCATTCAAATCAAACACTATCCCGACAGTCCACTGCGATAGCAAGCTGGTGTTTGATTTGACAGGGGAAGAGAAAGTGCATAGGCTGCTTTATTTGGTTTCAACGATGGAGAGAAGAAACTGTTGTCAATTCCAAAGATACCCGCAGGGACCGGCCAAGCTGTGGCCGAAGCTGTGCACAACGAAATACGAGAATGGGGCCTGGAAGGTTTGGTCCGGGGCCTGTGTGTTGACACAACCAGCTCTAACACTGGCCGACTATCAGGTGCCTGCTACTGGGCCGGCGTTTTCTACACTTCGGCTGTCGACACCATATCATGGAATTGTATTGCCTTCCACCTTTGAAGTATGTATGGGGCCTAGCCACGGACCAGAAGTCCTCGTCTTCAAACGTTTTCAAGAACAGTGGTCATCCATCGACAAAGAAAGACACGACGATGCCTTCTCCGATGATTTCGCCTCATCTGAGCTCATCGATATCCGAGATGAAGTCATTGTATTCTGTCAGCAGCAGCTGCAGGATCAGCAACCCCGTGGGGACTACCGCGAACTACTCCAACTATTGCTTGTCTTTTTGGGAAGAACGCCAAATCATGGGACAAACTGCCGAACCCCTGGACCAATGCATCAAGCTCGTTGGATGTCAAAAGGAATACGCAGTATCAAAGTTGGGCTGTTCAAGTCGCAGTTCAAACTGTCATCAAGAGATTCTCTGGGACTGCTACGTGTGAACATATTTATTTCAAAACTTCACATCAAGTACTGGTTCCTGGCACTTGTGGCTTCCAAAGCAGCTAGAAATGACCTGTTCTTCCTGCAGCAACTTGATGCTTGCCCTGATCGCGATATCAGTGGAGATACACTTCACGCGTGCTAGCCGGTCACTATGGTACCTTTTGATGGATTTGATCATTCTCAGCCTCTTTGATCCGAATGTGGACTTGACCACAAAGGGGGCCATGCTGAAAGTATCAACAGAAAAAGGAGCAAACGACCCAGCGAGCCGCATAGACCAGAAGACTCTTATTGATTTAGTGACAATGCGGAGCAGAAATGTATTTGGAATGCTGGGCTTGCCGGCTGGATTCCTAACCGAAGACCCCGATACATGGAACAGTACGGATGAATTCAAGGCTGCAGAGGCAATCGCGTCACCACACTAGTAGTCACCAACGATCATGTAGAGCGAGATGTCATGATCAAAGACACGGTACGGACAGGGCGCTTTAAGGGTGAAGAACGGTTGCAGGATGCGCTTCAAGTTCTTGAACAGAGTCGGGAAAACTTTCCTGATGCGAGACAATTAACGCTACGTAAGAAACCAGGATAGCAGACTGTATGCAATACATTCAGTGTATAGTAATTTGAGTTTAGAAACTGTTCTGTGTCGGTTCGAGACTGTTAAATAAACACTAAAACAGTAACTCATCGCAACTTGATTTCTTGCATGGCTTAGTCAAACTGATGGCAAACAGTTTTTGAATTCTACCATTTCTGCAGTATGGCTAAACATTACGATCGTTGAGCGACCTGTAAATATTAACATTTTTCGCTCAAAATTTGAACATTATATTTTTATAATAAGGAATATCTTGAAAGGGTGAACCTTAATATTGCTTAAATAAGTAAAGGCCACCCTAGCATGTATGTATGCAAGTATGCATATATGTATGCATTTATGTGTCAACATGGTTATTTATATAATAATATCTGTTAGGAAGTTGTTAAAGTGGCAGCAAATGAAAAATCTAGCATGTGGTTTGATACCGAGATATTAAAGAATTTTGATATTCAAACCATGGCAGATGTGGATAATGTAATGTCTGCCCGGAATCTTAAACTTAAGGTTCATTTTTGAGTTCCCTGAAATATTAGTGAATGAGTTGAGACAACTCAAGTCACATCAGCAGAACAGTCGAAATATTTTCTCTCTGAAGGAACTTCGATGCGTGAGAGAGAAACTTGAATCTAGCTCCAATCATTGATGCCGTGAATTGATGGCTTTCCATCTTGGGTTCTTGCGGAGATTTCTGCGCTATTCAGAGATACGTCTGCTATCAGAAGAGAACTGTGACAAGGGTGGCGTATAACGTTGGATGTCTGCTATCCGGTGGTCCCCTGGTAGGAACAGCCTGCCAGTCACCATTAGCGATGCAGTCCACGGGTTGAAGCCAGACGGGCTAATCAAAGTTTATTAATGTCGCAACTGCCGTTGCCTTCTCGTTCCCTGGACGACTGGGCTTTATTGCAACATTTGTGATTCGCCTCTTCGAGAAGGTCTTTTATTCGTCTTTGTGTGTCTCTGTTCCTCTGCCTGTGTCAATGTTTGTGTCTCGGTCTCTCAGTACGTTCTGCTGTCTTTGTGGCTGCGACTGTCTAATTTCTGTCGTTTCTGTCTGTCTCTTTCACTGTCACTAGTCTTCTTGTCTCTTTCTGTCTGTCTGCCTGTCTTTCTGTCTGTCTGTCTATCTATCTCTGGCTGACTCACGCATTTCTACTGCCTCTGTCTGTCGTGCTGACTTTCTGTTGCTATGTATGTTTCTGTACCTGTCAGTCTGTCTCACTGTGTGTGTTTGTTTGTCTGTTTGTCTGGCTGTCTGTGTCTCTTTCTCTGTACTAGTGGTTCTCAAGGAAATCACACTCAGCAGTTGCTCATATTGTGTGCGTGAGCTTCAAGAAGCATTCCAAGTGCTTCTCTTGTCCTAGCATCGATCGCTTTCTTATTGATCGGACGATGTCAATCACTTTGCCAATCGCTTTGTCAGACGTCATTTGGCCCAGTCACTCTACAATGGCCATACGTGCAAGATGTAGGACTGTGCATGTATGCACGTAATGTATGCATTTACATATGCAAGTAAGTGAAGTAAGTGTTGTTATGTAATGCTGCACTGGGTGAGAGGACGCTTCTTGTATCTCTGAAATGAGCTATTGGTTTGCCGTCTCTTAAGAGTTGTGGTCTTGATGTTAATGACATGGCCTATTTCCAACTTATCTTTCTTATCAAAGATAGTTGACAAATACGTGTTGAGGCAGCTTGTTTGCTATCTTGAGGCGAATTCCCTTCCACCCAAGCAATATTGGGAGTTTAGAAAGCTCAGCTGCTGGGGCAGTTGATTGGAGGT
Organism: Norana najaformis; assembly: GCA_964023275.1. Classification (NCBI taxonomy): domain Eukaryota; kingdom Metazoa; phylum Annelida; class Clitellata; order Crassiclitellata; family Hormogastridae; genus Norana; species Norana najaformis. Next base: position 31,516,035 of record OZ029916.1, on the reverse strand, counting down.
GGGGGCACGTAACTCTCCTTGCCCTTATTAACGTGAGTGCGGCCTTTGATACTGTTGAATGTAGCATTCTTTTGAAGCACTTTAAAAGTTCGTTTGGTGTTATTGGTCACTCTCTGTTGTGGCTGCGTTCATTCTCCATCAGACAGTGGCTTTTGGTTCCATACATTCTGCCTGCTCGTCGCCCACTTGGTCTCCCACAGGGTTCCATGTTAGGGCCCCTACTCTATATCCTTGATGCTGCTGATTTAAACCAAGTTCTTTCTTATTTGAGGGTTGCTGTTCATCAGTATGCTGGTGACACGCAGACATGTATCCATGACCCAGCTGTGGAGGCTATCTCCGTAGTGGAGCAAGTGCTTCAGACATCAGATGTGCCTCATGCCTGGATGTCGTACAATCGCCCGGTATGAATCCCGGGAAAACCCTTTTGGTTAGGCAGAATTTCTAAAAATGATTTGCCTTGTCTGCAGCACTGCTTCCTTGGAGTCTTTTTCCACTACTGTGCGTGACCTTGGTCCAGGAATTGACCTTATCAGAACATGTGAAGAGTGTATGAAGAACTTGCTGCTACCACCTGCGTTAGATGCGCAGAATACGGCGCTCACTTACATTTCAAGCTGCCACAACCTTGATGCACGCATTCAAATGCTCCAGGGTTGACTTCGGCAATGCCATTTATGTAGGCCTAATCCTTTCCCGCGTTAATCAACTACAATATGTTTTAAATGCTGCAGCCCGGCTGATCAATATGCATAGGTTTGGGCTTATTTCCAATTTCATGTCCGATAAACTGCGCCGGTTATGTATGTAGAAATGCTTTGAGTTCAAGATCTTATTGCTTATGTGTAATTTTCACAGCTGAGCTGTGCTCCATCTTATCTTAAGGAGCTATGCATCTTGGTTTTATCCAGTGCTTTTTTCCTTTTTTAAGACGGAACGCTCCGGAACGGCGTTCCGGCACCTTTTTCGGCTAATAAAAAATAATTTAGTTATTAATAAAAGAATTTAGTGTTACTAAGTTATTTTAGTGATGTAATATAATGTAACTTATTTTAATTCAATTTCAGTATTTACAACTCAACAGTGTTTTCAGTGTTTTTACTTATAATTGTTCAGTTCCGGAACCTTTTTTCTAGAAAAAAGCGCTGGTTTCTTCCATTCCTGTCCGCAGATTTTTTCGTTCTGCTGAGCAGGGTGACCTAGATGTCCTCGCGACCCGGACGTCCGCAGTCCAGCACAGAAGCTTCACTCTGATTGGTTCATCTTTTTGAAAGAAGTTGCATAGCGACCTGTGTCATGAACTCCTCGGATTCGCCGAGTTGCCTCTTTTCTTGACAACCATTCTTTTCGATCGAGGTTTTATTTTGTCAGGTCGGGAGTGCCTCTGTTGAATTTGTGTTGAAGCGGCGTTATGTAAATTTGCAATTACAGTTACAGTTACAAAGCAAAGTAAGTAGGTATTATGTAAATTTGTATGCATGTATGTATGCATGTATGTTTTATATCAATTTATTTATAAATTATATTATTTTTATTTAATTATTTATATATATACTTGCCTTATCTCGATTCTATATTTGAAGCAGGGCATAATCCAATTTGCCTTAAAGTGTTTGCAATATACAGCAAAAATACGTACACTTGCAATGACTGCTTGAAAACTTGCTCCAACTACTATTGTAATGTACCACTGATAATTACAAGTATAAGCTGTGCACTTATTATTATTGGGATAATATCTTGCCTTTTAATTATTATTTGGTGTTGTATTGTAATGTTTGGTATTGAACTGCTTTGGTTTTGTATTGTGTTGCGTTTTAATGTCCGGAATTGAATGAAATCTGTGACTGGTGGTCGGCAGATGACTTCCTGGAGGAAATTTCTTCTTCGTAATTGACCCGGGTTGTCTCAATTGAAGTTTGGATCAGTCTTATTAAGGAAAGGCAGCTTCACTCAGTTGGTCTGTTATTTTGGCCGTCGGTCGATCGGTTGGTCTGTAGGTTGGTGGGTTCGTGTGTTGCTGTGTCTTTGGGTCTTTCGGTTCGTAGGTAGGTCTTTTGGTTTGTGGGTGGATCTTTCGGTCTGTGGGTGGGTCTGTTGGTCTATAAGTCGGTCTTTCATTCGGTTTGTTGGTCTGGCGGTCTGTCGGTCGGTCGTATTTCTCGACTGTTTTCTTCACCTCTACACGTTACTGTCTGTGTAGGGTTAATGACCCATAGGGTTAATGGCTTGTTCTAACGGAATGACGCGGAAGATCGAGTGTGAGGAAGGAAGGGAGGGAGAATCGAAAAGTTATGGAATAAATAGGGGGATTTATTGTGTGGATGATTGATAATATAAAGCGGTGGATAAAAGATGGATGGCTGGACGGGTGGGATAGGATTGGGATGGATGAATGGGTGGGTGATGAAGTGATCGAATGAGAATGAATTGGAGGAAGTTGGCAGCACAAGTTATGAAGCGAATGAGTCTGACTTCCACGGATTTCAAAAGAACTTAATCTAAGCCGAGAGATGATTTGACGGAAGCCATCATACATGTCATGTATGCCGACTTAGAAGACATTGCTCCAGAGTTATATTTTTTGTGAGAAATACCTCCTCCACCTTTTTTGTCATTGTTCTCTGGCTTAGCTTACATTTCCATACCTCTGTTAAATACCGTTGTGTAGCTGGCTGATCATATGTATGAATGAATGTATGTGTATATGTATGCATGCATGAACGGGCGGATCTAGCTGTACAACTGTGTATCTTTTTGTGTGCGTTTTCTGCCTTTCTCTGACTTCAACTATGCCTTTCAATACATTGAGGTACCTCTATAAACCTTCAATGTATATATTTATATTCTGCATATATATGTTTCCCTGTCTTTCAGCACATCTTAGATAGGCCTAAACCTTTATGTGCTCATGTAATGTCTGAATATACCTTCATAATATATCCATACATACCTGTCTTAATTTCTGTAACTTCACATACCTTCTTAAACTTATATATGGATTATTATGTCTGCGTGTACCTGTATGCATTGTACCTGCATTTTCTTCTCTCAACCTGTACACCTGATTATTTATAGGCCTGCGTCATGTAACCACTGTGATCGAGTTGTCATTGTAAAATAATAACAAGTTTGAAGATGATTTTTGTCTCGTCCGCTCAGCTCACTGCATAATTGCGCGATGCTGATGAAACAGATAGGTTTCTCAAAGCCAGTTGCTAAGCAACCGATCTTCCCCGAGCAGAGACTTTTGTCTATGGCTCACAGGCAGTTGTCCGTCGATTTGAACATCGTACACGGGGTAATTTGAAAAATCGCATTGCGTCACCAAAGAACAATCTCTCTTGGTTAAATTTCTGTCTCTATCTAGTGATTTGATCTTCAGCACATAACACCTGCCTGTTCGTTTGCTCATCCATCCATCCTTCGATCCATTCATCCATCCACTGTCAAGCCATCCATCCAAGTCTATCCATTATTAATCGATCCATCAATCCATTCAAACATCAATCCATCTATTCATAAATCCATCCATCACCACACTGATCCATCCATCCACCAATCCGCCAATCAGTCCATTCATCAACCAATACATCCATCCATCCATCCATCCAGTCGATTCGTTCATCAATCAAACTATCCATTAAACAATCCACCCATGAATCTGTTCCTTCAGCCATCAGTTAATCAACCCATCCATCCAGCCATCTGTTCTGACATACTCCCATTTACGCACGCACCTTTTTTATCATCGCTTTCACCTGCACAGTAATAATCGCCCGACATCATCTGTAATCTGCCTAGCTGCTCGCTGAGAGCAAGAACTCGAGTCTTGGTCGACTCACAAGATGGCAGGAATCGGAAAGTACATTCCAAAATGATATTTGGCTCTGCATAGAAATGTATGTTAAGTCGCGTGAGTTCTGCCTCAGCTGAACGTTGGAAAATGTCAGTAAACAGGAAATGGGGCGCATCTTGCAGCTACTAATTGCGGCAGTTACTGCTGTCGCTTACTTCGGCTTTACCAGCACCTAGTTCGTTCTCGGCTCCCGAATGCCGACTGCTGGCAGAGCTGAGCTTAACGCCGGTTTAGCTCGGTCGGTATATATGTACGGTAATTTGCCTCGCGTTTTTTCTCCTAATGTTCGTTCGCTCTGTCGTTCGTTCCATTCGATTCTTCCACGGAAATTTCCATTATTTCAGTTCAATTTTCGACTGCCAATCATACAGCAACAGCAGCAGCAGCAATAGCAGCAGCAGCAGCAATGGCAGCAACAGCAGCCCCAGCCTCAACAAACAAACCCTAAGAGCGTCCATTCGTACGTCCGTCCGTCCCTTGCAGTTGAAGCTGGAGAGACACGGCGCTGTTCTATTTGCTTTCCAGTGCATAAGCCACACCATTCAGCACTGTTTGCACCTGTGTCTAACACCGTAGCATCGATAACATGGCCTGAAATTTTCACATGTGTCACGTCGAATTGTTTGGTGCGGCGGCCAACGATTGCGCTTCTCATATCGAGAAGTACGCACGGCTTATCATCTGCAGAGACCAGTCGAAATATGGCTTTAGGTTCGGTTTTCAGACTAAAACTGGTCAAACTGGCTTCGCCCATGTCTCGGCTTCCCTCGTGTTCATTGTGTTCATTAACCCAAACTGTGACCCAGCGTGTTTATGTCCTGGACTGCCCTATCCTACGCTGTCTATACCCGATCCTACCCTACTTTTTCTTACCTCACCCTCCCTGGACTTGGGTTAATACGTTACTTTGCATGTGCTACCTTATTCTATTTATGCCTTACCTTCACTTACTTCACCATAACTTCCTTTACATTACCTTTCATTAAATTATAAGAATTGTTATATAGGGAGTACGGTACCATCGACATTGCTTTGTGCTTCAAAATAATTGAAATACTTTTCCAAGAAATTGCAACTGTATTTGTATTGTGCTTATAGAAATCTCTCAGACGCATAAGTGTATTACCTCACCTTACCTTATCTAACCTTACCCTATGTTATCATACCCTACCCTACCATGCCCTGCCATACCCGAGTATACATGCTGCCAAAGCCTATTCTACCCATACTAAGCTGCCTACCCTACTCGTACCTGATGTGTTTGAAAACCTAACGCGACCAGCTCGCGATACATCAGAGTAGAGATCCAAAGACGAATTCCTTTTACGAGAGAACCTCGTCCCGTCTTGAAATCCGAACTCGTGGTTTTCTTAGCATGCAGGCAACAGTACTGCCATTCTAAAGTTACGGGCATTTCGCTTTGAGCTACCTTGAAGACGCCGCTACTTGTATTGTAAAGAGAAGTACGTTGTCATTTTGCGCAAGTACATGTTCGGATGAAGACGATGGCATTTCACAGCTGCAGGTCTGCGAAAGTCCTCATAGCCGGAAGACTGTTATTTTTATATTCCCAGCGACAGTATTGTTCGTGGCGTCGCGATGATTTCAACCAACACGTCTTCCACTCGGATGCCGGCTGTGCGGTCTCGCTTGCGACAGTGACGAAACTAGACCCTCGAGCCGTGTTTCGCGTGCCGCTGCCACTCCTCTCTGCCCTTAACTTCTCACGAGATGCCCTAGGATTTTCACCGTCAGTTGAGATCTTTACGATCGTGAGTCCTTTGCAGACATTAAGGCTTGCCAGTTATGCATTGCCACAGAATATCCGCCCAGATATTGTCAGGCCGCCTCGCCCGCCCGCTTGCCTCCGCGCGAATCAATAACACGGTTCTACAGATGCCGCCCAGCTTTTCCTTGAAGTGGCGCTATATAAATGTCCGATTACAGATGCACCGGTAGAGCGGAGCGTTGCGGAGTTCTGGCTGCTAATTGACTTACTCGCTTTATCCACTGGACGATGGCTTCTCTTTGCGCCTTTGCGAGCCGCAGATCTTATGTGCGATTGCTATTGATTTTCAGAGAACTTCACTCGGCTAAAACTGTGTATGTCCAGTTGTGCATTTAATGATTGATGTAATGAACTGGTCGTAAGCTGAAATTGAAATTTGTCTCTATTGTATCGTGTAGGCCTACAGTTGCTTTAAGAGGACCACGCATCTTCAGCTGGGCGATTTCCCTTTTTACACTTTGGCTTACCAAACAATATTTTTGAAGTGTAAAAGTCACAGCGTTTTGTTTTGGTATAAAATGGTCAAGGTCAGTCTGTTATCATTGAGATAGTGAGGTGTGCGGGAATCGAGTGAACTGTAGTACTTGCAGAGAAAGTTCCGTAGATTAGCTAAGCAGACGACAGGGAAACGCTGCATGTTATGGCTAAGAGCCTGTGTTGCAGAGACAAAGTGGCTTTTTTACTGACCCTCGTGTCGTGACCCTGAAAACTAGAATGCGGGTCTTATTTTCTGATTGGCGACGAAATCACGTGAGCTCTTGTCTCACCAGCTACTATATGCTTTTCTTTTCTTTAAAGGGCAGCAAGTTCCCACAGCGGTGGCCGAGTGGTTTCTTTCTTTCCCTGTACCCTACGAATCCAGGATATGTCAGATGAAATTGACCCGTACAGATCACACTGTATAGAACTTTTATAATTGAAGAATTTCTCGTTAAATCGAGTGAACACATCCCGTTTAAGCTGTTTGTTGTCAATTATTTGAATAAGAATTTAAAGTAACATTTAACAAAAGTTTGGTTACTAATAATGATCAACGTTATTATCGAGTCCCAGATTTGAGCTGCTTTGTACTTCAACTGCTGCCTCACTGTTGCCCTTAAAATTGAATCAGAGCAATGTAATTCTATTTAAAGCAATTGCCAGATAAAGCATGCTTATTTCAATCAAAAAATAAAGCCTTATTCTATTTTGTCGTAAGAAAGAGTCGTTTCTCGTCACCGAAATCTCTTCCATACACTCACCGTAAGGAGGACACGGGAGAGTCCTCCATCCTTTATTGCTTGGTAAATGTCAACCAATGCAATTTGGAAGGTTAAAAAGGTGTTTTCAATCGTAGGTCTAATTGTAACCTCATGATTTCTACAGCGCCCAGTCTTCGGAGCCAGATAAATGTAAATGTACACTTTTTTCTATAGCGACCCTATGTATATGTCTGAATATTTTATAGCGTCTTTCAAAAACTACTCAAAGGCCTTATTATCACCTGTGATCTTCAACGTCTACATCAAAGAACTCCTTCGAAATCCAAAGGACCACATGACTGAAAGAATAAAGGCATAGGCGGCAGGCCAACGAGAACATTTATGTTTTTGAAGATGGAGACAGTTATGGCAGGTAATCAGAAAGGCCTTTAAAGTAGGATGAGCCGGCTTTATATAGTCTCAAAGGATAATGGGATAAAACTAAACTAAATACCAAGAAGACAAAGATGACAGAGAATAGAAGAGGATGGGCGGAAAACAGGCTAAGAATAAGCGATGGCAAGAACACAGACTAGGTTGTGGAATTCTGCTACCTGGGGAATATACTGTAGTTATGCAAAATGCAAGATTTCGTGAGGGAAATACAAAGAATAGCAATGGGCAAAGAATCATTTCGCTTCTGAGAAGATTCTTCAACAAGAGTGTAAGAAAAAGATGATTAAAGTACTGTATTCAGCACCCTTGTGAGGTTCCTAAAAATGCACTTTATAATTGTTCAAATACATACATACATGAATACATAATATATATATATATATATATATATATATATATATATATATATATATATATATATATATATATATATATATATATATATATATATATATATATATATGCATACGTACCTAGGTGCATGCATACATGCATATTCTTAACTAAGGTTACATACAATGGTTGTGATGTGTTATGGATTCTGAAGTAGTGACCATGAGAAAAGAAGACTTTAGGAGGCTGGGGCATTCGATTTTTGCACATGGCATAGAATGAACAAGTCAGTTGGACAGAGCACAAAACCAGTCATGAAGTATTCTTGATTCGTGTTCTGTCCTTGATACTTTTTACAAGAAAACTTGTGCCTCCATAATCGACCGAACCTTTGTTTATAGCAGAGAAGGCAAAACTATGTAAAGCTACTTTCATATTTAAAATATTTTAACTAGTTAATAATTGCGAAATTGTTAAGTGATTGTGCCTTTGAGGGTTTTGTATAAATTCTCCAGATAATTATAAATATGCATGCATACATGCATGCATACACGTGCATACATGATATACATACAATACAATGACTGACTGATTAACGGACTGTTTGCTGGGTTGGTTGTTAGCTTGATTTACTGACCAATCAACTGGTCAACCAATTGATTATTGAGTTTACTGTGTTCTTCGTTGCTTATAAGTAAGTATTTTAGTCAGGAAGAAATTATTTTCTTGTTGCTTTGCAAATATTCAAACTTACCCAAGAATTGTGTTATTTATTGAGCCAGGGATATCGGGAAAGCAATATTCCCGAGTCTCATTCCTGCACAGCAGTGGTATTACTCTTGAATTGTTCAGGGAGTCCCGCTTATCGTGTCATCCAATTTCGAGCTAATTCCCGCAGTATTCAGTGTAATCAGAGACGAACGTCCTATATTACGACTGCAAACACAAGGGCAGAACAACTGGCGATCACGGGGTCGGGAGGATCAGACCGGCCGCTTGATTGCCAGCTATGCTGCCATCGGGAGCAGACTGAGCCAATTTCCACTGGAGTGCGCCTATCGGAAACGTCCGAAATATGATTTAGGAGGCTACGCGTTCAATCATGTACTGCAAAATCCCTGACGACGCTGGCCGACACTCGCGGAATACGACCTTTTGACCTTGTTCGGTATACATTGGTGCTGGCATGAATCTCGGCCGCAGTTATCGGAATAATGTTAGGCTATTCGTCGCGTCTCGAGTGCTGGTCTTCTCTCAAGTCAAGCCTTAAAACAGTTCCGCAAGTGTTTGCAGGCGCGTATGCGCGTCTGTGTGTGTGTTGGTCGTAATTAATATCGTGGAGTGTTGAGGACAATGCCAAGTTGTGCAATTGGAATAAAACGCACCACTGTTCAATTTAGTCTGCACAATTATGCAGAGTTCTATGCCTCAGAGGAAAACTTTGAGTAATGTAACTGCTGTAGTGATACAGGCCTATTGATTATGAGTGATATAAGGGCTGGAAGTAATATGAGGACTGAGTGATACAAGAATTTCTTGGTTTCTACCCCGGCAGAAACGTCATATGTAGGACATGTGAAGCACGTATGACAATATTCCCACATGGGCTTCAAATGGCCTACATATGACGCTGCAGCTGGGATTGATTTCTCATTTTCTTGGCTTTGCCTGAAAAGAAGGCCTTGGAGCAGTGTGGCCACAGGGCCAATATCATGCCTCCAAGTCCATAATTATTCAGTAATCAGCTACCGGCAGGAAAATATCAACACAGGGTTGGTGAGCAAGAGTGAATATGCTACTATTATTACTACTACTGCTTGGGCCGGCGCCAGGGTGATGTGCTCCCTAGTCATGGCGCCCTATCCCTTAACTCAGAAACCTGGCGCCTTTACCCCTGAACTTAGAAAAACGAATGCGGTCCAGTAGAATTATCGAAAAATTGGTAGGCCTATGCCAGAAATGCACGCAGAAGAAGACGAGGTTCTAACTATCGTATTGTGTATAATTTTTACAGAGAGGCCAAATATGTCACTCGAAAGATCCCAAGTTTAGCCTAACTTCAGGCTATAATTTGTCTTATGAAAATCTGTTTAATTCACAGCACACAGCTAATTTATATTAACATTTAACACGCGGTTTTTCTGAAGTATTCGCGTGGAGACGTACATTTAAAACACGGGTAACGTTTTTACTAATTGTGATAAATATATTCAATTTTCACAAGAATTATGCAGCACTTCTAGCCTAATCAATGAGCACGGTCGAGGCCATACAGTCGGTATGGAACACATGTATTTTTACATTTAATCTAATGCATATTAAACCCATATGCGAATTTTCCGATTTAGATGGGGTTTTCTCATGCGCAGTCACAATTCACCTATGAGCATAAATTCCGATTCATAAGTTCAGCTTTAGCCCACACGTTCAATGAGTAATCTAAAAATAATATGCTTAGGGATGCAGGTTCGCAAATATTTAAGAGATTTGAATCTCGGGATAGTATGGTCCGTACATGGGAACCTTAAATGGCCTGGCACACATTCAAACAGCAGCGGTGGTGAAGGAACCAGCCAGCACAGACAAAGTTGGACCGACAATGTGGTTAATATCGGCGAATGGTTGTAAATCCGACATTGGCCACAGCTTATTTGAAATTCGATCTAACGTTCGGCCAATAGCATTGGCCCAACGTAGTTTGACCCTCCAGTTTACAACGGATCGCCTACGTCATCCCGCTACTTAACCGCTACTTAACCGACTTATTTATAACAATGGGTCAATACTGAGCCTACGTCATAGTCGTTATCGGTGAATGGTTGTAAATCCAACATCGGCCACAGCTTATTTGAAATTCGATCAAATGTTCTGCCAGTAGCGTTGTCCCAACGTAGTTTTACCTTCCAATTTACAACGCCAACGTCAGCCGACTCCTTAACCAACTTATTTATAACAATGGGCCATTATTCGAACTCAGGCCGCATAAGTAGGCCTAAAAGTCGACACGTTAGCCACTCGGCCGAAGAGCCATCTATATTCTCCGTGTCTCTGTACGTATCTGCATGAAGCTTACGGTAGTAGAACCTATAATTAAGTGCTGCCGAATCTGACAGCCACGTTCGTTGACCCCGGTGCACTCGTAGCCCGCCACCAGTTGCCTCCAGTGGCATAATGACCATACATTGTGACCTACGATATTTTCTGTATCTGGCCTGTTGAGTAAGTAGGCCTACATATCAGTATTAGAACAAAGAGGTGTCTTTCGTGTGGAACGATAGTTATCACCTTGTCACCTTGTGCTGTCAGCTCTTTGAGCTCTAGCGACCGTCATGATCAATCTTCTCCATTTCTTTCTTTCCAATGTCGCGTCCCTTAGTTGTGCCAAGTTCATTGCTTCGTGTATCTTGTCCATCCATTTTTTCCTTGGTCTCCCTTGTTTTCTCTTTCCCTCTCCACAAGCCAGCATCATTTCTTTTTCCAATCCATCTGATCTCATAACATGTCCAAAGAACCTCAGCTTTGATTTTAGCACTGTTTGTTGTAATGTCTCATCTTGCTCAATTCCAATCGCCTTGCGTACCCATTCATTAGTCCTTTTCTCCGTCCATGATGTTCTCAGCATCTTCCTCCATATCCACATTTCACAAGCATTGATTTTTTTCTCTATTTTCTTGGTCATTGTCCACGTCTCACTGCCGTATGTTACTGTTGGTATAATCAAGGCCCTCACCAATCTTTTTTTCGTGTCTGTGCTCACATGTTTGTCTTTCCATATTTTTTCTAGTCCATTCCTTGCGGCTTTTCCAATCGCCACCCTTCGGTTTATTTCCATATCGCACTTTCCTTCTCTTTCTACTACTGATCCCAAGAATGTAAAGCTTGTTACCGTCTCTAATTCCTCTCCATCCACCATAAAACTGCCCTCCTCAGCTGTTGTCATGATCTTCGTTTTCTTTATATTGAAGTATATAGTCCTGCTTTCTCGCTCTCTCTCTTCAGCCTTCTTATCAGTTCTACCAGATCTGTTTTTTTACCTGCTAATAGTGTTGTGTCATCTGCGTATCTCAGATTATTCAGTGTTCTTCCCGCTATCTTTACTCCCTCTTTTGCTCCATTTATTTCCGCCATCCTCATTATCCTTTCTGCATATAGGTTAAATAGGAATGGGGACAGAATGCATCCCTGCCTCACTCCTTTCTTTATTTTGATTCTTTCAGTATCTCCAAATTCAGTTCTTATTACCGCAGTCTGTTCTTCGTACAATCCCTTAAGAAGTTGTATCAAGTGCCTTGGTATTCCCATTTCTATTAAGGTTTTCCACATCAACTCATGATCAATGCAATCGAATGCCTTACTATAGTCAATGAAGCATATGTATAATTTTTGTCCATACTCCTTTTGTCTCTCCATTATCCACCGCATGTTGGCGATATGATCACGAGTTCCGCGGGATTTCCTAAATCCTGCTTGGTTATCTGGAAGCTCCCTCTCTATTATGTTCTCCATTCTTTTATGTATTATTTTAAGTAGTATTTTACTTATGTGCGATATCATTGCCATGGTCCTGTAGTTTTCACACTCTCTCGCATCTCCTTTTTTGAATATAGGGATAAAGATTGAGCTCTTCCAATCCTCTGGCCATTTTCCGGTTGTCCATATGATATTGCACATTTTTGTTATTGTCTTTGTCATTGTGCCATCTCCTGCTTTTACCATTTCTATGGGTATCCCATCCGGACCCGGTGCTTTATTGTCCTTCAGTTGTCTAATTGCCCATTCCACCTCTGCTTCCAAAACGTCCGGTTCCTTTTCATGTTCTGATGTATCGATTCATTCTTTCATTACTCTCCTATCTTCACTGTACAGCTCCTCTGTGTATTCTTTCCATCTGTTCTTCATTTCCTCTTCGTCTGCGATTATGTGTCCATCCCTTGACCTCATTGATCCCATTCTTGGTGTGAATTTTCTCGTTATTTCCCTCACTTTTGAAAACATTTCTTTAGTTCTTCCTTTCTTTCCCTCTTCCTCCATTTCCTTGCACATTGCATTTAGATGTTTTTCTTTGTCTATACGTGCTTGCTTTTGGAATGCTCTATTCATTTCTCGTACCTTGTTTTTGTCTCCTTCTTTTTTGCCTCCTTTCTTTCTACAGCTATGTTGATAGCATCCTTCGAGAGCCAGGGAGTTGTTGTGACTTTCTTTTTCTTCGGAATGTGTTTCTCAGCAGTTTCTAGTATTATTCCCTTCACCTTCTCCCACAGGTGGTTCGTGTCCTCATCTATCATCGTCTCGTCCCTCTCTAATATTTCAAACCTATTCCTTATTTCCGTTCTGTATTCCGGTGTAATTCCTTTGCAGTCATACGTGTTCAGTCTTTCTCCTTTTTTCAATTTCTTCAATTTCGTTTGCACTGTTGCCACTAATAATTCATGATCAGTTCCACAATCCGCGCCTGGTCTCGTTCTTGCATCCCTTATCGTGCTTTTCCATCTTTTGTTTATCAGTATGTAATCTATCTGATTCCGATGTTTCCCATCTGGTGACGTCCAAGTGTACAGTCTTCTTTTTGGCTGTTCAAACCATGTATTCATTATTCCCAAGTTGTTCCCATCGCAAAACTCTACTAATCTTTCTCCTGCCTCATTTTGTTCTCATATAACGATAGTTATACCGATGTTAATACTATGAATGAATGAATGAATGAACGAATGAATGAATGAATATTAAGAGACAATGAATATTAATATTGCCAGGCATAAAATGCTTCAATCAGAGGCACGGTCAGTCGCTCAGAGGAGACAGCCAGTAGCAAAGGAGGAAAAACTAGGTAATAGGTTAGTTAACAGAATAAAAACTTTTAAGTTGCCGTTTGAAGGATGAGACTGATGGAGCAGACTTAATTGACAAAGGAATGTTGTTCGAAATCATGGGCGAGGCCGAACTAAAGCATGTTCCCCCAATGACTTTGCCCACGAAAGGTTGTCGCACCTTCAATGGGTCATAAGATCGTGTATTACAAATGGAAACATAATAGTCGATTAATGATCGAAGATAGGCAGGTTGCTGGGTGTGGAGAAGTCGGTAGATGATTGTTGCTATTTTAAAATCAATGCGTTTTGAAACCGGGAGCCAGTGAAGTTTTAAGAGAATGCCATCAGATGAAAGGTTACAATTAGGACGTAGAAGGTGTGCTGCTAAGTTCAGTAACTTTCTGATAAGAGGGGATAGGCCTACGGAAAAGGATAAAATTGGAATAGTCAAGAAGAAATTTGTTAAACGACATTGGGTTAAAATATTTGAAACAATAAGTTTATCAACGGACTTGTAACACTTTATATCTCAGCACATCATGACACAAAAGTTTACGCCTATTGCTGGTCAGTCATCAGATTTGTATCATCAAATTCGCTAGTGGCGTCGCTGCCACAGCTGTGTCTTATCATCGGTAATTCTTTAACAACGATATTGAAACTTCTAAAAATCAGAAACACGACAGCAGCTGCCGATAACCATCTCATTCCTCAAATGTGACTGAGCTACTAAAAAAACTGCAGCATGCCTACACTTGAGCTGATCCTCCTATAGGCGAACATCCACAAGTTGTAACCAATGTTATTTCTGTGGCACCTGTGCTCAGAGGAATGCAGATACGAAACTGGAACCAGGTGCAGAATGGCAATGACAAATTATAGTGAATAATTCCACTGTATCAAGCAGCTTGAAATCACCGATCACAGAGTGGTATGTGGTGTGTTTCATGTCCCATAAGAGGTGTGTTTCATGTCTCATATGAGGCGTATTTCATGCCGCCTAGTTCGCCTAGTGGGTGAACGGGCCCTGACAACAACTACTACTGTTAATATCATCATCACCAGCATCATCTCCTGACAACAACTTTATTATTATTATTATTATCAACATCATCATCCTCACCATCATCATCATCACCACCACCACCATCATCATCATCGCATTCATTGTGTCTGACCTAAACCGTGGCTGCATTCGTCTGGATCTTGGTCCCAGTTTTCACCTCGTCGACGACCTCGCAAGTCCTGGACCTGGCCTTGTTTGCATCAGTGCATCAATTAATGGATTCACTTTAGACGCATTACGATCAGGTCAAAGTTCACAACTCCTCTTGTGCTGTCGATATCTCATGCAATCTCCTGTTGACATGGAGTCACTATTACAAGATGCGGCACCATAGGGTTCAGTATATTTTTGCAATCAACAAAGCTGCTTGGAAGTAGTAGGCTCCACACAGATGGACCACAGTTGTGTCATCAAGGATTCAAGTGACCTAATGCTATAGATTTTTCTCCTGCATATAAATGTAAATGTACATGTTTTTCCATTGCGGCCGTTTGGCCTCAACCATGCTCATTTTTCAATAAATTTATCAGTTCAGACCGCTGCCCGTTTGAATGGGCGCCACGACATATAAGGTTCCCGTGCACGGACCGTGTAGCCGAGATTCAAATCTCTGAAATAAGCCACGGTCGGGATGCGAACCGGCATCCACAAGCACAGAGGCGCCTTGACTGGCGAAAGATTTAATCGATACAGATAACTGCCCCAGTGTATAGAGGCAGAAACAAACAACACGATGTCGCTGATGATCTGGTTGTAAGACGCAAAATTCGCAGTATCCAATTATGAATGGGATTTGGACAAAGGGAGGCACGTGTGCAGACTAGACGCAGTGGTTGGCCTATAAAAGGCCGTGCACATGGACCCACAACTGAGAATGAGGTGTGCCTGCTTCTTTTGGAGGGTTGGGGCAAGGGAGCAGTATGGTGAACCGGAAATTTGTAGTTATACGCCACTGAGATTTTGCCCACTGTGAGCGCTCAGGATAAAGAACTCGAGGATTTAAGAAAGAATGGTATACGAGTAGTTGAGTACGTATAATTATTGATTCATCCACAAAATCACGAGTACAATCACTTGCCCTCCCCTAACTAATGAGAATAATTACTGGCCCATCGATAATTACTGGGCCACAAGTATACTCGTCCATCGATAAGTAAGTATAAAGGCGCAAGTGGAAGAGAAATAGGCTGTTTCTATTGTGATGGGGATTTGAACCAGCGACCACTCGGTTGATAATCCAACACGGACAATCCAACCACTGGAGTATTGCGCACCTGAATGATAATAATAATGAAAATAATAATGAAAATAATAATGAAAATAAGAATACAGTCCACTCCTGCCACAATATCATTTCCTTTCGATTGCCTTCGAATCTCTTGGTCCAATTAACAACGCTGGGTTTGCTTTTATTACGGAGCTTCAGCGCTCTATAGCGCTGCTACATCTGGCGACAAAAGAGAAACATGCCATCATTTCCAGCGCCTATTCGTTTTCAGCCAACGCTTTAATGCTGTCGCAGCAATTTCTGCCAAAACTCGACGAAATTTAACGAACCCAGACATTTTATTTCTATTTAATAAGTCCCGAGAAATCATTGGTACCTCAGGCAAATAATAATAATAATTAGTAATAATGACAATAGTAATAAAAATTAGTCATAACCTTCGAGGGACTCTTTGAACCATGCAGGAGCAGCGCCAGAGGACGCCAATGGACACACACGATGACCGCTCACCCCCAGCTCGTGGCCACCCATACGAGGGCACTGCAGCGTCGTCGCCGCCCCACGGGCGAAGAGCGCCGACGGCAGGACTCGAAGGTCAAAGTGTAAAGCAAGGGACAGGTAGCTGGGACTCCGACACGAGTGAAGCGTGACCGCCAGAACCGACGGTCTATAAATTTGACGGCTGTCGGACCCTTGTGTTCTTGATTAAAGAAAATATTTTTGGGAAATATGTGCACAGTAGTTCGTCTTACGGCGATGGGCCAGTAATTATTCTTATTTATTTACTGGTGAGAGAGTAATTATAACCTACTTATTATTTTGGGGGTGGGCCAGTAATTGTACTCGAGTAGTGATGGACCAGTAATTACTCTCTTATCGGTAGGCCACTACTTATAATCGTTATTTAGAGGTGGGTGGGTCAGTAAGTGTACTCGTTATTTTGGGCGTGAGTCAGTAATTATTCTTACTGGTATGAAATATTTGGGGTTTCTGTGATTTCTCTGCGATATAATATATATATATATATATATATATTACTAGTATAAAATATTTGGGGTTTCTGTGATTTCTCTGCGATATATAATATATCTATATATATATATATATATATAGTCTTGTTGGGATTTCAGGGGAAGGGGAAAGAGGGAACAACAAACAGAGTAAAAGAAGAAACTAGAAAGGAAATAATGAGCTTGGATGTAATATGTATGGTTTCTGTGACAATCATCTTAGAGTTCCCGCAAGGCAGAGGAGGAGGCAGAGGAGGAGAGGGAGGAGGTAGAGAGACCTGGATATTTCAGGCTAAGTTGGCATGAGTCGGGAGACACTGTACAGTGTGGTTGGAATAGTGACAGAATACACTGTCTGGTTTTGTTTGTTGCTGAGGCTCACTGTCTATAGGAAGGGGAAAAGGACAGCGGGAGTGGGGAGGAAAATGAGGTAGGGATGGATGCGTGGAAGCAGTAATCAGATTGTGCTAATGATGTGCTGCAGTTGGCACAGTTTTTCGCACAGCGGATTTACGCCGCTGTCTTCGTGATTTATTTTCTGCCACAGCAAAAAATGGCCAGATGTTAAGCAAAGATGCCTGGCGCTCGAATGATGTATGACTGTAATTAACTGGTCCTCTGAAGCTGCATCTCTCTCTCTCTCTCTTCGAATCCTCGTATATGCATGTTTGTTATGTTTGGACCAGTCTAGATTAAGCTTGTGCAGATCCCCGGAGGACCCTGTGTCGTCCGGGTTATTAAAGGCAGGCCTAATGAGGGCCCTGGGCGGATGCTGCTGAGGTCTGAGGAAATTCGAATAGCCAGTTGGATGTTGCTCGCTTCATTAGACATGGCGTGGTGTTGCCTAAAGGACTGTAGGCCTACTGAGGCCTTTCATGCCCTGTTGTAAAGCTTGATAGGTGAGAGAATATCTTAAGCAGCACACAAACGTTAATTTAACGTTGAATTGATTTAAATTAAAGTTGGCATGAAACAAAACGTTGTTTTACAAGACGTTTTTATCTGTTGATTTAAAGTTGATTAAACGCTTATTTTTTTTTGTTTTGTTTATAAAACTGTATGAATCTTTTATCACTCCAATGCTGTTGAATGGGTCTGAGTGTTATTTACATACGTAAGGAAGACGAAAGGATGATACTGGTGGCGGAAATGAGCTGGCTAAGAAGAATACTGTGAAGAACTGGACGAAATAGGATTCGTAACGAGGTGATTCGGAATGAGTTTGGACAGAGGGAGAC
The DNA here is from genome assembly GCA_964023275.1 of Norana najaformis. Classification (NCBI taxonomy): domain Eukaryota; kingdom Metazoa; phylum Annelida; class Clitellata; order Crassiclitellata; family Hormogastridae; genus Norana; species Norana najaformis. The sequence goes on along the minus strand of OZ029916.1, from coordinate 31,498,065 downwards.
ACTCGTAGACAAGATTAGAGAAAGAAGACTGACATGGTTCGGCCATGTAACAAGGATGGACAACAAGAGATTACCAGCCAGAGCACTTTTTGGCCATGTGGAGGGAACACGGATTAGGGAAGACAAAAAGACATGGATGGAAAAAGTGAAAGAAGATCTAAAAGGCAAGACATGGACATGGGAACAGCCGTTAAACACAATCAAAGGCAGAACTAAATGGAGACATCTTGTCCAAACCTTATCGTCGGCACATACCTGACGGAAGAGAGAAAGGAATATCCGAAACGGATATTTATTCAAAAAATGCTAAACCAAACTCTAAACCAATTTCCCGCAAGCTTATACTATTAACATTATTTCAAACCAACGTGGTCCTATATAAAACTCGGAAAATGTTTCCTTCACTTAACATGAATATTAATGAGAGACGCCGTGTGTTGTGTCATTCTCGGCATTTAGCCCCACCATGACGTTTTGATCAAGGAGACATGTTGTACGTTAAGGCAATCAATCATTCGTCACACGCCTTTTTGAACAATATAGTTGTTATTGGCATGGTCCTGTACACAAACACGACAACAGCATTCCAACAACTGGATCATCTTTCTCATCAGATTAACAAAGGTAAATAATATATAAATGAATAAATTAACGAAATTCAATAATAATGATGTTTCTAGTTTGTCGTGGATCGACGTCCGGGGTGTCGCACGATCACGGAGGATCGCCGCGAGATCGCTACATGATGTACCGAACGCAGTACACCAACTGTACCTGCGTCAACGGGAATCTCGTGATCGCATTCCTCGACGAGGACGACGACTATGACATGTCCTTCCTCGAGGACATTCAGGAAGTGTCCGGTTACGTGCTTCTGATCGGAAACCACTTCAGCTACATCCATCTGACCAACCTGCGAATCATTCGAGGCAGATCTCTCTTCGTGATGACAGAGGACAGCAAATTGAGCAGTCAGCAGCTCAGCTACAGTCTCTTCGTTGCGAACAACCACAAACCAAAGTCGGAAACTGTTGGACTCAAGGAATTGCGACTGACTTCGCTACACGGTAAGTAATCGAATTCTGCGTTATCGCGGCGACAGGCGACGACAGTGAGTGCTCTCCTGAAAGGACAATTTGACAGCCACAGCTGGTACTATCGTTGTCGCCAGTAACTGCGTGTGTTTGCAACCATGCGTGACATTTTTGGTCACAGTTGCTGTGCTTATCAGACTAGTATTTTCTTTTCTCTTGACCTGCGGTTTTTCGTAGATAGCTAATGGAGAATCTGTGATTACTTTTATGATTATAATAACAACGCTGCTTTTGAAGCTGTAGGATTCCAAACTTGGAATTTTCATAGTTAAGAAATGAAGAATTTGTAATTACAGTTGAATGTTTGATAGCATGCTGTTGAAGCTGTGGGCCAGTGATTCCAAGTTTTTGCATTAGCATTGATTAGGCTTAGGCCTAGAGTTGGTTGTCATTTAGGCCAATCCTACATGGGCTTCAAATAAAAGCAGGTAAACTAGTTATTCAGTATAGCACTTTCCAGGAGGACATTGATTGCTTGCGGTACGTTATAAAAACGTGATCTAATCTGAGAACTTCTACAGCGCTACTGTTCTAACTCTCAAAGTATCAGTCGATAGACACTACTAAGCGACACTGTTGTGCAAGCCAAATTCCAGTGTGAGCCCAGTCGAAAGCCAAGAAGGGAATCCAATGAGACACGGAAACAGCCTACAGATGAAATAAGTCCAGGAAGAGATGAGTTTTTAGTCAAGATCTGAAGACCTAAATATGGGCTTCTAGATCCTACTATAACAATCTTGCCGTTTTGATGATTTCTATAGATAACAGAATTAAGACTTTCTATGTTTCTTCGTAAACTTTACTGATGTGCGATAAACAACCTTGAGAGACAGCTATAATTATTTAGTTCGCCCACGGAAATGACACGTGCTCGAGATATCCTTGATTATGGACATTCTTGTCGGACTGTATTCTTGTTAGCGAAATGGCCAATGGATGATGGTTCGTTGCGTTTTTCGCCGCTTTTATTAGCTCCGATTGATAGTCTGGGTTTTCCTCCAAGCCGACCGACGTGTTTTTGTTGTTGCCGGCTATTTTCGGACGCCTAGAATAGGCTGCCAAATGACGGTGTTATATCACAGGCCACCGAGGCGTCGAGCCCTATGGAAGAGGGGAAAACGTCCCCTAATAATGTCCCCTAGTAATTAGCGTGGGGGCAGCCATTTTGTGGCAAGAACTTCTTTGACAGTGTGACGACCCCATTATGTGATTGTGTTGCTGCTGTCTTTGTTGGAGAAGGACGGGTTGCCTGTTGCTTATTATAAATGTTCAAGATGAAGTTTAAATCGGCTTTTGCCCGATCTATTTTTAATAGGTCACTCACATGGAAATAAAAAAGTAAACAGGTAATGGTGGATACTATAATGGCAAACACGGTGAAGTTAAGCAGAGCAGATCCCGCCCAGTTAGCGCTTGAATGAATGACAGTTTGTGGAATATAAGCCAACTGATCAGTCAGCGCTGCATCCTTTTGGGATTGGTAAATGGTTCCAAACGCAAGGTGGGAGGAGAGTGAGGATAAAAAGGTTTTGCATTTTAGGATTGCTGTGGTCATGTCTGCACTTCAGCTGAAAGATCATGATTCAAATGTCTGTATCACACATGTAAAACTGTTACCTTTACCTCTTGTACTGCAGCGGCTAATCTTTGCTGATGTCCGGCTTCTCAGATATGCTCCAGAAAATGATGGCATTTAAGTGCCTAGATGATTATTATTAAATACTATGATTATTCTGAGATAGAAAAGATCCCTCAAGACTTAAAACAGCTAAATAAAAAGGGATCCTTCAGGATTTGAAAACAGTTGTTAATGACCAGTTAATGACCAGTTGTTGCTTTTGTTGTTGTTAATAATATTATTATTACTGTTATTACTATTACTACCCAAGGCAAGTGTAATCCCTCAGGAACAAAAGATATATGAGCTGCTAACATCATTATCATCGGCATCATCATCATCATCATCGTCTCGTCGTCGTCGGTTTTAGCATTGATATTATATCTATTAATTTTGCAGAGATAATGGCTGGAAATGTGTATTTCTTCAACAACAATCTGCTGTGTTTTGATAACACGATTGACTGGAAGGACATTCTGACTGGCGAAGGGACAGAGGTCATCTACAAAAACACCAATTCCCAGGACTACCAGAGACCCTGTGAGTAGCCCCAGTCTTCTGTTTTATTCTTTGGTTGACGTTTGTTATTAGAACCTTGAAACCAGTAGCGGTTCTAGATGAAAGCGTAGAGACGATTCGCCCCTCGTGGTTATATGTCGGCGCCCCTCAGACCAGATCCGTGCATGGTGGACTGCCAGAATATGGAGTCCTCTGGAAATGCCCTTGCTCTCCCCCACGCAAGCAATCCTGGAGCCGCCACTGCTTGCAACTTGTATGGAAGGTTACCTGGTATATAGTTTCGGTTACGGTTCTTGTGCTTCAGCTGAACAGTGATCCTTTCAGCTCAAGACCGCGGTCAATGGAAGCATTAATTAGTTAGCGATTACATCCGTTACCATCCGACTCATCTCCTGAAAACTGAAGGGCTGGAACACTGTACAACAAGGGCTTAAAGGGCTTTATTGGTCACATCGTTATGCTTCAGCATTGTTCTACTGGAGTTACTATGCGTACAGGATTGCCAGGTAGCTCTTTCGAGAATACCCGACATGTCTGCTGGCGATACGGAGCTGACGACAAAGTAGCAAGCGTCTGCCCAATAGTGTCCCAAGCTTACAATTTTGTTACCCTCACATTACCACATCCAAAAATTGTGTAGATTCATGGTATTAAATGATGTTAACTAAACTAATGCTTACTTAAAGTCACATTTAGGCAGCGCTTTTTTTCTAGAAGCTAAACAATTATGTAATTTTGTGCTAAAATTTCATTATTTTTATCATCAATAAACACAGAAAGCAGTGTAAAGTTGTAAACACTGAAATTGAAGTAAAATAAGTTACATTATATTGCATAATTAAAATAACTTAGGAATACAATTCTTTTATTAAAAACTACATTATTTTTTATTAGCCGAAAAAAGGTGCCGGAACGCCGTTCCGGAGCGTTCTTAAAAAATGCACTGCATTTAGGAGGAAATATAGATCTAATAACCAGATAAAAGTTTAAAAAGGAGAAATCTAAGGCTACAAATGTGAATGCATTAATACTGTAGTGAAGCCACCTATTTCAAACAAGACCCTGCTGTCTCAATACAATAACTGATTAAACTGAAGTGTAACTCAACTTTAACTAAAGCAACTGTAATTTAAATTACAAGCTCATGTAGCAGTAATACCCACATTAATAACTCATACAAATGGCTTGCACTATATACACTTAATGCACTATGATCAACATCTACAGCCGTCGGTAGCACAGAAACGTCATCATCATCGTCGTCGTCGTCATCCTCCTCATCATTGCCATCCTCCTCGTCCTCCTCTTCCTCGTCCTCCTCCTCGTCCTCCTCGTCCTCCTCCTCATCATCATCATAATCGTTGTCTTCTGTGGCGTGCCTCTCTCTACAGTATTGCACTGCCGTTTCCACGACATTTTGCAAGTCATTTCTATTACAGAAAAGTAAGCCGAATTTATCGGGGTGCAGGCCTTGTGATGGGCTTCCATCACATTAACAGCTGTTTCTTGTCTAGCAGTGCTAAAACAGTGAAACTCAATGCTGATTTTGAATGGCTGTAGTGAAAATTAGACAAACTGTAACAACAAATAATGATAGCAGACACTCATGTGTCCGGGATTAACTCTGATTTTCTCGGACAGATGGAACAAATACCGCACTTTGAATCACAGACCTGGAAAGCTAGCTAGTCCACTTGGGTGCAATACACTTTTTCTTTACAATCGATATAATTTGCCTTTGGACTGGTTTTTGGATGCAAGTAGGTTATTATGTGCTTTTTTGGTTTCTGTTGCTTTGTTGATGGTTGCGACGACAGTTTCTCAATTTAATAGATCTGCTTCTAGGACTGATTATGCCAAGACAGCACGAGTTAGAATTGTCATCACCGGTGTTTCAGCTCAAAGAAATTAATTGTTTAATTTCATATCTCTTCTTCGCATAATATCGTGATAGGGCTCCTTATGAGTCATCAGCATTTTGAGGTATTGATTTGTTATTACTGCACATTTGTAGTTTGTATATTTTTGCTAATAAATGGTAATAATAATCCTATACCTCGCACTTTAATGTAAACATACCCGGACATTCAACAGCGTCCATTGAAAGTTTTTAAAATGTTCTGAAACAATTTTTGGTCACAAATAAAACTCTATAGAATCATTTTAAGTTGCTTTACGTAAAATCTCAACAAGTACATTACATTACCCTACATTACCTCACGTTATGCAATATTTGATAAGCTTCATTTATGAAATATAAAAATTCTAAATGAGAAGAAATTGCATTTTCTGCCCAAATAGCCTAGAGAAAGACTTGGTACCAGGGCAGTTGAGCCCCTGAGTCTGATAAATAGACCAACCAAAGATGTTGGCTCCAAATGAATTTCACGTCATAATTTAACACCTATCAGGGATTGCAAAGGCTTCGGCTGCATTATTTAGCAAACGAATCAGACAGAGCTGGAAGTGGGGAAGGGGTGACGGAGAGGGCGACAGAGCGGCACAATATCATAAAGAAGATGGGAGTCTCCCAGGAAAACAAACTGGACGGACGAGCAAGATCCTTTAGGCAGCGGAGTTTCAGTATCAGATGAGCTTTCCCGCCGATTGGCTGCTTCTCGTGGGAACGGCCATCTTTTGGACTGTTTTTATTGAATGCTGAACCAAACGATGGAATTGCTTCTTGTCTTCTTCGTTTCATATTTGTCAGATATAATCTAGTTGAGCTTTCGCCCGCTGCACGAGTAGCTATCGATTGGCGCTAGAATACTGACCAGAAGGGGAGAATCAACATAACGTAGCATGACGTAGCATGACGTGATATAATGTTGGTTTTAAGTTGCTCAAAAGACTTCTCATCAATGTTATAACGACGGTACTTCTACACAGATGAAAGTCTTCTGAATTACTTAAACCCGTGCTATGTTACGTGATGAATCTTCCTTTATGGCAATATTCTACAGTGGCAGTCGATGGCTACACATGTAGCAAGCAAGAGCCCAACTAAACTGGAACTAGAAGGGGATACCTTTCAAATTCGGAAATCACTCCATCTCTCTGGAATAAACTTCCCCAGAATTACCTCAGCTGTCTGATTCATCCTACCAACTCAGGTTCTGCATCTCTCACTATTTCTGTTCAAGCCTTTCATTCAAAGCTGAAAACATTCATCTTCAACGAATCCTATCCCAATTCCTCCTCTCGCCTTTCTGTCTCTTGCTACTCCAATTCTGAGCACCACCCACTGTGGCCGTTTGACTGCCTACCTGTCTGACCCTTGGATCGTGACCTGGAACCAAACCTGATTTTACTTGCTACCGATGTTGTTTTAACTGAGCGCCTGTGTATAAGCTGGTTCCCAAGATTCAACTTTTTTGGGCGCTGAAGAAGTCTCGAGATTACGATTTGTGAGGTACTTATACTTACTAACTTACTTGCTTATGTATGTACTGGTTGCATGGCTGGACAATGAATTATCAGTTTAATGTGATGTACTGGAATTCAAACCCCAGTTGCAGATGGATTCCAGTAGCAGTTTGTTGTAGGCTCCTTTTGCTGGAGAAATTCACTTTACTTGTTGCTTCATAGATTGAAATCTGTATCCTGCAATCAAACATTTATCCAGAGTCGGTTTTTTGTCAAGACAAAACTCATTTCTGGCCACCATAAGAAAAGCCGTGAAGCAAAGTAGGGTCGAGTTCAGTCATGATTAATGCCAACCACAGTCGTGCTCAGAGAGCTAAGGAACCTCTCCAAGGCATGGTATAGATGTTTGTTATTCCGTTGGAAGCAGACTTCTCTTGTTTCAGGCATCAGTTGGTTGGTAGCTCTACTATAGCAATAAACAAATCAATGTCAACATATTATTAATCAATTAATCAGAATAGTGCATTTATGTATCGATCTGAAAATTTGTATAGCGCCTTTTAAAGAATCTCTGAAAAGTTGCTGGGAAATCATTTTTACAGCAATAACGGTATAATGTAAGGTATGATGTCACTTACCGGTATTTACCACACATCTACATCAAGATCAAACCTCAGAGACCAGGAATTATAGGAAATTATTGCTGAACCAGGACCATAATAGGTTTGAGACATGGGTCTAAACTTGTCTCAATCACTGGGGGACAGATAAACTTCCTGCATTTTCTACTTCCTTCCTTCCTACTCTAAAGATGGGTTCAGTGGATAAGAAAAGCTGGCCAATAAGCCAAAGACCATACTTTAATAGAGTTAACTGACCAAACTATTAGAGGTCGCTCAAGTCATGACAAGCTTAATCTTCTGGGACGTTGGGCTTGTGTCTAGTCGTCTTATATGAATTTGTGCCTGTGTTTGAAAACCTTGACTAGTACAAAGACTAAAGACTTAGACCGAGACCAACACTTGAGACAATTCTACCTTTAATGAGACAAAGAGACCAATGCCAGAGCATGCCGTGCAAAAGCCATTCATCCAGCGCCGTTTTGAGGTTTTTAAAAGGCGCATATAGCCATTTTTACAGGTTGTCTAGACTATAAATAGAATATAAAAGCTTTTAGTTAAAATGTTTTGTTTTCTAAGCTGTTTACAAGGTATTTACATGACTCACCTAGAAACAAGATGTCGACCTCGGGTGGTGACAAAACCAGCGAACAGCCTTTTAAAAAGAGAACCAACATGGCAAAATGGCTGAGAAGAACCAAATAAGTCATCCATTTAGGGAGACTTAAAAACGACTAGCCAAAAAAGACTGGGAAGAAAAACAGTCATGCAGGACCAAAACCAAATCCAGTCTGAGCCAAACTTAAACACAACACCTTTTATAAGGTTGGCTTTCCCGCCAAAATGTACAGAAGGCGTACAACGTGGAACTTCTCAACCTACTCGGTCCTATCATGTACACCATGTGTAGCACCATATACACTCATGTTTAAATACATATATACATACATACATACATACATACATACATACATACATACACACATATATCAAGCTAATACAATTTAGCAACAATCAGCCATACCCAGGCAGCACAGACGTTTTATAAACGAATTTTGTGTTGGGAATGTTAAATAAATCGTTTTCATGATATTATGAACATCTCAATAATGTGGAAACGTCGTAAGCAACCAATTAGGTTACAGAAGTTTTTTGGGATTAATAAAAGTTTGCACAGAATTTTAGTAAATGCTATAGATAACTTATCTGTACATAGATCAACCGCATTTTGTACTTTGTGAATATAGGAATGTCGAAATACGAGCGCCGTTAACGCAAAGATGATTTATTTAACCACCAATTCAGAAACGTTTTGGAAACGTGTGTAAACAATTGATTCGGCTACAAAAGTTTGCGTAACGTTATAAGGGCGCTCATATATAAACTGACTTGGTGCAATACACAGATAAATGTTTGCACTAGGTCGACTGCAGTTGTGCCATGCGAACATAGTATTGCGTAAATGCAAGCTTTTTAGTGCAAAGACGATTTTCTTCAGCAACCAAGTAACAAATGTCTTTAAAATGTTGCAGAAGCGTGATAAACAGCGGTTTATGAAGCTTTTTTGGTCAGAACTTTTATCAGTCATGACATATTCAGATTAAGGCACAATTAGGACCTTATGGCGTAATGACTGTGGAAGCGCAGAAAAAAATAATGTTATGTTGGAATACAGTTTGCGGACTTGTTGATCTAAAATTTGCTTGAAACCTTTATAAAACATTGTATGGAAGAGTATTTTATGTTGATGACACAGGTATATGCAAATATTAAAAGAGCGTTAGGATAACGATAGGGCCTAATGTAATGTTGCTTGTAACACTCTTCCAATAAAATGTTTTTAAAGATGCTTAAAACTTATATGTTTAATAGGTCTGCCTAGATTTCTGTGCATTTCTGCTGTTGACCTATAAACCATATTATTCGGTAGAACTTTTTAAGGGTCGTTGCACGTGCTTTTGCGGCTGTTGTTAATTGCGCGTATTATAAATGTCTGTTTAATAATACCAATTTAGGTGTAACTTTAATATTTGTACAGTTGATCTCTCATACCCTCTTCCACTGCACTAGATTTCTGAGATTAATTTAGTAAAATGTGCTTCACTATGGACACTTTTAATTACTCTTCAATTGCTGTAAATTAAATTCATCAAAAAGTTGATTGCACGACCAAGTGAATTGATAACAGTCCGTATTTAATTTATTTCTAACGTTTTTGTAATTTACTTTTCAATAAATTGTTTTATTTGCAATTGAGGAGCATATTTTCAAAACGTATTCAGTCTGTTTAGGCTGATTTTGAGAAAAACGAATTTTTTAAATGTACAAAATCTGTGATGTCATTTCTTTCCGGTATTAAGTTTTGGGACTGTTTGACAATGTTTGATAATGTACATTATAGATTTGCATGTAAGGAATAACAAGGCGGTGACATCTCCAAAACGGCCAAAAATGGACTGAGTTAATTTTGGAAATGTGCTTCTCAATTAGTGTAGTGCACACACATCCTTTTAAGTTAAACCAGTATCTCTTTTGCACGTAGGCGCAACTCATAATACATTGCGACTGTGTGCATAAGAAATTTTCTTAATAGTAATTGCATAATTATTTTCTCGCCACAGCGGCCGATTGCACGAATCCACTTTCGCCTAAAGCATATAAAGTGGAGATCGAAAGCCAAATAAAAGACTGAATGAAGTTCGCCTGCGAGTTGGATCGAGGTCTCAATTAGGATGCGAAACGAAAAACGCCTCCAGTCTTGCGCTCTCTTGGAATAATTTAATCAGGGTCATTAAACACTTCATCGACGTTTCAATCGTCAGACTACGCGAAAAGTACTACTAGGATAGTTCCTCTTATTTGCTTTGACGAAGAATAAATTCTCAGAGTGCTTGGCTGTCATTTATAGCAGTCAACAATTCATATCAGCAATAAAACATGGGGCTTCTTACAATCGCCTTCCAAAAATAATCAGTAAATATGAAATGAAAGTTCATTTACTTGTTCTCGTTCTTTTCGTGTCTGTATTCATTTGGATGTAATGTTTTAAATCAAACATTAGTTGGAAGCCTTCATTCAACTTTGCTTTGTCATTTTACTTTTAGGTATAGGTAGCCAACTCGTTTTAAAAAAATGCAGTAATGCGTAAACAGGGTTACTGCAGTGATTGGCGGAAATATTTTGGAATTGTTTTTATATACAATGATGTTATACCATACTAGAACGTTTTGTCGCAAACCATCCTAGAACTGTTGGTACAAACTTTATTATAAATTTAAATAATACATAAATAACGGTTCTGCCAAACATTGCAGGAATGCTGTTCCTACATTTGTGCAACGTTTGTGTTGAAACTATTTGGCTAGTAAAATCAGCTAGTAAGACAATGTTGACAAAGAACACTTCATGCAAACACTGCATCAACCATTACATTAACTCTTTAAAATAATACCAGAACAACGTTTCATTATCGTTATCATAACGTTTTTTTATGTTTGCATGTGAATGTTTTATTATCTTTTGGAAACTGAGAAAACAACATTTTCTAAATGTTTCATGCAAACATTATCTGCAAACCATATTTAAATGTTACATTAGCGTTTGCATGCTCCCTGGGATACAGAAGTTGATGCAGAGGTCAATAGGTCAACTGAAAGGATCCTTAAATTATACGGCTGGTTTCAGTTGGAATTACATTGATCCATTCTATCTCGATATCTACATGTCTAAATGTGTGATAAATGAATGATACTAAAACTGCGACAGTCTCCTTTTGGCATTTGAAACTCTTGAGAACGAATTTTGGCCAGCAGTCTTTGTTGGACTTTTAAAAATATATGTATTCATTTTAAGGCATTTTCAGTGCATGGTTTTCAGTGAAATCCCATTTTTGTGCTTGACATTTGCACTGACCACCACTTGTGAGTTGAATGTGTGGCGTTTTCGGTCGGGCTAACTGTCCACGGGGTGGGGGTAACTCTAGCCCAGTTCTACGCTCAGAGCCACCCGCCTCACTGCCCCTTGCACTCTCACTGTACAATGGTCTTCCCGTATCATCTCTTCCCATACTGTCTGTTCTCTCCAAGGAAGGCCTAGGATAGGTCGCTTCCCTAAGGGAATCAACACTGTAACTCTCGGTCTCGGGATCCGACTTTGCCTCTTCCGCGGTCGCCGGATGGGCAACGTCCTGAGGATGGCCTTTACTCAGAACAGGGTTCGTTCCTTTACTGGCAATAGTCGTTCCCTTTCTCCGTGAGGACTTTCTTGTAACTACCATTCTACATCTTGTAACTCTCCCGTTACCGCCAATATTTTCAGGCACCAGTCGTTTTCTCGGTCCCGGGAACAGGGAAGTCTCACAACGAGCCTCTGTGTCTTTCCGCCCTATGCACAAGGATATTGGGCGACACATCTTCCCACTATCTCGCTCCATTTCCGTGTATAGGATTTCCGGAGTAAGTTTCTGTACCAGATCTCTGTTGGCAGTTATCAACCAACAGTGCTTCAGGGGATAGGATACCCCTATGGAACACTCAAGAGAAGGTCCCCTCTCTAACCTTCTGTAAAACACACCAACCTTCGTACCGACCTACGCACGAGGGGGCCCTTCCCCGTACTTCAGTCAGTCCTCTGATCAGTGTGTGGCGACAAGCATATAGAGGAGTCGGTATCTTCCCGTTTCGACTCCGGTGTTATCGGGGAACCGACCCGGACTATGATGTACCGGGTATTTTCTTGGTCTGCGTTGTTTCCGGTCTCTTACGTACCGGGACTCTACTTGGTCTGCGTTGGTTTTCCCGGTCTCTTACGTACCGGGACTATACTTGGTCTGCGTTGGTTTTTCCGGTCTCTTACGTACCGGGACTATACTTGGTCTGCGTTGGTTTTCCGCGGGTCTTCCCGTATCCCGCTCTCTGAATTTCGACCGGGAGAACCGCGGCCGCAACTTTACCCGAGTTTCGCACAACCTGTTATGTTCCAACTATCGTGACTTACTCGACCGTCTCGCGACGCTCCAACAAGGCGGGCCCAAACCCTGCGGATCAACGCGGAGCCAGTCAGAAATCAGACAGATTGGTTTGTTTCGGTTGCGTTCTTCCTCAGGAGCACACGGACCAATTTCTAAACGGCACGGGTTTCTGTCGTACGGCAAATGCTACCCCGGGTTCACACAGACCTGTTTACTCGTATTTTCCCCGAGCCTCGCTCAGCGGCTGTTCACCAACTATCGTGACCTACTCGACCGTCTCGCGACGTTCCAACAAGGCGGGCCCAAACCTTGCGGACCAACGCGGAGCCAGTCAGAAATCAGACAGATTGGTTCGCAACGGCTGCGACGTTCCCGGGAGCGCACCGATCCGATTTTTCTCTTACGCGGTCAAAGGGGTAGCTTCCGCACTTTCCCACTTGTTTTACACAGACCTGTATTTATTTCTTTCGAACGGGGTCTTTCCCCGGGTTCTGTCCAACCGCTCACCGTCGTGACCCAGGCCGCTTCGCGATCTACGGTAGAGCCCTAGCTCCACTCGGATCGGCGCCGTCAGCCCGAAGCCAGACAGTGATTATCTCGGTCGTCCCGCCGGGAGCGCACAGATTAGTCTTTTCCGCGGACTCTGCCGTCCGTATATTTTATCGTAACCGGGACTGTATCGAACACGGGCTTCTCCGGACGTCACCCTCGTCCGTATATTTGTATACGCTATGAATTCGCTCACAGAACGATATCAAAACACTGTAACTCGTATATGTGAAGGCACGCATCCATCCTTCACGTCTATAGCAAATCACCATGCGACACGGTTTATTCAACCCTCGTTTCCTATTGACATCGGGTTGCTTATATATTAGCGCTTACGATAGAACGTAAATAAAGGTGTCTAAAAGTGCTCGATTAAAACAAACATCTAGAGACCTATAAATTAAAACAATTATGTGCATTATATAACTAAAAATAAACTAAGAACTTTGCTCGGCCTAAATATTAAACTATTATTATTATCAGCTTAAATTTAATAAAAATTAATTTATAAAAATCCTACACAAGTAACGCGGCCGAACCGTGCACATAAGCACAGCATTTAATGGCTACCTAACGCGTGTCATAATTACTCCCGCCTTTTACCCAACAGGCTTGTCTTGTGGCCGATCCGCCACACTCTCCCCACCTTACTTAGATGCGGAGCATCTCCGACAAAACCGGGGACCTAAATCGATCGTGACACAGAAACATCTCCAACTCAGATCCATTTAGAGGGCAAGGAACCAGTATACCTTTGGTTATAGGGCGGTTACTCAGACTCGGTAATCTCTGCTACCATGCACGTCCGCCAGCTAACGGTGAGAGCCTCAACAACTGAGTGAGCAAACAGCCCATACGCCCAGTGCCCTTACCCTTCTTCGACCGAGTCAGCGACAGCCTTATTACTGGTGCAAGAGACTCAAACCTCCACCCTACTGGCAACCTGTCCAGTTCACCAGATCACCAACCTTAGCGTGGCCCTCTGTCATGAAACTGAGCTCTACCTAACCGCAAATGGCAAGGAGACTTAGGAGAGAAAAGTCACCAACTATCTCCTGATCTAGTCAATACACACCAACTCCATCAGATTAGATCATGCGTGTACAACCCCGAAAAATATTGACAAGGCAACAGCTAAACCAGCAGGCCCGCATCGCTCTGTGGTCTAAATTAATAATTTTTTTTTTTTTTTTTTTTTTTTTTTTTTTTTTTAAGATAAAAATTATTTACAAACATCGCTAATAACAGTACAATGCAATCGAATTAAAAGAAACTATACAAGAAGCATCATCTATACAATCGCAACCTAACAGACATCACTACCGCAATACCTAACTATACAGGTGTCAGCCAATGCAGCGACTAGTTGCGACGGCATTAACGTATGATATACAAACAATATCCAATCGAAATTTTGTACATCAAATACTCAAATCTCAAAAGTTGAAAATATCAGCGATTTTCCGCAATTAACACAGGCGTATGCATATTTCCGCAACATAGTACATCACAGAAACTCAAATTTTTCTGTTAAACACGAACTCAGCAGTTAAAACACTAGTACTGCCAATCGTTACACAGAAATTAGCACAGTAAAAATTGTCATCAAACAGAAACATAAATCTCTCACTCCAACCTGTCTTAAACCCTCCGCAATTAAGCGGTACTTAGTACCTCAAGTCTTTATACATTTCGGTACTAAAATATTACAGGCAAGAATTATGATCAAAAGAAACTCAGTACGTATTCTTGAACAGTCCATACCATTTCGCAAATAAACGGCAATTGCGTATCATCATCGCAGTTACACTTAAAAACTACGATACTTCAACATAAATTTCCATCAACACGCAATACGCACTTCGTATTTTGTAATCAGTCTGCAAAATCTTCACAGTTAAACGGTACATATAATACAACAACTCGTAGCTAAATAAGCATACACAGTCCAAATGAAATTTTACATCAAAAGCAAACTAAACATTCAGTATTCGAAAACAGTCGTTTAAACTCCCGCAATTAAGCGGTTATCATTGTCCTCGCGAAGGGACTCTTGTTTTCTTTCGGTAGATTCGAAAGTCACTCTTAAGAATCACTCGCCGTTATGTCTAACAATAGTAATCGTCCATCCAACGAGGCGGCCGAATTGGTCGTCGAGGAGGGTTTACTTCGTTGCATGTTTCAGGAACAGTTAATTCCGGAGGATTCGCTTCGTTACACGTCTCGGGAACAGTCAATTCCGCCGAGGTGCCTTGAGGGTCCTCCAATTCAACCTCCGGTTCTTGCTCTCGAGACAGGACTTCTAAATTTCCGACGTCGACAATATGGTTATCCTCTTTCTCTGGTAACCAAGTCTTCGGAGATTTACCGTGATAAGGCTTCAATTTATCGACGTGTACCACCAGTGGTGTGGCTTTGGAATTCTTCTGTATCCGATATAACACCGGACTTAGAACTTGAACAATCAAGAATGGTCCCGTGTAGAATCGGGCCCATTTTGCTTTCCTTCCGCTCCTAAGCCGAGGGTAGTAATAGTAAACCCAATCTCCATATGAAAACTGACTAGGTCTCACTCGTAAGTCATACGTTTTCTTCTTTCTTTCTGCAGTTCTCTTCAGTTGCTCCCGTACTAGACGGTAAGCAGTTTCCATTTTCTCTTTCTGTTTATCCACATATTCTTCCAGGTTACCGTAGGAAGAACTCTCACGTTCCACTATCTGGGCAAGAATCAAATCTAATGGCGTATGATTCTCTCTTCCCAAGAACAGGAAATTAGGAGTTCTTTGGGTAGCTTCATGTTCCGTCGACCGATATGCCGCCATCACATATGGTACATGAACGTCCCAGTCCTTCTGTCGTTCCGATACCACTTTCCCGATCAACATGTTCAGGGTTCGGTGAAACCTTTCGATCATTCCGTTGCCCGACGGCCGATAGGGAGTCGTCCGTATTTTATCAATCTCCATCAGTTTACACAGCTCTTTGAACAGGGCTGATTCGAAACACGGTCCTTGATCCGTCAATATCTGGCGTGGCATACCGAATCGAGAAAAGACGTGCACCATTAGAGTTTCTGCCACAGTAACGGCCTCTTGATTTCTAATAGGTAGTGCTTCAGCCCAACGAGAGAAATAATCTATCGCGGTCAGGATATATTTGTTCCCTTTGCTGGATACCGGGTGTGGTCCAGTAATATCAATTCCAAATCTCTCCATTGGCTCACCTACCAGCGGACTCTGCAAATAACCCTGTCTTGGTGGCTTTTCTCGTCTATACCGAGCACAGCGATCACAACGTTGACAAAACCGTCTAACATCGTCCTTCCAGCCTGGCCAAAATGCCCGACGTTGTAACTGGCTCATGCTCTTACGGATCCCAAAGTGTCCTCCAGCGAAACTTCCATGCGTCAGTTCAAGCATCTCCTTTCGTCGAGATAAGGGCACGACCAACTGATAACGTTCAATTTGCCCGGTACAGCCTTGAACCCAGCCTCTGTGCAACACGCCTTGAAGCACTTCCAACTGATTCCAGTTGCTCACCATTACTTTGATTTCTTCGCAAGAAGGCGAGAGTTCTTGTTCGGTTGGATGGTGATTGGACTCCTTCCAACTAAGAACTGGACCAATACTACGATCGTTCTGCTGCTCTCTTCGTAGAATCTCTTTAGTCCAACCAGCTTCCTGGCCTGAATTTCCATCGGTCAAATCTGCGGGCGGTACCTCTTCGATAGGACGTACCCACGCCGCCTCTCCCATCAATCGTTTACTGTCGTCTTCAATACACTGTCCTTCAGACGGGCCCCGGGACATGGCATCTGCATTCCCGTGTTTTGTCCCTGCTCGGTGACAAATTTCTAAGTCAAACTCTTCTATCGTCTCCAACCATCGAGCCTGCTGACCAATCGGTTCCGGAGTTCTGCGCAACCACTGAAGCGCGGAATGGTCCGTCCGTAGGAGGAATTTTCTGCCCAACAGGTACTGACGGAACTCTTTGAGAAAGTAGACCACAGCTAGCAATTCTCTTCTGGTCACATTATAATTTCGCTCTGCCGACGATAATAGTCTGCTTGCATAGGAGATCACTTTTTCTTGTCCTTCCTGCACCTGTGATAACACCGCTCCGATGGCATAAGCGGAGGCATCCGTGTCCAATATATACTGCCCATCATCGTTGGGTAGTGCCAATACTGGTGAAGTAACAAGCCTTCGTTTTAGTTCCTCGAAAGCCTCTTGGCATTCATCGGTCCATCGAAACGGAACATTCTTCCTAGTAAGGAAGTGGAGCGGTTGGGCAATCACCGCGAATTCTGGTATGAAACGTCGATAGTATGAGCAAAGTCCTATAAAGGATCTCACTTGTCGCAAGTTCCGAGGAACGGTCCAATCTTCTACAGCCTTGACCTTATTCGGGTCTGTGGCTACCCCTTCATCACTCAATATGTGTCCAAGGAACAACACTTTCTGCTGAAGCAGGTGGCACTTGGATGGCTTCAGTTTGAGGTTATACTCTCGTAGTCTTCTGAACACCATCTCTAACCGTCGCATATGTGTCTCTACATCCCTGGAGAACACAATTATATCGTCTAGATAAACTAGACAAATATCGTAATTAAGTCCAGTCAAGACCAAGTTCATTAACCGACAAAACGAAGCGGGGCTATTACACAATCCAAATGGCAACACTCTGAATTGGAAACTTCCCCTTCTTGTCACAAAAGCGGTCTTATGCTTGTCTCTCGGATGCAGGGCCATCTGGTGGTACCCTGACCTCAGATCGAATGTACTATACCATCTGGCTCCTCCAAGTGTATCCAAACTCTCACGGATTAGAGGTAACGGATGGGCGTCTTTGCGCGTTTTAAGATTTAACTGTCTGTAATCTACGCAAAAGCGCATACTGCCATCTTTCTTCTTTACCATTACGACATTGGATGCCCAATCCGACATTGATGGCTCCACAATTCCTTGGTTCAACATATCTTCTACCTGACGATCAATCTCTGGCAACATAGAAAGCGGCTGTCGTCTCAGTGGTTGACGAACAGGTTTCTCTTGCTGGGTATCAATCTCATGCTGTATTATCGAAGTAAACCCATGGTCACTCTCACTCAGCGAAAACGTTGTGCTGTAGGAAAGCACTAACTCACGTAACCGTCTCCGCTCGTCCTCTGAAACGTCAGGTGGAACCTCTTCCCATAATCGTTTCAGGACCTGTTCTGCTTCAGGTTGGTTCGGCTGCTCTGTCACTCCGGTCACCATACGGATCTTCGAAGATGTCTCTTCAGTATTTTGTGCTCTTCCCCGAACTGTTTAGCTTCGGCATCAATCAATTCAACACGTTCCAACCAACATTCGGTCCTTTTCTTTACAACCGAGTTTTTGTTCCCAACGTTCAACATTCTTATCCACACTTTCGGTTCCTTTCCTGTAACCAAGGTGCGTCCTATCATCAGGTCTGGTGTCAGTTCCGCTGGCACGGTGGTCCAGTCTCCGTTATCCTCTCGGAAATGCGGATATACTACTGATGCCGGAACGTCAACCTCGCTTCTAGGAGGAACTACAGTGTCTTCCTGAACGACTACTCTTCGGCACATAGATTCAGCAACGGCTTCTTTTAGAGGGATTCTTTCGCTCCCTAACCATACAGACCGACTAGCAAAGTCCCATCTAGCCTGATTACTCTCTAGCCAGGACAATCCCAAGATCACTTCGGTCACTTGGTCTGTCACTAAACATGGTAACTGGTACAATTTCTTTCCAATACGAATCTCCAGCGTAGTTTCACCGTCCACTTTTATCTCGCTTCCGTTCGCAGCTAAGAGACGCTGCTCCGATGGTGTCAACTCGGTGCTCAGTACAAGACGTCGTGGCACAAGTGACATCTCACTCCCTGAATCCATCAGACAATGAAGTCGCTTCCCTTCTAGTCTAGCGACGACATAAGCCATCCTGCTACCCTTGACCAAGCGATTCTGAACTTCCTCTTGGATGTGTTCTGCTTTAGGAGGTTCATTGTTACTGCTTTCTCTACCCGTTTCGGAAACTCGTTGAGGACAAAACCTTTTTATGTGCCCTTTTTGTCTACAGATGTAACACTCGATATCAGGGTTTCTCAACCGTCCTTGCGGAAATAACCGTTTCTGCGTAACGTTCGGATCGGCTTTCCGTTGACCATCAGCGCCTCCTTCTAAACCGCCCTCTCTCTCTTGCGGTTTTCCCGGTACAAGACTGGGGTCTTGCTTACTGGTAAATCGCCCAATTTCTTTAGACAGATTCTTAATCTCCCTTTCGAGATCTTCTAAACGACGATTTTGTTGCTCGTCGGCAACCGAGGATTTTCGATCCTCCCTTGTAACTTTAATTCGGCCATGCCTACGGTCAATATCAGTAGCCTGTGATGAAGATCGACCATAAGCGTCTAATCGAACGGCGTGCTTATACGCAGCCTCAAGGTTATCTGGTTCTTTCTCTCGCACCTTCTGAGCCAAATCTTGGTTAGCGAGCGCATCAATGAACGCGTCGCAAGCAACCGTTTCGACAATATCGCTTGTGGGTCCCGGATAGGCCAAAGCCATCAGCCTCCTTATTTCCTGCACTACATTGCTCAAGCTTTCTCCTGGGGCCTGTCTGTAAGTGCGAAGTTTCATTCGATAAAGACTGGTCTGGTCTTCGGATCCGTATCTGGCTTTAAGCCTTTCAACGAGTTCATGCCAGGTTACATTTTGGTGTGCACCCATATCCCACAACAGTTGAGATGCGGGCCCTGTCAGAGCACACATTAATTGGTCTGCTTTCTCTTGGTCGCTCCATGCGTTACAACGAGCACAGACTTCGAATTTCGCCAAAAATGCGGCAACCGCCGTTTTTCCATCATATTTTTCAAGTTTAATTCGTATCCCTCGGTCGGTCGCCTTTCCGTTTCTCTTCTCAGTAATACGCGTCTTTTCCATACGCTTTTTATAATTCCTCGTAGTTATCTCACGATCACTTGGTTCACTTTCCTCTGCACTACTCAATGTAGACCGATGGTGGTCGGTTACATGGCCCTCGGAATTCCCGAAATCTGCCACTTTGACTTTAGTACGAAATCTCTGGGAACTTTCTCCGCTATCCGTACGTCTCCGGGCGCGGTCGCCAATATCACTCATTCTGAGTTTTTGGGCTCTGTCAGGTTTATTTTCCGAGCCGCTGTCGGCGTCGCTTTCCGCCGTCTTCATGCCCAAGTGGCTACGTTCTTTGAACTTAGTATTCTGGCCTGCAGAGCGTCGCTCTCGTGTCGCTTCCCAAGCAGAAAGATCTCTGTCCGTTTCTCGGTCTTCGCAGCGTCTTTCGTATTTGACGGGAGCTCCCGAGGCAAACGTATCTCTCCCGGTTTCTCGGTAAATCCCGCGTCTCTGACTTTCGCGGGACATTTCCCGAGCTTTTCGACCAAAAGCATTTCTGTCGTTTTCCGGGTACTTTCCGCGTCTCTCACTTTCGCGGGACCATTCCCGTTCTTTTCGATCAAAAACCTTTCTACTGGTTTCCGGGTTTCTCCCGTGTCTCTGACTTCCGCGGGACCTTTCCCGAACTTCCCGACCAATTGTCTCTTTGTCGGTTTCCGGGTACTTTCCGCGTCTCACACTTTCGCGGGATCTTTCCCGATCTAATGTCTCTCGGCCAAACTTCTGGTAAGACTTGCGTCTTTCACGTTCACGAACTATCTTCAGACCAGAATTTCTGTCACTCGATACTGCATCTCTGTCTGTCTCTGAATCGGTCGCGCCATCTGACGAAGATTGTCTCACATCAACTTCGTATTTTTCAGGCAGAAATCGCCTCCACAATTTTCTCGACTGTCCGTCCTGAGAAAGTTCTCGTTTCTCTGGGTAACCTTGGCTCCGCGAGTTTCCCGAAACTTCGGCCTTCGGAAATCTCTGTTCCTTCTCTGGGAACACTCGGCTCCGCGACTTTCCCGACAATTCGCCTTCGGAACATTCTTCACGTATCTCTGGGTAACCTCGGCTCCGCGACTTTCCCGTAACTTCATCCTCAATGTTTCCTCGGCGATCTTCCGGGTTACCTGGGCCCATAGGGTTCCCCGAAATTGCGCTTCGGAACACGTCTGAGGGTTGAGCCGTTAGAACTGACATTTCTTCCAGCCTGTTACTCAAAGTTATCACAGTCTGCCGTAGGTAAGACATCTCAGCCATCCAGTCCATTTGATTTCTGGTGGAACTGCCATGGTCTTGGTCAGCCACCCGCGAACGCACCTCATCATCGTAACACCAACGTATCCCAAAAGTACTTGTTTCCTTCTCTCTGCATATAGGTCGCGGTACTCCAACCTGTTCGAATGCTCTTGGCATACCTCCGACGATATTCTCGTGTATATAATAACTCTGGTTGTCCTCAGCCATTTCTGTCATCCATGGGACCATTCTTGAAAACTTTTCGTAACCCGCGAGAGAAAACAAATTTCTCTCAAGATCTCTCTGCGTCCCAGCTTCCGTTTCAATTGTAATAGGCGCGTCTTGCGCAGATATTTCTTTACACAACGTTCGCGTATCTGGAAATATCTTTGGGCGAGCACCTCGGTAGTCCACACTTGCCTGCTCAAGGTGGGGATTATCATCTGACTCGTCATCTGCATCTTCAAGAACTTCCTCTGGTCTACGGAAAGAAAACGCTGGTACCCCACTTCTGGTACCACTTTGTGGCGTTTTCGGTCGGGCTAACTGTCCACGGGGTGGGGGTAACTCTAGCCCAGTTCTACGCTCAGAGCCACCCGCCTCACTGCCCCTTGCACTCTCACTGTACAATGGTCTTCCCGTATCATCTCTTCCCATACTGTCTGTTCTCTCCAAGGAAGGCCTAGGATAGGTCGCTTCCCTAAGGGAATCAACACTGTAACTCTCGGTCTCGGGATCCGACTTTGCCTCTTCCGCGGTCGCCGGATGGGCAACGTCCTGAGGATGGCCTTTACTCAGAACAGGGTTCGTTCCTTTACTGGCAATAGTCGTTCCCTTTCTCCGTGAGGACTTTCTTGTAACTACCATTCTACATCTTGTAACTCTCCCGTTACCGCCAATATTTTCAGGCACCAGTCGTTTTCTCGGTCCCGGGAACAGGGAAGTCTCACAACGAGCCTCTGTGTCTTTCCGCCCTATGCACAAGGATATTGGGCGACACATCTTCCCACTATCTCGCTCCATTTCCGTGTATAGGATTTCCGGAGTAAGTTTCTGTACCAGATCTCTGTTGGCAGTTATCAACCAACAGTGCTTCAGGGGATAGGATACCCCTATGGAACACTCAAGAGAAGGTCCCCTCTCTAACCTTCTGTAAAACACACCAACCTTCGTACCGACCTACGCACGAGGGGGCCCTTCCCCGTACTTCAGTCAGTCCTCTGATCAGTGTGTGGCGACAAGCATATAGAGGAGTCGGTATCTTCCCGTTTCGACTCCGGTGTTATCGGGGAACCGACCCGGACTATGATGTACCGGGTATTTTCTTGGTCTGCGTTGTTTCCGGTCTCTTACGTACCGGGACTCTACTTGGTCTGCGTTGGTTTTCCCGGTCTCTTACGTACCGGGACTATACTTGGTCTGCGTTGGTTTTTCCGGTCTCTTACGTACCGGGACTATACTTGGTCTGCGTTGGTTTTCCGCGGGTCTTCCCGTATCCCGCTCTCTGAATTTCGACCGGGAGAACCGCGGCCGCAACTTTACCCGAGTTTCGCACAACCTGTTATGTTCCAACTATCGTGACTTACTCGACCGTCTCGCGACGCTCCAACAAGGCGGGCCCAAACCCTGCGGATCAACGCGGAGCCAGTCAGAAATCAGACAGATTGGTTTGTTTCGGTTGCGTTCTTCCTCAGGAGCACACGGACCAATTTCTAAACGGCACGGGTTTCTGTCGTACGGCAAATGCTACCCCGGGTTCACACAGACCTGTTTACTCGTATTTTCCCCGAGCCTCGCTCAGCGGCTGTTCACCAACTATCGTGACCTACTCGACCGTCTCGCGACGTTCCAACAAGGCGGGCCCAAACCTTGCGGACCAACGCGGAGCCAGTCAGAAATCAGACAGATTGGTTCGCAACGGCTGCGACGTTCCCGGGAGCGCACCGATCCGATTTTTCTCTTACGCGGTCAAAGGGGTAGCTTCCGCACTTTCCCACTTGTTTTACACAGACCTGTATTTATTTCTTTCGAACGGGGTCTTTCCCCGGGTTCTGTCCAACCGCTCACCGTCGTGACCCAGGCCGCTTCGCGATCTACGGTAGAGCCCTAGCTCCACTCGGATCGGCGCCGTCAGCCCGAAGCCAGACAGTGATTATCTCGGTCGTCCCGCCGGGAGCGCACAGATTAGTCTTTTCCGCGGACTCTGCCGTCCGTATATTTTATCGTAACCGGGACTGTATCGAACACGGGCTTCTCCGGACGTCACCCTCGTCCGTATATTTGTATACGCTATGAATTCGCTCACAGAACGATATCAAAACACTGTAACTCGTATATGTGAAGGCACGCATCCATCCTTCACGTCTATAGCAAATCACCATGCGACACGGTTTATTCAACCCTCGTTTCCTATTGACATCGGGTTGCTTATATATTAGCGCTTACGATAGAACGTAAATAAAGGTGTCTAAAAGTGCTCGATTAAAACAAACATCTAGAGACCTATAAATTAAAACAATTATGTGCATTATATAACTAAAAATAAACTAAGAACTTTGCTCGGCCTAAATATTAAACTATTATTATTATCAGCTTAAATTTAATAAAAATTAATTTATAAAAATCCTACACAAGTAACGCGGCCGAACCGTGCACATAAGCACAGCATTTAATGGCTACCTAACGCGTGTCATAATTACTCCCGCCTTTTACCCAACAGGCTTGTCTTGTGGCCGATCCGCCACAAATGTAGCTGTATGGAAATGTATAGCTGTGGTACCACGTATGTACGCATCCTGATATTTACATAGTGAATTTTAAAAAACCTTTCCAAGGTGTTTTGGCACAGCTATGTAACAGTTCTACAGAGGTGAGACTTATGATAATCTGAAAATGTTTCTTGAGAGATCTATACTGGCAAAGTGCAGATTGTCAGTGGAAAGTTGTCCCAGAGAGATGGTCCAGTACATTAAAAACCATTCCATATAGTGTCCATATGTCCATCAAATCAAGGTATATCATTAAAAATGTGGACAAAGTTCACAGGTTGCTGAATTGCTGTGTTTCTGTTGCAGGTAACCAGTGCCACCCTCAGTGCACTTATGATAAGGACAGGCACTGCTGGGGTGACGGGCCAGGAATGTGTCAGAACTGTAAGTTTACTTCTTATGCTGACAGAGATATTTCCGTGGTCATATTATCGCTTGTCTTATCTAGTTATCACTTGCTTTATCATGTTGTCACTCAGCTTATCAAGTTATCACTTATTGCTTGCTTTGTTATCACTTGCCTTATCAATTTATGCTATGGCTAATAAAGTTATCCTTGCCTTATCAAGTTATCACTTGTTTTATCATGTTGTCACTCAGCTTATCAAGTTATCAGTTATTGCTTGCTTTGTTCAGTTATCACTTGCCTTATCAATTTATGCTATGGCTTATAAAGTTATCCTTGCCTTATCAAGTTATCACTTGTTTTATCATGTTGTCACTCAGCTTATCAAGTTATCAGTTATTGCTTGCTTTGTTCAGTTATCACTTGCCTTATCAATTTATGCTATGGCTTATAAAGTTATCCTTGCCTTATCAAGTTATCACTTGTTTTATCATGTTGTCACTCAGCTTATCAAGTTATCAGTTATTGCTTGCTTTGTTCAGTTATCACTTGCCTTATCAACTTATGCTATGCCTTATAAAGTTATCCTTGCCTTATCAGGTTATCACTTGCCTTGTAAAAATAACTTGCCTTGTTAAGAGCAGTTGATTAAACACAAGATTGAGTACGATTAACAACTAGGTTTATTGAATGTCAACAGTTCTGATAACAAACATGACAGTTCATTCCAAAAAGATCACATTTTAGCACCATCTAGTGCCTAAATTGTGTATAATAGGTTTCACATAATCCGATGGGTACCATAATCCCTTGGGCACCAACAGAAATTTGTGCAGGAGTTGAGCACCCCCTCTTGCTCCAATGTACGGGCGCCTACGCATTATAATTCTAACATCCTCCTTAAATCCACGAATAGTAGCAGAGCTACCGATTTCAACCACGCCAGGTAACCTGTGATTCCTGGTCTTAATTAAAGTGGTGCCTAAAACGTGCTCAACAACCTTATGCCATGTGGTTTGTGTGCCAGACATGTACTGTGGTAAGCGCTAATTGGTCCATTATTCTAACCAGACCAGCAAATTGCTTCCGAACACTGAAAATGTCGCTGAACATGAGAATCAGTTAGATGATGTACCATTAATTCCTGACCTGTTTGGGAAATCTAAATTTTTTCATGTTGACTAAAACCAGCGTTCATCACGCACTGTACAACATATTGGCAACACTGGCGTTTCTTCAAGATGGCTTTGTTAATGTTTCATCATTTGGTCTTTCAGATCTTGGCTCTGGGAGATTTCAAGTGAAGTTTTAAATAATGCTGAAATCTAAACTTCCTCACTGTATTTCAGTAAACAATGATACAGTGCAAAAGGCACTGAATAAAAGCATAGGCTTAATCTAGACACCCGCCCTCATATCGTTAGGTGTGCGGGGCCAAGATGGCAGGTGTTGTTCAATTTGATAATTTTTAAGGATTTGGTGAAACAACAGCAAGGCAGGGTCTTTGGAGTGGTAACACCGTAACAGTAATAATTACCTTGCAATTCTTACTATCTGACCAATTCTGAAAGTATGGGATCATGCAATCATTACAATAAGCCCACTTCTGAAAGTATGGTAGCTTACAATCAATACTATAAGACCCCGTCTGAAAATTTAATAGCTTGTAATCAATACTCAAGACCACATCAAAGGCAGTGGTATCTAATTTGTGTTCATTATTCCAATCGTCCATCTGAACCAAGAGACTTCGAGTGCAGAGCTCTAATTCTAAAGAAACGTTTCGCATGTCGCTGTCAGATGAGTTTAGAGGCGAAATTTATCAGTGATTTATTCTGGATGATCAAAATAATGACGGTCGACTAAAATCGATTCTCGTTCAGTTCTCGTGCAACGAGAAATGACAGGTCGCCATCTTGTTTCTCTCCAGATGAAAGGAAACGTTCTTTCTTATAATCGTAATCGTAATAAAGAATTTATAAAGCGCCAGTTCAAGATAAACTCATTAGAGGCGTTCCCGGCCGGACAACCTAGAGCCACTGGGAACACAATATTCTTCTTCGGGCTTGCGGAAGAGAGGGGGAGGGCGGCATCGAATCTCATGTCGCAGGTCACCAGGCAAACCATACAATGAAATGAGTGCGTCTGCACTTACTGTCAGGCAGTTGCTTTGGCCAAGTCCACCAAGCTATACGACTGAGGCAAATTTCCCTTAGCCGACAAATGCGACATGTCGTTAAACAAATGAGGACATCACTTTTCATGAACATAACTGCAAATTCTCCGAGATGGCTTTTCAACAGAGGGTTGTTGGGTACATCATTTCACATAACGCTCTATTTCTGTAGTGTGCCATCTTCAAATAAACAACGCTGAATGCAGCTAGAACGTTTCTAGATGAGAATGTGCTGACAGCGTCGCAAAAAAGGATTTAATGCGATTATATGCCGAACAATAAGGTTAAGTTTTCTAGCTGCATGCCACTGTAAGCAGACTTGATTCAGTTTTCAGTACTTGGAATGCAACAATACAAGTACTGAAAATCAATACAAGTACCATTAACTACTACATTCCTGACAGTAATGTAAGCACTCGTTTATTAAACGTATATTAGTATTAGGTTTTAGAAGCATGTATTCGTAGTATTGTTAGTGTTATTATCAATATTAGTATTTTATATTATAATTTTTGGCATATTATTACTATTATTATTAGTAGTAGTAGTATTAGTATTAGTGTTACTGTAAATAGTATTTGGTTTTAGAAGCACTGGGGTTAATGGATGTTTTTGCTGAAAAGCAAGACAAGACAGTAACAATCCATCAACTGAAAACTTTTCTTGTGGGTTACATGGTTTAGTATTAAATAGTCGACTTCGGATGACATGTCAGGACTGAAACCCTGATTGCAGAGGTGAGGGGCAAACGACTTGCTATATGCTTATCGTCTACTGTTCTGGCTATGTTAGTTTTTTTTATGATAATGTAGTTCTGGCCAGACAAGGATGTTGCTTGTAAAGGCTAACAGTTACATATGTATAACTCTTGTGCTAGACAGTAGATGTCTGGATATGCTTCCCAAAGTGCCTTAAGGAGAGTGTAGTGTTGACTGTAGTGCTTACGGATTTGCTTGGTCACAATGAAGTAAATCCATCTGAAGTGAACATGTAGCTAAGTGCAGGCGAACCCCCTCTGACACTAGATGATGCCTTGACAGTGTCTGATGCAGCACCAGATGTGTCCTGTAATTCCATTTGTTGTGACAAATCACGTTTCGTTCTCGCTTTTTCCGTCTTTGCACTGGAGCTTGTTTGTCGTTCTTCGTTTTTACAGCTGTCGCAAAACTGAGCAGAAAAACATTCAAGTTTGTATCAATTAGTGTGTAATTGTTGCGATTGACGTTTCGTTTATACCGGAAAAATCCCAGCTTGACAGTAGAGATTTGTTGATACTTTCTGTTTCTAGTTGAGCTGACTGTCAAATATGTAGGATGAATTAATCAATTAGTGCTAGATAACTTACCTTTTTTTATAAAACTTTATTATGATGCGACTTTAAGGGCCTTAACAGTAATCTGATAACGAGGTTGCACTGACGTGGCCTAGTGTTCTGAAGCAGAATAAACTTTGGATCTATGGCAATAACCAGTGTTGCTCACTAATGCACTTAAGTAGAAGTTTTAGTACTGCTACTTGCAACAAATTACTGAAAATGGAAATAATTTCACTTGTAGCGAAGTCATATTTTGCCAAGTTTTCAGTCCATTTACTTGGTTGCAAATTACGCTTAGCCCTACGTTACTAGTTATTTTTATGCGCTAGACGCAGATGTGTAGTGTTAGCAGTTTTGACGGTGTTAGATCAAACGAATAATTACCCGCCCATGGGGCATAAAGGGTACTTGCCACCCGAGCAAACAGCATCGTAAAAGGAGAGTGACATGGACTAGTTATATAGTATGGCGCTGAATACCTAATGGTGTGAAATCATCCAAGGAGTCGCGGGGAAGGAAATATGTTAGAGGTATTTGTTCCGTTTCCACTCAAAGTAGGCTATGCATTGGGTACATTTTGAATGCACATGTACTTCGACCGACTAAAGAGCGCAGAGTGAATGCATTAAGCTTCTTGTAGTATAAATTGTATGTTCTGTTTATAATCAGAGTATATTCATAAGTTAATTTGTGGAATCCAAAACAAGGCCTAGGTTTCGAAATCGTATGACATGTCTTCCCAAGCAGTCTGCACAGTCATCTGGCTCACCTACACATTGGGGCAATTATTATAGCAGCCACCAGTTGCGACCCGTGGCAGCGCGCACGCCCTGTGTGCCTAATGAACAAGGCTATCTGGATCTGAACTTCAGCCGCTGTAGGTTCTATATGATTGATGTTCCGGGGTAAAGGGCTCTAAGCCTCTCCTACAATAACTCGTCGCAAAATTTAATATGTATAATTAAGTCCTTCATTTTCGTATTACAGTCACCATATCACACTTATAGCATGTAGTGTAGGCTACTTTGACTGGATGGGTTTACAAGATATACTTACAAAAATCTATACTTACCCATTTGCGATTTAATGTCAAAACAAAAATTATCCATGGCTTTTGGCTAGAAAGACAAAGTGGCTAAATAAATATGTGCATAGGCCTATATACCGTCATTGGGTGCAGAGCAAACCGTTATGTCGAAGAAGTTTTTACATAACACTGATAATACTACTAATACACGACAACTCCGACGACATTGTTTGCAATCTAGACCTATGCGCGAAAGCATGCACTCGTGGTGATTTTACCATTGGCAAAAGAAGGCACAAGTGGAAGCTGGATTTTTAGAGCAACACCTGACACACACAATTCATGCCAATTCCGTCACAAAACATCGGAATATAAATAAAAGAGGCATTTTAGATGCTCAAGGAATCAACCATGCAAACTTTCATAGCGTAATTGACGTGCATTGCGAGAAGTCAATCTGAATCACGTGGTACAGTCGTTGGCAAATGAGTCCTTTTAAGGACATAGATACACATGTATGCTACATACACACATTCTTGCATATATACACTCAATACTTTGTACTTTTACTTTAAAAGTATTATTTAGATGAAAACGTTTTTACTTTAACTTAATCAATGGCACTGATGAGTACTTTTACTCTTATTTAAGTACTTGGAGTTTGCTTTACTTTTACTTAAGTACTTTAGCCCAATACTTTAACAACGCTGCCGACAAACATGTTACATCAGAGTTTGTTTTTTGGATTGCACTTGTCATATTTTTGCTTCAGCTGAAATCTCACCAGCACAGACAATTCTCGCTGATGAAGGCATAGACAAATTATGTACAGAGACGTTTATATAGTGCCTTTTAGAGCAACTTTAAAGCACTGAAACATAGTTATCTGACAGAATTAAAAGGTGCTACTTACCTGTAAGATAAGATAGAAGCGTTTCTTCAGCTTTTTATTGTAATTGTAATTGTAATTAGTAACTTCTATCACACCAGTGTCTGATGCACAAAGCATCAACTGATAGCGCAGTAAAGCCAAGCCATATTCAGGATGATATCCAGAAGGTCGAAGGTCAATCTATTTATGGCAGTACGGTTCAGATTTTCAGTAAAAAATTGACAAATGTGGGAATTCTGTTCCATTTCCAGTAAGCAGCTGTAGGAACAGGGTGTCAGAGTGGGTGAGTAATGGAAAGCTGAGCAAGTATGCTGGGGTAATCATTCTCATTTTAAATGCATATACAAAAAGCAGGATTTTGAGTCATGGTCGCAAGATTGAAGGATCTTTTGGTTGAAGCTCCAAATGCAAACAGGGATGCAGTAACCAAAGTTTAAACGTCTGCTGTGGTTTCGATCTGAACATCGCTCACTGGCTCATCTACCATGAGAATGGCTGGACAAAAGTTAGACTTGACTCGCACTAGATAAGACTGCCTGGACCTTTCCTTGTTGATATGGCTTGACAATGAATTAACAGTTTCACTGTCGTTATGGCTTGTTACTATTATTATTTAATTATTATTATTATTTATTATTTGTACTACTACTGTTACTACTACTTCCTCTCCAACCCATTTGATACATTTATCCAAAGAAAAGCTTACATTTATGACAAAACTGTGGTTGAGTGAGCCAAACTTAAGTAACTTCAATCATTGAACTTGGAAACTGGCATATTACATATGACCTTTAACCTTACAGACTGCCTCATGGCTGGGAGATAGCATGGAAACTTACACCGGCTCTCTACCACTGTGTTGCAGTGTCAGCTTTCTTGTAGGATTCCTTGGTTTATATAGTCTAATTCTTCAATATGTCTTGCATGGACTGTCTTTGTATCTATAGATCTATCAGTCTGTCATTCTATCAGTCTGTCTGTCTATCCGTACATTTATTCATCTGTCTGTCAGTATGTTGGTCTATCTAATTGTCTGTCTGTCTGTCCCCTCCGCAACAGGAAGCCATTGTAGCATTTCTTGCATATATTCCAAAATATGCGAATACTTCAATTTGTTGGCTACAACTCAAGCTCTTAATTAAGAACAGACTGGAGTTGTCACAATCACAACTTTGGCAGGCCTACAAGGATTTAATTTCAGTAATTCAGGTGCGTCATGATGAATGAGTGAACGAGGGTCACTGCAGCGCTGGACGACAGATTGCACTTTATGACCTATATCTGGCACAGATGATGGAGGCAGGACCTACAAAGGAAGTCCAGGTGATGTGCTTCCATCCAGAAGCACATCCATGTTGCAAACGACGAGCTGATCAGTCCTGTTAGGGAGTTGCAACTTTATCGAATTTTTGTCAATCTTTGACCATATCTGGCGAGCCAAATATGCTGGGTCTTTGCTGGATTCAGCAGCAGCCAATTGGAAGACATCCATTCCTGTACTTCCACCATGGTGGCCTGAATGAAAGCCACACAGGCAAGTGCATCCGATGGGTAGCAAGTAGAGGTACTGTTGGGTTTCATCGGCATACTGGTGTACCGGCACTTCATCAGCACTGATGATCTGTATCAGGTCAGCTGTATACAAGATGTACAGAAGTGGCCCAAGTGGGTGGTGAGCCTGTGGAACACCGAATGGAACTGGTGTCCAAGCCTTATGGTCCGAGCCTATTGTCACCATCATTGTCTGTTTGTTCGGGAAGGAGCAAAGCCAGTCCAGAGGTCGTCCAGGAATTCTTTAAGAGGTTCTGAGACACGTAATAAAGACGTCATGAGTGACGATGTCCTTTTACTTTTGCCTTCAGGGGCTTTTTTGTCAGGCTTTATATCTTTCAGTCCCTGAAGAGTTGTTCCTTTCTGTCACTCTAATTCCTTCCTTCATTCTTCTTCTGTTTGGACCATCTTTTGCTTTCTTCTCAGTGACTGCACACGATGTTGTTGATCTCCTTCTCTTCACGATTTACAAGTATATTATGGTAATGGCACTGTATAAGGCTCTTACTTCAGTCTTTAGTGTCAAATGTTAACATTAGCAGAGGCCAAAACGAAATTATGTCTCTTCTGAAATGTCATCTGCTGTGTTGGTCTTTTTTTAATGATAACTTCAAAGTTGTATCCATTTCTTCTGGTGCTCACCTTTCGCAATTTGTTTCCAATGAGTTTCGAATTCTTTATCTGTATTAAAGTCTGATTATCATTTGTTGTGTTTTATTCTGTTTTCTATTCCTTTCTAACAGTCATTTTCTCTGTTTTTTGGTCATTTCTTGCCCTGCTTGTTTTCGATGGTAATTTTTCTCTATTCTTTCTCATGGTCATTTTTCTGTATTGGTACATGGTGGTCATTTTTCATGTTTGTTCCTGATGCCATTTGTTTCTGTTGACTAGTGACAAAGGTCATCTGCAGCAAGCAGTGTGATGGACGATGCTTTGGTGTCCAACCGAATGAATGCTGCCATCCGGAATGTGCGGGTGGATGCTATGGACCCTACAAGAACAACTGCTTTGTAAGACTTCCTTTGTAATTGTAATTAAGTCAGTTTTAAAGTGCTATCTGAAGTGCTACACATAGGTCATCACTAGAGTTGGGTCAAGTCAGAAGATTTGTCCAGAAGTTGAATTATAAAGGTCTTGATGTCTTGTAAGTAGGGAGGGAATATGAGCCCTGTAAAAATTGTACACTCGGAGTTTCAAAAATGGCAGTGCCAATGGTTCAGAACCATGGACTCAGACTTCCTACACAATGACAGCCTTAAGGAGAGGCTTAAACCTGTGCACTCTGGGTTATAGGGTAGGTGTTTTACCAGTCTGCCTGCTGTCTGTGTGTCTTTCTGTTTCCTGTCGTCTGTCTGCCTGCTTATCTGTCTGTCTGCCTGTCTATCTGCCTGTTTGTCTGTTTGTCTGTCTGTCTGTCTGCCCGTCTGTCTGTATGTATATGCATATACCTGTTGACCATTGAAGAGTACTAAATAATTAAGAGATGCTGTAATTGGACTTAATCAATCATTGGACACATTTATGTTCTACTAGGCGTGCAAGAACTTTGCGGACGAGGGTGAATGCGTTGGAATGTGTCCACCGGAGTTTAAGTATCAGGACTTCAAGTGGGTTCCAAATCCAAAAGCCAAGTTCACCTATGGGACGTTGTGTGTCAAGGAATGTCCAGGTGACGTCTCTTCTGTTGATCACTAGGAAACTTCTGAACCTGTGCCAACTATGTGATAGGCCTACCTATTGCTGTTTGGGGTAGGTGAGGTAAGGTGAAGCCTTAATTGATCACCATGTCACTTATTTGCTATATTTTATATGATATCTTTTGCTCTTTTGGATAGGTATGATGTGGGAAGGTAAGGTAAAGTGAGGTGAATTGAGATATGGTGTTGTATATGTATGTTGTATGTATATATTCAGGGACTTATATAGCACCTGTTGTGAGGTGCTATAAATGTAAGAACCTCTCAAGTTTAGGTAGTCCGAGGATGAAAGATCAATTCCTTGCAATGAAAACACAGTGACAGCTGGACAACGTTACCTTGGAGATTTAAATGTCTCAGTAGCAGAATGCCAACAGGTCAAGGCTTATCTTAATGTGTGCTATGTTGACATGTTTTGAAACAACTGTTGTCTGATAAAACTTTATTTTTAATAAGAATGCAATATTATTATTTATCAGTTTACAATTGAAGCATTCTTTTAAGGCAGTAACTATATACTGTCCAGATCCAGGTTCAAAACATGAAGTTTAGCACTTAGAGCTAGAAAGACTAACTGATTCTTACTGTTTGTTGTTTGGCTTTTGAGGTGCATTGCTGATAGTCCTTCTGTCCCATAGTTAACATTCTGACCTTTCACAGTCCTGGGCTTAAATTCAAACACGTGCATTATGTCAAATTGCAAATCCTTGTGCAGTTATGCAATGTATATGAATTTATGTATGTATATATCAAGACCCCTAATGGTATAGTGTCGCTTAGATACCTCACGAAATTGCTGCACAGATGGCTGTCTGACTGATCTGAGCAAGTGCATTTTAAGCTAAGCAGAAAGTGCATGCTCTCAGTTGAGTGAACCAAATTAAGCAATTTGTAGATGCAATGGAAGACAGGAGATCTGTCCAACACAATGCATGACGGGCTAAAGCTGAAGTGTAAGGAAAGGTAAGGAAGTGCAACTAACTCTACAGAAGCTTAGAATTACTTATGTTCAGTTCCATTTTTCTGCCTCAGCCATGTTATGGCGCTATATAAATCGTCTTATTAATATTATTATTAAGGAAAGGATTGACAAGGTTTGATTAGGCCTTCATGCATTAAACTTCAATTGTTAGGTTACAGGTATCTTTGTTTGTCTTAGATTACTTAGATTAGACAAGAATGTGTCAAGATAACTTTATAATAGATAATTTTTGCTTCAGACCACCTGATCACGGACATGGGTGCATGCGTCAGTGATTGTGGAATGCATCGAATGGCTGACAAGGGAAAATGCATTCAGTGTGATGGACCATGTCCAAAGAGTAAGTAAGACTGTTGTCACAGATGCAGTGTTTTGTTTGAAATGTGATTAAAATATGTGCCAGCATTATGTATGTATGTATGTGTGTATGAAGACACTTAGTATGGCACCTTTTCTTACTTCTCAGTAGCACTGATGTTGTCATCAAAGTCAGCAGCAGCAGCATCCTCAACATGACACTGTTTTTTCTCACAACAGATTGCCTGACTATGATGGCAGTTCTACAGAAGATGAATAGATTGCATCCCATGATTAGTCTCAATCTTGAGCAATGTAGAAAGTGTATATGTGTAGGAACAACATATATACATGTATATACATTATATATAAATTACCATGTGCATATGTAACATCTTACTGTATGCATGAGATATGTGCATGGATTTATTTATTGGAGCATACTTTAAAGGGTTAAAGTGTTGAAGCCCTTTTGAGGCAATGTACATATATTTAGAAACACTAACATATAAAATATAGTCTTGTAGATGGTATTTGCAGACCTGTACACATAGTATATTGAGTAAGTCACAAATACATATACATATATACATGTATATGTATATGTAAAAAATATCAGTAGTTTGTGTAATCTATATTGGCAGAGACCTGTATTTTAGATGGATGTTAATGGTCATCCATTCTGTTGACAGAATATTCTGTTGCTAACGGCTCTTCGTGGGGTTTCCTAACTGGTGCTTTATTCGCGGATGCCGGCTCTGGGTTTAACCTTGTGCACTCAGTCACAAGTGATGCTCTTTCTGTTCAAAGTGTCGCTTTTTCGTTCACTTAGCCGTTGAGTGGCAGCCGTTTCTGCAATTTTACTAGAACTAGTGAGCCGTGTTGTGACACGATGGACATCTCGTCACTGCTGCCACTTTTTGTCCAGATTTCGCAGAACTTGGAAGTATTGAATAGTTGCAGAAGCTATGCTACCACCGATATCAGTGCAGCTGGATGTAGAACACTTTGTAATGTAAGGTAATCAGACGTTTATACAACTTCTGTTGAAAGTGCTGTAAACATGGCTGTCAGTAAGTTGTGTTTCAAGTTTACATTTGTGTTGTTTTGCACTAACCAGAGCAGCAGCGATATACGATGCTGAGGTTCCCAGGAAAAGAATACTGAGTGTAACACTTTCCAGTTGTTATATTTTATATGTTATGTCAAATTGTTATATCTATATGAATTTCCAGTGTGATTAAATTACACTATATGGTCACATTCTGAAAGGAAACTATCCAGTGCCCTTTATGTTTGTGAGTTCAAAAAAGGCCCAGTCTTTGTGTCCAGATGCGCATGACAAAACATTACATGTATTCATGCAGTAAATGATTTTAAAGTTGCATATTTTGGTTGTCATGTTGCTTTTGATGATCCTTATGCTGTATGCAATGGTTGTCATGTGGCAATTGATGATGTAGGCATGTACCTTCTGATGGTTGTTACATTACATTATTTTACATATGATGGTTGGCATGTTGCATTTCAGTGGTTATCATACTTCATATGCTGGTTGTCATATTGTGTATGATGGTTGTCATGTTGCTTTTGATGGTTTGCTGTGTTTATGTGTAGCCTGTCCTGGTACTGGCAGTGACTTTCTTCACTCACTCAACATTAACAACTTCACGGACTGCACCGTAATTCATGGAAACATCAGAATTCTTCACTCATCCTTCGATGGGTTACTATATTTTTTTATTATTTCTCATACATCTGTAACATGATTAACAACTTATACCAAATAGTCAGTTTGCTGTTTATGGTTGTTGATGCTTACTTACACACACATGCATAGACACATACATAAATGCACACATACATACATGCATATATACATACATACATGCATGCATACATATATAATTACAGGTATAAACATTGCATATTCTTAACAAAGGTTATCATTTGCATACATAAACTTGTTAACTGAATCTTTACAAATTGAAACAATTCATCCGTTTAACTGAGTTATTTCTAGTTTGTATCTGAAAAGTAAAATCTAGAGTGTGTCCAGCCACTGCTGGACGCCTTGGCTAGATTGTGGTGGTGTCTTGACACAATGACACTCCCCTTGATCACTGCCCATAAAGTTGGGACTTTTAAACTGTGCGTGATTGACCTTTTCAAGTGTTAATTTAATGTTACATTAGTAAAGTGAAAAACTAGCAGTCCTATAAGATTCATTTTCTTTGAATTCACTTGTACCAGTATATTGATACTCACATGAGCGAGCAAAGGAGTGAATTTCAGATAATAATCAAATTACTTCTGTACTGCCATTGTAATGATGCTCAAGGCATTGGTCAGTGATCGCTACTAGACAGAGTCAGTGTGCATACCAAATTCCAGGGTAAGCCCAATCAGAAGCTAAGAAAGTAATTCAAGAGGACACAAAAACTGAAAATTCAGTTGTTCTGTAGGCTAATTGATCTCCGACTGAGAGGCAAACAACTGCAAAAAGACAGAAAGAAAAAGAAACTTAAATCAAACAATAGCATGAAAACTTAATTAACTTACTTGTTAATCATTACTATTTTAATAGTGCTGCCAGAAATTAACATGACTATAAAGTCTGAAATGATTTCAGACTTCAGACATGAATCCCGAAATTAATTCACCTATAGAAAATAAACTTGTTATAATGCCACTTTGTTATAAGGCAGTTCTTGATACTGCTCCCAGAGACTCTTGTAACGAGTTTCTGGTGTAGCTCTGTGTCATCAGTACTCTGTGGCAGTGCAAGATGACCTGGTTGTTCCTCTATTCTGATTTACTGAAACCTTTTATTGAACGCAGCACGACAGCTGGTATTAGAGATCATTCAAAACAACCTATGAACAGAGGCAGCTAAAGTGGAAACCAACAGAACAACAAGACAACAACATCGAGAATAGTTTCAGTCAATGGAACTCTTTCACTACAAAGCAGTTATTGCACATATTACTTGCAGATGGTCAGTAAATCTGAATCTGAGGGGCAAGATATGTGTGTTGTTCAGAGTTGTTACAGAGTCCACACAGCAGGCTTAAACCCACAACTGTTGGATTACACACCATGCAAGCTATTGGCCACAGGGTTTTGATTGTTTGGTCTGAGGAACAGTAGCTTCTGATTATTCATATGACCTTTGACCTTTTGCTTAACCTTACAGGGACAGACATCGCAATATAAGTGGACTGAAGGTGGAGCAGCTTTCTGTGCTGGAGACAGTTCACGAGATCACTGGCTACCTGATGGTCCAGGGCAATGCAAAGGACTTTGTCAACCTGTCCTTTTTCAAGAACCTTCGTGTCATCCATGGTCGAAGCGTTGACAAGTAGGTTTTAATACAATCCTAGGGCTATACCTCTGACATTTAGTTGTAATAACAAGTGTAATAACAATGACCGATCATTCCTATCTCTGGTGAAAATTAATAATAATCCAGCAATTAATTCAGTGGCCAACCAATGCTTCAACGCAATGCTTTTCATCGCACTTCAGTCATTCCTGACATCAGCAAAAATGAATCATTTAAGAAAAGTCAAGTGTCACTTTTTTCCTCACCCTTGGGATCCTTTGGGTTTTAATATAATAAAATTATGGGAGTAGTACGTGTAGCGATGGTAATAACAACAATAATATGATTAGGAAAATTTTTCTTGGGTTGGGCACGTCTTCAGTCTTCTCAAGAGATCAGTGGAAGATTCACTTCTTTTCAACATCCGTGTTCTTCCCTTAATGGCACTAACTTTGGAGGCACTTTTTGGATGGCGGCAAAAACAATGTATGTGTGTATGTAACTAGATATTAAGAAACCTCACAAAAGTGCCATACTGCAGCTGCTTGTGTGTGAACTTCAGAAAGGTGCTAAAAGTGCAGTGTATTTCATTTCTAAGGGAATATTGCTTCTTTGTGTGAGAAGAACTATAAACACTAACGGAAATTATGTTATTCATTTTGTGTCTTCAGTTCAGGTTCATCAGTTCAAGAATTATGCAGATTCCGCTTAATTTTACTAATTGGCAAAATGAACAGATAGGCAAAAAGGAAAAACAATGGGCAACATGGCCATCAATTGCACTGTTCTTTTTTGTCATCAGTTCAGGTTCATCTTTCCAAATTGTTGGCACAAGCCTCGAAAGCATCGGCCTCAACTCTCTCAAGTCTGTTTTCAAAGGTCAGGTCATAATCATGGAGAATGAGAGACTGTGCTACGCTGACCAGCTCAACTGGTCATCCCTGTTCCCGGCAAGGTCCAAACGACTCGCAGCTCGAGTCCTCAAGAACCGAGATCCAAATGAATGCGGTAAGCAAAGAGCGGATTCCTTCAGTAATGAAGCTAGGTATTATTATTAATTAATATTTATTAATTTTAATAATGTTTTTTTACTTTTAACTAATGTATGCAGAACTATTTATGGAAATATTTTTGTATTCGCACTAATTAATAATGTTATTGGTGTTTACATGTTACTAATGAACTCAGAACTGTTTATCGAAATCAATGAATTGAAACTAATTATTATTAATATTTTTTACAGTAAGAAACTAATTCATAAAACTGGTTTTATTTCTATAACTAATGAAATTGGATTTTAATTGTAACTTTTTAATATCACTCTTAAGTTTTTGTATAAGTGTTAGTAATTAATCTTAATTCACAAGCACTTGATATTTTGTAAAACTTGATTTTTAATAGATATTCAGTTGAAAAGGTGATTCAGCAATTGTTTATGAAAGTTGGACAACAGTGAACTTTTGACACTTATACCAGTATATATAGCATTATATTGCATTATTATTATTATTATTATTATTATTATTATTATTATTATTATTATTATTATTATTATTATTTTACATTATATAATATGTATATGTACAAAATAATTGCAGAAATGTAGTTGCATATATAAATTTGCAGAGACAGAAAATGTTTTGAATTTAGCAATGAAACAACTTCCAAAAGTAGGCTAATAAAATTGAATTGGCTGCTATTTTGGAGCTCCTAGCAAATAATGAATAAATATGTGATTTGAGCTCTCTGGTTATCTGAACACATTCAGCAGCCTCTGGAGACCTGTCAAAGGTGCCAAGACATGACGGTCAGACAAATTAAGACAAGCTGAAAATAATATCCTGAGCTGTTCCTTGCAGAACAGTTGGGATTTTTATGGAAAATTTTGATAGAAGCCTCGTCTTCTGCATTTGTGTATGCACATGTTTCTCCTTTTTTGAAGCTCCTTGTGGTCTTTTAGTCAGTGTTCAGGATGGTCCACAGGTCCAAGGTGCTGCATTCTGTTTGCATTCCACTTCTTTTGGTATAGGATTTAATCCCGCTTCTGTCATATCGAAATCTTTACTTGTGGAAGGTCTTGAATGTATTTTTTCACTGGACATTATAATAAGTTTTAATAAGAAGCTAGGAAGAATTGGCTAATGAGTGTTTGCTGTTATTTGCAATGGTTCCGGTGCCGATGAAATGTATTTTAAACCACTTAAAACCCATGTTGTGTTGTGTGTTGTTATGCTTTCAGTTTCAGAGGACAAAGTTCCTGTGTATGTTGTATGTGTTTATGTACCTGAACACTTATCTAGCTCATTTAGTGGAGCTCATGCTGGTATTTTCAGCTTCAGAGGGCTAGGTCTTGTGTATTTTATGTGTATATGTGCATCTGAACATTTTGTGGAGCTCATGCTGATCTTTTCAGCTGAGGAGGGCAAGGTGTGTTCGATGCACTGTACAGCAGATGGGTGCTGGGGCCCTGGGCCAAGCGAGTGCCTCAGCTGTGCTGAGTATCGCCAGGACAGACTGTGCGTTGCCTTCTGTGAGCTCGGCTGGTATGCTGTTGAGCTGAACCACACTAAGGAGTGTCGACGATGTCACAGCGAGTGTCGAAACTCCTGCTCTGGAGAGGTTCGCTTCTTATCTTCTACGTCTACATAGTCTTTTGTTTCATTTTGGTTTGGTTTATTTAGATGGCCACAGAAGATCAAAAACACAAACAGCTCCCATGAAACAATAAATGACTCACCTTGCATGTCATACCATAATCAAAACTGGTGAAATAGTCTAGTGTTTAGAGTGCTGGGCTCCAGGCCACCAGGACCATTAGGTATTTCCTGATTTCTGTTCCACCAGAGGTCCCTAGCAAACCTGCCTATAAAATAACTACACTGACTGTCAGTTGAATGATCCTCAGCATCCGTTGACTGTTACTGATAGAAGCATCTAATAAATAAGCAATTACCTTACCCCATCTTGCCTTACCTTACCATGCCTGATTTACCTTGCCTTGGTAATCTTGCTTTACCTTGTCTTACTGACTTTGCCTTGCTTTTATCTTACGCTGCATTTCCTTTCATTGGCTTGTCTTACCTTGCCTTACTGACCTTTGACTTTCTTATTACGCCTTCCATACCTTGTAATTGTAATAAGAAATTTGTATAGCACAGCTTAAAACAAAACTAATTGGAGGTGCTTTCTGCACTAGCCAAACGATGTTAAATGTCATTAAGAACAGTAAGTTCATCAATTAAAAAACAATGCTCAGATAACTAAAACAGTTACCTTACCTTACAGTATCTCACCTAACCTCACTTTACCTTGCCATAACTTGCCCTACCTTACTCTAACTTACCTTTCCTTATACTTCCTTATTTTAACTTGCCTTACCTTATCTGAACTCTCTTTACGTTGCAATGCCTGATCTGTGGGACAGGGTGCCGATCAGTGTGATTCATGTCTGCACGTGAGGGACGGCCCCTACTGCGTGTCCGAGTGTCCGCCGTTCAAGTACCTCGGCGAGAATGGGTCGTGCCTGATGTGCCACGCCAACTGCCAGGGCGGCTGCACCGGCCCTGCCAACACCGTTGGCCCGGGCGGCTGCAAGGCCTGCGCCACCGTCGTCTACGAGGGCCAGTCGGGCCAGCCACCCACTTCCTGGAGGCCGATCGTCTGCCTTCCACCCGACTCTAACTGCCAGCAAGGATTCTACAAGCAGTATGTCCTTGCATCCAATGCCACTGTCCGACATCAGGTGAGGGCTCAGTCCGTCGGATACACCGTGACCTATGACGGAAGTCTGTCGCTGAGCTGCCATATCACTAGGCATCCCTTAGATGGATTTCTCATTCAGCATTCACTAGAAAGGTTTTTCACAGCCTGGATTTTGGAGAGGTTAATCAGTGGGCATCCATTAGATAGGATTATGATGGGGTATCCATTAGATGAGTTTCTCACTGGACATTTTATAGAAAGGTTTTATGGTGATCAGTTGAAGGGTTTTTCACTAGACATACATTATATATGATTCACTTTGAGCATCCATTTAATGCGTTTCTCCCTGGGCATCCATTAGATAGGATTACTGCTGAAGATTTCCAGCGATTGGTGACTGCTATAATAGTGTAAATGCAATTGCAAGAAAATAAACAAATAAAACAGATAAATGTAGCATAGAACACATAATATGGAACAAATAATCTATTACAAATCCTGTGATTGAGCTGAATGGCAGAGTCAGATTGCTAATGTGTTTGCCTTTCACCTCTGCCGCATGTGAAATTCGTTGTCAAAGCCATGTAACCTATGGGGGAAGGTTGTCCAGTTGTTTTATTGCTGTTGTCATGTTGTTTTAGCTGAAATTTCTTTCAAGCCTCTGAAAACTCTTGCCAATAGAGGGTGAAATAAATAATTGCATATCTTACCACAGCTTCCAGTTAGCATGTCAGAATGCAACAATGAGTGCATAGCGTATTATAATATTGGACAAAAAGAGTTATGTGTTTTTCATGTAATGTATGCAGCTGTAGAAATACTGCGTTTACTTGAAATGGCCCCAGACTCTGGCAAATATTCGCTCTGCGGAATCTGTGTTGATCTTCAGATCTCTACTAAAACTTACCTCTATCTGGGCTCATGTCCCACATAGGTTATTTCCGTGTCTTCTCAGATTTTGCTCATGGGTTTTGACTGAACTTGCCCTGAATTTGTTTGGCATGCACACAGACTTTGCTTGACCAGCAAGTGATGCTTTGAGCATTATTACAGTGGTGCTATAGAAGTTATAAGAATAGATAAGATAATAATGTATAGTTATGTATAAATATTGTTTTCTTATAATGTATAAAGTGCTGTTGTGAAATACTTTAAAGGTACTATATTAAGTGTTTTGATACATACATACATACCTACATACCTACATACCTACATACATACATACATACATATATGTATGTGTATAAATACTGCAATTGCCCTAATAGGCATGTCTTCGCTGTCATCCGGAGTGCAAGACGTGCACAGGATCTGATCTGTCCTTCTGTACTTCCTGTGTCCACTATGTCGAAGGCAGCCGTTGCGTTTCCAACTGTTCATCCAACTCTTACGCAGATGATGCCAGTGGACGCTGTATCGAGTGTGATAGTCACTGTTTCCGCTGCACTGGACCGACGTCAGCCGACTGCCTTTCTTGCCGTGACCTGAAGTTATACGAGGACCTAGATAGACGCCACACAAGTCCAGTTGTATGTCGCATGTTTTGTTAGCTACACCAGTGTCTTGTTATATTAAGTTATATTTATTTATTTATTTCTATTTAAATGATGTGTTATGTAATGGACCACTGAATAGACCATTGTATGACACAGTGGTCTATGCAGTAGCACCCGTGGTCTTTAATCCAACAATTTTAGGTTCTAGCCTGCTGAGTGGACTCCACATGATCCTGGACAAGTTGTTTCTGAATACTTGTCTCTGTCACTTAGCAGTATAATTTGGTACTGACTTAAGCTGGGAAGTTAATTATAAGTCTTGCAATGTGCTGGCTTCATATCCAGGACCTTGGGATTCGTCCATTAATGGCTTATAGGCCGAAGAGCAGGAAATGAGCGCCTTCCCTATGTTCCACTTTGGGACATCAGAACTTTACTTATTTTACTTTTTAAAAAACAAGCAAAATCAATGGTGCAAAGAAATGTGCAGTAAAATACTTGTTTGGCATCCATGCACAGTAATTGCATCATTGGCCTTCTTGCTAGGTACACCATATACTTGTATGTCTATGGTCACTTCAGCCAGTTTAGTTTCTGCTTCTACAAGAAATTAGGTTCTACACTGTAATCAATGATTAACTTACTCTGACCTCTGACCTTACTTTGCTGTCATGCTGACTACCAGTCCAAGAGTTATCTACTCACCTGGCAACAATTGTCAAGGAAATGGTTTGTGTTAATTTCCTTTGAGGTTTCTAGAACATTCCTTTGATTTCTTCGTCTGCACAGTTCAACTGCACCGCAAGGTGTCCTGACTGGTCTCCAGTGCGAATTATCGAGACGCTGAATGGAGAACGAGACTCTCTCTGTGTCCCTGAGGCCTATGCACAGGCCTACCTTGGTCATCCAGAGTTAGTCTAGATTCATTTTGTACTAGTGCGTTTATATAGCTCCTCTCAGACTTCTCAGATGTCTTTACTTTATTAAATAACTTCTTTATACCAAGGCTTCCTTGTTATTTACATGTTCACTTGCCAGCTTACTGAATTTATCATTTGCCTGCTCGCTTGGTCTTCATTTACTTTATCATTTACAATCACTTCAGTGCTGACTTGTCTGTGCATAGTTACCTTACTCACCTGCTCACTCATTTGCTGAATTATGCACTCACTCATTTGTTCACTTACCTGCTTACCTAGTAATTCACCTGTTCACTCAAATGATATCTTTTTAGGAGGAAGCAGATTGGAATGATTGTCAGCATCAGCCTTGGGAGTCTAGTCCTGATTGGCATCATCATAGTCGTCATCGTCTACCTGCGGCGCCAATGGGCACGCTCTGAGGAAAACAAGATACGCCTGACCGCACGCATGAGTGGTTTGGAGGAATGTGAGGTATGATTTCTGCTTGAATGGGTTCACGTTGACAGGAGTACGGCCATGAAGCACTGCTGCATTATCTGTTGGAAGTTTTTCTTACTGGCAGAACCAGGAATTGAGAAAGAGAATGGCCAATTTTACCATGGTTGAGGTTTCAAGGTTTCGTATCGCCAAAGTAGTGGATGATAGCTCATGACCTCTTGTTTTGATTCTCACCTCAAGAAAGCACAAGTCAGTCATTACAAAGTTTACCATAATATTAATCTAGAGGTGATGATGATGATGATGATGATGATGATGGTGACGACGACGACAATGACGATAAACGAGAGTGGTGACGTCATTTGTGGATATTTCAGCCACTGTCACCGAGTAATGCCAAGCCAGATATGGCAATGTTACGTCTGATCAAAGAATCTGAGCTCCAACGGGGAAACATCGTTGGCTCAGGAGCCTTTGGAACTGTCTACAAGGTAGTCACTCGCTGACTAGCTCACTCACCAACTT
The DNA here is from genome assembly GCA_964023275.1 of Norana najaformis. Lineage (NCBI taxonomy): Eukaryota > Metazoa > Annelida > Clitellata > Crassiclitellata > Hormogastridae > Norana > Norana najaformis. Next base: position 31,453,700 of record OZ029916.1, on the reverse strand, counting down.
GCAGTCACTCATTCACACACACACATGTTCCTTCAACCAGTCAGTCTTACAATTAATCATAATAATAAGCTATCTTACAGATGATAGAGCATAAATCAGTCAACAGTTCAATCAATCAGTAAGTCATTTGACCAACAGTTCCGTCAATAAACGATGAATCAGTTGATGAATCTGTTTCGTAAAATTACCTAATTCCATTAATCATAAAAAGAAAGCTATCTTGTAAAGCATAATTCAGTCATTCAGGCAGCCAACTAGTCAATGAAACACTCAGTCAATCTGTAAATCTATCAATCAATCAATCAACCTGGTTTTTGCTGAATGCCCTCAGGGCGCATGGATTCCAGCTGGAGAGAATGTAAAGATTCCAGTAGCCGTCAAGGTGCTGCAGGAAGGAACATCTCCGAGCCAGAACAAAGAGCTGCTCGAGGAGGCTCGCATCATGGCATCCGTTGAGCACCAGTGCTGTGTACGCATTCTGGCCGTCTGCATGACTGCTCAGATGATGCTCGTTACTCAGCTCATGCCGCTCGGCTGCCTGCTTGACTATGTCCGCAAGAACAAGGTTAATGTCGGCTCAAAGGTGCTTCTCAACTGGAGTACCCAGATCGCCAGAGTAAGTTACAAGTTAAATTTCCAGTTATTGTAGTTGGGTATTTGGTGCCTGGGGCGAGTGGTGGCAACCAACCCCTCCCAAAGAAATTTTGAATTTAACAAAAGACAGCAATTTAGAATAAACGTCATGTGTTGAACATTAATCGATGACATAATAGGCCTATTATGACGTTTACCAAAAGTCAAAATAACTTTTCTTGCTGCAAAATCTTTGAAAACTTCACCAAAATTGATGGAACTGGCTACTTCATTCTCATTATGGAGATTAGTATGACAATTAGCCAGATTTTCTTAAACTCTACTCTAATGGTCTATCATAATGGGATCAAATTTTGCCAAATACTTTAGCAGTGCCAGAAAATATTTGGGCAGGAATTTCTGACTTGTGATTCATGGTGACCTTGAAGAGGCAGATTCTGCTGAACAAGAGTCTGAATAGTTGCAGTTGCACATATGTTCGAAACTTCTATCCACTTTAAGCTGCTTAAGCAAATTGTTGTTGGAGATGGTCATCAGTGTAAGTCCACCTTTTAAAATCATTGTTCCAACTCTTTCCCAGCAAGGCTGTTTTTGTAGGCATGAATTTGAGAGTTTAACATATACTAAGTTGTAAACCTTAACCTACTGTCACTGTTGAATTTTTCATCTGAGTGGGATAGTTCTGATGGAACAAAGTGCAACAGAAGCAGAAAAGAGCACTTTTAAACACATCCAGCAATGACACAATTTTGCCATTTTCAGATTCTTTTCAAACCACTGTTTAGACATTAATCATCCATTTTTTTAATCTCAGGAAAATGACTTTAACATTTAGCTTATGGATGACTGAAGTTGTGCTATAGCAATGGTTACAGTAATGTAATGAAATTACCTCATAGAACTTCAACGTTTTGACAAGAAAGGCCAGAACTTGGGCTACGTAAAGCAAAGGAGCAATGGAAGTAGAGAAGCAGTGTATAATGATGGTAAAACGATGTAATGCTTAATCGTAATCATGATCATAATCTCGAGATTTCTACAGCATCCAAAGAAAGCTGAGCCACAGGAACCAGCTTATTCACTGGCTCTCAGTCAAAACAAGATCAATAGGCAGATGAGATCAGGCTTCATTTGAGGTTGAGATCAAATGGTCGGACAGATAGACAGTCAGACGGCCACAGTGGATGGTGCGTAATGTGTATAATGATGTCTGTTTTATATGTATTAGTTGTTGATTTGTTCAGGGTATGAAGTACCTTGAAGATCGAGGAATTGTACATCGAGATCTTGCAGCACGAAATGTCCTGGGTAAGCACACATGTCTCATGATTTCAGTCTGAGCTACTTTAATGGAAGGCTGGATAACATAAGATATTTCAGCAGAAGCGCCAACACAACAGCAATCAAGCAGCCGAGTGATTGTTTCTTTATAGATTGCATGGCCAAATGAAGAAATGTAAATTTGACATGAAATGCCAGGATTTGGATCCAGTACAGTTGGTGAAAGGTTGACATGTGAGCATTTGAATTTGCGCATTGTGTAATGTGTAATTAGTTTTCTTGTTATAAATATCGGTTCTTTTGATTGTTGCTTTAATACCTGATGCGATTGTTTTTCAGTTCAAAGCCCAGCGCAGGTCAAGATAACTGACTTTGGTCTGTCCAAGTTGCTTGACTTCAATGAGGAACATTTTCAAGCTGCAGGTGGTAAGGTAAGTCTGTGCGTTGTCTGACTTTAATGAAAACAGTTCCAATATACTGCTGCCAAGGTAGGCTTCAATTCCAATAGTCCTTTGCAGGTGGTAAAGTCGTCGATAACTCTGGTTAGTATAATTTTCTCCATAACGTAAGAATTGGTAGTCTGTGTTAGATTTGGTGTACACAGCCTGCTGAGCTGGCTTCGCAAGTAACCAGCCGTCCAAGTACCGTGGGAAAATTCAAAGGACAGATTTGCTTCTCCTGCAATTCTACTTCACTAGTACCTCAGTAATTTTCCATCTGTACTTGTGATGACTGAGGTATGACCCTGAACCAGGAATGTGTAATGCCTTACTTCTGTGTTTGTGCTTAGATGCCTATTAAATGGCTGGCACTTGAATGTATTCAGCATCGAATTTTCACCCACAAAAGTGATGTGTGGAGTTTCGGTAAGCAATTTGTTTTCATAGTTTTTACCAGCTCATAAAACAAAGACTCCTTTCAGTTAATACTTATAGAAGCTTAATATTTTTTCTTATATTTTTATAGTGCTACTATATAATGACAAAGCATTATTTGGTGGTTTTGAGGATTTGCTCAGACCTTCACTCTTACCTTTACAAGCATGTGCTTAATCAATTAACCACTACAGGTGCAACACAAGTTGCCCAGGAGTTTAATTATCACATTACATCTCAAAAGATTATGTTATTAGGCAATTTGGCAATTTACAAAGCTAAATAGATAATTAGCTATAAATTAGTTATATAAACTCTGCTTATTAAATAAATACATCTTCCAGGTGTAACAATGTGGGAGCTGTACACATATGGACAGCGTCCATACGAAAATGTTCCGGCCAAAGACATTCCTGATCTTCTTGAAAAAGGAGAACGCCTTCCTCAGCCAATGATTTGCACGATCGATGTCTACATGATCATGATCAAATGTAAGCACAGTGTTTGGGCTACATTTGTCTTTACATTACTGTGATCAAATGTATGCATCGATTGCAGGCTGCATTTGTCTTTACATTACCATGATCAAATGTGTGCATTGACTGTGGGCTGCATTTGTGTTTACATTACCATGATCATATGTAAGCATAGTTGTTGGCTTCATTTGTCTATACCAAAATTAAATGTAAGCATACTTTTGTATATAATAACAATCGAATGTAAGCACAATGAGTTTGCTACATTGATCTTTATGTAACAACTACTACAGCGAAACCCATCACAAGGTAATGGGCTCTAGAGTATATTGGTACTTCACTGTGACTGATCAAGTTGTATTACTTCTACATTTTGATTTATTCACTGTGATTTGGTGTAAATTTGTTACTTATTGTGCTCTGCAGTTGGCTGTAAATAGGTTTAAATTTTTACTGTTTAATTTTTAACCCTACTAGTTTTAGATTTCTGAATTGTGTTTGGATGTGAATGCATAATTATGTATTCTCAACTGTGGTTGGCTGCCAGGTTGGATGCTTGATGCTGAAAGCCGACCATCATTTTATGAGCTGGCTGAGGAGTTCGCAAAAATGGCACGTGACCCTGGTAGATTCCTGGTAGTTCCAGTAAGTATTCTTCTGTGATGGCTTTACATGGATGAAGAAGTAAGTAAGACATTTTTTAACATGCCATGTGTCCATCAGCTGAGCGAGGAATCGTAAGCGTAAAGTAACGATAAAGAATAGCATATCCAGGACCTTGGGATTCATCCATTGCCAACTCAGGGGCCAAAGGGCAGAAAATGAGCACTTCCTCTATATTCCGGTACTGGCATGGGAGTTATACTTTATAATCATCATAGGTTGCATGACTTTATAAAATAGGACAATCAATAACCAGTGAATGGGGAACAGAAGCAGCAACAGAAAGGTCGATGATTATGGTGGTGATGATGAATACAATGACAACAAAGAGGACGACTTGAAGGAACCATCGATTGATGCCTAGTGCATGGTGATAATGGTGCTGTAGATGTCATTAGATTAGTTCAATTGAACAGTTGATGGTATTGAATTGGTGGTGGTGATGATGAAGGTGAAGGCAATGATTAGGAGGGTATAAAGATGCTTACAAGTCTATTTTGAAGGTAGTTTGGCAACTTATCAGACTTTCCTCTCTGCTTCCTAGGTTCAAAACCTGTTGTAATATGTGAAATTTACATTTTGTTGTCAAGCCATGCAACCTATGATAAATGGTTGTGAAGTAGGAGGAATGTATGCATCAGTTTGTATATATTGAGACATCTATATTTTTGCCTTTAAGAACCTCTAAAAATTACTGCTTTTGTTGTATAAGCTCTTCAGCTGAAAAACCGAGGATTGTACCTTTAAGGACTAGCAGTTTTGGTGACCTGTCCCCTTTGGGTTTCACCCACTGAAGCCATCACTGTATGATGAATAATCATGAATTGTATGCACAATTATGATCGTGAATATATTAAGTATTTGGTGCTGAACAAAAAGTCAGTTTGGTTCAGATAATTACCATGCCTTACCTTAAACCATTGTCATGCATGTGGTTCAGCTGAAGTATCCTTTCAACTTCAGTACCACACTGCTAAGGGTTATCGTTGAAAGAGCTGTGTAATAAACGAGCAGTTAGCTTACTTTACGATACCTTGCTTTCCAGGGTGACAAACTGATGCGACTGCCGACACAGACCTACGACACAAGAGACCTGCTAGCTGGGGCTGGAAGTGATGGACCGGAAGAAGTGATGTCGGCAGAGGAATACCTTCAACCCCAGGGTCTTTTGCATTCCATGCATCTCTGTTCAGTGCCTAATGGTCACGTTGACTTGGTAGGAAGAAGAAAGATCACAAACTTTCACTTTTTGGGGTTTCATTTGAAGCACCAGTGATTCTTCTTCTAATGTTCACATGTACATAGCCTGAGAAGCTGGTGCCACCTAAAGGAAAGCTATCAGTTTTCGGCCATTACTTAAAATAGGGTTGAAACTGTTTTACTTTTATCTCATAAAAATTAGGGCTGTTTGTGATATTGCCAATTTAATTAAAATTGTAAATACTTAATTACTTACATAGCATAGTTTTTGCCTCAACTAAAAGCATAACTCATGCTGAACATGTACAGTGGTGATGCTTCACATTTCTGGTGCACTTTAACACTTAAGTGACCGGAAGCACATCATCCTCAGCTAGCTGTTCATCAGTTGAGCATAGACACTGCATTTTAAATGGTGCTTTGTAAATGCACATTTGTATTACATTCTTTTCTCTTATATAGGAGGCAGATCATCCTGGAGATGTTCCACGGTACCATAGTAACAGTCACCATAGTAACAGTCACCATAGTAACAGTCACCATAGTAACAGTCACCATAGTAACAGTCATCATAGTAACAGTCACCATAGTAACAGTGCAGGTCACGAGCGTTCGGGTCGTGCACCAAGTGGATTTGAGTTTTACTCATCGAGTTCTAGAAGAGAACCGAGGTACAGTGGACTGGAAACAGCATCGACCCGCATGCAGAGGGCACTCGGCCCGACCAAGGACCATACCAACAGTCGTTACAGCTCTGATCCTTGCAAGTCACTTGTAATCAGTACGTCGGACAGCCGGAGCAGTGAACCAGTGTCTACGCTGAGCCAGGACAGTGGACTCGTCAGCAATCAGGATGACAGTGCTGGAAAGAGTCTGCTCATGGACTTGGATGATAACGTTCGAATGCCGATCGGGGAAGACGACTACTTACAACCAAATATGTCGTCAGCCTCAACATACCTTGACTTGGTCGACAGCTCTGACACAGGTGAGCAGATCATAACTGTGATCATGAACTTTGCAGCTCAATCCCCATAAAGCTAATCAAGGTGTAGGAGTGATGTCTGTTCTCATCACTTAGGAAATAAATAGGTAAGTAGGATTTATATAGCATCCCTTCAGTGTATCAACTCGTAAGCACTCCAAACTCAACCTTGGTGAAATAGAACATTTTCAGGTGTGGACAGAAGGTACTTGAAGCATCCCTCGTCAGGAGATGCAGATCTGGAGAAAAGCCATTCCAGGTAGGTGATCAAACCACAGAAAAGGCTATTTAGTTAAATGTATTTGCTTAAATAGGCCTACCATATCTTGATCACTTCTGATTTATATGATTGGACTTATGGTTGATCAGATTTGGTTATTATATTGCATGGCACTTTATATGACTGATTAGAATGCTGGTAAATTTCTGTTGTACTGGTGCTTTAGAAGTCTTTGTGGTTGAATGTCAATGCATCGGCCTTATCCTATCCATGGATAGTTTAAATTTTGCAAGGTGTGCTGCAGCAAACAGTTTGTTTGTAACATTATGCAGTATGATGTGGCTTGTTTGAAACCCTACTTTTTGGTTGTCATTCATCACATAAATTACTTTGTTGCTTCAGAAGAAAGAGCCCCTGATTTGTCCAAACCGCAGATCAACTACATGCTGATTACAAAACAATTGCCTGGCGCCATCTGCAATCCTGAGTATTTCGATGACGTAGCAAGTGCCCCAGACTTGAATTCACTTAGTGGAACGATTCCAGCCCCCGTTCTAGAAAAACGACTTGACCAACAACAAACATTTACTTTTCTGCCGACAAAATCTGCCATACCCGAATACTACAATTCAAAGCGCAGCTGTTCAAGTGACAAGAAGCCAACGGTTGATGTGTTCATGAAGCCGTTCACAGAGTCTGAGGTGTAACATTCCATGTGCTGTTCAAAGTGATGTGCAGCCTTTGGCAATGCTATAACATTTGGTTGTGAAAATTTCCGTCAGTAATACGTTTGCTGAAAAGTCCAGATTTTGTTGCAAGGTTTGGTTTTCTATGCACTCCTAGGGCATGGGACCTTGAGTGTTTTGCTGAAGAGATTTCTGGGTGATTTTGACACTTGATTTTGAAACTTGAAGTTAATAACTGAATTATAAATATCTGACTCATTCTGAAGCTGCAATTCCTTTATGTTTCAACTGTACTTTTGATTTTGCTTAGAGTTTTACTTTTAACAGATGTAAAATACATGTACATTCCTTGTTGCTTTAAAGATTTACTGTTACAGGAACCTTAATCATACCCAAGGGACAACAGTGTCTGTTAGTTTTATTGACAAACTACAGCAACAGCCCATAGTAGCATGAAACTTTGGGTCCATGTCCACTACCACGTCATATCGAAAACTGCATTATAAAAATTTTGCGTAAGAAATGAGCTATGGTTGTGTTTCAGCATATACTTGCAGGTTTTGGGATCTGAACTCATACACGGTCGTCCTTCTCTGTAGTGAAAACATCTTGAAGTGGCTGAATCATTTGACCAAATATTGTTTTCATTGGTTACTAAGAATACATGGCATCTTCTAAGGTAATGTGTTTGTCCATGGCCGTCAAAATGAGTCGCCTCCGATGGCGTAAATAGCATCTGATTTTTCTTAGCAGCACAAGTTTATGTCTACAAATATTGTCAGAGATCCTATTATTGCATTAGTGTCTTACGTCCATACAATCTTGGCTGTGAGATACCGTTGCATCATAGCGCCCATTATCAACTGTAGAAATATGTTAGCACATGTACCATTGTTCAGTAAAGGCAGAGAGGACATGAAAATATTGTAAGAGCATCTGAAAATGTAAACAAAATCATTCTCCAACGGTGTATTATTACAGTGAGAATAATTGAACACTAGCATGTACTATGGTAGAAACTAATATTTTTGGTAGAAAAAATTTCAGGAGCTGTGATAGCAACTGTACTATAATCAAATCTGCGTTATATCGGAGCATGTTATAATAGGTGTATGGTGTATTGAAATTCTGTAAAAATGTTGCATGTACAGTAATTCAAATAATGAACAGTGCTGCAAATGTTATGAAGCTATAAAAATAGTACATCTGTATCTAATATATTATGAAGCTAATAAAAAAAACTTATAATAGCACGGCCTACAAAATATACAAAAATATTCATAACTCTTTCACACCATTCAGTTAGAAAAGGCAGTGACATAAAAGAAAATGTGAACAAGAATTTTGAATCAATTTCTAAGCAACATAATTGAGATGTTCTAAATATGGTCTGTTTTCCTTTCACATTTGAAAATTACATTCCTTTACATAGGAAATGTTCATTTGAATGTACTGTAATAATTTGAGGTAATATGGTGTAATCAGATAATTTTATAGCATATATGCTGAATAATGTAATGTTTGTTAAAATACTTTTTAGCACATTTTCCAGCTTTGTTTTAACTACGCAAGTACGATTTTAAATCAAGCATAACATATAATGATATTTCAGACAAATTGAGCAGGTCTGCAGTTGTGTTGAAAACAACAGTTTATTGATGCAGATACATATATTGTAACGTGAAAAGTGGACAGCCACATTATGAACAAATAATATACATGCTGTGTTGTCGTAACTGTGCAAGGTTTGCTGAAAAAAACTGTCATTATGTTTCTTGGTAGTAACTAATTGTAATGAGATAATTTATATAGCACCATTTGGGAACCTGTCAGAAATCACAGCAAGTCTTGCATGTAAACCAAGTTCTTTGTAGCACTAAAACTGGCAACTTCAGAATGACATCAAAATTGTTCCATTTAAAAATATTGAAGTGTCGTTTCTATCCAATTACGGTGTAAAGGCTTCAAGATTATGTAAAAATGGTGTTTCACTATGGTAACTTTTTTATTTTCCTAACTGTTCTAAATAACAGTTCTGCAGGTTTCTTTTGTGGATTTAAAATTTGTTGTTGGATTCAAGGTCAAAGTGCCTAAGAACCAACGTTCTTGTGCCATAAAGCAGACTGACTTTTTACAGATACTGCACTATTACGGGCACCAGAGAGGACAGAATAGTTTCTCTCTGAATGCTTTACTTATACCTGGATGATTCAGTTGGATTACTGTTAAGGGAACAAGTAGGCCTACAACAAATCTGTTACTTGGGAAGCACAATAATGGCCAATCTTTGCTCAAACCTGGCTCCAAGGAAGTGCCGTGCAAAGCAACTGCGTTTAAGCGCTGGATAGCAATAGAGAGGCGTTGAAACAGGAAAGAAGACTCTCTTTTTCTCCTGACACTTGGGTTAAGTAGTGACCTAGTTTTTTGATAAAGTCAAAACTTCCTGATTTATTGTACCGAGGGTCTCGAAGGCCAGAGGGACAAAGCAGTGTGCCGGCCGTCGGATTTGATCAATCCCGCTGGTTCTTTACGTGATGGAGAGCCAGCCTTCGCGAGGGGGCGCCATACGATGTCGTTGATCATGGCGTGTCTTGCGGTTCTGCCATGGTCCAAAGGGCATGCTAGACCGTGAGAGCCGTCCGACGTGACCACAACTCCGCAAGGACATTCATAGGGGCACACAAGTCTACTCCAAGTTTTAATCCTGTGGCAGCTTTAAACTTTTTAAAATTATTATTATTATTATTAATCGCCTGCACTATAAATTTGAGGAGATTACTAATCACATCCTACGAGCATTGATTGCAACACTTCCAGGATATCAGGATTTGTCTATGCTCCTCTGACCTCGGACAACGCTGACGCTAATCGCAGGTGCTAAAATCTAATAATATAGCCTAATCAAACGATTTCTATATTGTCGTTATCATAATACACAAAGCATCAGGCGGACGGTTACTTCAGGCGAAAATCATCTTTCATTGGAGAAGCCTGCTTGGTCGAAATCCGATCAATCAGCTAAAACTGTTGCGCGTATTACATATGCCTATGATATTGGCCTAATTAAGCTTAAGCGTCGCTTCGTATCATTAAATGCTTTAAAGCTGTTACAATAAAACATTTCGAAAAATTTCTACGTTTTATAATTTACAAAATCTTGCGACCTGTAGGCCTATTCTCTTTCTAAAACAAGTGAAAAAAGGGGAAAATATTGTGTCGGTTCAGCTTCGTTCCAGGCCTTCTCCTTTGGATCCCGCTTCACGATTTGGCCTAGAACCCACGCTTCTCCCGACATGTCAGACGTAAAATAATAATAATTAGCAACTTCTAATGCGCCGGTGTCTAACGCACAAGACATCAACCGATGGCACACCAAAACCAAGCCACAATCAGGTCAGTCCGCACGACAGAGAGGCATCCTAATGTTGATAAGCAATTTGAAACATGTAAGTTTTAAGCTGAGAACGAAATGACGGAAGCGACTGAGCAGAACGAACAGACACATGGAGGGAATTCCAGAATTTTGGTCCAGTAACCGAAAATGCACATACGTTCGTCAGCTCAAGGTCAAGATCCAGGAGTCAGGCAGGCAGACCGTCAGAAGGCTACAGCGGATGGTGTTTCGGATTGGAGGGGAGACAGAGATAATGGAAAGAGGAAGGCGAATACGTTGGGGATGACCAGTCGAAATCCGATTGGTTTTGGAAAATGGTTTTTGACTAGGTTTTCACTGGAAGGGCAGCTATCGATTGCTGCCGCGTGCACTCTTATTCTATATTCACATTTCTTTTGTGCAGACAGATTGTTTTAAAATGTTGCCAATGTTTATTTAATGCTTGTATAACAGCACATCAGGAACAATATGTTTAATATTTCCATGTTGATAGACTATTTTATTCTATTTATTCTATAACGGCGCTCTACAAGGAACCCATTGGGTGATGGTTTCGTTAAACCGTTTTAAATTAGTCACGTCACATGCTGTGAAATCATAACAGCGCTGAAAAGTGCTTACAGTGATTAGAAAATGATTCAAGAAACTTTCGTTTAGGAATAGTTTAGTTTTAAGATAGGTTAGGAAGGCATGTGAAAATACCTTGAAATTTACATTCTATCATGCAAAGCAGAAGTAAAGACGCCTAGGCGGCCTCTGCATGCATGCCACTAACACAGATTACATATTCGATCCTGATTCATCTCATGATTGCGTTAAGAACCAGATAGGAAGCGCCACCAGTTGACTGATCAAAGAGTGTCATAAAATTGCACCACAATGATTTGAAGTTGCAGTTCATTTCGATAAGTAACGATCAATAAACTACTTCAGTTAACAAAATGTTGTTAACTGAAGTAGTTTATCGTTCGTTAAGAAGCACCACAATTGTATCTTTCCTTTAATAGTTTAATATTCAATCATTATATACAATCATCATAACAACTCACCAACACATCACTGCAATTTTTGCGTAGGTCTTTCACTCAAAACTGAAAACACTCCTTTTCCAAATATTATAATTTCTGCATTTATTAGGCGCCACTATCTAATGACTTAGCATCAATCGATGGCGCCGAGCAATTGTGAGTGAAGGACTTGCTCCAGGTCCCTACACAGTAACCGACTCGGAGGAGGCTCGAACCCGTACTCTATCCAATATGCTATCGTGCCCCACGAATATATCCTATCCTAATTCTAAACACCATCCACTGTAGCGGTCTGACTCTTGGACCTTTACCTGGAACCGAACCCTTTCTGCCTATCGATTTTGTTTTGACTGAGCGCCTGTGAATAACCTGGTTCCCTCAAAATAGATTGCTTTCGGCGCTGTAGAAATATCGAGATTACGATTACGATCTGATAGATGTCGCCATACGGTACACTTGCGTTACTGAAACTTTATTGAAACCTCTATGTCAAAACTGTTTTTCGCAAGGGAAAGATTGAAGTACGAAAATGGTGGATAAATAAATTTCGGCAAAATTCTTGATATTTAACCAAATAAAGCAACCTTTTGAAGTCCACGGCAATTGATCGATGTCATCTTTCGTTTTCGTCTGTATTTTCTAAACGGAATGACTAATGAAAATCGTCTGTAGCGACACCCATTTTATAAAGGTGAGATCTCATATTACGATGGTAAATTTCTGTAGCGCTTGTTGTTAGAAGAAATTTAGTTTTTTACTTAATGCGATGCATGATTAATGAAAGTTAGTGGGTAAATTCATAGTTCAGTCCCTCGTTTTGAATTTATCACTTCAGTATTTTTTCGATATCGTCTTAAGATACTGACTTCCAAAGGTTTTTCCTTGTTTTTTTTCACATTTATTTCTCGAACGTTTTCGTAAAATATGTATGCAGCATATTTAGCACATTTCTTTTGTGCAGACAGATTGTTTTAAAATGTTGCCAATGTTTATTTAGTGCTTGTGTAACAACACATCAGGAACAATATGTTTAATATTTCCATGTTGATAGATCTGTAACTATTTTAAAAAGGGTCTTGTTGCCAGTTTAGGTTATTATTGTAGCGATTATTAGCGTTAAGTCTTATTAAAACTTGATTTTAGATAGTACCGTATGCAACCTGGATGGGGTTAGTTGAATGGCTATCACACATACGTTTCTGAAGGTAAATGTTGATGTAAACATAACAATAAAGGCATAAAACATAAAAGAAGATCTAATACAAGTAATAATGAGAAGGAAATTACGCTTGTTTGGACATATATGCAGGATGGATGACAGTAGAAAAATAAAAAGCGTGATGATGGGAATTATGGACGGAAATGGGAGAAGAGGAAGACCCAATAGGGAGTGGACAGATGATATAAGGGATTGGTGTAAGCAAGACTTGCACGCCTTGATAAGAACAGCGCAAGATCGGGAACTGTGGAGACAAGTGAGAATGCATGCAGTGGACACCTACAGGCTCTTGGCCCATGGATCATGATGATGATGATGATGATGATGATGAAACATAACAATGCACCAACAGCTGCAAGGGTCTTGCCCCAAATTTGCAAAAAAGAAGGGGTCCACCCAGAACCCGATTTGTTATGGCATTAAGCCCAGAGGACATGTTGTTTGTATCTAGACACTTACTATAGCACCTTTTAAGTACCTCACAAAAGCACTGCCTGTGCCAGCCTAACTGATGTTAAAGTCAATAAGAACAAAAAAGTTAATCAGTAAGTGAACAGTGCTTCAGTTTCTAGAAGAGTCACCACTGACGGGCATCCACAGACATGTAGAGTCCAACCAACGGATTCCCATTCAGAGTTGCTAGTACATACTAGAGGTGTCAAAATTTACACAGAAGTAGAATAACAAGGTTTTGATAGTTCAGCAGAGTTTATACCCTAAATAGTAGTTTGTTCAAAGTACAGAACCAAAATACTTAAATAAAAGTAAACCTAATTTTAAGTACTTAACTAAACATAAAGGTACTCGTCATGATATTGCTTCAGTAAAAAAGTATACTTCAAGATAATACGCATTACTTTTACTTCGTTACTGACCAACACTTAAGTACCATCTATAGGTCATTTTGATAACTATGCTTATTTGAAAGAGGTCAATATTTGGTGACTCGAATTAGTGACTACATGCTTTGTGTTGAAGTACTGACACTCACTTTTAGCAATTCCAAGTAATGACTGCCCACGCTTGCAATAGGCTCAACCTATTTTGATTGCTCCTGTTAATTTAATTGGCTTTGGAGAGGTTCTAGCACATTCAAGAGGTTCTTTAAAGGCCTGTATAAAATTTGCCAACGCCTACAAAGAAACATACATCCTACGTACATTATAGATACATCAACATTACATATCTTACATACATACATACTTGCACACATACTTGTATACATATCTTACATACATACATACTTGCACACATACTTGTATACATACATGCATATATACAGACAGACATACATACATACATACACAGTGGTACATGCATACATAGTGGTCCATGCATATATATATATATATATATATATATACACACATCATATATATAAACGGATGACAAATCTTGTTACCTATAATATAATTTTGTGATAATAAGTTACCGTTATTACTTAGTCTACAGTAAGACATTGCATGTTTTTTGGTAATCATTCAAACTTTTGTTTGATTCCAGGCTGCAGTAACAATAAATTTTTGTCTGATGGTGATACTAGACTTTAGTTTTAATATCATGTTTGCAGACATTAATGCTACATCTGCAGTAGTCTGGGACCTGAACTGCGGTGGGCTGCTGTGTCTGTGCTGTATATTAGAAAATTAATTTCTAAATGCAAATTTATTTCTAAATGCATTCTGGCCATGTTAAGTTTTCAAGAATGACTGATGCTAAACTAAAGCCTGTCACTGACACACTGTTGCACATTCATGGCCACTGTGTTGCACTATTGGTAGGCACTGTTGTATGTTCAGTGGCACTGTTGCTTGTTCAGTGGCACTGTGTTGCATTTTCACTAGGGCATTCTGTTGCATTTTTATTGGGACATTGTTTTACATGTTCCTTCACAGTTTCTTGCATGTTCATTGACACTGTGTTGCATGTTTGATGACATTGGTTTGCATGTTCAGTGATGTTATGTTGCATGTGCAGTGAGTGTTGCATGTTTGGGTGGTTTGGTCATTCAATTTCCCTGCCTGGGATTTGGAAGATAGCGGCTGAGGACTTTTGAGTGTCATCAGCATCGCGGGAAGGATGGATCCTGTGGGTTGAGTTACACTGCAAAATGAGATTGATAAAAGCACTTTGAAGCCCAGTATTCCCAGAAATGAACACATTTCATCGCATCAATAGTAGCACTCTCCTCTTGCTTACCTAGGCCTCTCTTGTTTTGGACAAGTGCATTTTGTTTGTGGTTGTCGTTTTGGAAGGATGTCAACTGTCAGACACTAACTGTGTCATTGGTGACACCTAGTATCTCTTAGCAATAAAACATGGTTATTGTAGCATGTAGCTTAATACGTACCTTGTATGTGACCTTGAATCTTTGTAAAAGACAAAAGTTGTATGGCATACAGCAACATTAAACATATTTTGACACCAGACAGTTGCTGTGTAGCCACATTAGTGTGTGCTGTCACATTACTTTATGAAAGGTCTATGGTGTCCAGTTGTAGTATTGCTGCTGTGCTTGTGCTTCCACCATGCATTTTAGAACTAATGTCGATAGAATTATGTAATTTGCCCTTCCATATTACAATGTACATGTCTGCAAGGCTTTTAGCAGCAATGCGTTTAATAGTTAGTGCACTGGTACTAGTTGTATCCACGTGCACGCTCATTCCCACATGCATGCTGTTCCACCACAGACCACTCAAGAAACATCTTTGGCCTGTCTTAAGTTGCACCATTTTAGATCTGTTTTGTAACCATGTTCAGCACCATTTTGGGGTTCTTAAAGGGTACTGTATAAATAGCCAGATACGTGCATACATACGCGCAGGCTGACTCGTGACACGTGCCTGCACAGATGATATACCCATTATCTGTGTCATCTTGTGACATGTGGTTTTCATCAGTGCCCTTTCACTGTTTGGTCTTGACCAGAAAGTTATCTCAGACTTGTCTTTGTCTCACTGCTAATGTGTCTTATCAGCCCAAGCCCAACACTGTGGCATCTTGGGCTTGTTGGTCTCAGAATCAGACACACGCAAAGTTGCTTGTAACTGCGTAAACATTTGGACGGTCAGAGTCCCATTTGCCATATGTTAGCACAGTAAGTGTTAGCTGTTTGGGATTCTAGGTTTCTTTAAGTCTAGTCTCGTCAAATTCTAGTTTTCTCTCATTTACATTTTTCCAGCGTAAGTTCCACTTTACTCACTCTGTAAAGTTTGACATTAATTTACTCTGAAAATTTTAGTTTTAAACTGTGACAAAGTTTACTATTGTGTTTGATGTTCACTGTACTTTTAATGTTTATTAGGGGTACTGTGACAGTGTTCTCTAAATTGTTTCACAAGTACTATATATTGTAAACCATCATACAGTTTACAATGCACTGTACTTTTATGATATTTTCTTTAATGCATACTCAGCTTTGTCTTGGTGTTGTTGTATCACTATGGAATATGGAAGACTTCAATTACATTACAATTACATTCCATTGTAGTACATACTTTATGGTTGAATGTACTGGTTCACTTTAAGGAAAGAATAAACATATAATAATCGAGTGGTGAAAGTAGGTCCATGCATTCTGTGCTTGTCATATTTACTTAAATGGCTGGGGTTTCCGGTGGTGACATAGTCAAATTTATAGATTGGGGAAATTAGTATTCCACTTGATTCGGATGAGTGGAGTGATAGTCTTTTGGTTAGCATGCTGGGTCATCAACCAATAGGGGTTCCGATCCCCACCAGGATAGACAGATATGGAGATATCTGACCCACTAGTACCATCTGGCACATTTTGGCATAAAATGCTTTCATGGGCTGCACACTGTCAATGGGAAGGCGAGATGGTGAGGGAGAGGACTTGCCCTTTGCCCTCTGTACTAAGGCTAATAAACAATCCACTGACACTTCATGCCTTGTTTGCATGTTTGGGATGGATTCAAGAAATGATCTTCTGCTTAATTTGGATGTGTTGTATTGTGACAATTGGCCGCTGAGTTTGGCTAAGTTGATTACATTTGGTAATTAAGGTTTTTATGCTGATGGGAATTAGTACTTGAGATAAGGTCAGGTAATTGCTCATTGCTTAAGCACCTCAGAGAAGCATCATCAAAGCATCATCAAAGCATCGTGGTCCTTGTGTTATTAGGGTTTGTCTGCACAACAGCTGCACTGTGTTTGATGGAGAACCGCTGGTTTTGTGTGTTGCACCTGAATTTTATTCCCAGTTACAGTGACTATCACCCGATGTATTTCCACACTGCCGTCAGCCACAGTTTGGGACATCATCTGTCTCTCACCTCCAGTGCTTTTTCTGTTGGATTTCTGATATCCTCGAGCTGGAGTCCTCCCATTAAGAGCGGTAGAGCCAGAGGCACACATGTTTCAAGGTTTGTAGTTCAGTAAAGTGGGATGATACCGGTGTGTAAATTTAACTGTTACAGTACTTTATATCTGTGGTGACAGTTGAGCTCAGTTGTTGAAAATCCATGATTCAGAAATAGAGGGATTAAGGCTTCAACCCTTTTCACGAGTCATGTGTGGCATGATCTTTAATTACTTGGATGACTCAGGCATCGAACTGTCGCCTCTTTGTGTCTTGCTGGAGCCGTGCAACTACTAAGAGGGTCTGTTGGCTTGTGGTTGTGGTGTTTGCACTTGAGCCCAAAGCTCTAACAAAAGCACAAGATCTCCGAGGACATAGACACGAAGATTGCTTTGTATGAGTCTGTATTTGAGCATTGTAGTGATGTTAGTGTTTGCAGTTAGCCATAGACAAGCCCTTTACCTCTGCTTGTTCACTGTGTCCTAACAAGTGCATCCTGATGACTCACATTTGTGCCGTATTATTTTAACTGTTTGCTGACATCAGTTCACTTGTGGTGATTCTTTTTGTATCTGTCTTCTGAGGTGTTTTTTTATGCCTGGAGGTGGCCTTACCTATTTATTAAGTCATAATTTGACATTTAATGAGCACTTCTGTAAGGTAAACTCTGTGGATATGTTCATAATTTAATCTGATCTAATCTAATGACTACTGTAGCTTCATTATCATAATACAGCATCAGTCGCTGGTCGCTTTAAGTGTAACTGTAATAAAAAAATGTAACTTCAGTCCAAAAGGATCCATGTTACCCATCCACTTATCCTTTGGGCTTAAAATCCCTAATCTAATATAACCATATCTGGAAAACTTCTATAGTGCCACAGTAGTACTGTACCAGGCATCAATCAATGGTTGCTGCTAAGTAAATCTAATGACCAAGCTGCAAACCGGATGGATAAAATCCTGTAGAGCAGTCCACGAGTTGTGCAGTTTTTGATGGCGAGAATCAGTGTCCTAGCATAGCAATGTTTTTGTGAAATCCGATGACCTAAGTCGTACAGTTTAATGACTGCGTTACCTTAACATTACATTGTATGTTACCTTGTTCTTGCAAGTTATCTCTGTATCTATACACATAGAGATGGGGCACCTCTGATCAGTTTCTTTAAGCGGTGAATACAAATTTCTGATCATAATTACAGTTGCCTTACCCTTCTGCCACTTATCATGTTTTTATGCTGTGGTTATCCATTCACATCTATAGCTGAGTCATTTGCCTTAAATTAATCAAACTTTTAAAACAGTTCTTGGATTGGTTTAAATTTCAGACGACCTAATTAGGGCAGCGCCTTGACTCCAGCTGTTCAGTTTGTCTGCATGGTGAATGGGAGTCCTCACTGACCCTTTGCATTGCATAAGATTTGAATTTCAGATTTGCCAAAATGCTTCGTATGGTCTTGTTTTCTAGTATCAAAGTCTCAGATTCTGCAGAGTTTATGTGGTAATAGTTGAGCGATGTAGTCTGTTGGTTCAGTTGCTGAACTTGAAATATACAGGTCAGAATTTCATTTTTTTGTCAGGGTACTTTAGAAGATATCTCAGGATTTCTAGCATCCTGTGGCGAATGCATTTATACACCAATTGATAATATTGATGAGGAGGCAAGAAAACTACATTGGCTTCCTTTTTGTGGAATGAATTACATTAAAGATCCTCTTGCTGAGATGTGCCTTGCTTGTTGGCACAGCTTCAACTTTGTGTATGTATGTACGCGTCAGGAAGCGTACATACATACATACTTACATACATACATATGTTGCTTACATACTTACATTATGTACATACATACCCGCTATATGTGTACTAGACGTTGTTGTGTTGTTCTGTAGGTATAGCTGAGAGAAGTTTCTCCCTTATGTGGAGAGGGAGACAGAGCATCAAAGGCCTAGAAGATGACACTGGAGCGTCCACAGCCTCCGCTTCCATCAGCTACAGACTCACCGCAACATAAGCAACAACAACAACAAAGGTCTGCGCAGCCATCGCCATGTGCTAGGACAACACAGCAACAGCAGCCGAATGATGAGCCGATCAACTGCCGGCTCAGCCCAGTCACTCTCAACGTCCTGTCGTACAGCTCCGAAAAAGAAGAGTTCACGAACAGGTCACTCATCTACAACTTTCTTTTGCGATATATATGAATTTGCAGTGTTTGTATCTGGAAATTTATGTATAGCACCATTTGGGCGCCTCTGAAACCTGTTTGCTACACATTAGAATTTTAGCAGCCATTGGTCTATTTCTGCACATTGTGCTGAGGGTTGGCAATCTACCAAACTGACTTACATTTGTTATTATAATTTTTAAACCAAGGGATTTTATCCCAAGTGTAGGATGAAAAATTTAAATTAGCAAGATTTGTTTGATCTGGAATGCTATTATTATTGTTATTGTTATTGCTATTGCTATTACTACTACTATTACTATTATTTTTATTATATCAGTATTTGTACTACATCACTTTCTATTCATATACCAACACTCAATAAACAACTGTGCATTATGGACATGTGCTCTTGATTCTGACAAAGTGACTGGCTCAGGGAAGGCTTAAACCCACACACTCTAAATCACATGGCGAGCACTCAACCAGTATATTAATATACATTTTCAGGCAATTTATGCAGCACCATTAAGGAGCCTCTCCATCCTGTCTGACACCTATTTCTTCATATTACATACATGTAAAGCAAAAGGAATTAAACTAAACTTTTTGAAGTTAACCCTGTTACTTTTCTTAACTCAGCCAAACCCAACACTTGAAATAAATTTATGTTAAAGAACCAAACCAAACCAAACTGGAAAAAGAGTTGGAGTAAAAAATTATGATTTTTCAAAGTTTTATTAAAGATGGGAAGACCTCAAACTGAAAACAGTGTCAGACCTCAACTATGTCAAGCCTAAAAAATACAAAGTGAACCCTAAAACTCAATGTTTTCGCATCTCTAACTGAATATATGTGAAACCTTTCTAGTTATGTATATTTTCACACACTGGGTATGCATGACAGTACTTGTTTATCCAGCATATTTGTACATAAACACATTTCGTTCATGTATCTGGATATTTATATAGAACCTTTTTAAGAACTTATTTTAAGCCTTTCATGCATGGCTATTTGTTATACGTTAGGTATCTGCATATTATGAGAAGACATTCATGATGTGTGTGGGCGTTTGCATGTGCCTGTCTGATATACTCATACTTGCATAATTATGCGTAAACATGAATCACATTCAGCCAGCTGCTTTGAAATTTTTACTGGGTCAGCCTGTTGCCTGATGACAATATTATATATATGCACATGTATATATGTAAACATATATAATTATGTATGGACATATAATTAAGGTATATATATAATTCAACCATTGCCAAACACATTTTTTATGTATTGCTTTAGCCATGTGTGTATTTATATATTATGTAACATTAAGGATTATAATTATTATATATTACAGATTTAAAGGTACTATAGACACTGGAACCTCCTTAGCTTTGAGATTCATGACAAGCACTGCATTTTAACAAATTTGTGTGATAATTTATTGTAATATAATCTGATGACTACTGTAGCACCTTTATAATGCATAAAGCTTGAACTGATATTCACTTCAAGTGATATTATAGGAAAAATGATTGATCTGTTGTGGTGGACTTCTAAGCCGAAATTGATTTGCGATCCATAATCTCCCCCATGTTATATCAGAGTTCTTGCCAAATGAAAGATGTTACAAGGAGATTCTAGTCTGTGTTCTAGTAAATGGCCTCAACTCTACTCATATTTCAGTGAATTTATCAAGTGGGATCCTTCACCACTGCTGCCCATCTGAATGGGTGCTATGCCATTTAAGGTCTCCTTGTATGGACCATGCTGGCCTGATGCTCATATATCTGAAATACACCATGACCAGAATGCAAACCAGCATCCTCACGCACAGAGGCGTCTTCATGTACGCTTTAACCAATGTAGCTAACTAGGCCAGCAAGATCTACCGTGTATGTAAGTGTAAATGTATATTTGTGAGATATGTAGAATGATGTAAGCTATAAGCCTAAAACAAATACCCTTGTTTATATATATATATATATATAATAAATAATATATATATATAAGCTATAAACCTAAAACAAATATCCTTGTTTAACCAATGTAGCTAACTAGGCCAGCAAGATGTATCGTGTATGTAAGTGTAAATGTATATTTGTGAGATATGTAGAATGATGTAAGCTATAAGCCTAAAACAAATACCCTTGTTTATATATATATATATAATAAATAATATATATATATAAGCTATAAACCTAAAACAAATATCCTTGTTTATGCTTTATATATATATATATATATATATATAAAATAAGCATAAACAAGGGTATTTGTTTTAGGCTTGTAGCCTACATCAGACAGCCATGTGTGTGGATATATATATATATATATATATATATATATATATATATATATATATATATATATATATATATATATATATATATATATATATATATATATATATATATATATATATATAATGTTTTGTGATTGTACATGTGCTTAGACAGAAATAACAACTTCCTTGTATGCTGAGCCTCCAAAAAGTTAGCCGGCAAACACTTTATAGCCATCAAAGTCTCCACTGATTACCTCAGAGAATCTATTTTCATCCACAAACATATACGGTGTGGATCTGTTAACTAGAAATCGGCGTGGGACAAGCCATCAAAACAGCACGTAAACCAGGTTGCATGTGAAAAGGCCCAGACAGCCTCCTTGTTCATTGGATGCCTAGCTTGGTGTCACTACTGACCACCAGCTGTGGGTCTGATATGGGCCTAATGAACATGGCTGTCAGAGGGATAATGCTGAAATAATCTAAAATATTCTGTAATACCCAAACATATTCTCTAACTAAACTTAGTACAGTTGACATATCTACCATCATTCATTTAATACACCAGTTATTAAAAATATTTTGCATATAGTTTGTGATCTAATTTAAGAAAACAAAAAAGCTACATAAATGTAAATGTACACAGTTTTCTATATAGCGACTGTATTTAATGTGATTTAATTAGCCTACTTCCTCTGTTTAGATATTTAGCACTACATTGAAGTTCTTCGTACAGTGAATTAACTAACACAGATAAGTTAATAGCATATAAATGTGTCCACACTGTATTATAAGTCTGTGCATAGATAGAGTATCTAGTATCAGTCTGTGGCCATTAAGTGGTGATGCAATAATTATACTGTCTACACCATTTTCACCCAATCTGGGTCATCAAATTGTTGCTGAGAAAAATCCCTTGGGTATCTACTGCAGTCTAATCAGGGAATGAAAGAGGATGTCTGTGTACTAAACACCTGTAGAGTTTGACTGAGCAATGGCCCTGTTGTAGTGAGAGTTTGTTGGCTGCCTGAATTACGTAGACGGGCTACGTTGGATAAGCTTAGTTTGATGCCGATATAATGCTGTTTCTAACTTAGTCTGTAGACAGCTACACTTGTTCAGTTTCTTTTAAATAGACTTTATATCCGAAATAGTTGGCTTAAGTAACACTTCTACTATTTCGATATACTTTGCCATGTTCATCTATCACTATATAATGTTCTGTTGCTACTTAAACCAGCATCTGTTAATTTAGTGGAAGATTTTATTCAATATCTTAATAGCTAGAGTCTCTCGTTGTGTCTTCAGAGACCTAGTTAGGCAGGGATGCAACTCAAAGTTGTCTTTCCTCTGTCCGTAGAATGAGTTTGTAAAAAACAGAAGACTTACTGAAGTCATTACTGCTTCACAGTTTCTCTGGCTCGTTTGTAGATGTGGAAGGATGATGGTCATCTCCACAACTTAAACTTTTCTTCCAACTGAAACTCTTAAGAAGTTTTGCTTTACCGAGCCACCGTAGCTATATCAAACACAATGAAAATGTTCCTTCTTCCGATTGCGAACAATTAAATCATCTAATCGTTGCTTAGTTCGTCACTTTACATTAGCATGAAGGTGCTAAAATTTCACTATCATTGTTCCGAACAGTCGTTCCCAGCCACCAATTTCTGTCAGTAGATCGTTAATATGTCTTCACGGTTCCATTGTAGATTTGATTAACTACACATTTCTTAGTTTATGTCAAAGATGAACTGGAGTTTATGGAGTTTTATCATGCAGCATTTTGCCCATTCAGTGATCTCCTGTCATCTAAAGAATTCCTCTAGCGGTTACCCTCATATGTCACAGGTTGTCTGCTTGACCAAACGATACGGTCTGCCTCGTTCTAGATTCCAAACTTCAAATATTTGTGTACTGTTTCACTGCCTTTCATGTTTCACTTGACAGATATTCAACTGTTCCCCAGGCCTAATAATATTATTATATTATACCTAAGATGCTTGTATTCAGATGCTGGCAAAATTAATTACATTAATACGTCTACTCTACCAATCCAATTTATAACAGTCATACAATGCGTACATGAATTTTAAACATGAGGAGATCTGCTACACCTGTATAAAACCCAGAAACCTCCTTAATCTGTGTATCTGGTCACAGATCCCCATATACTTAGCATCTAGACTATACTGGTATGCTGCATGCCCCATAATTATTGTGGGTTTACATGTTCTGCCAACAATGTGTCATTTTCATGTGATGCGCAACCCTGAACACAGAGGTGAATTTAAACTGCAGTGCTGTACCATGTGCAGTCATTATATATGTATAATGACACTATTAAATGTAAGAAAATAAATAAATAATAGGCTGTCATAAGCCATCTTAAAAACTGTCCCCATAGTAATCGTAGTTGTAATTGTAATTGCAAATTTGTACGGTACCTCTTCAAAAGAGACTCCTCAGAGGTTCTCTGGACCTAACACATAAAACCACGATTAGGCAAAATAGTTTTCAAATGCTTGTTACAGTCAGGCTGTCATGGTGATTTTGAATGTTTTAGTATGATTTTGAATGTTTTAGTATTCTCTGTCTGGAAAGTGATGGGGTTGATGTAACTGTGACTAGCATAGCCGCAAATCCATCATCCCTCGTATCACCGTCCTTCAAGACAGCCTCAGCTGTCACAACCCTCCCAGCAAACAATGCTGTCGACATCACCTACAAGGAAACAAGCCACAAGAGCTTTCTTGATGGTATTTTTGGCTGCCTACGACCAGTTCTAGCATACATTGGAAAGGCCACTAACACTGAACTAAAACAACAAGGTCAGCTGACTTTTTGAGTTTCACTGTCACTATCTGTATGGTGTATCATAATATCAACATTTAGTGTAATATGTTCGGTAAAGTAAACTTGTTTTGACTTGGTTTTTCAGGTGTGTCAGGTAGTTCTGCATCAAACTCTTATTTCAGGATTTCATGTCGTAATGTAACATCTGTGGATTAAAGTAGCAGTTTATTAGCCATAGTAGCAGAGCAGTATTTTACCAGTTGGATTTGTCAATGCAACCCATGCAAAGTAAAGTAAGGTAAGGTTAATTAAGGTAAGGTAAGGTGGGTAAGGTAATTTATTGCACCCAACTGTTACTATTAATCCCCAAGTTGTACTAACTGGTGACTAAATGACATTGTTACTAAAAGAGATTTCTGTGGAAATGAAAACATAACAACAGCAATCCAACAACAAGACAATTGTTCCCTGCAGGTTACGTGGCTTGACAAGTTGTTAATTTAACTTGATGTACCAGAATTCGGACATGGACACAGAAGTGAAAGCAAACACATCGGCAATCTGGTAGAATGGTTTCACAAACTTTGTACATTTGACAGTGGTGCTGCAGATGTCCTCAGATTAGATTAGGCAATTTAAAAGGTCAGTGTGGTCATCATTCAGATACCTGGCCATATTGTAACCTCGCACGGTAATCTATAATCTCATCAAATGCATTAATAATTGTAATCTTTTGGATAGCAGTGTGTGGAGATAATAGGAAGAGAGTGACTTGTGCAATATTTTAATGTACAGATGTAATGTTTTGCTAGATTATGAGTCTAAGTGTAAAGACTTATTTAATAGTGTTAACTAATTTAATGTATCGTATTGTAATCAGTCCATGTAATCTGTATTAAGTTACCTTAACTTAATGGTTTGTGCTGTAATGAGAACGTGGAATCTGTAATAATGTAGGTGATGAAAGCCGTAGTTATTATTTTGAGTTATTATCAGACAGATGTCTTTGTGTTGTAGATGACTGGGAGATACCATTTGAAAACATCTTGGACCTCGATTGGCTCGGCAGCGGAGCACAGGGTGCTGTGTTCCTTGGCAAATACAAAGGTGAACCAGTGGCCGTCAAGAAGGTCCGAGATATCAAGGAGACCGACATCAAACACCTACGAAAGCTCAACCATCCGAACATCATTACGTTCAAGTAAGGCTGAAAGGCTTCCAGAGAAAAAAATGACTTTTACACAAGGTTATATGTGCAGTGAAAACATATACGCAGGCACATAGGCATAGGCACCCACATCCACATTTATTTACCCCAGTACTGTGAAGGAAGCTGTAATGTTGATAGCACCATGTAAAAAATGAGTGTCAACTTTACCTTACATACAGGCATATATACACATACAGTCATACATGCATATATATACTGTTACCTGACCAACAGCAACAATTGCATATCATGCATATAGACAGACAGTCACGTATACATATGCAGCCACTGTGCTGGCTGCATGCTAAATGTTACTTGTACACAGGATTAGCTGTGTAAATTTGTCTGCTTTCTATGTGGACTCATAGCTATGTGTGAAGGATGCAGGTATTTTGCACATGGCTTCTAAACGGTTGCAATTATGTGAATTAAGTGTCCAGTAAGATTGCAATGCTTTTGTTGTGTTTTGCCAGAGGTGTCTGTACCCAGGCACCCTGTTACTGCATTGTCATGGAATTCTGTCCATACGGTCAGCTCTACGAAGTACTCAGAGATGGAAAGCAACTGCCTCCTGCACTGCTGTTCGACTGGGCAAAGCAGATTGCCAACGGAATGAACTACCTTCATTCGCATAAGATCATACATCGTGACCTCAAGTCTCCAAAGTATGTACGCTACTGGATAGCTTCAAGAGTGTTGTTGATTTAAACTTTAGTACCTGTTCCAGCTGGATTTTACCAGACTAGGTCATTTTTTGAGCTGCTATTTGGCTTTACATTTAAACTTCTTGGTCTTGGGTTTCAGTGGCTTATTTGCATCCCTGTATGCCTGTAGCTTGACTGCATTGTGATAAATTCCATCTGTCAGTTTTTGTAATCTTAGGAGTGGAAATCATTTGATATAATTCAGATAAGACTAACCAGGTGGTGTGAGGTAGGATGTATGGTATGGTACGGCAGTTTCTCATTGTTATGCGCCTTAAATGGCTACATGGTTTGACACAAACTGTTAATTTAATGTGATGCACTTGGCTTAGAACTCGAGGTGAAAGACAAACACTTGAGAGTCTGCTACTGAGTGTCACATTTGGATTGTCTGTTGATTTTATCTTGTATTGTTAATGATGTATTTGGATTAGTTTGGATCATTTAACAGGATATTAGAATTAATTAGATGTGGCTGTGTCTAAGAAGTCTGTTAGCAGATGTGTACTGTATGTTGTGTGTTTCTCAGTTTTTGTAGCTGACGCTGTAGCAATTTGAGTTAGACTTGTAATGTTTTAGTGTCCTCATTGCTGCAAACGATATCATCAAAATTTCGGATTTCGGTACAAGTCGAGAGTGGAATGAGAAGAGCACGAAGATGTCTTTTGCGGGAACAGTAGCCTGGATGGCCCCCGAGGTCATCCGAAATGAACCTTGCTCTGAAAAGGTTGACATCTGGTGAGCAAAAGCAAAACTGATAATTTATCCGCGGAGGCATGGTGCTGGGGTTTTGATTGTCTTTTAACTGAAGAGGTCGCACAAAACCAATGTTGTCATAATGGAGCTATTCCAGGTTACATAACTTGTCAGTGGAACCTTGAGTTCATTTGACATGCCTAGATTTGTGTTCACTTACAGTAATTTGAGATATGAATAACCCATTTGGAAAAATGCAGGGTAATTGATTGCTCATTTATTATGTGCTTCCCTAAGTAAGAGCCATCAGAAGCATTGTCTTATGGTTTTAGACTCGTTTGGCTGAAGTGCAGTTATACAACCAGACAAATTTTTTTATGAGTTAAATGGCTTGACAACAAATTGTCTGTTTCATCCAACACAAAAGATTTTGAAACTCAAACGCAGAGATGAAAAGCATGCCACATTATCAATTTGCCATCTTACCATCAGGTTACATAATATTATGTTAATACGGTTTGGCTTAATTTCAGGTCTTTTGGCGTTCTGCTGTGGGAACTGATGACTCACGAAATTCCCTATAAGGATGTGGACTCTTCTGCAGTGATGTGGGGAGTGGCAGGCAACAGCATCCATTTGCCTGTGCCATCCACATGCCCTGAAGGTTTCAAGCTGCTCATGAAGCAGTGCTGGTCAGCAGACTTGCTCATTACATTCTGCACAACCGTTTGTATGCATCTAACTGGACATTTAAATAGCACTTTCTGAGAACCTTTCAAAGACAGTTCTCACCAGCTGGAATGATATTATATAATGTGAAAAGATAGTTGAAAAGCTGTTATGCATAAAGCCTTTATTCACCAAAAAATGTTGAAAAAGAAGAAACGAAAGAAAAATTCAAGCGATTGCACTAAGAATCTTTCAAATGTTATTTAAGCGTCATGTTATCATTAAAAAACTTTCTCATGCGCACACATTTGGCAATGTGAATCTGAAATCTACTGATTCACTTCATGGAAAAGTTATGATTAGTTTATCATTCACATCTTTATTACATGCCTCTTATATGGTTACACTGCTTGACAGCGAATTGTCAGTTTCGTTTGTCAGATTAGGATTTGAACCCCAGATGTAGAAGTGAAGGGCATTCTGGCACTTTACAAGCCTTAATCTCCGCTGTCGGCCAGCTACTGTACCTTATCATAAAGCATCGACTAACGGCTTGTAGAAGCTGACCACATGAATATGGCAGAATTTGAGCATGAACTGTATTCAGACGTTCTGAAGCCTTGACTGCCAGTGATTTGGAATAATGTGGTAGTTTGGTTTGTGGTCAGAAGTTGTGTCTTTTAATTAATTCCAGGAATGCTAAGCCTCGTAATCGACCATCATTTCGTCATATCCTGATGCATCTTGAGATTGCGGCTCCTGATTGGCTGAATCTCCAAGAGGCAGACTTTTTCCAGCTTCAAGTACTTTACCCACTGCCTTGGACTCATAATGTTTTCTGTTGCTGGGCATCAAAGCTAACAGTGCTAAGAAGCATTACCAGTTTCATTTGTGATGTGTTGTATTTATTTCTTATATTTTTTTCATAACCAGTATCAGATGGAAAACATCAATTGAAGGTGCTAAGCAATTACACATTAAAACTTGAAATTAAAGTCTCCACACAGGAATCATCTCAAGACAGTGTTCCTTACTGTCCTCTAAACAGTATGTTTTATGATGTAAAATAAGTCGTGATGTGAAAATCACTCGGCTGCTGTAGGATATGATAGCCAAGTGGTTAGAGTGCAGTGCATGGCTTGTAACGCAGAGAGTATAGATTCAAGCCAAGCCTGAAATGGTTACTGTGTAGGCATCTTGAGCAAGTCTTTCACCTGCAATTGC
The DNA here is from genome assembly GCA_964023275.1 of Norana najaformis. NCBI lineage: Eukaryota > Metazoa > Annelida > Clitellata > Crassiclitellata > Hormogastridae > Norana > Norana najaformis. The sequence goes on along the minus strand of OZ029916.1, from coordinate 31,425,008 downwards.
TTTGTGCCTTAGATTCAGATTTACTCACTTTGACTGTTTAATAAATGCAGTATAATAATGATAATAATAATTAATAATAATAATGTTATTTACTTTTATACTGTGTCTTTAAGAACTTTTAAAAAATCCAGATATCATAAATCTATATCACACTTTATAGGATCTTGTGGTGTGGGTTATTTGCAGACTGAGTGGAAAATTGACATCGCTAGACAGTTAGAAATCATCCAGGTGGAGGGATCCAACTATCCAAAAATTGAGGAGGATCTTATACGCAGACGAAAAGAAGAACTGAGGTTTTGCATCTGTTTTTCTGTCCCTTTGTTGTGTGATAATTTTTCTTTGTGTGCTGCATGGCTTAGTAGTTAATTAGTAACTTCTGCTGTGCCAGTTTCTAATGCACAACGCATCAACCAATGGCCACCAGAATGAAGTCAGTATCTGCAGAAGCTTGCCAGTGGTGACTCTTTTAGTTATCTGAGCACTGCAGAGTTTGCGTATTGATTAACTTTATTTTCTTAATGACTTTGACACAACAGCGCTTTTGTGAGGTACTTAAAAGCACTGTACTTTGTGTCTAGATACATACAGATATTTTGCTGAACAGGAAGCCAGTGCAAAGATTTAAGTACAGGTGTTACGTTATTTGACATATTAGTTGTGGCCCTAGCCAGTTAGTTCTGAACTCGTTGAAATTTCTGCATGTTTTACTTTGAGATACCAGTGAGAAGCAAGTTACAGTTTTCAAGGCAACTGGAGACCAGTGTGTTTTCCGGAGATAGTTTGAAGACTTGGGGACATAACACCTAATTCTGCTTGTGTCACAAGTATACGTCTATGATGACTTACCAGTGCTATTTACATAGCTGGTGAGAGACAGAGTCGAATCAAAACAACGCTGAAGTTATGAGCGGCATCAGCCAATTCAACACAAGACTTACCTCCTCCAAGGCTGTGGACATCAGCTGTACAGATGAGCATAAGACAGACTGTCAAATAAAATGTAAATTTGAGTATCATCAGCATAGAAATGAAATCCCAGTGAATGATTGTATCATTGTTCCTAATGGTGTGGTGTATAATGTAAACAAGAGAGGACCAAGCACAGAACCACGTGGGACGCCACATGTAAATGAAGCTCTAGACAATGATTACCATTTAAATACAAAGATTGAGTGCATGGGCGAAAATAAGTGGCATACTAATGTAGGGTGGGACCAGAAACCCCAAACCAGTATTGGAGACGATGCAAAGGAAGAGTGTGGTCCACATATCAAAAGCAAAAGTGGAATGCCTTCCAAAGCATAGCATCACATCCCATGTGTTGGTCATCCACCTGTGTTATCTGGTGTTGCTTTATCTGTGATGAGTTTGTTATGTCGTTAGGCATGCACAGGACATTCGGAAACTCTATGAACAGAAGTTGGAAAGGACGAACAAGCTGTACACGGAACTGACAAACGTTATGATTCAGCTGGAAAGGCGTGAGAAAGATATTATGAGGTTATTGTTTACATCCACCCTTTTATCAGTTTGGGCATATGGATTGCTTGTGTAATGAGTTTGAATCTTGCTTTATCATATGAAATTGACAGTTTGCTGTCAGTACATTTAACCCACAATAAAGGTTCAGATATTAGTTTCTTTTATTGCTATTGTCATGCATGTGCTGCAGTAAAAATATCCTTTGACCCCAGTGCTGAACCTCCTCATAACATGCTTAATTATAACACTGATTCTGATATAATGCATTCACTTATTTCTTTTCTAACTTCAGTTCGATTTAGAGCATGGGCTTGCTCTGTCCTAACTTAATTATGAAGTGGTACTTGATTTGGCTGCCAAATGATTCTGGATAATTAGAGAGCTGGAGACTTACCACAACCTTGTCACTGCTGAATAAGCACACATCCCCATTGGCCACGGAGACCAATGTTAATATATAAATGTGTGTTAGTTGCTCTGTGGTTGTACCTTTGTACCTGTGTCTTGACTATTGCAACTGCACTGTTCGTTATCTTTACAGGCGGGAGCAGGTGTTGAAGCTGTCACCAACCAAAAGGAGAGCAAGTGTGATCCAGCTGTCTGTCAAGGAACAAGAGAAGCGAGGACAGCAACATACGTCTGATACAGGAACAAGGTTGGATTAAATCCAAGTATTAAATCCAAGTCATGGTGATAATTGCCAATTTCTACTGTTCTTTTAGTCACTAGTACCAGAAAAACAATTTATCTGCATGGTTTGCCTTAATGTGCCTTGCAAGCTTCACTTTTTCTGTGCCTTACTTTGTCTTACTTTACTTTGTGTCTTACTTTACTTTGTGTCTTACTTTACTTTGTGTTACCTTTAATTCATGAAGATGAACTTTGTTTTGATTTACTTTGTTTTGCTTCACTTTGTCTTACTCTATATGGATTTACTTAATAATGCTTTACCTCATGATGCTTTACTTTATTTTGCTTTACTCTGTCTTGCTTTAGTTTATTTTGTTTTGCTTTACTTGCTTTACTTTGTCTTGCTTACCTGGTAATTTGCCTTTCTGTTCTCTTTAACTCTTGATCAATTGAGTGATTAATTTGATGAAATTCCTCCAAAGATGCAGTGTCCTGAACGTATCTTATGTAATTCATTTTGCAGCCCAGAAACACCTCCAACGATTGGAATTCTTTTTCCGCCTTTCGACAGAAACCGCTTCCAGGCATACCTGAGCCAGCCATCGTCTCCTGGTCGGACACGTAACCGGCTGCGGAATCGCACAAGTCGCTCGGTCATTGGTGACTCGATTCCCAATCATTCTACCTCTGTTCCTTCAAAGACTGCGTACAAGACGTCACTCCAGAGAGAGGTCCAGAGGCATCACAAGGCAGCCGCTGCTGCCTATCCCTCTTTCACACCAAGGGAAGCCTCCGTCTTGTCACATCGAAAGACGAACAGTCCTGGCAAAACGCAAGGTACTAAGCTGCGACCAGGAGTCGAACAGTCTTCTGAGAATGGCTCTAACATTGTCTCTTCAGACGTTGAAAAGGCTTCAGTTCCGAGCTGCACTGCGCCAAGTCTCGACTTTGATCAAGGTGGCGTTGACAAGACTTGCAAGACATTGTCTGCAAGTCACTCTCAGGTTGTTTGCTTGCCTCAGCACCTCCACGACAACACTCAGCCCTCCGCAGCTTCAGCAACTGTGCCGCCGATCGAAGAAGACAAAATACGAGGCAAGACTGATGATTCCGACATGGAAGCAGTTCCATCCGTCTTTCCCAGCCTTGGTTCACCCGCCACAAAAGCAATCGCTGTTTCATCTGCTCCCAGCTTTAGTGGTCTGTCACCAAAGTCATCTCTAGTGCTACGGACAAAGACTAGAAAGAGTCGAAGGCTAAGGAGTAGTGGGGGAAGTCTGGAAAAGGCACAGGGAAGGAAGACATCGAGGCCTGTCATATCAGAACCAGATGTGGAAAAGTTGGAAAGGGATGCCTCAGCTGAAAGGGTACATAGATATTTGTAGAGAACCTGATTCTTAGAACATAGATGTACATTTAGAACCTTGTTGTATTCACATTAAGTATAGGTACAGAGCCTGATTCTTGCAGTCTAGCTGCATAAATTGTCTGTGTCTTAAAGTCATGCCTTATAAATTCTTTATCTAAATTTAAGAAATTTTTTGCTCATCAGTAATTCTGAAGGCCTGAGTGCTCGGCTTGTCTGAGGCATCTCTGTTGATGACCTTTAATTTACAAATGTTAACTGATAACCGAACTAGATGTATTTATTTTCTTTGCTTACATAGCACCATTAGGTGGCACAGTGATGGATTGCTGGTGTATTTGCCTTTGCATCTGTGCCCTGGTTTCAAATCTCAGTGTTCTGTGTGAAATTGACAGTTTATTGTTGAGCTGTTTAACTAATGAAACTGCCCAGATAGGTTGTTCAGTTGGTGTTGGATTGTAGATGTCATGTTTGTGCTTCAGCCAAGATATTCTTGACCCTAGGACTGCAACTCTAAGGACTGTTTTTGCACAAGGCATGTAATGAGCGAGCGATTATCTTAGCTATAGTGCTGTTATGTAATGTAAGTAATCATTTATATAGTGCCTTCTAAGTTCCTCCTGTTGGCACTCTTTGCCAGCCTAAATGTTGCTAATGTTTGTTGAGAGGGACAGATTCATCCACAGGTAAATGATACTCAAACAGTCAGAGAGTCTCCATCAGCAGACTTTTGCATATGCAGTTTTCCTCCAATTTAACAGATATTTTACATTGGCACAATCTGATTTATTGACAAGACTTCAGTTTGTATTGGTGTGCAATTGTACCTGAACATTTGTACAGCACCTTTAAGAACACCTCGGTTTTTTGGTCCAGTGGACTCTCGTACTTGTAGACTTGTGAAGACATGCAAATGTTGATTGGGTAGTTTTTTCCTTCTTGATGCCGCGTGTTTCTGATGCTTTTGTCTAGGATGCTTTGGGACTGTCAGAGCCAATGTCTGCTGCTGATGCTGATGAAGAACTTAGGTGAGTGATAAGCAGAAATGCATCATTTCACTGGAGTTCTTAAAAAAATCACAGTTTTATTCTTACTGGAAACATCTATCTTGCTTCTGTAGATATCAAATATGACACATTGATCCAGTTGGTAGAGTCCTTGCGATCCAACGATTTCAGGTGTGAGCTGCTGAGCAATACTGTGTGAATATCCTGAGCAGTTTGCAAATTTGGCAACAAGCACTAAATTTTGATCCAGAATCACCTTGGAAGTTAATGGTAAGTTCTGCAATGCACTTGTCTGTCACATGCAGAAATTGTGAATTTGTATCTTGTTGGCTTAGCACTTAAGAAAAGGGATGGGAGATGAATGCCTGACAATCAGATATGGTAAACTAACTGTTCTCTCCACCTTAATCCTAATCATTTACCAGCAACTGAATGAACGAGCAAATCAATCAATCAGTCTATGACTGTGAAACTAATGTTTTTCAAGGCAGGGTGTAATCGGCCAGCTACACCCAGTTGGGCCAGTCATTTGTCATAAAGCAAAAGTACAAGTTATAATGAGATGTATTACATGATTTATATAGTGCCTCTTCAAGATGTCTACTCAGAGGCAGTGGCAACCCAGCATCGGTGGAACAGAGTTTGAGGAAGAAAGAAAGTTGGGGTAGCTCCTCTTGCAATAAGAGGGTAGAGTTGAAGAATTAGACCCTTCTAGACAAATGTTGCCGCAGCTGAAAAGATGTGTCTTTACATAATAAGAGTGAGCAATAAGAACAAGCGATCCTAGCCATATGACAGTTTTGAAATAAAAAATTGAATACACAAGCACACAATAAATTAATCACTTGTCTTTGCTGTGTAGCACCAACGATGACAAGGACGTTGAGGCCAACTCAAGTGATGAGTCTGAGGCCGAACTGCCACCGACCCCTCTGAGATCATCTCTGAGTTCAGAGAACCTCCAGCGGGACCTCGCAAAGTCTGCCGCGTCCGACGGTCTCTCAGACAAAGAAAACATCATTCGACAGATTCAGAATCAAATGAAACTTTCGCGTAGCAAACTAGGAGCGGTGAGGACTGCTTTGAATGACATGTCACTTTCACACACCAAAAAACACATTCTCACTCACAAACACAATATAAGTAAATCTTAGGGGGCCTATTATTGATAGAGATGTTGTAAATGAATGAGTACCTTACATTACATTACCTTAAGCATGGAAGTTTAGAAACTAAGTAGTATTTTTTAAGTAACTTTTTTCCAAACTTTGTTTTTATCTAAGTAACTGAAAGGACTAGAGCTGTGGAAAAGGATCTGTGTGTTCAAAATTTTGAACTTTATGACATAAAGCAGGGGAAAAGCACAAAACAGAACAGCTTAGCATTGCTTCATTGACAGCTGAGTTCACCACCAATGATAGGGAACTGAATGGGATGTAGATTAGAAATCAGAATGACTCTAGTGTGTTTAGAAAATTATGCAAGTTGAGGAAAATAAGTTAGAATGTAAGTATCACAATGAGAATGAATTCAGAAAAAATACAAAAGGAGCTGTAGAAAGCATAAGCTTAGTAAATTAGTATGTGACATAATTTTAATAGTAAGTAATTAAATAAAGTGTCCCGTATCCCACAAGTGAGACACGAGAAGGTGCTCATCTCCTTTTCTTGGCCCTTGAGGTGGCAATGGACAAATCTCAAAGTCCTGGACATGGGGACAGCACATTGCAGGACTTGATAAGTGTGAGAATAAATAAAGGGTAGATGTGGTCAGTTGACTCTGGATATGATGCTGAAGGTACCAATAAGCAATATTAAGCACAGTTAGTACTTGGATGGTGTTCGATCGATCATCCACTGAATACCAGGCCATCTGGATCAGCGTAGTCTGCCATACGACCAGGGTTGGTACGTGAGTACCAAGACTAGTTTGGAGGTTAATTTTTTTGCTGTTGTTGGATTATTGTGGTTATGTTTGTACATCAGCTGAAAAAACCTTCAACCCTGGAACCATGCTTCTCAGAATTTCATTTGAGGTCACTTAGTGCTGTTGAAAATGACACTCGGAGGTACATTAAAGTTAAGCTTGAGCAAGCATGGTTAGTACTTGGATGGGTGACCTCTTTGGAATACCATGCTACCTAGCACCTACTCAGCCTTCTTTCTTTCTGTTCTTGTTAAATGAGAACCTGTCTGAGTTTTGTTGGTTAGATGGTGTCTTGTTGTTGGACTTCTGTGGTCATGTTTTGCGCCGTAACTGAATGATCCCTCAATCCTGGGGGACCACACTTCTGATGAGTTTCTATTTAAGCATAATATAAGCAAATTTGGTACCTTTACCATTTCCCTTTAAGAGAAGCAACTGTTACCTTTACCTTTAAGGATATCTTCTGAGCAGTATTGTAAGATCTGTTCTTCTTGCCATGTGACTGAATGTTTTCTCTCAAAATAGGTAGCGGACACAGAACTATCGTCCTCGTCGAGCGACTTAGAAGACGAAACTCGCACTTCGGTCAATGGACTGTCGTCCAAAACGTGTCTTTCGGGTGACAGGTCGTGACATGGTTGCAACTTTTAGTAGGTCAATAAAATTCAAGACAGGTTTGGAAACAGCTGGGACAACAAACAGGGATGGCTGTATGGAAGTTCTGTCAAGTTTTCAGTTAACCAGATTTCGTACTTTAACATGTTCTCCCAATTTCCTGTTACCCAGATTTCATACATAGCATCTGTGCTGACCAAAGCAAATTCAGAACTAGGTGATAAAATGACCAGTTTTTGTCAGTGAAATTTGCATGTAAAAGCTGGATTCCATTAACAGATAATGAGGAAATTATTACGGTTACATCTTATAATATTTGAATTGATGTGAAAAAGTCCTATAAATATTATGAAAAGTAAGTTGATATAATGAACAGGTAAAGGTGTTTTACATGATTTTGATGACTTTTAAAGGTAAAATTCATTAAACCATTTGTAGTCTTGTAAACTTTATGAAAACTAATGCAAATTAAGTTGAAATGAAGAGTTAAAATTTTTTTTATTGACATATGATGTTGGATGAAGATAAATGTAAAGAAAATTGGGCATTTAGCCATTTGTAGTCAATATAATTATTTCTGAAATACTTGAACCCAATACAGATCTACAGTTACAGCTTGAAGAGATTTTTAAAATCCCTTAAATGTTATGAAAATAGAGAGTAGGTGAAGGGTTAAAGGTTAATTTGCCAGCTGTTGGGTGAAAGAGTTAAATAGTTTGTTTTCAGTGGAAAGTTGAATGTTGGTCAAACAGTCAAACAACTTTATTCACTATTCTAAATCAAATATTCCATGTATAGTAAATGAATGCTGTAAAAAGAATTTATTTGGAAATTCCTCTTCATTCAGAATTATGCAATTTTTGTTATTGAATATGTATATAAAGAGTGTAAATATTTCTAAGTTTTGCCTCATTTGCATATGAGGTCATGTAATTACATGTATTGTTATGGAAGCAGCTGTAAATTTGATACAACTGATGAATAAGTCACTGTAACTGGCTTTGTTGAGTAATTTTTAAAGCCATGGTTGACTGACTTGAAGTTACACTCTTAGACTGGCTTTTAAAGCTGTTGTTGACTGGTTTTTAAGTCATAGTTGACGGGTTTTCAAAGTTGTGGTTGACTGGTTATCTAGGTCTGTAGTCCTTGTGGATTGGTAACAGTGAACAGTTTTTGTTAGGAATTTTAAAATATCGTGTAATAACACGTAATAAACATTTGTGCCTTTTGTCACTGTGAGCACACTTCCGTCTTGGATTTTTGAGTTTGATGTTAATCAAATAGTTAAAGGTCAAGGTAATTGTACATTTATTACCTACCTGCATCAGCATTAATCCTCATTGTTCCTGAGTCTTTTGGCTGCTGTACCAGCAAAACAACATCCGTCTAACAATTCAGTTGCATGGCACCAGTGCACTAGGTGTCTTAGCAATGGTTTTACAACTTGATCACTAGAGACTCGCCCACAAAATAAGTCCTTAAACGTACCAGTTGTTTGGGTCATTTCTTCTCTAAGAAAACTTATAGAAAACCTCTCTCAGGTAGTCTGCCACCATCTATTTTTCTTGTAGCCTTTGGTAAGACCCTTGCCCACTGTTCTATTTGTTTGGACAAGTCTTAGTTACTGTAGCCTTTTTTAACTAGGTGTGAATGATGTGTTGGTCATATCTCAAGAAGTTGTTGGTCATTTTTTCAGGTTGCTTTTTGTGTATTTGTCTCCCTTTCCTGTGACATTTGTCTTTGTCTCTCTCTTTGAGGGATCTTTGTCACTGAATCAGTCAGTACAGTTTCTGCATACTTACTTATTACCTTTTACCACCAAATCATAGATATAAGTCTACATGTTGCATGAGGCTTCACAGTGCTTGGATGAAAAAAGGAATAAACAATAGTGTGTTTCATGACATACTCGTCTGTGTCTTTCTGTTTCATTGTACTTGTGTGGATTTTTCTGTTGAGGTGCGTGATCTTTAATAACAGTTGACTTTTGTAGTGCATGTCATCAGATGAAACCGTATTGCCTCTTGTTTTCTAAACCTTGGCTTTGCTAGTCTTTCCTTGGTTTTTAAGGGGAAAAGTCAGCTTGTCTTGACATGTTCCTGTTCTGAGTCAGAATCAAGGGGTAATGTCATTTTGCATGACTATCCATGCTTTGATACAAGTTGATGCAACTTTGCCATTTTTAGAGTTGCTGCTGTATGTTTTCAACTGTATTATCTCCTGTAGCTGTTTCTGTAAAGTGGCGCTGTATAAATTTCTAAATGCTGTACTGTGTTTTATGATTTTTCTTAGCATTAGTGATGTGAAGTGGGTCTAGAAATTTTTAGAACATTGTCAGTCTGCAGTCTAACTATGGTTTCACCCTGTTTAACTGCAATTTTACCTGGTTTTGCTGTAGTTAATCTGCTGTTTATCATAAAGCATGGGGTTATGAATAGAGCTGTAGCTTGTGTGACACAGTAGCTGGTTTGTTGAGTGTCACCTTGCAATAGGAGCTATGGGGGGGGGGGGGTTAAGTCTCCAGTGAGACGGTTACTGTGTAGGAACTTTGAGTCCTTAGTGTCCAGCTGCTTTGCACCAGCTATTGGTGTGTCATTAGGTAGTGGTGCCATATGAATCTAAGAAAAAATAATACTCTGGACTCTCTTGATAATGATACCGTTAGGCACCATATTAAATACCATGTTTTAAAAAGGTTGTCTTATAATGAGGTCTCATTCAACCGCTGAATGAAATTTTCAGTCCTTGTTCCTGGCTTTGCTGTAACAGAATTAGCTTCATAGCTCTGCATGTTACCAGGAGGGTCCATTACACTTACAGCATTTGCTTTCATAAAAAGTAATCATTTGAGCTTTATCAGAGTAAGGCTGTCTGGAAACAAAGGAGTTCCATCCAGTTCTTTGCACACTATTCCTTAACTGTATTCTTTCTTAGGCAAACCCGAATTTTCTTTTCTGGAATAAAAGGTGTGAGATGGAGTGAGCTTTTGTTAAATAGACTAGAATGACAACTGTTGCTGATACATATGGAGCGTGTGTGTGCTATAGTGTGGCTAGAAAGAATGCGTTTAGACATTAACCTGTTAATACATATTCAACATCACATAATGGCTAACAGTTTCGTGTTTTATTCCTTTTCATAAAGCATATGGTGACTGACATATTGCCTTGCTTCTGATGGCTTTATAAAGCTCCCTTAAAATTGCTTTGCGGTTGAACTGCGTTGTGTAAATTGGCGTTAAAACCACGTGTTATTATTTAACGTACTGTTACATTACGAAAGTCAGCATTACTATCTGGCCATTGACCAGAATGACTGTGCTGCGCCAGTGACTGTTCTTAGCAGACATTGCTTTTAAGAGTATGATTTTAGGTGGTCTGACTTCAGGGTGCTATCAGTACTATGTCATTTCTCAATTACTTTACCGGTACATAGTTTACATTACATTAGGCTGTTTGAAAGTTGCTGCAATTATTGTTTACCCATATGTCCATATGGCTGTGGCCTTGTGTGATGTAATTTAGTGATTCAGTTAGCGCAGGATATGAAATGATGGAAACTGAGTCTGGATTGTTCTTTGCGGATCTAGGGTGAGAAGGAAATGCATGTTGTTTGGAAAGTTATGTTTATGCCTCGCTTGAAATGCACAATGACCGTTGGGTAATTATCAGAGCATAAGAGATGCTTGAGGATGAAGAATTAGCTATTTGCTGGTAATCTTTTTAGTGTAATGAGATAAAGAGAACAAGAAATTGTAATATATGCCCAATTCTTCACTAATGAAATTAGGTGTTAATGAAATGCATAATTAGGGTAGTGAGTAGCATAATTTATGTGCCTAGTTTGTGATTATTTTGCATCATTTATTCTCAGTTAACCAGTTTGTGAGCATTCTAGTAGGTGCTTACCAACTTACAATAATGATCTTTTACATTCAAGGGCAGAGCCTCTTTTGCATGGTAGTTATTACAAACAGCTTCTCATTCGTCATCAGGTTTTAATATTCAAATGTACCCCGAGTTGAAATCCCCCTGCTATAGGTGAATCCCTTTGTCCAGTCTAGGTGGCTGATTGATTTCTGCTTTTTGTGTTTTCATAACTGTGTATAAAAACTTCACAAAAGTATTCAAGAAGCAAAACAGTAACAATAGTTATTCTTGTATTTTAAGATTTTGAGATGTAAGATGGCGTTGGATTGTGTGTTAAGAATATACTGTTTGCGAAAATTTGTTTTGCTAATTGTTTTTTTTTGCTGCGAAAGTGACTGTTTGCAAAGTAGTTATGTCAACTATCATTTATGAATACTTAAAACTAGTACTTTTAGGACTTTTTGCTGCTATATTATGTACTAATATATACGTATTGCATTTGTGTATATATTAGTTTGAACAGATGTTGAGGCATAGAGGCTGGTTGCTCTTGTGTCAGTCAACTTTTCAACTATACGTCTTGGATTCAAATCCCTGTATATTATATTAAATTGATAGTTCGTTCATTGTCAAGCCATGTAATTAGTAAAGGAAGGTTGTCTGTCCATTTGCTGATTGGTTGATGTAGCTAAACTATTCTTCAACCATGGACCATTCCTCTGAGGAGTATCACTGATTGGGGCATGAAATAAATAAGCGATTACCTTACATGGGTATGTACTGTTGGTGCCTCTGAGGTGTTTTAGTTAAGTGGTCCTGTGTAAGTGTTGAGTTACATTACAGTATATAGATGGATGTCATCGAGAGGCATTGCAACCACATATGTAGGTAAATGTTATGCTACCCAATATGCATGTATATGATTATATTGAATTATGCTGATATGTGTATGTATGCAGATAGGGATAAAATATTTTATTTTACAATCTGTTGCTGATGACTGGCAAATTTGAATTGTATATTTTAATGTCTTGCTCTAATCGCTTCTTTGAACTGTTATATTGCCCAACTTTCGTGAATCAGTGGAAGAAGCTGTCATGAATCAGTGGATGACGCTGTTATGAATCAGTGGATGAAGCTGTCATGAATCAGTGGATGAAGCTGTCATGAATCAGTGGAATAGACTACCGTGAATCAGTGGATTAAACTGTTGTGGTTTAGTGGATGATGGGATAGATGGCTGCACTTAAGATAATTGACGTAGAATTAATGTAATGTTTATAATGCGTCAGAAACAGGTGTAGACCCTTACTCTTCGTAAGACATCTATCTTTCTCCATTGAATATTCATATATTTGTAACAAATGGAAATAATACATGTATATACATGTTGGTATGTATATAGTTGTATTCAGTTTTAAGGATCTGTATATATAGCACCACAGAAACAAGTATGGCAAAAGTCACATAAAATCTTCCTTTGGGTAAAGAATGATGATACTGTATCTCTTCAGAAATGTGATGCTATTTAGCAAGCCCCATTTAAATTGTGTTTAAGAAGTCGATTCTTCCGTCGGATAGTTTTGGTTCTTCACTGTCTTGTAATATCAGGTGAAGCATACGTGGGGCACAGTATACATCACATTGCCGCTGAGGTCTCGCAATATAGTTGGACTGTGGTGGAGATAGGACTTCCTATCATCATATCCACAAGGATAGAAAAATGTCATAATTATATACTTCTCTATGCCTTCTTATTCCTTCTTCCTGCTTCATTATTTTTTGGTTTGCTTCCTTCAGACTCTCTTTTTCATCCTCTGCTTCTTCCTTTTTACATCGCTCCTTTATTATTTTCTTCCGCCTCTTTCTTTTTACATTGCTCTTTTTCATCCTCCTTTCTTACTCCTTTTTGCCTTGTTTCTTTCTTCATTTCATCCTCCTTTATTATTACTTTTACTTCCCCTTTCTTTCTCTTTTCTATCTCCTATCTTCATTTGTTTTAGTCAAAGTGTCGTTGACTTAGAAGTGCCCGATTGGCAGATTAATTTTGGTAACAAGAACGTTTATGGCGCAAAGAGCACACTTGACATAGGCACTTGACAAGGAAGAGAAGGGCTTGGAAAACCCCACGTAGGAGCGAAAGAATGATGGACAAATGAAAGAGGTGAATGAAATGGAAGAGAAAGGCAGTGTAGGTCAAGGAAAGGAATAAGGAGAAGGATAAAAGCAGGTAGCGCTTGTGTAAGATACTTTAAAGGTGCCATGTGAAGTGTCGATGTACACATATATGCATAGACTTGACTTTATCCTCCAAAGTCTAAATTTCTATGGTGCACCACCCTTTTGGCGTCGCCATCTGCTGGACAGCAGTACCTTTGCCCCGGGGAATGCAGAGGTTCGTCCATTTAACACAATTCACAGCCTTGGGGTTCACTTTGACAGCTCTGTGACCATGTCAAGACCGCATCATACAGCTGTCAAAGTGGACTCGCATGTTAGCCATTTGAATAAACTCGTTCGAGGTTGTTTCTACCAACTGCGCCGTACTAAAACCATCCATAAATTTCATTTCTACGACAACCGGCGTAACCTTGTTCAACAGCTTCATAGTCTTCCCGGTTGACTACTGCAGCAGCGTGCTGGTGGGTCTGCTGACATGTCAGCTAGAGCGGATACAGTCGCTGCAAAAACCGCCTGATCACGTAACTGATTTGCTGCGCGTTCCGCAGCGGGTAACGTACAAACTGTGCCTAATGAATTACAAGGCACTGAATGGCCTGATCCAAGGACAATATTTCCCACTTCTGCTTTCAAGTGGCTGACAACTCGAACAGACGTCGGCCGCTGTCCTCATCGAGGAATCAGCTGTTTTCCGCGGTCTTCACCGAGGTTGGCGAATGCTCTGTCGATATAATAATAATAATATTAATAATAATAAAAATAATAATAAGTATTATCATTATTAAATATTAATAAAAATATATTATTAATATTTAATTATTAATTTTTTTAAATTAATAAATTATTATAATTGCTATTAATTTATATGCACATGCATACATACAAGCATACACATGTGAACATACATACATACGAATACACATGCATGAATTTATACATACATACACATATTGATATATGTAAATAACACACGTGTGTACATACATACAGACACATACATACATGCTCCGCTGGGCGAAAAGGTGCCAAACCCGGGGTGTCTGGAATAAATAAGTCACAAGGTTTCTCGGCATACTTATAGAATACTATAAGTACGCCGGTTTCTCAATGTTATTTGGACATATTCGCCAAATTTTATCTCAACATGTACCAAAAATCCTTTCAAACTTAACTGCCAAAGATGGCCATCTGAAAACTGCGTTACTCAGTAAATCTATATAGGTAATTGCAGATATTTAAACAACCAAAACTCCGAAAGATATGCACTGTTACGGGGAAACTTCGTGCATATGTTACATGACAAGCGTCGCGAGCTATTCGCTAAGTCAAAGCTCAGAAACAAGTCTTAAACAAAATGTCATATATTTCTTCTCTCGTTGTGCCTTTTTCAACGGTCTTTTCATACCGCCCTACCGCCATAAATTCGACTCTTCGTAGACTGTCATCCTGTCCCAAATATATTCAGTTACGTAAGTAAGTGGGACCTGCCCACTCCTTGGTCTTGACAACAAGTAATGCAAAATCCCTAAAGTTTCATCCGTAATAAGTAACTTCACGCAACGAGCCACCAAACTGTCACATAATCGATGAAAATCGGAGACAAAAACAGCATAGTGTGGCATTCAATGGTCGTTTTGCTGTAGGTTCAAAAGCTTCTAATTGGTATTCAATTCAATCTCCCAACAAAATAAACTAATGCCAAATGCACTCTAAACCATTCATCTGTCCAAATAAGTCTCGAGTTAATTAAATTTCCCGCTTGAAAGACTTAACTTCGTTTTTGTGCTTTGGACACTATGATTGAGCGCCTGTGAATAAGCTGGTTCCCGGGACTTAGCTTTCGTTGGGCGCTGTAGAAATCTCGAGATTACGATTCCAAGTTTCTGTGTCCGACTTTGCACCAGTTACAATAATTTGGTGGCTTTCTGTCAATGGTGACCCTATAATCTACACTCAAAGTTGATTTTCTCTGTAAATACACCCCCCAGTTTTGATACCCTTTCTCCCAGCGGATCACATAGACATACATACACGCTTACATACATACGCACCCACATATACACATTTGTACATACATGCATACATGTATACATACACGCCCACATACACATACGTACATAGGCTACATACAGTAGAAAACTTTAGAGGAGCAGAGTGGAATCCCGACGTAAAACAGAAGACGTCGAAATTCGAAGAACGGACGTACTGCTATCAGCCGTTTGGACTAAGCACACTCCTGTTACTTCAATCTTGTAACTTCTTTAGCGCCGTTATAATAAAGCGAAGCCCATCAATCGACCGAACTGGCATGTATTTCGCGAGCCTCATTAACTTACGAGATCGAAGATTCATTGGGCAAACTCAACCACAGCACTCTTAACAACAGGGATGCCTTGTTATCATCAATCATCGTCGTCGTTGTTGTCGCCATCATCATTATCTTCGTCATCATCATCATTATAGTTGCAGTAATCATCAGGATGGTTGGTAGTCATCATTATTATCGTCGAAATCGTCATCATAGTCGTCGTCGTCGTGGACCGCATTTCAGTGGACATTGTCTGATCGACCTATAAACAGATTATTCGTCGTCCGCTGCTGTCTGTCAGTCTGTCCTTGGCTGTTGCTTGGCCATGGACTTCGAAATAGTAGCAATGGACCCAAAGCACGGACTTCTTCATAACTGTTATGGACGCCAACCACAAGTTTCTGCATAGGTACACATAAAAGTACAGTTTGCTCAAATACAAACTGCAAACCCAGAAGGGCCCATGATCCCGCTTAAATAGAGCCGCCTATTAAAACGTCGTTAATGTAAGATGGCAATCGAAATGTAGGCTAAACAAAGCCATTATCATTACTTAAGCAAACCAAATGAGCTGTGTACAATCGTAAATTATGTCATGTAATGTCATGAAACTTCAGTTTGCTTCTTGAATTTATTAAAATTAAAGTTTATTTAGCCAAATTAGAAATTTTATTTCATTTATATCATTGATATTATAGACACGATACAATTAGGCATGAAGTCTATCCAACTACAATGTGGGTGCTGTGGCGCACTGGATAAGCTGGATAAGGCACTGGATCACGTTTGACTATATTGAACAGAAGACTCCAGGAGGGTTCAAATTTTGTTCGTTGCATCGTTTCAAAATCTTCTTCCCTTTAGCACACGAGCTTCGACAACTTTTTGTGCCAAAAATTTCCAAGCCAACTTCCTTGTCTGTCTTTCGGCCTATATCTGTGACTCCAATTCTCTCTAGAATTTCAGAAAAAATTGTTGTCTCTAGTGGCTTAGACCTAACATTCTTTGTGAAACCTTGCAGGACCAGTTTGGGTTTAAACCCACTGGCAGTTGTACCAGTGCCCTTACTTTCTTCCTGCATCACGTCACATTGATGCTGGAAAGCAACTCCTACGTGAGGTGCTTGCTAGTCGACTTCTCCAAGGCTTTTGATGTGATCGACCACGCCGTCTTAATTCCTAAAGTTATGGCTCTAAACCTGAAACCTGAAATATCGAACTGGATTGTTGACTTCTTATCTGGGCGATATCAAGTCCTCAAATGTGATAATTTAGTTTCCAATCCTGCCTCCATCAATCGCAGTGTTATTCAAGGGTCTGGCATTGGACCTAGCCTCTACATTCTTATGGAAATTGACCTAAAGCCTGTCTCTCCGGCTAATATTCTCTTTAAATTTACAGATGACACCAATCTTCTTGTTCCACAAAACTCTCCTGTTAGCCTTGAAACTGAATTTGCTAATATTAAGAATTGGACTTATAGGAATAAAATGATACTTAATGTCTGTAAGACCAAAGAAATTATATTTCACAGACCGAGCACTAGATTCTTATCCTTCCCTGATCCTATTATTGGCATTGAACGAGTTAAACTTGTTAAACTGTTGGGTGTTTTATTTAGAGAAGATCTGAAATTTGACGACCATGTGTCTTTTATTTTGATTATCTACAATCAACGCCTTTACCAACTAAAAGTCCTTCGATCTCAAGGAATGCCTTCCAATAAATTACAAAGCATTTTCCAAGCTCTTGTAGTCTCCAGGCTTACCTATACGCTCTCCCATCCTGGGGTGGTTTCCTGTCAAAAGAATTAATTGGGAGAATCGATTCGTTTTTACGCCGCGCTGTGCGTAGTGGCCTTTTGAATGGCGGCAGTATAAAATTGGGAAATTATTGCGAGAAAATTGAATTGAAATTCTTTAAAAGCATCCAGGAGCCTAACCACTGCCTTCACCAGTTACTTCCAGCTAAGCACTCTCACGGTTTCACCTTGCGGGAGAGGGGACATAATTTTGAATTGCCGAACTTTCACACATTGCTCCATAAAAGATCCTTTTCGTTCGATCACTATATTAGTATAGAAAATTGTAACTTTTTCTGTAGATTAATATATCAATTCTGCTAGATTTCCCCAAAAGTTGTGGCTCTGTATTCTGAACTAATTAACCATAATTTTTATTAAGTTGTCATTCAGACCCTATTTTACATTGTTCATGACCTTTATTATATTGCTGTGTGCATTGTTGTTGTAAAGTGTGGGCGTTTGACTCATGCTAATAAAAGAATACTTACTTACTTATATACAAAGCTTTAATTTATGCTTTCTGCATTTCATAAATAATCTGCACATCTACACTACGAAAAACTCTTTAACAGCCTACATTAACGTACATTCAAAGCATTTATTCAGTCTTCCCTCAAATCTTACATCAGTTATCAGACCGCATAGAAATCTGTTTCTAAGAAGCAAAGCTGTCATTTCAATTAGGCCTGCAGGACATTATTTACTATACATTCATTTTCAAAATCAAGTCTTGAATCAAAGATCAGTATTACACTAGAGATTTCTTGGTCCCAAATCAACAGTCGTGACGTCATTACTTATGAATATTTATTATCAGACCCTAACATCCAATCAACATCAGACTTCACTACTCATGAACAGACTTCATTATTCATGAATATTCATATCTGAAACCAGGTATGAAATGATAATATGCGACCGAGATTCGTTGTGGAATGTGGTCAGCTGGTGGGATCACTTTCTTCCCTAGCCTTAGCCGCGTACTTACGCGACGAGAACGTTGATCCATCTTTGTGGATTAGATGGTAGCAGATCACATCGCATTTCATAATATTAGCATATATAGGCTTGAACTGAACTAAGCTAACCATGACTTGACTAGATTAGATTAAAACAGATTCAAGAAATCGGTTTGATCCTTGTACACGTCGGAACTTTTAACCTGGGTCACGCACTGATATTTCGTGCAACGATTGGTCACGCGTGAGTTTTAGTTTCGATGCAAGTGCTGTTAGGAAGAAGTCAAGGCAATCAGGCGTAAATCGTAGTTTCGGGGCATTTACTATTTGGAAGCAATCCAGGAGATCCGCCACAAGTTTTAGTTTCGGCGTCATTACTATTAGGAAGAAGTCCATACCTCCTATAAACGCAGGTCGACGGCTGAGCGCAGGACAGACGTGTAATGCGGTTCTTTGGTTGGCGGGAAAAGCGATCGTTTGGAGCGTAATGGATGTCGTCTGCGTCTTCGTTGGCGCGAATTGGTGGACTTGAGTGCTTCGTCTGCCTGCATCCGTGGAATCGCGCGGGCGGCATCTGCTCTCAGCTGCAGCAGTCGATTCTTCCTTCTTGGCCCTGGTTTCGGATAACCTTAAGTGCGCCTCCGCCCCCGGGGCTGACATCTTGCGGTCGAAAATCTCACGTGCCAGTGGCGCAAGATAAATGTCGATGGCGATGGCCGATTCTGTCGGTTACACGCGTCGCTGCGTTTGATGTGCTTTCATCGGTTAGCAGTTCAGTTATTTAGTTAGCTAATTAGTTAGTTATTGGATCTGTCTGCTGCTCTGATTGAACGGGGCCGTGGAAGAAGATCGAAACGACAGGCCTAAATTTAGGCCTAACTGTAGGCCTACTGGACTACGAGGAATACTTCAGCACTTCTCTGTCAGGTAGAATTAAGTATTTAGAAGAAAAACATTCGTTATATAAATCATGTGACTGCGATTTGTCGCGACTGATTCAAGAGATTAGTGGTGTTGGTGGTCTACATAATGGAGCTCTATAAATGTCCCGTTGCACTGCACTACATTATACTCCAGAGACTTGATGATGATCACGACGACGACGACGACGACGATGATGATGATAATACCATTTGATGATGCTTAATTGCTGTAATATACGTCTGCTGGTCTGGTGACGAGAGACAATGTTCGTAATAGTGGAAGTGATTACTGACAACTATAGCAACTACAAACAAAAAAGAGCAACACCAGACAACAGAAACACCAAGACAAGACAACGACAGCAACTGTCTACTTTGAGTTACAGGATATTTACACGAATTACGTCGAAATATTTTTGAAAGCCTCGATCCCTTAGAGGTGCTATATAAATATCGAGAAAGAGACATAAGTTGGTACATAAGCAATCGACAGCTGATGTTAACACTACAGTTCACAGCAGTACGGATTTTTTGTGAAATTAACAGTAACGTTGGCGTTACTGCCTAACGTACAGTTAAGTAACCGCTTAATCAATTCACTCTAAACTGATCTTAACTACCAAATTCACCGTAGCTAGAAAATTAATTCACTTAGACTCGGACTTAAATATAAGTGCATGTTCTACAATTAACTACTCGCATCCTACATTCATAGCTGTCTGCCTGCCTGACCTTGGATCTTGACCTGGAACCGAATCTGACCCTAACTGCCTATCGATTTAGTTTTGACTGAGCGCTTGTGAATAAGCTGGATCCCGCGACTTAGCTTACTTTGGGCGTAGTATAAATCTCGAGTTTACAATTACGACTGTTTTGGTAAAAAGTACAGCCACTGGGCTTATAGTCAGACAGAGAGTAATGTGGCCCTTTAGACCGACATTATTTTCTCAGAGTAGGCGACATTGAATGTGCTCTGACACCAGACAGTTAATGTCTTTGAGGGTTCCAGGCACACTGTTGTCTTTACTTAGTTAACATTGTTTGTAGAGTGTAAATTCACAGTAATTAATAACTGTCATCTGCACAGTAATAAGTTACAGTGCCTTACATGTTAATCTCAACCTACTCTTATGATGTGGGACGTGGTGGTGTAATGGTATGTTCGATGCCTCGTAACCGGAGGGTCGCGGGTTCGAATCTACCTCACGCCACTGGGTAGCGACCTTGGACAAGTTGCTCACCCACAATTGTCTGTGAGGAAGGCAACGGCAAACCACCTCACTCATCTCATCCCCGGGTGGCATAAAGCCAATGGACCTGCCTTCGGGCAGAAAACTCATCATCATCATCACTCTTATGATATAGACATAGAAGCCGATGTTGTTGGAGGCCTACGTGGTAGGACATTCTTCTTCGCCTCAGGCCTAGTAGGCCCCTACATAAACTTATACTACACCTAATTTTCGTGACATAAAAATACTCAACGGAATGACTGCCAAACTTTTCTATATCTTTCTGTCTAATAACAGCCTTGGGCACGTGGGCACAGCGCCCACAAAGCAGTCATTGGCTTCACAGGCGAATGAAATTGATACAAGCAATGGCGCCGCAGGTGAATAAAATTGTTTACTCATTAGACGATTGGGTTGCTGGATGTTTAGGGAAACGTTGGCACAGTGGTGAAATAATGAGAGACTTGTATAAGGAGACATATAAATGTAAGGTTTATTTCACAATGTGTTGAGACGGTATCTTTAATTTTATGAAGTGTCAAGATGTAAAGTATATTAAGTTTTCTTAAATATCGTTTTATAAGCCGCCGTCTCAGTCAATCACAATTGAGATTACGATGCCATCTACCACAGATGTTTATAGTTCTAATGGTGTGATCTGTCAGATATACACGGCTGCATTTCAATCGAAAATTTTGCGTATTAGGTTCCTTTTGCGTTTGATATAGACTGAGAGTCTGATACACCAAAATAGGGATCCAGACGAGTTTTCCGTCTGCGTCGATTTTAACCAAGATCAAAGGAAAGCGATGCCATTATTCACAGCAGTTCGGAATCGTTGCTAACAGCTGATGCAACCCAGCTGCGGTCACGCGAATGATGTAGCGCCAGATTCCCGAAGGTTGTAGACGCAGGAAAAGGAGAAACGGAGTTGCTTATTTTTTGATGAGGTGTAAAACCAGCCATAGTCATCAGTTTGGTAAAATTAATGTTCGAGTCTCCTGCGAACGATCACAGGGTAAACAATATGGCCGCTGCAGACTGCGAGAGCTCCGCTCTACGGTTCTCAAGTAAGTAAGTAAGCAATCAATGAATAACGAACACGATACGACTTTTGCGAAAATACTTTTATGTGAAAGAGATTATTCAGTCGGGTAATTTGATACTAGTATGTGTGAACTGACGATGGCGCAACGCATGTCGACGTATGAACAATTACTTACTTACTTACTTATTGGAGAACCGTTGCAGAGGAGGTAGTTAACGAAAGTGCAGACAGTATCATCAGTGAGCATACTCAAGATCAACTTGCATACTCTGAGGATTTTCGAACAGTTTAACTCCAACTGGAATGGCATCTCACAACTGAGGTTAAAACCCGGAGCTGTGATCATGTGATTTTGAAATGTACTTCCTTATAAAAGATCTGTGCAATGGGACACGACTCATAGTTCAACGATTGCAACGTCACATGACCGAGGTACCAGTTATAAATTCAGTTAATGCAAAACTATTCTCAAATCTTTCTAGCTTTTTCTATGTCAATCAACAAGTCGCAGGGTGAGATCCTTGGCAGTACTTGTCTTCGATTATTTATGAAACCAGTTTTAGTCATGTTCAACTTTATCTAGGTTTCTCACGAGTAAGGTCATCTGGCTTTCTAGCTATTGTGTCACCTGATCAAGAGATTGAAAATTGCCTGCACAAAAATTTATGACCATATTTGATAGATTAGATTAGTTTATAATAAACTGATCTTTGTTCTCGTGTAGCCGATGTAATGGGTCTCTGCTTGTCAGAGACATGCTGGGGTAAAGTTATAAAACTTTTACGGTTTTTTGGCAATTGATTTCGTGACCCCATGCGATTGGGGAGCAACCGATGGGATAGGCTAGTTTCATTTAATATTGTTATTCTTTGAAAAATGTCAAATCCGGTGCAGACGACATGATAGATGACGGAGTTTCGTGTAAACTGTTTTCGTAAAGACGCCTCAGCTAAACAACGTTTCTGGAAACGCATCTTCTCGTTTAAAATTACACTCGCTGTCAGTTATAGGTGCCTATTATATGTATGCATGTATGTATGTATGTATGTGTGTATGTATGTATGTATGCATATGTATGTATGTATGCATATGTATGTATGTATGCATATGTATGTATGTATGCATATGTATGTAGGCCTATGTATGTATGTATGTATGTTTGTATGTATGTATGTATGCATATGTATATATGTGTATGCTTCTTTCGTTGATCCAAACGTGTATCGTCCATTTGTTGGTATTCTTTGGTTTGTTTCCAGCGCAGAATACAACAAGTGTCGCGATTAGCTCCGGCACACGCCGAGCCACCTACGATTTTCTCTCTCTCCCTCCCTCCCTCCGTCCATCCTTCCCCCTGTCTTCCTCTCACCTTCCCTCCCTCCATCACTACTTCCGCGTTTGGCGCTCGATATCTCCTGCTCGCTGTTGCTTTAGTAACACGCCTGTCTGTCTTTTTTACCTGCCTGTCAGTCTGCGTGTCTTTATCCCTTTCTCCTGCTTGCTCTTTCTGCTCTGCCTACACGCACTGTCTGTCTGCCTGTCCGTCCGTCCGTCTGTCTGTCTGTCTGTCTGTCTGTCTGTCTGCATTTGTCTTTGCTCCTGTGATTGAGCTAGGCAGAGATTTTAAGACTCGGAGGAAAGCCTTATTTTCTCCGCAGTATCTTCTCGCTAAGCAAACGACTGCATAGGAACTAAAGCTACGCTCAGCGGACGCTCGACAGACCCCCCCACCCCGGGTGGGATGGGGATGGGGTTGCCGGATACGATTTGTGGTCGGCAGCAGAAGGGGAGGGAAAGAGACCTATGGCCGGTTGAAGCGAAGTATGTGGGGAGAATGTATCATCAGTGTGAGACGGTCTGGACCACTGAGGAGGAGGAGGAGGAGGAGGAAGAGGAGAAGGAGGAGGAAGAGGAGAGGAAGCGGGAGGAGGAGAGGAAGCAGGAGGAGGAGAGGAGGAGGAAGGGGAAGAGGAGGGGGAGAGGAGGAATAGGAGAGGAGTAGGAGGAGGAGGAGTAGGAGGAGGAGGAGTAGGAGGAGGAGGAGTAGGAGGAGGAGGAGGTCTCATCTTTCCTCTACAATCGCACCTTGTGGAATGCATGATATGTTGGTATTCAGCTTTTTCCATGTCTGAAGCAAACTCGTGATATTCAGATCATATCATCAGAATTTTTGTATAAACCTATAGTTATAACCAACCCATTATAATCAGAGACGCTTCAGCGTCGACACGAGCAGCGCTTTTGAGAGATAGTGAAAGGCGCTATGCATTCATGCATACATACATACACATATATGCCCACACATACGTGCATACATACATGCAATACATACATACATATATACATACATACATACATACATACATACATACATACGTGCATACATACATACATACATGCATGCATACATAAATACATACATACATGCATACACACATGCATACACGTATATACCCACACATACGTACATACATAATGCACACATACATACATACATACATTCATGCATACATTGTTAAATACGGCGTATGGGGTAACAGCGAGTGAGTAAAGAATTGTACGTTGTGCGCCTTTCTCTAGGTCTGCATTTTGGCGGGACAGCCTACATTATATAAAGCTGTTGTGTTTAACTTTTACTCTGAATGGATTTTGGTTGTGGGTCTTGCCCGACCGTTTTCTTGCTAGCCTCCCGACTATTCGTTCTTAGTCTCCCTTGTTTGGTTCTCTTTGAGCCGTGTTTCACCAACGTCTGTTGGTGGCGTTTTGTTTTGTCTGACACAACATAAACAACTGATTAGCCAATAAGATTCGGCCAAAAAACTGTCAAGAAACGCTTACGTAAATAACTCGATTTATCCGCCACAATCATTTTGCCGAAGAGCTTCCTGACTAAAAGGTTAGGCCTCAAGGTAAAGATAACACACATCTGTCCCTCCTCCAACGGCTCAAGAACATTCTCGGCCCATCTTAAGACGCGCCTTTTAAGAACTGCTAGATAGTCATGCCGCAGCGCTTTCCGAGGTTCTTAAAATGCGCTATATAAGTTTTGGATGCATATACATATACATGCTTATACATACATACAAGCATACATACATGCAGCTGTTTACACGCTTCCATAGAAACTCTTCAGTATCGTGGTCTCTTGTCCGAAGGATGCTACGACTGAAGCGGGAAAAGGCGAGAACAATCCAAAGCCGGAATACCCTTTAACCTAACAACTGACCTATGTACTCTTCCATATCTCCCTCTTAACATTCTGAGGTATCGCTTGGTCCCAGGCTATGAGTCTCGTCTGGATTGGCTGTAAAATCTGTAGTAGCATTAATGCTATCCGAATAACAGTGATATGCACAATACTGTTTTGAAAAATCAAAATAGCATTTTATTTTGTATTTTTTATTTTAGAATACTTTTCTGGAGTATTTTATTTTAGTATTTTCAAGATATTTAGAAAAAGAATATTGTCGGAAATTATAATGCTTTAAAAATACTTGTCACAAAATGCTTTCTAGTTGGAGACGGTAGACTGAAACTGAAATCCAGAATCTTATATATGTGAATTTTGGGGCTGTTATCCTGATATATGATGTAGTTTCTGTTTAACGACGCTGTGTCATAACGAAGATGATTAGCGTCACCCATACTTTATCCTGGCTTGGGGCTGGCGTCCTGATACCTCACGATCAGACCCCATTTATAGCCTCGCGGTCACCGAATGCAGGCCCCCAATCTTCACAGCGGATCAGCGCCTCTGGCGATGACCATCAGTGCACGAGTTCAGACAAACTGATGAGGCGTTGACAGTTACGAAGAACACATGCATATGGCAAGGCTGTGGAACTCTCAATTGTTCGTCCAATTTTGAACCTCGACATACAGCCTGTTTGATTTTACAGAAGCGGCTTCCCAAGAGAATTAACAGCATATGCTCCGCTAATGAACAAACAACATAACGCAACGAATCGTTTTCTGTAGCTCTGTTCCAGACTGTAAAGCGAGTAGGCTGAGAGTATTATACTCCGAGCAATTCTATGCTGTGTGTGCAGAACAGCCATTCAGTGGCCACTCTGTTGACGATGACACACAATGCCGCACAGGCTCCCATTTATTACAAATCTGAATCGTTTTTGTGGTCGAATGTGGTATATTTCGTAATCACTCTTTGTTGTCTAGATAGCTGTCATAGTCGTGGCTTATGCTGTGGACTGTTAACATAAATAACAGCTCCCGTTAAATCGAATTCCTTCCTGTATCCGCCATTTTCTAATCGGTAAATGACTCTGTGCGTTCCGTTCTTGACTCGACTCGTCCGTGATATATATATATATATATATATATATATATATATATATATATATATATATATATATATATATATATATATATATATATATATATATATATATATATATATATATATATATATATGTTGTAGCATATATATATATATATACACACACAGTTCGCCTTCCCCCGCACGGGAACCCATGGAACTCTACGAGCTCGCCTTCCCCCCGCACGGGAACCCATGGAGCTCGGCCGGTTCGCCAGAGAACCCATGGAACTCTACGAGTTCGCCTTCCCCCGCACGGGAACCCATGTAACTCTACGAGTTCGCCTCCTCCCGCACGGGAACTCCACGGGTTCGCAGGGGAACCCATGGAACTCTACGAGTTCGCCTTCCCCCCGCAAGGGAGCCCATGGAACTCTACGAGTTCGCCTTCCCCCGCACGGGAACCCATGGAACTCTACGAGCTCGCCTTCCCCCCGCACGGGAACCCATGGAGCTCGGCCGGTTCGCCAGAGAACCCATGGAACTCTACGAGTTCGCCTTCCCCCCGCACGGGAACTGATGGAGCTCGGCCGGTTCGCCAGAGAACCCATGGAACTCTACGAGTTCGCCTCCTCCCGCACGGGAACCAAATGCGAGCTTGCCGCCTATATAAAGGGCTGCAGCGAACACAAGGACACTCGGACACTCTTGCTGCAGAGAAGAGACGACATACGGAGACAGACACACACTCTTGCTGCGGGTGCTGTTGCTGTGAGAGTTGTTGCGGTTGAATTGTCGTTGTAAGGGCACGGAAGTTTAGAATAAGAACTGTTTTAACTAGATGCTGTAGGTTCGAGTCTTTTGCGAGAAATAAAAGGGCTATAGCTGATCAATCGACTTGGCGTTCGGTTCCTTGAAGACCCCAAGGGCTTATCTCGCGGACTGGCAGTAAATAGGCGCTGGGAGAGAGAGCCTTCGGGTAGAGTGGTAGAACACCAGCACCTTGACAGGGGATTCGGCACCCCAGGTTTGTTACAAGTGGTACCAGAAGTGGGGTACCTGTCAACTGCAAGTCGAAACCGATCAACTCTCGCATGGGAGACGAGGACGACACCATCATCTACACTTTGTTGGACGTTGCGGACGTTTCAGTCGAGCAACTTAGCAGTTCGACGCCTGGTGTGCGAAGAGCGACAATGGAGGCCTCCAGACTCGACCGTAGCCAGTTTCTGGAGAGCATCGACTTCGACAGCTCACGACAGGCGGTGGTGAACGGCAGTGAACGAAGACCGATGCAGAGAGAACGTGAAACGGCTTCGAACCTGCCGTCATGGGGAAACGTCGTCTACCGCAAGACTCCGATGAAGCCTGGGAAGTTTGACGGGACAGGATCCCTGGAGTCGTTCCTGACACAATTCGAGGTATGTGCCAAACACAATCAGTGGACCGATTCCGACAAAGTGGACTTCCTTCGATGTGCCCTCGACAAGGCCGCCACGCAGTTACTCTGGGACTTCGGAGCTCGGCAGGACGTGACGTATGAGGAGTTGACGCAGAGGTTACGACAACGATATGGGACCGAAGGACAAGCAGAGACCTTCCGGGCGCAACTCTACTATCGTCGTCAACGGGCCGATGAGAACCTGAGCGACCTCCTGCACGATGTCCGACGGTTGGTGGTACTTGCTTATCCGGTGCCTTCCAACGAGACGACCGAAATCCTTGCCCGTGACGCTTTCCTTGAGGCCATTCGGGATCGCGAGTTGTCGCTGAAGGTCCGGGAGCGCGAACCCAAGACGCTGGACGAGGCGTACCGGATGGCGCTACGGATGGAAGCGTACCAAAGGATGGCGGATTCCGAGGAACGACGGAGGCCACCGAACCGTGTTCGAGGAACCCAGGAGTCTGACCAAAACGTGCCACTCCAGAATCAGTTGGACCAATTCCTCAAAGCTCAGCGTGGGGAACAGCAGCGCTGGCAAAAGGACATGGAAAAGAAGATAGAACGGCAGCTAGAGGCTTTCCGCAACCATCTGGCGATCGACGCGGAAGCCAACCGACGCGACGAGACGGCAAGGGAGCAGCCTGGAAACCAGGGACGGGATGTGGTCTGCTACAACTGCGGACTGAGAGGTCACATCGCCCGTCGGTGCCGTCAACCCCGACGGCCCCGTGCTCGTACAGATGAAGTGACACCCGATGGTCCGGAGGCGCAGACGACACCGGAGGTGGCGGCTGTCAACCATAACACTCGCCAGAGGGCATCGACCGGTACCAACGGCAACGTAATCTACATCCGAGGCGTCATCAATGGACGGACTGAAATGTGCCTGGTCGACACCGGGTCAGAGGTGAGCCTCGTACCGTCTTCTGTTGTGGAGGGTCTGACGCTGCGTCCCAGCACCCGGGTACTGCTAGCTGCCAACGGGACTGCGATCCATGTGGTTGGGGAGCTGTGTGTCCCGATTAGGATCAGGCCGGGTTTCCTTATAGATACTACTTTCTTGGTGTCCGATCAGATCATAGAGCCCATGCTGGGTATGGACTGGTTGCGGCAGCATCGCTGTCGTTTGGGGTTTGGCACTGGAGCCCTGTTTGTAGGCCGCCGGCGTATCCCGCTAGAAAAAGGGGATGGTTCCGCCTGGTGTAGACGGGTGATGGTCGCGGAGGAAATGACGCTGCCTCCTAGGACTCAGTGCGACATCCCCGCCAAAATGCAATACGGGAATCTGTCCAGTATGGCCCCTGCATGGATGACAGAGCCAAAGGAAGTCCTGCCGGGAGTTCACGTAGCACGGGTGTTAATCGGGAATGAAGCTTGCGCTGCCCGGATTCGGGTTGTGAATCTCAATGGAGACCCCGCCACACTCCCTAAGGACCAGCTCCTGGGAAGATTGCAACCTGTAGAGGTGGAGACATGTGCTGGGAAAGGAGAGGGACCCAGGGTAGAAGGAGAAGCACCCTTTATCACGGGTTTGATGGAAGAGACTCCAGCGGTAGTGGCTGCCACAAGACGGTCCGAGATGGCGGGTGCGGATGCAGAGGGTGAAGTTGAGCTTTCCGCAGGAGTGGAACCCACTGAGGAGGGACGCATTGCGGAAGCGCAGAAGGCCGACCCCGACCTCGCAGTGGTAAGGGAATGGCTAAGCCCAGATGCAAGAAAGCCCGATTTCCAGACAATCATGTGGGAGAGTGAAGCGGTGAAGACTTATTGGCACCAACGGGACAGCTTGTATGTGAGGAACGATGTAGTCTACAGGAAGGCAGCGGATGGTACGGAACAATTGCTGCTACCCAGAGCCTTGAAGGAGGATTTCATGAAACTTGCTCACACCGGCGTGACAGGGGGACACTTGGGAGTCCGCCGTACCCGTTGGCAAGTTAGGCGCCGAGGCTATTGGGTTGGTTGGTCAAGGGAAGTTCGGCGGTTTTGCAGCCGTTGTTCGCAGTGCTGTCAATACCGCCGCGGCCAGCCTCCCAGGCAGGGTCCGCTGCAGCCATTACCCTGCGGAGAGCCGTGGGAACGAGTGGGTGTGGACATTACGGGGCCCCATCCAAAGAGCAGGAAGGGTCATGTCTACATCTTAACGGTGATGGATTATTTCTCGAAGTTTGTAGAGGCAATTCCGGTGGCGAACCAGGAGGCCGCAACGGTGGCTCGAGCCTTGGTGGATACTGTAATCGTCCGGTATGGGACCCCGTTGCAGATCTTAACAGACCGTGGCACTAACTTCGATGAGATTTCGTTTAGGGAGGTGTGCACGCTCCTGAGGATCGACAAGGTGAGGACCACTAGCTACCATCCTAGTGGGAATGGCCTGATTGAGCGATTCCATAGGACGCTGAATTCCATGATTGGGAAAATAGTGCATACGGATCAGAGGAACTGGGATGAGTTGCTGCCGCATGTCCTGGCGGCCTATCGGGCTTCCGTTCATGAGGCCACCGGTTATTCGCCTAACATGTTGATTTTTGGCAGGGAGAATAGGGCTCCCCTGGATTTGGTGTATGGAAGAGCGCCAGGCCCAGCGGAGAAAGGGGGGACCTATGCCTCCTATGTAGAGAACCTGGGTGAGTGTATGGAGACCGCTTACAGGGTGGTAAGGGAACGCTTACGGAAGGCGGCGGAGCGGCGGAAGCATACTTACGACCTAAGGGTTCTCCCCGGTTGAATTCATAATGGGTGATTGGGTGTGGTACTATACCCCTCGGAAATTTCCAGGTCGCAGTCCCAAGTGGCAGCGGTTGTACACGGGGCCCTTCATGGTCATGCGACGGTGTGGGACGGTGAACTATCAACTTCAACGATCTCAAAGGGCCAAGCCGTTCGTAACTCACGTTGACAAGTTGCGGCCATGTTACGATCGGGAGCCGGGAGTTTGGAGCCAAGAAAGATCTTCGCCAAAAGATCCTGTGGAGATCATGCCGGAACCGACCGAGGGGCGGCCATTACGCGCCACCCGGAGGCCTGAGCGCTTCCAATAAAGGGACGTTGTGCAACCGTGGACGTCGTTTGTTGGACCCGCGGCTTTAGGCGAGTCCGCCCTTGGGATCCGGCTGCGGACGACGACGATGTGATCTTGGTGGACTGACTTGGTGAGAGAGAATTTACATGTCGTTTACTGCCAAGTGTGGCTATTTTGTTGTATGGTTGAGTAAAAACCGCGTGTGCGGCTGTTTAGTTTTCGTAAAGCCATGTGGCTTACTTAAATTGCTTGTTCTATGCTGTTAGTAATTGTGTATGCCATGTCTGTATTATCGCTTTAATCGGTGACTGTTTTTGGAGCCGAAGTGTCGGCCATTTTTGTTTAATTTGTGTGCCTTAGAGACTGTATGTTTTGTTGCTTGGGTTTGTGCGAGGTGGGTTCCGAACCGGGGACGTTCGGTCTCTTTGGTGGGAGGAGTGTTGTAGCGGGAACCCATGGAACTCTACGAGTTCGCCTCCTCCCGCACGGGAACTCCACGGGTTCGCAGGGGAACCCATGGAACTCTACGAGTTCGCCTTCCCCCCGCACGGGAGCCCATGGAACTCTACGAGTTCGCCTTCCCCCGCACGGGAACCCATGGAACTCTACGAGCTCGCCTTCCCCCCGCACGGGAACCCATGGAGCTCGGCCGGTTCGCCAGAGAACCCATGGAACTCTACGAGTTCGCCTTCCCCCCGCACGGGAACCCATGTAACTCTACGAGTTCGCCTCCTCCCGCACGGGAACTCCACGGGTTCGCAGGGGAACCCATGGAACTCTACGAGTTCGCCTTCCCCCGCAAGGGAGCCCATGGAACTCTACGAGTTCGCCTTCCCCCGCACGGGAACCCATGGAACTCTACGAGCTCGCCTTCCCCCCGCACGGGAACCCATGGAGCTCGGCCGGTTCGCCAGAGAACCCATGGAACTCTACGAGTTCGCCTTCCCCCCGCACGGGAACTGATGGAGCTCGGCCGGTTCGCCAGAGAACCCATGGAACTCTACGAGTTCGCCTCCTCCCGCACGGGAACCAAATGCGAGCTTGCCGCCTATATAAAGGGCTGCAGCGAACACAAGGACACTCGGACACTCTTGCTGCAGAGAAGAGACGACATACGGAGACAGACACACACTCTTGCTGCGGGTGCTGTTGCTGTGAGAGTTGTTGCGGTTGAATTGTCGTTGTAAGGGCACGGAAGTTTAGAATAAGAACTGTTTTAACTAGATGCTGTAGGTTCGAGTCTTTTGCGAGAAATAAAAGGGCTATAGCTGATCAATCGACTTGGCGTTCGGTTCCTTGAAGACCCCAAGGGCTTATCTCGCGGACTGGCAGTAAATAGGCGCTGGGAGAGAGAGCCTTCGGGTAGAGTGGTAGAACACCAGCACCTTGACAGGGGATTCGGCACCCCAGGTTTGTCACAATACACACACACACACATAGGCTTACAACATGTAACTCTCGCCCTTAAACCGTATACGTGATTCGGCATAAATCACCGAACACCCCCTTACTAAGGAACAGTTGCTCCGCTTCCACGACACAGCACTCCGCAGTCCGGTGCTTGACCTGTCACGACCAGACTTCACTGAGACTTCCGCTTGCATCAGCGCTCCATCGCTCTCCGCCAACCACGCGAAAACTATTCGAAAAAATGTACCAGCACTTTATTAATATATCGTCACCGCGCAGTTCGTTTTAAAATTGTCCTTTTTCTCAATATTACTCCAGTACCTCTTCCCGTCCTTTACGTTCTCTGGGTCTTCTGGATCCACTTGTTCCTCGTGTTAAGTCCTCGCTTGCGCAGCAGAGGGCTTTTGCTGTTGTTGGCCCTTCTCTATGGAATGGAATTCCGCTATCGTTTCGTGCAAGGGTCACTGTCGTTGACAGAGCTCAGTCAGCTCGTTGTTTAAAGACGTTCTTATTTCCCAGGGCTCTCATGCTGGAAGCGCCTCTGAGTAGTTTGTTCTGTAAGAAGCGCTATATAAGTTATCAAATACAATACATTTATCAAATACAATATTAATTGCAATGTGGGAATTCGGATAGAGGGGCATTTCTCCTTTTGGGTTACACACACATACATACATATATATACACATACAGACAGACATACACACACATACATGCGTAAACCTTCGTGTATACATACATAAATACTCAAATTATTATTACCACTACTACTACTACCACCACTACTACCACTACTACCACTACTACTACTATATCCTATTTGTTAAGCGCCACGAATAGTGACAATTCTGATACGTGAAGCGCCAAGGACAAAGGGTCGAGTGCAGGGACAAGGGGACATACTTGGGTTGAGAGGTGCTGAGAGGTTTGCAAAATTGGCTTTATTTATTACCGTCTGCCTGCAGCCGTCTATACCCTACCTGTACTAATTGGCATCAGCATCAGGCATCATTGCCTGCAGATGCAGAGATGCTCAGTGCAGCAGCCGAAACCGCTTCCGATCCCGGGGGTAAGCCAAAGCTCTGGATACACGGTGGGATATCGGGCTGAATTAAGGCAAGGTCGAAGGGACCAAAGGAGGGGCGATGTGTTTTGTCCCTTCGTCCGTCTTCTCGCTCACCCTTATGTCCCTTATAAACAGGTGGGGGCCTATGCTACATTCACCCTGTAACCTTTACGAAACGAGATGCGTGTGAAGAAGTGTGGCGTCTTTATCTTCTACCCAAACGCGGGGCCAAACCATCACCCGGGCCGCAAAAGCATGCAATACTTCAAGATATCCAAACGTCTTGGAAGTTACGTACATTGATCAAGTCCTTCTAGCTAATATAATTGCCTGCAGCTGTCCTACTAGACATACTGTGGTTCATGGTTTGTATTCGGTGGTTGACTTATCATTGATGAATTTTCGTCATTTCCTCTAAGTCACTTGTTAGCGAAGGCCGACTGTCTCTGCGTTTTTCTGTCCATGTCACTAATTGCATGCTGGTGACATCTCTGTCGTCTTCGATTTACGTCATCGTCGCCATTTTGCCTCCTTGGCTCTGTCTCTGTCCGTCTCCGTCTCGGCCTCTGTCTGTCTGTCTCTCGAAGACTGGCTCTTTGTGCGCCGTCTTATTGCGTATTGACACTTCGTCCTGACTTTAGCAATCAGGCGCCCGCCTTGAGTCGCATAAAGGCTCGGCCCTATATGTCTCCGAGATGCCTACGAGAAGGCCATTGTGGCGCTTTATGAATTTCGTAACGCTCGGCAACGTTTTATGGCCTCGCCAGCACGGTCTTCGTCTCTCCCCTGCGGACAGGATTTATAGGATGTAAAGTGGTTTAGCGCAGTAAGGAGAATGAGATGTGTAGGCCTATACGTAATGTAACGTAAATTCTCATGGGTCGTTATATGTAAATTATATAGAGGTACATGGAGATAGAGACAGCCAGACAGACACACAGACAGATAGACAGACAGACAGGCAGACAGACAGACATACATAAAAGATGCAGATACATTTGCAGAGACAGAGACAAATGCAGATACAAAGACATTTGCACAGACAAGTGCAGAGACAAGTGCAAAGACAGTGACATTTGCAGAGACAGAGACAAGCAGATACAAAGACATTTGCACAGACAAGTGCAGAGACAAGTGCAAAGACAGTGACATTTGCAGAGACAGAGACAAATGCAGATACAAGGACATTTGCACAGACAAGTGCAGAGACAAGTGCAAAGACAGTGACATTTGCAGAGACAGGTGCAAAAACACAGACGTATAAAGACAGAGACATTTTTGGAGATAGATGCTGAGAGGTGCAGACAGACATTTTTTTAAAAACCAAGACAGAGACATTTGTACAGAAAGACACAACGATAGCGATATTAACTTTCGAGACGGCTGCAGAAACAGGTAGAAAGACAGATACGTTTGTACAGAAAAATACAAAGACAGAGATTTGCAGAGACAGAGACAGGTGCAAAGAAAGGGACATTTTCAGAGACGGGCTAGACAGAGATTAGCAGATTAAATCGAAGCACGAGGAATTGTCGTACGCTTGATTAAACTTCGATTATCCGGAAGACCTAATCGATAATCCAAGCCTTAATCCTGGTCCTCCTCTAATATCACTTGGTTTATGGTTTATGGCCAAGCACCGGACTTTTATAAAAGGCCGAGGCTATTTTTAAGAAAACAGCAAATGCTCAAGTCTGTGGTAAAACGAGAAGGGTTGTCCATTCGAAGTTCAACAGTCGCAATTAAACATGCACAGTACAGCACAGTTAAACATATTAAGGTCACAACTTATTTCTTTGCATCTGATTATATAATTTTAAAAGAATTATTAAGCATTAATATCGTCGTCATCATCATCATCATCATCTTCTTCTTCTTCTTCTTCATCATCTTCATCATCACCATCATCATCAACAGCACCATTATCATCCTCCTCCTCCTCCTCCTTCTCCTCATCATCACCATCCTCAACCTCATCACCATCATCATCATCATCTTCTTCATCATCATCTTCATCATCATCATCTTCATCATCATCATCTTCATCATGATCATTTTTTCAATCATCATCAGTCCTTCAGTGTTTTGTCAGTCCTTTTGTCTGCCTCTTGATATTCTGTTTCTCGGTTAATAAGCGGCCTTTCGTCCTTCCTTCCATCGCTCATTCGCCCAATGGTGGTCCGCGCGGTCGACGTCCTCTCCAAGAAGAATAATTACCTGGCAATCACTGGTTCTGCTGTTCGTGTAACGCCTACTGCTGCCACCGACGCTCGGAGTCTAGAGCGAGTCGAATGTGAAAACTAGCGCTGGTTCCATGCTGTGCATAATGAAGAGAAGAGCAGTTGAGAACATCGTAGCAGAGCATACAAGAACTGAGCATAGTTGAGTACATCCGGACAGAGTAGGCTTTACATGTATCATAGCATATCAGAGCCGAGTATATCATGACAGAGCGCCTCATAGCAGAGTAGGCCTATAGCAGAGGCTCACAGCCCCTCATGTAAACAGGGCAGATCAGAGAACAACACGAGAGATAATAAGACACGGGCTCACGAGATCGGACCAGTCTGACCAGGTCTCCCATTTGATTTAGCTGACGCAACTCCTCTTCCGTAGATCCTATCCTGATATCTGTTCTTCCCCATTATATCTCCTGCAGATCCAATTCCAAACACAACCCACCGTACCGCCTGCCTGCCTGCCTGCCTGCCTGCCTGCCTGCCTGCCTGCCTGCCTGCCTGCCTGCCTGCCTGCCTGCCTGCCTGCCTGCCTGCCTGCCTGCCTGCCTGCCTGCCTGCCTGCCTGCCTGCCTGCCTGCCTGCCTGCCTGCCTGCCTGCCTGCCTGCCTGCCTGCCTGCCTGCCTGCCTGCCTGCCTGCCTGCCTGCCTGCCTGCCTGCCTGCCTGCCTGCCTGCCTGCCTGCCTGCCTGCCTGCCTGCCTGCTATGAGGTCGACATTCTCCAACGACTTTTCGGTCATTGCTATCAGTGAAAAAATAACTAGGCCAACTACGCAAGAGGGAAGAGGAGGGGAAGAAATTGGTGCCCCACTTTCTAGACTAAGGTTACGCCCCTCCCGTGTTTTTAGCCTCATCTCACCTGACCTTATTTTCTTCTCTTGCCCTATCTTGCCTGACCTCACGGACCTCACGTTATCTTACTTTACTATAAGTTTATCTCACCTTACATGACACAAATCTTACTCTACCTTATTTTACCTTATATTACCTTTTCTGACAATACAATACCTAAAGTTTCTTAACCTTAGTTTACATGATATTGCCTTGTCTAAAGTTATAGTATTAATATCTCATCGCCTTATTCCAATTACAAAGCACGGATCCGATTGTTGCCCTGTGTGCGCCCCAATGGCTTCTGGTCGCCGGCGCTATGATCAAAGCGTCGGCGGCTCCTTTGACGTTTTTTTCCTTTTTGATCTGCATGCATGTGCCGGTGCGTCGCGTGGTCGATAGTCTGATTAGAGAGGAGAAGGAGGAGTAGGAGGGGAGGAGGACAGCCAGGTGCTGGGGATAATACGGCGGAAATGGAAGAAGGCATAGGAACGGATTAGGCGGACAGGAACTAAGAGAGGTACAAAGATAGGGACAGAGACAGGGACAGAGACAGGGACAGAGACAGGGACAGAGACAGGGACAGAGGCATGGACAGGGAGAGGGACATAATAAAATTTTATCAAGGATAGATGCAGAGGACAGCTACATGAAGCAGGAAAGACGATGCCACCACCAGAGCTCAAATAGTAAGTGGAAGAGTGTGGACGTTGACTGTTCTGGCAAAGATGAGACTCAATTAGAAGGCGCTATGAAATGTTCACTTATACGACAATTACACCGACTCTTCTGGCCACATCGTAAGTGTATGCTGTTTCTAGACATTCTAATCTTACGAGCGCCTTTTAACTGTGTTACGTTACAGGCTCATTACTCTACGACTGCCTGTTCTCGTTTTCGGACGACCTCCAGCAAGTAGCCAGCGAAACGACGGACATACACACGACCGACGCGACATCTAGTGGATTTACATAGCGCCAGTTCGAGCTTTCAGTTGTAATAGTTGAACGTCTGTGCTTTATTAAATATTGATTTGAACGGATGAAAAGAATTGGCCGACCACTACCTGAAAGCGTCACGTCAGTTGCTTCCTTGAACATAGATGCAAACGGGTGTCAGGCCAGACAGGGAAGGGGTCTGTTGCTGTAAGGCGCATGTCCGTTCTGCTCAGTAAAAGAGCATATGCAATTTGGTTGCATTAACCCTTAAAGGCTTTCAATCACTCCCACAATACGTGTTGTCAATCATGAAAAGTTTTTTTAAGTCCCTCCCACGTCAAGTGTTGTCAATCCCTAAGACTGCCAATCTCACCCACAATGCCTGTCGTCATTCCTGGATGAGTCATTGCTTGGTCTGAGGCGAAAACACGTACGTCCATTCGGTCCGTCACTCCTGTTATACATGCCATCGATGACGTCATTCTTTGTTTTGTCATCTGTAGCGTCATTCTTTGTTTTGTCATCTGTAGCGTCGTTCTTTGTTTTGTCATCTGTAACGTCATTCCTTGTTTTGTCATCTGTAACGTCATTCCTTGTTTTGTCATCTGTAGCGTCGTTCCTTTTTTGTTGCTGATAGAACCGTGTCAGTCATCACGGATTTTGTGATCTATTAGTCATTCCTCACTTGTTTTCTCAAATTAACCGTTTTGATGCCGGAGAAATGTAGCAATTACAATTAGGGGCTTACGATTACGATTCAGTGCGAAATGAAGTTTCTGGCAAATTTTCCAACCCATATTGCGCTAAATAAATATCGGATAACTGTGGGTAATCTCGAGCAGGTTGCGATCGATGACACTTCAAATGACCAGAAGTGCAGAACACTCGTATTAGTGCAAAAGAAGAACACTCGAAGCAAATGCAAATACACGATAAGCCCTCCCTCCCTCCTTCTTCGCATAAGCTGTTCACAAAAGCCATGTCTCTCAAAGGTAGACGTTAATATCGATGTATATGCATAATGAATCCGACCAAGTAACAAAGCAGAGTCGATTTTTGTGCCAGCCAAACGCCTTTAGGTCATGTCTCGTAACACCAGAACCTAATGTCGCTGGGTATGCAAAAACAACCTGAAGTCGAGTCTCTTTGAATTGTCTCAGAACTGCCCCAATTTTTGTGATTAGCAGAATGTGTCTGGCTGTTGTGTGGTGTATAACGAGCGCTATATAAAGTATCTAGATAATTAACTCGCCCTTACAAACCATGTCTGGTAAACGCCGACACAAAGAGAACGTTACGCCTGCTCGATCGTGTTTAGCCAACGGCAACTACTCCCTACTGTTAAATGTTCTCATTCTCTGGTCCCTAGTTTCTGCCGTCCATCCATCCATCTGTTTGCTTTCGTTACTCGTGTTTCTCGTCAACCGGCGTCAGCCAGTCAATCGTGCGTCATTTGCGGCTGTGTCATTCCCGCGCGTGTAGTTTCTCATTCCATCGCCGGCCGGCATGACGCAATCGCAATCGACGTCTGCATACATAATTGCGCAACAGTCGCTTGAAACGACGCCCCCTACCGTGATGCTTCAAAATCACGTTCTAGTTGCGCGAGATTTTGACTCTGCACGACACCTGCGACTGTTTCCGATTTATCAA
This sequence comes from Norana najaformis, assembly GCA_964023275.1. Lineage (NCBI taxonomy): Eukaryota > Metazoa > Annelida > Clitellata > Crassiclitellata > Hormogastridae > Norana > Norana najaformis. The sequence goes on along the minus strand of OZ029916.1, from coordinate 31,386,778 downwards.
CAGGCGCTTGCACGCACGGACGTACGCACGCACGCGAGATCTCGGAGCCACGAGAAGGAAATTGAGTCGAGGGTTATGGCGGACTCATCTGGTGTCGTCTGATCATGGATGTGACCGCGAAGCCGCAGTGGCGGGAAGAGAATCATCAATAAACAACCGGCAACAAATGGAACATCTTCCACAAAGACAGATAAGCAGTCATCAGCAGAACACAAACGAGGGGTCATCCTAAGTACAGACAAGGCGGGCATCTTGAAGTATAGACAAGGGTAATCTAAATTCACAGACAGTGGGGTCATCTTAAAATAGTGACAATGAATGATCATCTTAAAGCACAGGCATGTAGTCATCTTAAATTTAGACAATGCGTCATCCAACCACGAAATGGTCCTTCCATGAGCAAGGGAAGAGCATTTGAAACCTAAAGTCGTCCAGAAGTCAGGCAAAACTATTATCCAAAAGAGACTTAGAGGAACCGAGGCCAAGGGTCAAGCACATGCATCCAGTGAAGTACATGCATGAGCTATCAAAGTATTGCTCTGAGTACTCCAGGTACGCTCAAGGTGCTCACAGCTTTGAGTGCAATGATTGCGCTGCATTCCAAATGATAGGAATATCTGGAACGCGTGGAATGCAATGTTCATTCAGGGAGTCGATTTATGTATAAGAGGCAGACGGACAGACAGACACAGACAGGGACAGGCAAGCAACAAGAGACAGACATACAGACTGACTGACTGATGCTGCTTAGCGGATAGACTGACGAAGACAAATCGACAGACTTACAGATAGAAGCTGACAGAAACACATGCTTGCTTACTTACAACAGACGGACATATTGGCAGACAGACAGATCTAGTTACTGACGGACAGAGACAGACACACATGCACGTAATCATGCGGACTGTCTGCCAGACAGACAGAGACAGACAGACAAATGTACAAATGTACTTCACTGGATGACGGACGACATTGAAACAATCAAATACACCCATAGATACAGACTGAAAAAGAGAGACTGACAAACAGAGACAGATCGACTTGCATGCAGAAAGACATGCTGACTGACAGGACAGACACACAGACAGACACACATACTGACAGACAGGCAGACACACAGATAGGAATAATGGAATCGTCTTAAAAGCGAGGTTCTTAAAACGCCCTACAAATGTGTTCACACATGCACGCACGCATGCACCCGCACGCACACTCACACTGTGATAGAGTGACAATTAGATATACAGAGACTGATAGACAGACAGGGACAGAGGAAGGCTGGTTGCCTATAAATAACCCAGTTTGTTGGGTCTGTTGCTCTGTTTTTCAAGAGCCACTTAATCCGACATGGCGGCGTTGCTATGGTTACGCATATGCATCTCCGGAGTCTGAGTTTGGATGGATTGGGATTCCGAAGAGCGGATTTCAGCGATACTGCTGCTGCTGCTGCTGGTAATGTTGATGATGTTGAAGAGGTAAATTGAGAGGAAGTGAAGCAGAAGGAGAAGGGAGAGGAAACAGAGGATTACGCGGATAAGAAGAAAACAGGGAGCAGGAGAATATGGAGGTCAAGGAGAATGAACACCTGAGGTAAGTGGAATCCTAAAGGAAAGGAAGTGGAAAAAGAGCAGGAGGAGGAAGCTGTTTAAGAAGAGAAGGATATTGAGGATGAGGAGAAGGAAGAGGAAGAAGACCAGAAGGAGAAGGTGATGAATTAACGTGAAAAGCGATGAAGTGTAGATTTTGTATAAGCAGAAACACTCTGGAACGACAGTGGCTAAACTGAGAATACAGGCCTGAATCTGAGGCGAAAAAGAGTGTGAATTCAATATAAAATGTCACGGTCTAAGGAAAAATAGAGTAATTCGTATGGCAGCCGTGGTCTAGGTATAACTTTGTGGTCGGTGGCGACTCAAGCTCATTTCTACACTCAGAGCCACACACACACCACTGCTTCTCCTAGATTTGTCGTAAAATGCCCGTTCTGTACCATCTCTGCCCGTAATGTCCGTTCTCTCCAAGGAGGGTTCAGAATTGGCCGCATCCTTAAAAGAGGCAACACTGTGAAGCTCTGCCTTGGTGTCAGACTTTGCCTCTTTGACGGTCATAGGATTGGGCAACGTCCTGAGGACGCCTTTCTCAGAACAGGGTTCGTTCCTATACCGACAGAAGTGGTCTCTTTTTGTGTGCCTTCTCTTCGCCATCATTCTACGTGTCGTAACTGTGGAATTGCCGCCATTATTCTGAGGCGCCAGTCGTTCGGGCATGTATATCGGGCAATCTGTCTTCCCACTATCACACCTCTCTCGCTCCATATCCATGTGTAGGACTTCCAGCCTCACACGTAAATTTGTCATGCGCAACAACTTGTGGAGTAAGTTCTTTTACTGGGACTCTGTCTTGGCATTATCTTCCACGCAGTTAACAAATTCTAATTCGGAAGACATCGGTAGGGCCTCTTTGGAATGCTAACATTAAAGGTTCTCTCTCTATAACCCTTGCTGTTTGCACATAGACCTTCGTCCTAACTCCTGACCTACGCACGAGGGGGCCCAACCTCGCACTTCAATCAGTTATCTGAACTGTGTTGTGACAAGCATACATGGAGTCGGTATAGACCGTTTCCATTTCTTCTGATCTACCTGGGTAACCCGATCAATGACGTATAGGTTGTTCTCTTCGTCTGTCTGTCTTAATCTCTCTTTTATCTGGTCACGTTTTGAGTAAGCACTATCGTAGTCTCCACCTTGGGAGGGACACCGAACCGCTGTATCTTCCCCTTTATATCTTTCCGTCGTCTGAATTTCGACAATCAGTCAAAATGCCAGAATCGCCAAAGCAACTACCAACATGTGGCCGCAGACATGAATTTAGTGTCACAGAGTCATTCTTCGAGTCATGTTGTGTGCACTTGGAGATTTGTTTGTGTGGCTGCTTTGGTGTACAGTCATATGCAATATGATAATATGCAATATGCAATATAATAAAATATATGCAATGCTTGTACAACTCTGAGACATTGTACTATTCTGCCAGTCTGCGTTTGCACAACTCTCTGGTGCAATGGCGTACAATAATATTCTTGTAAAATTCTAGGTAGTTGTCCTTTTTTTCTACAACCTGTGGTGCTAAACTGTATTTATATGCTTGTTGGTGTTGGATTTTCTGACTTTCCGAAGATTAAAGACGAAGTGGATGCTTATATATTTTGAAAGCAAACAAAGATAAATAATATGTATATATATATATAAATTTTCAGATCCATTATACATATTATATATGAACAGAGTGAGTTTGCAAACGGCAGCAGGAGAGAGAGAATCATGCCCTTTTCATAATAACCATTCTGTGAGGTTCCTAAAAGGCGAATGTGCAGATATTTACATATATGTAACTGGAGAAGTAGGAGGAGATGACCCAGAAAGATGCTGCTGCTGGTGTTGCTATTGATCAAGAGGATAAGGTTTACGATGATGATAATGATGATGATGACGATGATGACGACGACGAGGATAAGGTTTACGATGCTGATGATGATTTGTAGGAGGTGGTAGTGAAGAAGGAGCAGGAGTTACAGAAACATATGAGACAGTCTTCGCAGCATCCTGTGCAAAGGGGGGGGGGCTTGCGAAGGTGGGATGGTAGATGCAGTCTTTCAATACCTTGCCATCCTGAGTATAATAGGGGCCTATATCGTAGGGTAGCTTAAACGGCATACACCTTTTGCATGGCCTAAAACAACGCACAAGGGTAAGCAGCTGACAGGTAGCAGCGCATGACGCTATGATCATCTTATCTAAATATACATTTATATATATGTGTGTGTGATATTTAGGTTATCATGAGATATAAGGACATAAACATTTATGTATAGATGTAGGCTACTACATATGAGCACTGTACAGTATACCTACAGGTACACATATATAAGTATACATATATATAATTATGTAAACTGTATATTACACACCAACACGCATGCGTACATATATATTAGATATTTAAATGCGTTTATTAAGGAATTGAGTGTTTTTACACGGATTACATATCATGGTTATTGTTAGCCGTGCGTTCAAAGTTATTGAGCGCAACGCTCTCTCTCCCCCCTCTCTCTCTTTCTTTCTTTCTCTTTCTGTCTCTCTCCCTTTCTCTCCTTCTCATCGTCTGCATGGTTGGCATCGGCTTCACTGAACGGCGTCGCCGACGGTGAGGACCTGCCGGCCTCTTTCGTTCGTCCTTTAAGACTGTCAGGCTCCGTCCAGCCATCAATAAGAACCGTGGTCCGGTCTTCAGTCCATCCATCTCTTAACGTCCGTCCATCCATCTGTTAACGCCTATTCATCCATCTGTTAACGTCCATCAATCCATCTGTTAACGTCCATCCATCCATCTGTTAACGTCCGTCCATCTGTTAACGTCCATCCATCCATCTGTTAACGTCCATCCATCCATCTGTTAACGCCTATTCATCCATCTGTTAACGTCCATCAATCCATCTGTTAACGTCCATCCATCCATCTGTTAACGTCCGTCCATCTGTTAACGTCCATCCATCCATCTGTTAACGTCCATCCATCCATCTTTTAACGCCCATCCATCTGTTAACGCCTATCCATCCATCCATCTGCTAACACTCATGACTGTCTTTACTCAAAAAGCCGATGTACGCTTTTTTAAATACATAAAACGTAAATATTTTGTAATTTTTCCTCTGACCTGGTATCAGCGCTAGAATCAAAATAAATAATCAGTTGCTCGGGTGATGCAAGTTTCAAATGACGGGGTTTACAACTTCCGATGGCAGCCATCACCAACTAGATTCTTTATTTACATCGCTCGTTGTATTAGAAATTTCTAAGCACTTTATTGCTTCTATACAGGAATATTGCATCGTTCAAATGAACTGGAGATAGCAGCGCATTATAAATATAATAATATATTATAATATATATAATTCTGTTTAATCTACATAAAGGATGAATTATCGTAATGTGTATCTCATCGAGTCACTCATTACACAAAAACCACACGTTATGTATGCATCGCATAGGCTTAATATAAACTATATGCATGTATATATATATATGTGTGCGTGTGTATATGTATATATAGGACCTATTTGCGAAATGACTGGTATAAGTATTTATAGATAAAGAATACGCATCTGATAAATATGTATGTGCAGTGGACATGGTCGACTGTTGTATCTGCTGCTTGAGCGGATGGTCGGCCGGACGATGTAGAGCTCATCCTAGTAAAAAATGTAAATGTAAATGTAGAGATTTTATATAGCGACCGTAAGGCCTCGACCCTGCTCATGTTGCAATGAATTTATCGGGTGAGATCCTTCACCACCGCAGCCCGTTTGAATGGACGCCACGCCATTTTAGGTCCCCATGTACGAACCGTGCTAGTCCGAGATTATAGACACTATAGAGAAACTGCAGTTGAGCAATGAAGTCGTTTAGCCGACGTAGATACAACGAAGGTCATCGTATGTTTCTCCCTTTACGATATTTTATCTGTTTAGTTGGACTGAAACAAGTCTTTTGATAGGCTTTCTTTGTTATCTCTTTGCACAGTGCTTATAGTTTCAGGTGAGCTGCCATTCGCCTGCTGCTTAGAACTGACTCGGATGATCCGTATATATTGCACCAGTTAATCAAAAGCGTCATGAGATGAGCCTATGCCCTACATCAAAAGTCTGATATTTTAAGTAACCTTACTTCGGTTCTCTGTCTCTGTATCTCTGTCGGTCTCTCTCCTGCTGCCTTTTGCGTACTCACTCTGTTCTTGTATAATATGTATAATGGATCTGAAAATTTATATATATATATATATATACACACATATTATTTATCTTTGTGTGCGTTCAAAATATATAAGCTCTGACGTTGTCGGATAATCCGATGAAATGCTGGCAATGGCAGAACTGGCTTCTGCGTAAATGCTGCGCACTTTTATTGAAAAGTCCGTACCGCAAGGAACACACCCACGCGGACATACACACAGACAGGCCGAGTGACATACACAAAGATGCAGGCAGAGAAAGAAACGTATTAAGACGCGGGCTTTTACACACTGCGCCGATAATAGCGGGCGGTGTCCTAGGAAGAGCAAAGCTCCGCCTGGTGACGTTCCCATTACATGTCGAGCGCAGAGATCTACGGAAGCCGGCAAGGGACCAAACACTGCGTGTCCCCTGCGGGCTGCCGTAGTAGGACAGTGTAACGTTGTTATGTTGTATGTTGCTGCACTGGGATGATCGCCGACCAAAGCGGGGAGGGAGTAGGGGAGGAGGGAGGAAGGGCCAATTGGGGAGGAAAAGAGAGGGTAAGAAACAGAGTGAGGGAGAGAACAGGATAACGATTGAAAGGAATAAGGGAAGAGTGTGTTGAATGAGGAAGAGATGTAATAGAAAAGGCGAGCAAGAGGAAATGTATCAGACAGCTAAGTAGAGAGGAAACAGGAAAGAGACAGAAACAGAGAGAGGATGGAGAGAGAGAGACAGAGCCAGAGAGACAGAGAGACAGAAAGACAGAGAGACAGAGAGGAGAGAGGAGAGAGAGATGGCTGGACGGAGCCTGACAGTCTTAAAGGACGAGCAAAAGAGGCTGGCAGGTCTGCACCTTCGACGAAGCCGTTCAGTGAAGCCGATGTCAACCGTGCAGACGATGAGAAGGAGAGAAAGGGAGAGAGACAGAAAGAGAAAGAAAAAGAGAGAAAGAGAGAGAGAGAGAAAGGGAGAGAGAGAGAAAGTTACGCAGAGCAAAGGTGGAAGATGGAAGGGAATTAGATGATGCTATAGGACGAACAGAATCAGATGAACAAGGAACGAGAAACGCATCTGATGGGCCGAATACGACGAATGTGAATCCACCCTGTGTGTGGTTAGCCCACCGAAGGCTCCCCATCGCAGAGTACCTTGTGGTCTCTCCCTCCTACCGGATTTCGTCAGGTCTTCCTCTCCAGTGGTATACGATGTTGGACGGTGTTTCCAATTCAAGACCTAGACCATCGATGACTGCCTTATGCAAAATGATGACGGCGCCATAGAAGTTCTTTGATTTGCTAATAATTAGAGCCATTGAATCAGAATTTAGACTTTGGTTGAGGCAGTATTCCACGTGAAATACGCCACAGATTCAAACATTCTTCGATTTCGTACATTTTGTTTAAGTCGATACGAAAGAAAAGTAATTTGCAAGGGACATGGACTGAATATATATTATCGATGACATTTTAGTAATAGAAATAAGAACAACAGTAACATTGATGGTGTTAGTAGTACAGTGTTATTGGTACAGTGTTATTGGTACAGTGTTATTGGTACAGTGTTATTGGTACAGTGTTATTGGTACAGTGTTAGTGGTACAGTGTTAGTGGTACAGTGTTAGTGGTACAGTGTTAGTGGTACAGTGTTATTGGTACAGTGTTAGTGGTACAGTGTTATTGGTACAGTGTTATTGGTACAGTGTTAGTGGTACAGTGTTAGTGGTACAGTGTTAGTGGTACAGTGTTATTGGTACAGTGGTAGTGATACGTTTATGACGGTTTCTTGTTGCATTTTATCGTGGTCTCCGTGACTGATATGGTCCAGCTGGACAGTCAAGCCTCAGACCTCTTCCATCCACGTACGCCATCTGCACCGGAAAATCTTGGATGTGGTAAGGGAGGGGGAAGCGAGTCTTTGGACCACCAACCACGAAATGGCTCGACGACCTCCTGCACATATCCGGCGATCTGAGGGATATACGAACGCCGCGTTGTCTTCCATCTAGGAGATGCGGTTGGACGGTGAGAAAACCGTGTGACATAAGGTGAGAAAACCGTGTGACATCTGGTGAGAAAACCGTGGACATCTGGTGAGAAAACCGTGTGACAGCTGGTGAGAAAACCGTGTGACATCCGGTGAGAAAACCGTGTGACCTCCGGTGAGAAAACCGTGTGACATCTGGTGAGAAAACCGTGTGACATAAGGTGAGAAAACCATGTGACATCTGGTGAGAAAACTGTGTGACATCTGGTGAGAAAACCGTGTGACATCTGGTGAGAAAACCGTGTGACATCTGGTGAGAAAACCGTGTGACATCTGGTGAGAAAATCATGTGACATAAGGTGAGAAAATCATGTGACATAAGGTGAGAAAACCGTGTGACATCTGGTGAGAAAACCGTGTGACATCTGGTGAGAAAACCGTGACATCTGGTGAGAAAGCCGTGTGACATCTGCGGCGGGTGACATTGCCTATCGTCGTTCTTCATCCTCAGAGCAATGTGCTTCAGGAACCATGTCATTCGTCAACTCTAGTGTGGAATCCGTTGGCTGGTAGTGATAGTGATAGTAATAGTAATAGCGATAGTAATATTAATGGATGACCTTCCCGTAGTGTAACTTGACTCAACTGTGAATTTCGCAAGACGGACTGGGATTCAGGCCTCAGACGCATTAAGTCTGATGCGCATTATCAATAGGGTTTCGTTGGGTCTCATTCCACGCGGCATCGCTCAATGGCATCGCGCATACTGAGAGGCAATCTGTGGCATCCTGTCAAATGACAGGCATCCGGTCTCTTTGGCATCCCTCTCAACTGCAGCCATCTCATTCGGCAAAGATTCGTTGCAAACTCGGTGGCACATGCGCACGATTTGCGTCATGACCGGTCCTAAATAGTCGCAGGCTTGAATTACCGTCGCTGGGTGTCGGCAGTGAAGGGAAATTTAAGCGTCGATGGCCGACCTGAAGAAAACAGCGATGGCGCTTCTCAATTAATTGTGGTCAAGAAGCTGACATCAACCATTTGTCCGCTTCTTCTCTCGCTTAACTGTTCTTTGCGTATTCTACAGCTTACGTAACTGAGGGGCGTGGGAGTAAGTCTTCTGCTGAGATGGTGGTCTATGGAAGTGAATTCACGAAGAGAGCGACAGAGACACAAACAAAGAGAGAGAGAGAGAAATTGATGGGGAATGCGAGTGAGAGTAGTTTTCTTGGATGACGGTCTACAAATGTGTTAAGCGAGAGCAGAGAGAGACAAACAGAGAGGTAGGGAGGCAGATACGGAGGAGGAGTGACATTAATGGAACGTCATGATTCCATGAAGGCTCGGGTGTGATGAAGGCGTAGTACAGCAACAGGATAATCGCAGCAGCCACTCTCTGACTCAGTCGCTGGATGATACTGCTGCTGCTGCTGGTGCTGCTGCTGCTGGTGCTGCTGCTGCTGTTCTCGTTCTCTTCCAGACTACCTAAACCATACGTTGTAACGGGTTCGGAAAGTCCGGAAGAGCAACTGAAATTTTTGTTTATTTCGGTTCATTAGGAAGAGCACAGAAGATAAAATATGGAAGACATTAAAATACAACTAATCCAGCAATTAATTTATTTCACGTTTTAAAGTGAACACTTTTTCAGAGTGAAAGAGAGAAGAAACTAAAGGAATTTCGAAACAGTCCAATACAATGCGGTTCAAAATGATACAATACCATGCGATAAAATGCAATGCAGTTCAGGAGCCCTTAGAGGCGCTTTTCAACAAGTTTTGAGGTGCGGTAGGCAGGTGATTGCAACCCGTGAAGTAAACCACCACAAATTAATTATCAGATTAGCTAGAGCATATAATACGCAATGCAGCAAAAGCAGAATTGAAAAGTATGACATGTATCAAACGATGATACCCCAGAGCTGATGCCAAGACAGGTTTGATTAATTTGATCGATGGAAGCTAAATTTGTTTGAACACCGTTTGCTACATTAGTTCTTTCTATAGCAGAGTAGGCTACTAATTGCTGTCAGAAGGTGGTTTGCCAAATTACAAGGATTCAATTTCAGTGCGGCATTATTAACATATTTGCATATACCTGTGGCTTCGTTTTAAATAAATAATGTAAGTACAAATGCAGAGATGAAGGAAACAATTTTGGAATACATTTCGACTGCATCCTGTGATTCTCCGCTCTGGAAGTAATTCTCTATGATCACAGCTTCTATTTATTAGTTATTTTATGTTTGACGATATTTCAGCTGGCAACGGGATAGAAATGAGTTGCCGCCGGCGATCGCATATTGTGCGATGATTTACAGTTTTGTTTTCTATATGCGGTGGATTTCATCTTAAGCTAATGACAATTTTTCTATTTTCTTTTTTTCAGGGTGGGAAGCAGGTAACAACGAGGTCAATGACTGCTTTTACAGAAAATCTGCGGAAAACATTTCACTGCATGGATGCGAATTGTATGGGGGTGGGGGTGGGGGTGAGACTGTGGCGGAGCTTTTCAAGTTGTGTAGCATCCATTATTGATTTTTTTTATTAACGTAGGGTCTAGGTTGGATGTTTAAACCTTCTTGGCAGCTTCTGAAGGTTTGATTTGTGAATGTTTGGTCCAGAAGGTCGAAATTTAGGACGTCATGTCAATATGGGTTCAAGACCGCCACAGTCTGTGCACCTGCCCTGAGTGAGGAGAACAAACCAATAACAGTTTTCCGCCTTTAGGGCTGAGGGAACCCCGCCCGCAAGGGGTTTTAGAACGTACGTATCTGTTGAAAGTTTCTCTAGAAATTGTGACTTTCGACCTCGGTGTTGAAAGCCCCCGAGACCCCTGATAAATCCAGAGCTGGTGCCAACTGTAACTGATCGTAGGCAGTACGCTGGAGTTTGTAGACATTTTGGTGCACTGATTGCACCATCTGGTGCAAAGTCGTACTGAGCTCGTCCGAACAAAAACTTTAAAAAATTCAAAACTTATGTGACAGTTTTTTCATCAGCTGCGTGCAACTTGACCTTATAGCTGTGGACATGAAACCAGTAAATGGGATTGAACTTCTCCGAATGGTTGCCGGAGGGATGGTGGCGGTTAAAACTGACCCCGTTCTAATCTATTCAACACGTATGTGGTCGTGCCCCAACTCACCCCGGACAATTCATTCCTGTTTGTACCATAAATAGGCTTTAGGCTTTCACACAATATGCCTACTTTTCCTTAACCTGGATAGATATTCGGCGTGCAAATATATATATGACTGCATATATGGATTTGAAGAAGATAACTATATAAAATGTATTTTCTTGGAATGAATTCATGAGAAAGTGTGAACTTTGCTATAAGCAGTTGAGAAAATGGCAAATTGAATTCATTCCTAATCCATTCAGTACCGAATTAACCATTTGAGAAAAGGAATTGGGGGACTCCGCAAGAGGATGTTGTCTCGGAATGGGGGATGGGGCAAAGGGGAATGAGGTTTGCCGGGGATATAGGTGTTTGAGAAGGGCAGAGATCGACTCTGTGAAGCATGAGTCGGCGTGGAAAAGCTGAAAACGCGCCTAATCGAAGATGGAAGCTACTGCAGCTTATTTGAATACCATTCGTCAATCTCTTCATTAGTTCGCTCTTCGGTCAGTTCAGCCAAAACTAATCATCAAAAGAATATCTCAGCTGTAATTGTAAATGCAAACTCATATAGCCCCGTAAACATGTAATCGTCTATAGCGCCGTTATCTTAACGAACAAGGCATCAGTCGATGGCCGTTTTCATGCGCCGAGTCTAAGAAAATGAAGTCCCTCACAATCTATGCCCATAGCTGCCACTCGGAGGAAGCGTGAGAGATTGATCTTCAGCATACAGCTCTGCTGAACGTTTCTTAAAAGGCGCCATATTAATATCCAAATGCACGCATTAACATACGTTCGTATATATATACACGTACATATATACATACGTGCATACACACATAATATACTGCATTGCCGCTTTCTAGTGGAATTTACGCGACGCCAGTATAATATAATTAATGATAGAATTGATTTAACGCTCGGGCGGGAATGTTCCGTTCGCGAAGACAACATAGGGAGCCTAGAGGCGTCATTCAGTATACATGCATGCGTCTCCATCTCTCGTCCTACTCGTCCATATGTGTGCAGTGGTTGTAGCATGCAGTTCGTCCGTTTATCTGTACGTGGGGTTGTTTGTCTGTCTATCTGTCCATCCGTCGATCCATCCATCCGCATGTTTATCAGTTTATTTCTCAATCGATCCACATATCCATCCGTCTAAAGCTCTTCCATTTCTCCTTCCGCCAGTTCATCCGTCCGTCCGCCTATCGTCTGTCCGTCCATCTGTCCGTCCACGTGTCTGTCTGGGCGCCCTGCTGCCTGTGCCTTCGGAGTTTACTGCTGACCATTAGAGGGACAATTGCGCAGCGCAAAGTAAAAAGGTCAGTCATTTGTTCGCTTTCTGATGCACAGCTGTCGTCCGCAAATAAAGCCACCGTCGGTCCGTCCGTCCTTCTTTCTGTCTCTGCGTCCTTCCGTCCATCCGTTTGCCTTCCTTCCGTCCATCCTTCCGTCCTTCCATCGCTGGTCCAAAGGCCACTCCTGATTGCATCGGGCCTTGTGTGCTGTGCGTCGCCGTTCAAATAAAAAAGCTGGATACAATTAATCGTGGGGTTTAGAGCATAGTTTATCTGTCGATGATTGCATTTTGGGTCGTCTGGACGCCCTGTTTGATTGCTGGTCTGGTGCCAAGCTTGGTGTAATTCTTGATGCCTCGTTCGGTGTCATTTTGAAGTCGTTTTGGTGCCATATCTGATCGCAGTTTAGTGCTATATCTGAAACCACTTTGGTTCAATGTCCGACATCATGTCAGTGCCATTTGCAATTCTTTGTATGGCATTATTTGAGTACCTTGCCTGATGTCACTTTGGGGCCATATCTGATGGTGTCATTGGGGTCCGATATCTGATGTCACCCCTTATGCCAATGACTTAACGGATACACCTTCTGTTTCCAGTGAACGATCATCTGAACTGCCGAGTTCGAGCGGTTCGAGGATAAACCGGTTCCTATGATGCCAGTGGTGGTAATGCAGGGTGGCGGAAGTCATTCCACCCTGCCGAGCAAGAGGATCGGCCCCAACAGCCACCTGTGCATCTCGATGTTCGTCATGCTCCTCGTCAATCCGCTCTTCGGTCAGTTCAGCCAAAACTAATCATCAGAAGAACATCTCGGCTGTAGTTGTAATTGCAGATTCATATAGCGCCGTAACATGTAATCGTCTATAGGGCCGTTACCTTAACGAACAAGGCATCAGTTGATGGTCGTTTCTGAAATGGTGGAATAACCGCACATACCTCATTTCAGCTGCGTCTCTTACGACTACAATGACGAACATCGTCAATCAGAAACCCAACACAAACAGGTGCATCCGAAGCTGATGCTTGGACGATTCGGTGAAATTCGATCGTATACAGGCCGATATAACTTAATTGTCAGTATAGTCCTTCCTTCCTTCCTTCCTTCCTTCCTTATTACACTGACAGTAAACAGAGACAGACAGACACACAGACAGACAAACAGGCAGACAGACGGACAGACAAACAAACAGACAGAGACGGATGCACGGACGGACGGACAAATAAGTACACAATGTACATACAGCGAGGCACACATGCATGGGCGCTAGCGTGTGAAGGGTCTCCAGGCCCCTACAATAAACTAATATTGGATCATTAGTGAACTGTGGATTGCGAGGATGACTCACAGATGCCTAATTAGCAGGGCCACATAATTTCAGCGAGCGTTTGGCTGCCAGTAGTAGGCCTAATCTTAGTCCCGCGGCGTTTCGGAAGTTATGTCTGCACAAATCTCTCAAAATTAAAATTATTGTGACTGAAAAATTTAAATGTAATAAATAATTTTTATAAATCGTTAGAAATTAAACGTGTTTTCGAAGCTGGCTTATACCAGGGCATGGGTGGCCTATCGCTGTACACTAAAATGTCACGATCCGGTACTGATCCCTTATCTCATCTTACCTTACACCTTCGGATAGGGCGCTGGTACCTTACCTAATCCTACTTTATACCTTCTGATCAGATGCTCATCTTGCCTTATACTTCCCATTATGTATATCTATATATATTCATATATATATATTTATATATATATATATATATAATCAAGCAGCATGTTTGTGTTGCAGGATTCGTAGCTGTTGTCGTCTCTTGTTGCTCGCTGCGCTCAGCAGAAATGGACTGGGAAGGGGCTCGAACGAAGGGTAAAGTCGCCCTTTGGTTGTCCATCGCTGGAGTAGTGACCACAGTCATCGTTGTTCTCGTCTACGTACTCGTCTTCTTCACCAAAGATTCCTAGGCTTCTCTGCCTACGAGACTCCTGGGTTTCTTTGCCAGAGACTCACTCTTCTGCGCTTAAGTTCCCCAAGTCTTTGCCGAAGGTCTCCAGTTTTCTCCACCAAAGGTTCCATCAGATATGGCCCCAAAGTGACATCAGTCATGGCACCCAAATAATGCCATACAAAGAATTGCAAATGGCACTGACCAGATATCGGACAGAGGTTCCTTAGTTTCTTCGTCAAAATATCCTGGGCTGCTTCTCAAAAGATTCTTGGGCAAAGAATCCCAGGTCTCTTCGACGGAGATTCCGAGGCTGTGCTTTTGATCGATGGGGAAAGGCAGCGAATCGCTAGATTAAAGCGAAATACCTTGTTGTCGAGTATTTGTGGAACTGACCTAAAAGACCGTAATTTTCGGTCTAATTGAAAACCGGGAGTAATTATGGAGATGCATAAGAGCTGGCATGAATGACCGTATTTTCTGTTTTTGTAACATAGACAGGCAGTGTATATATTGTTTTTCTGTACCGATAATTGTATCAGAGGTGACTGAAATGAACAGACATATTTTGTTTCTTTTGAAAGGATGAGATGAGAGCAGTGCGACGGTTAACTGAAATAACTGTGTCGGAAGTTAAATATCACACAGTATGTCTATGAATGAGTGCAATGTCCTTGTTCTTGTTTTGCAAAGGCTACATATTAAAGCCTGTGTCTATAGTTGGATTTGCGAGAGATCAAGCCGAGGGTTACGATGAAAGTCAACGAGTGACAGCTATAGATGGAAGACAAGCAACCGGGAAATGCCAAAGCGGCATACTGGCTGGATGAAGGGAAGGAACGACTAGACAGGCTTTTAAGGGGGTGAGAGTGAGGAAAAACAGAAGGCGAGATATACAGTGGCAGAGAGAGAGAGAGAAAGAGAGAGAAAGAGAAAGAAAGAGAGAAAGAAAGAATGAGACGGGGAGTGTAGGAATACACCTTCTTGTCTGACGACCTCTTCATATCCAGTCAAAGGAGTAATTTTCATAAGGTGACAGTATCTTTTCAATTCATATCTTTTATGCAACATTTCTTTAGGCGTCTTCTAAGACCCATAATTTTATGCAGTGCATTGAACTTTCTTATATAGCGGCTTTACAACCTGGTATACATTTAGGCGTGCCCGATAGTCTGTTAGTCAGCGAGCTGGGCTATTGCAAACTAGGCCATAAAAATTACTTCTACTGTACACTATCGATGGGGCGATCAGACGTTGAAACAGATGACTGGCAACCCGTTTTGATACGCCGAGACTAAGAAAACGAAGTCGCTAACACTTCACACCCATCGTTGCCTCTCAAAACTGTCCCCTAGAGACTGATCTTTCCAGTTCTATCGTAGAATGTTTGAATCGCTAAATTTCCGCTGCATGGCGGCAGACTACAGAAGTCAAAGTAATTGCTAGCCTACTTAATCACTGAATGCAAGAACATTGACTCACTTACCTGCACAACTCTGGCTTACTCGGTGAAATTAATCATCTTGCGTTTTGTATAACATATTTTCATAAGACTCCCGAGATACCTTATGCATTTTCTGAATTAAAACAGTTTCTAGCAAAACTCTGTGGTTTGTTCGACATCAATGGATCAATCAGTCAGTCAGTCAGTCAGTCAGTCAGTCAGTCAGTCAGTCAGTCAGTAGTCAGTCAGTCGGTCGGTCGGTCGGTCATTCAGTCAGTCAAACAATTGATTGAGTCGATTCGAAGAATTTCTAATCAATAACAGTCAATTCTAATGACCTCTAATCCAGGATTCTATTTCAGCAATGCCTCGTGCTAGCAGTGGTAAGCAGCTGAAAAATCTTTCAAGCCTGAATTTAACACACAGCGAAACGGAATTTGATTTTCTAACTGGCTGAGTTACAAGATAGGATCACGGAATTGGACATATGTTGATACTCATATTCTATTATGTTTTGTATCCATGATCTAGATATCGTGTATGGAACCAATGCTGTGCCAACATCAGAATTCTGACGGCATACCAGCACTGACATGTCACAGAAACCACGTTTGGTTGTTGGTCCTATGTCCCCCCCCCCCCCCCATGTCGAATGCTATATCGGCGCAATACATGTAGGGTGTGCGAAGTACATTCTGTGTTTACCTTTTCTCATGAATGGCACATGCATATAATAACTTGATTCAATTTTTATCTAGTGGCAACGGGTAGAGAGCTTTGGGCAGATTGTGGGCCCAATGGATGTGGCTGTTAGTGTCGGCATTACACTTGTGTCCTACTAAATTTAGTCCGATACGTACAGAGACAAGGACAATATAAGCGGCAAAGTGGCATTGTCTTTTGCCTATGCAGCCTGAATTTGAATAAATTGGGCCATTTTTTGAATGAGTCCACTCCTTTACCGATAAATTGCTTAAGTAGCTGGCTGACGTTGATGATCGGTTGTAAACTGGATGGTAGAACCACGCTGGGCCATTGTTATTGGCCGAACGTTGGATAGAATTTCAAATTTAACTGTGGGCCGATGTCTGATGTATAACCATTCGCTGTTAGCGATTGTAAAGTCGGCCCAACATTGACCGAACGTGTGTAAGCTGGCTGGGTACATGTAGCTTTGGAGAGAGGGACTAGGAGGGACGAACAGTGCAGCTGACTCCCTGACTAGGAGGGGCGAATAGTGCAGCTGACTCCCTTCTCAGTAGTTCCGATAAGTACTACGTTATTGGTACGGCTGCTTTCAGTTATCAATCCGCAGTCACAAACGAAGGAAAGAATCTGCCAACAAAAACCAAAGACAAAAACAATCCACTTCTATTTGCCGATCAATCACTGTGACTACAGCGGACTCTCATCCATTCACTGGTTAAAGCTTCACCTATCTACCGACCGACCGACCGACCGACCGACCGACCGACCGACCGACCGACCGACCGACCGACCGACCGACCGACCGACCGACCGACCGACCGACCGACCGACCGACCGACAGACCGACCGACCGACCGAACGACCGAACGACCGACCGACTGAGACCGTGATTGACAGTTGTAGTCGTAGGTCTATGTGTGCCACTGTTCAGCAATCTTTCAAACAATCGACCACGAAATCCGTAATGCTGGAAGACATCTCGATTTACTGCAGTAGCACTTGCTTCAGCACTTACTACTACGAACACTACGCTCTTTAACACATTGTAAAGCAATCGAAGCTTTATATAGCGGCACTTGAAAATTCTTCGGTTGCGACAGATTGAATGGCCGTAAAAGGCAGGCGCTCAACAAACATGGCCTGCGCAATATTATCGCGCAGATTATTTTTATAGCGCTGTGTTGCGTGTCGCACGCACGAAACGTGCAAGTCCTTTAATGTAGCCTACTCTTGGACAAGAGGTTCGTATGCATATATTGTCTTGTGATAGCACAGTCATTCTGACACCTATGTACATGTATAATCTAATCCCATCTGATCTAATCTAGTATAATCTAATCTAACCTTGTCTAATCTGCTATACTCTAGACTAATTCGATATAATCTAAACTAGTAGTCTGCTGTAATCTGTGTTAATTTAATCTGATCAAATCCAATCTGAATTTGTCTAATTTAGTCTAATCTTCTCTAATCTGGTCTTTTATGCTGTGATCTAATGCGATCTCATCTACAATGATACAATCTAATCGAATGTAATCTGCGTATTTCAAAAGCACCTGTACAACGATACCTAGGCATCAATCGATACCTAGGCATCAACTGATACCTTGCAATTCTATCGTCCGTGTTCATAATCCACCACAGACGCTCAGCAGATATCCGAAAGCGTCTGCATTTAGTAGCCAAGCTGACACATAATGTCCTTCTGCAGGCCTGATACAACGACATTAGTGTAAGCAGTGTCTGCCATTAGCAGACATTAAAGTTAAGAGCGTAAACAGACGACATAAGCACACCTGCGTGTTCCAGGAAGCCGGAAAGGCTCGTTGCCTTAGCCGTCGGTCAACGAGCGTCGTTTAAATTGAGTACAAAACGCACCCTGTTCTGGTTATAATAGCAGCAATAGAACGCGCCCATTATGGCGGTGGTACACGGGCGCCATAGGGACAAAAAGAACAGGTAAAACAGCAAAACACAACCATCCAAATAGACTCTCCGTTACTAAGCCATACGCACAGCTATAGCAATACATGTATATGACATACAACATGCTATACTAAGCCTGACACATATATACTGCCTGACATATAGCATGAAATTATATAAATTATATATAAAATAAATCGCATGTAGATTAATGCGTGTACAGCCGGTCGAAGATAAAGAATGGTTAAACCTACGATATTAAAAGCACCTACAGCACAAATATTGAAAGATATAGATGATATTTATCATTGATTTACCTATCAGCTAGATTTTGTTTGCATATATAAAACTATTTAGGAAAAATGATAATTTATCTCAATTAGGCAGATTTTAGCGATTTTAATTCATTACGCATAATTGTAGAACTGTCTGGAAATTCTGAAAACGTAGCAGCATGTAACACACGAGGCGATAATCACTCGTGCTCACTCATAGACCTTTGCGACAGTGTAACAGTGACGACCTATATATATATGTATGTATGTATGTTTGTATGTATGTGGCTACTCATTTGCCGTATATATGTATATATGCGTGTATATATTCTGACTGTTACAGCAGCAGCCAGTAGCATATACCCATGTACCAGGCACCTGCTGTTACGGTGAGGATCTATACGTACGTACATATATATGCATATATATATATGTACCTGGGTATGCTATTGCTGTAATGGTGAAGACCTATATATAAATATATATGCCCACTAAATGAGTAGACATATATTCTCGTATATAAGCAAGAGCGGATCCATAAGGGGGCACGGCGGCCATGTCTCCCTTCCTCGCGCCGAATTAAGAAAACCAATGCTTCGTTCTTGACATAGCATCTTTGGACAACCCCCCGGACTTGACGCAGCGCTCGTGAATAAGGTGGTGCCGTGCGCTTAGCTTTTAAGTAGCGCTTTAGAAATTTCAAGTTTACTATTACGATGCAGAGACCAAAGAACGAACATATGTGTGCAAGTGTGGGTCAAGATGGGCAGCTCCGGCCATGCTCCCTTGCACTCTAAACTGAGATTGGAAAGGCCATGGGAGGCGTGGACCATTCTGGATCCGCAAAAGTGTATATAAGACGGTTAAATATGTACATTTATAAGCAAGAAGTAATTCGGGCATTTCCTCTCGAGAAACACTTTACACCCACTGTATGACTTAACAGGAATGACTCAATGAATTTTTTTCCTCTAATGAGTGTTTGTTGTCCTGATATCGAGAAGGCCACACCAACAACAACGAACTGTCTTTTATAGGGTGACAATCTTCAACGCAATGTCTGCTAACATCAGACATTACTGTAGTGTTGGATTCCGACGTCATACGCTGTGGACTCTGTGGGGAGAGAGATATAAAATGGAGTGGAGAAGAAAGACAATATAATAATGGAGGACAAGGGACAAGGTAGTTGTTAAGCGAATAAAACATGTGATAAGGTTAAATCCGAGTGTTGTTAGTAGTCCGAAGAGAAGCTATAAAGTGGCGAAGAGTATATAATTCGTTTGCGCGAAAACAGTAACTATAAAGAAAAACACACAAGTTGCAGAATATGGACATTCACCCTCTGCTTTAGTTCGATGTCTCGGGTGATGCAAGATGCGTTGGCCCAAGTTGGAAACGTTGAAGGTGTTCGTTTGGGTTCTAAGTCGTGACAAAAGGAATCACGTCCGATGCGCAGAAGAAAGCCTTGCCTCTCTGCACAGCGGACATGGCCGTACAAGACTTGTTTGAGACTCTGGTCGACCCAGGCCCTTCCGAAGAACGAGACGATTCGGTCGGGGCGTACGAAATCGCCATGCTCAACATCTTTGACGGTAATCGGAATGTTTTCAGCGATAGCTGTAAAGGAAACATCAGTAGAGCAGATTTTTATGTCATTGATGGAAAAGGAAAACCCTTGCTTGGAAGAATGACTGCAGAACAACTGGGTGTTCTTAGACTAGGTCTAGCAGATGAAATCAATGCAGTGCAAGACATTTTTTTGGAACAGCTCGAATGCTTTGAAGACGTAGGGAAACTAAAGTACTTTAAGGCTAAGCTCTACCTAAACGAAAATGTGAAACCAGTGGCACAGCCAGCCAGACATATACCATACAATTTGAGAAGACCTGTGCAGGAGGAATTGGCAAAACTTTTGAAAGAGGATATAATCGAGAAGGTGGAAGACCCTACCTCATGAGTAAGCCCAATCATAGTTGTGCCAAAGGCAGGCACAAATGAAATAGGAATTTGTATCGATATGCGTCAGGCAAACGAGGCGGTGATCCGAGAAGACACCCGATCCCGAAAAAGGATCATGTCCTTTATATCCTCACTGAAGGAACAGTATTAAGCCGTCTAGACCATTAAGCCCTCTAGACCTTAAATGGGGGTTTCACCAGACAGAGTTGACGACGATTCAAGAGTGATTACAGCATTTATAACTCATGCAGGGTTGTACAGATATAAACGTTTAACGTTTGGAATATCCTCAGCACCTGAGATGTATCAACACATTATTCAACAGGTTTTGACAGGGCGTGAGGGAGCAAACAACACAGCAGATAACATCACTGTGCATGGGAAGAAAACTGAAGAACATGATAGACGTTTGAGAAATGTTTTAAATTGTCTAAAAAGAAATGGCTTGACCTTAAACAGTGAGATAAATAAACAGAGAGATAAATGCCATATGCGGCTGCCTAAAGTCCAGTTCATGGGCCATGTATTGGATTGCCATGGAATTGGACCAACAGCGGATAAAGTTAAAGCTGTTGCAGAAGCAAGGGCACCTCAAAATGCAACTGAAGTTAAAAGTTTTTGGTTTGGTTAATTTTGTGGCTCGAAATATTAAATCAGACTTACCAACAGTTAGTAAACCCTTAAGAGAGCTTGTCAAGAAAGACTTTATATCCGTTGCACATTTGGACACACACAAAAGATAGCTTTTTAAGAGTTAAAGAACAGGCTAAGCAATGCAGAGACATTGGCTTATTTCAAGCAAGAAATACCAAGCACCAACACAAGTAATCGCAGATGTCAGTCCAGCTGGCTTAAGCGCAGTGCTATTCAACACAGAAACAATATGGAGCGCACCGAGTTGTATGCTAAGCGAGTAAAAGTTTCAGCAAGGTTGAAAAACGATACTCTGAAAATGAAGAAGAAGCACTGGCCTTAGTGTGGGCATGTGAAAGGTTCCACCTATACCTTTTGGGAAAGGAGTTCGAGCTAGTGACTGATCAGAAGCCACTTCAGGTCATATATTCAGCACGATCAAAACCATCAGCCAGAATTGGGAGTTGGGTCCTACGGTTGCAGCCATACAACTTCAATGTATCAGGGCGAGAGAACATTGCTGACTTCCTGTCTCGACTGTCAAAAGGGACAGGTGAAAGAAGACAACCACGAGGATGACTACATAAAGTTTGTTGCAGCAGCCGCAACACCGAAGACCTTGTCAACCAGAGAAACAGAAAAAGATTCTGCCATGGACAAAGTCCTATGGGAAGTTCGACAGAGCTTGAAAAACGATAACTAGGCAAAAGGAAAATTTACGGATTATAGGGTGATAAGCAAAGAATCATGCATCATCGGGGAATTATTACTACGAGGAACCGGAATTGTTATGCCAGAAGTACAGTATTTGCGAGAACGTACATTAGAACTGGCACATGAAGGTCATCCAGGAATTGTTCAGACGAAGAGACAATTGTGCAGCAAAGTTTGGTGGCCGGGAATAGACAGTTTAACAAGGACAGTGAGAAATACTGTCGCACATGTCACGGGTGTCATGTAGTCGTAATACCGCTTAAGCCTGAACCAATGACTAGGACTCAACTACCAGGAAAGAGATATAGATATTGGTGACAAATCAAACAGCCGTGTAGCAACAAATTTAAGACACCATTTCAGACAAAGCCATACGCAGTCAAAAGTAAAATGGGGAACTGTGGAACCATAGAAAGACGCTATAATTACTGTCCCTCGAATGGTCTTCGGCACATTTGTCTAGCAGCGAATTACTGTTATAATTCATGTTTATAGAACCATTGTATCATGACGAAGCACTAAGCTTCTAAGCACTAAGCTTCTAAGCAGTAAGCTTCTAAGCACTAAGCTTTTAAGCACTAAACTAAGCGATTGCCAGGTACTCTGTATGCCTTTTATGAATCTTACGTATAAATGACATTCTTATGGCGTGCTAGTAACAGCTATTTTTGTCCATGGTATGAACTTCACAGTTACTGACAGTAAAATTCGCAGTGACTTTTGATATTCGCACGACAACGGTAAGAGTCAGGATAATTTTTATTGCTATATAGGCCAGAGTAAAGCTATTGATGTACTCTGGCGGGCAAAACAAAATTTGCATCTCTTGAAGTTCTGTCCCTACTGCACATAATAGGTCCTCCATATTCTGAATAGGCAGAATGAATGCGGGCCAACGACAATTTATATATCGACGACATCTTAACCTAGAATATGCCATCCATAGACGCCATGAGGGCATCGTTTCTGCAGTTGACGTATCTGTATTCCCTCCTTTCAGCATTCCTTGTTTTAATTTACCCATTCATCTTGTGCTCATCCTTTCCCGTATGTAGCGCCCTTTCTCTGTCTCTCTAGCTGTCCGTCTCCCTACGATTCTGGGTCAGCCTTTCCAACAATCTTCCGCTCTCTGTCTCTCTGTCTCTGTCTCTGTCTCTCTGTCTGTCTGTCTCTCTCTCTCTCTCTTTAAGTCTCTTGGTGTCTGTCTTTTACTGTATATCTCAGTCTATCAAAATTTTCTGTCTGTCTGTCTGCCTGCCTGTCTGTCTGTCTGTCTGTCTGAGGTCCAGTGCACAAATCATCGATGCTAGGGCGGTGATAATCGCAGCACAGCCCTCCCCATGGCGTAATTACCTCGATGCTCTCAAAGGCTGGATGTTGTTAGGTTGTCGGCTGGACGGTTGGCAAAGACGCCCAATTCCAATAAGGAGTCCAAACCCATTCAAGCCCAAACGGCGTTTATACGTCCGCTTGCCAACTATAATCGATTCGACTTCTGCTAGTTTAATGACGTCCAATTTCGAGGCTTCTTCTGCCTCAGAAAATCAGTCGAAAATATTCGTCTGACATTCGACAAAGCAGTTTACTCCGAATTGATTTCAGTTTATTTGTGTTCTGTTATAAGAGCAGGCACTTCTGTTAACAAGACACTGATTTTGTCTCGCACTAAAAGACCATCGCTGTATCCTCCAGCCAGACAATATATAGCCTAAGTGGTTATCAGTTAGCAGAGAGATTTAAAACAAAAACTCAGATGGTAAGGGTAACAGCCATAGCATTCCTACTCTACATAGCTGACGTGATCGCTATCGCCACCCATCCTGGAACATGTGTCATTCCTATGCTGATGACACACAATCAGCATACAGATGTATCACAATCAGCATATAGATGTATCATAGATGTATCACAGTCAGCTTATAGATGTACCATAGATGTATCACGATCAACATATAGATGTACCATAGATGTATCACAATCAGCATATAGATGTACCATAGATGTATCACAATCAACATGTAGATGTATCAGCATACAGATGCCGCTTCTCTTCTAGTCAAGTCTACCTCCCTGCTAACCTGCATCGAGGACCTGAGCAACTGGACGACATAAAATTGTCTGAGGCTGAACTCGTGATGAAGGCGTGGACTGGTGCCTTGGCAGCATTTAGCGTAAGTGTATGCTGTATGGTATGCAGCTGAATTACATGGTAGATGTAATGTAACATGCGGCCAGTTTTTATGCGTGGTACAAATGTCAGTTCGCAGTCAAGTAGAACTCCAAGACATATCTGACGAATTTATGATGGAAGCACCGAGTTCAATCTCGCTACAAGGGAGTTTGTGAAGCTGTTGGTGCTTACCAGGACACAGAAACTGGGTCTTGTCCGTGTTCAGCTTCACGCACATCCACTCTTATGATTTTTCGGGAATAACGAGCGTCAGGGGGCGCCACCCGTTAGTACTCATAAACAACGACCATCGCATATCATTTGAGCCGTCCATGTATTATGTACATATGCGTTTATGTGTATGCATATGTATATGTATTTGTATATATTTATATGCATTTGTATATACTGTTCACTGTGTTCAGGTCGATATATCTATGGACATGTAATAAGATAAAGAAACGATAGGATAAACGTTCATTATCTAAGCAGTTTGCGCTTGTGTAAAACGACTCACGCAGAAAAACAAGACGAACGCCTCAGACCGCGACAAAACCAGAGAAAAACCTCAGGAAGAGGAAAGAAAACATTCACCAACAGACCATGACGACAATCGACTCAAACTGAACCAAAACGGCCCCGAAGAACAAACAAAACAAACAGGTCATCCACGCAGGAAGACGAAACACGACTGGTCGAGAGACTAACAAGAAAGCCGCCTTGCAGGACCAACAACCAAAATCTAGTCTGAGCCAACGTTAAACACAAGATCTTTTTATAAGGTCGGCTTTCTCGCCAAAATGCACAGCAGGCGAATAACATACAACAGCTCAACCCACTGCAGGTTCCCATCCCATACGCCGTATGTACAGTATGTCTCTGTGGCCATTTGTATGATGGCCCAATATATTAAAATCAGCGCTATACACAGGTGACGGTGGCTATGGCAGCTACATGGTTGCATCTCTGCATATAAAACTGGAATGCTATAAACAATTCTATATAGCTGGAACGGATTGCAGATATGGGAAAAGAGGGGCAGAAAATAGCAAGAAGTAATAAAAATGGATTACGGAAGGTAGGCAGATTGGCAAAATGAATAATAATATATCATACATTATACAATATAATACCAATATATCATACAAAATATCTAATATATACATAATATAAGTATATAATGTCCAATATATAATACGATTTCAGTGCTATTTTCAATCTGTTTGTTGGAATTGGCATATTGCATGACGCACTAATTTTCCTTTCTTATTATCCTATTTTCTCTGTCGCTCTGCTTGTCAATTATGTTTCTCTAACTGCATCAGGCTTCTATAGCTAAACATATTATATATGTATATATAAATCTGTATATATATATATATTCCGTGCCAATATAATTAGATGATTAGCTGTATGCAGATAAAAGAGACGCTCTAAGATACTTTCCATGTCGGCTCAGAGGCCAAAGGCGTCCATTTCCCGAGTCAATACAAATAGGCTTTGCCTATACACTAAGTCTTTCTGTTCATTACTTATTAATCTTGCAATAACGTTCTTAGGTCTCCGACATGACGAGGCTCAATCATATGCACTGCATTGCTTTGTGCGGAGATGTGATGTAATGTAACGTTTTCGTGATGTAATTGTAAATTTGTAACTCTTAAGAAAAACCTGTTGAATATTTTATTTCAAATGTAGTTAGTAATTCCAAAGAAAAAGCAAATTGTTGTGCTGAAAACTGCTTTGCGTAAATTATATATTGCCTCGGCCAAAAGTCTTGTGACTACAAATGGCTTCTTATATTATAGCGATTCTCCTTATATTTGCACTTATCTACTTTGGATGTGATAGCCTGTGTGTTTGGAAAGCCCCAATGTTGTTAGGTGAGAGGCATGTATAATTGGATATAATTGCCAGCATCTATGTATATGCCAGCATCGGAAGACACAAAATTGTTGATTATTATTATTATTACGAAAATTTGTAACTCGCGCAAAGTCACGCCGAAAGGCGAATCGGAGGCGCGGGCTTACATTAGGCTTTGTGGAAACGATTCACTGTGCTTTGAAAACAGCATGGAGAGCAGAGGGCCAGCCTAAAGATATTTGAGGTAACGGTTGACTTTTGGTCATTTTGTCTAAAGCAGACGATGTTTGTTAAGTTCGGCGAGCCACAAACTCAGTCATTCAACTCAGCCATTTTGTCTAAAGTTTAGACGTCTCGCGAACGTTTTACCGTGAACTCGAGATTAAACTGAATAGGACTGCGAGAACGGTAGTTCGATCGAACGGAAAAACTATCTGTAAAGCTATCGAACGGTTGCTCACGGCGATTGGGTCGTGTGATCGTGCGAGAGCTAATACCAGCCGAAGCGACAGAAACTTCGAGATAATTGGAGGAAATTAACGGTAACTTTCGAGGAGTTACATTCTGAAAGCAGAGACAAAACCCGTTCTCGTGTGTGTGTGTGTGTGTGTGTGGTTGATTGAGATTTAATCAACGAGTCAAGTGAAAGACTTTGATCGTCGAGAGTCTGTTTATCCAGCGAAGACGTGGAGAAGAACTCTTGGTGAGATGAAGGGCTGGAGAATCCGATGACTGGTCAGAGTCAACTTCAATCTACGACTCTGCAGAAGTCAAGAGAAAGAAATTCGTTACAATTCGTAAACGACGAACTGTCCAGGGGTCATTTATAACTGAAAGGGATAATTCATGTAGGACTGATTACAAAAACATTCTATTTCTACAGTCTGTCCAAAGTGTTCACATTCAAAGTACGTGGGTAGCTCTAACCACTGCCTGGCACCACATACAATTCGTCGAAATATTTCAATACGTAGTCGCCATGTTGCATCCTTGAGCTGTTTGTGACGACATCATCGCACACGTGTTTCATTATATTAGTTTGCTAAGCAAGTCTTCTCATTATCTCCAGACTTCAGGGTCAGTCACTTAGCATGGACAGCAGGAGACTCGACAAAAAGACTAACAATGGAGACGCTGAGGAGAGTACGTACAACGGATAAAGATATAAAAAGCCAATTTAATCGAATCCTTCACCTGCTGCCTCTTCGGCTTATTGAATCACAATCGTGATAACTTTAATTCAACAACAGGACAAGCTTTTCTTACGAGTTATTTGAACACGAATCTTCAATTTCACTTAATATATAAGGATCTGAGCTCTGGATGCACAGCTAAATATCAACGTTTTAGCTATCAACCACTCAAAAAGTAAATTATCTTATACATATATATATATAATAATATATACAGTATATATATGGGGCTTCAATTCAAGTTTTCTCTAAATCAAGCCACTTAGTTTGGGTTCTGTATGATGTTATACTGTAGAATAAGAAAACCAGCCCAAAATAGGATAAACCGCGACTGCTATGTTGTGCCTGCGGACAAGGTTTAAGGGAAGCAACCCAAATGGCAACTCTAGATTTGCCGGCACGACTCGCCTTCCTTTCTGCACAGTAATTATCTCTTCAAAAGCACGCAATGCTTTGTCAGTGCTATTCGCAGTAATTTTCCACAAAACGCAGTTATTTTAACAATGTAAGGTAATAAAAGATCATAAAGATGATCCAGAATCTTGCGACCTGATGCAGAGACATGCGCTGTTGTATTCAAGAAGTTTTACAGTAATTACTGTCGTCTGATATACACCGAGTACCAGATGGTGCGGCAACACTGCCGCTGCTACCAGTCTTTTTAAGGGCAATTGCCGATGCGCCATGTTTATCTCCTATTCTTCGCTTGTGTCTGCTCGGCTTATAATAATATCCTTTGCGTTCGCTGCTTAAGGAAATTAAGCGCCTGCGTCTCTTCGAGCAATTACAGCTCTGGCTTTACTTGGTAGGATTATGGCGCTCGTTTCTATGCCAGCGCTGAAGAAAACGGAGTTAATTGCACTGGGTTGCAGGTAATTGTCACAAAGCACGATACGCTACCATTAAATTTTACCAGCACTTTAGAGATTAGTCAGTAAGGCCTACGCCTGATTACTGAAGGCAATCTTGTGACCAGACCGAGACAATCAGAGGCTCTTTTCACGATCGAAATCCAGATTGTTCGGCAAAGTCACAAGTGGACGATTGCGGTGGATGATGCTCGATGTTACAACACAGTTGTAATGTAATGTAAATCTCCGAAAGTTTCCAACGCTACACAGTACGTAGCTGCTTCTGAACTGCCAACTTATTTACCAGCACTGTATCAGTTCTAGCCACAAGGGCCATGTTGTTGACAGCTGAGCTCAGTTTCGGTGTCAGACTAATAGCGAGGAGAACAAGAGGAGGAGGCAAGAACAAGACATAGCTGAACATTTCACACGACGCTGCGATTCGAACCCCGAAATCAGCAGCGAAGGGGTGAACTTGTACAACTCGGGCTTCAATACTGACAGTACGCGGTGCGATTGTCCAATTTGGCAACGACCAAAAACCTGGATGTCAAGTGTCAACCTTCGACAAGGAAGCACTTAGTTTCACTGTATTTTATAGCGCAATTATATGTGTAACTACAAAATATAACCAGTGACATAATAACATATACAATTACATTGGCTAGGCTAATGTATTAAAATTGGATACTTACATGTATACCTATAATTATATTGATGATTCACTTTCATATTAAACATGCATATTATGCGTATGTTACGTTACCGTGTAGCTATAGGAGGCCTAGATGATATGACGTCTATCGAGCACTAATGAAAGGGTAATTGCGCCATACATTTCAGTTAAACTTCGTGCTGTTATGTTTTATTATTACATTCATTGTATTGTACTATTTGCCTATGATAAATTACTTGATTGGATCGTACAGCACGATTAAATCGATTACAGTGCCCAAGGTCTGATCCTTGATTTCAACAAATGGTGGCTCACTTGGAGAGCGCAGAGCACGACCCTAGACGGAGGTCTGGGGCTAAGCCCCAGTGAGGTCCAGAGGCAAAGCCCCTAGTCAAAGGTCCAAGGGCAAAGTCCTCTGAAACTGAGCATTTTTTCCTTCAAATTACTTAGTTTGCCATATTCCAATCAGTCCATTAGAGGGAGCACATCACAACTGATAGCATGATTAGTAGTAGTTATTAATCAAATATCTTTTAATATTGATCTGGCATTGATTAAGGATTAGTGTGAGTACATGTGAGTACAAAATCACATATAACACTACTGGTCTGGCTAGAGTCAAGCGTGTGTTATTAAATAGAAACATACTATGATGAGAAAAATAACTATAAAATAAAATAACTAAATAATTTACTAATATAGATATACATATATGTATAGAATTTATGTACCTTTTCATATAATTATGTGAATTGTTTGGAGTCATGATATGATTCACCATGCACTAAAGATTTGAAATATTGCTGGATTGACGGTTCGTGACATTCGATTATGGATGTGAATCCGACCGAGATGATGTTTTCGAGTTGACGCCATCTCTCTCACTACTCAACTGTAATCCAGTGATTTATGTGGAGCCTTTATTGATGGTCGGCAATATTCGTCCTACGCGCCGATTCAGCTACACTGTAACCACGTTCAATTGATATATGGCTATCCAAGTTGCCGCCTGTTGGTTGTCGGTTGTCATGGCTACGAACGATCCTTTCTGATTATGGTCGGCTGCATG
Organism: Norana najaformis; assembly: GCA_964023275.1. Lineage (NCBI taxonomy): Eukaryota > Metazoa > Annelida > Clitellata > Crassiclitellata > Hormogastridae > Norana > Norana najaformis. The sequence goes on along the minus strand of OZ029916.1, from coordinate 31,357,167 downwards.
ACGTAATAATTACGTAAAGCAGCGCGAACGAGTTGAGATTTATTAGCGCGCACTTTGCTGAGCTGTTTTTCTTTGCCGTCGTGACGTCCCCGACAGCAATGTCATGTGTAGGATATATATTCCCAAATTGATAATATTCCCATATGGGCAGTAGTAATAACGGTAATATTGATGATATTCCCATATGGGTTTCATATGTCCTACATACGACGATGCTGGTGGAGACCTTTCACTTGTTATCAACCCGCAATGGGTCTACGGAACTAATAGTTGGGCGAAAAGCCTATGCCAGCGGCTTTTATAACGGGTGTAGTAAGAAGCGCAATAAGAAAGCTGCAATCATTTTTTTGTGATATTACCCGCATGAATGTATGTAGCCACATCGGGACATTCCTGCATTAGGTATGGGTTAGTTCTTTCAGCCAACTTCGGCAGGCAGCATGGGTACGACATCACATAATATATTGTTTACTATTTACGTGGTGTCTAGTAGTTATATGGTGATGATTAGTCCTCCCTAACATAGTTTAATCACCACATGTGCAATGCTCCATCAAGTGCATCCACGTGTGGTGAGCACGCCCTGGCAACCAAGGCGGTAGTGGTAGCAGCAGTAATAACGGTAAAAATAGTTATATTACTAGCAGTAATAGTGGGCCGTAATAGCAAAATTGTGATGAACAGGCCACAAAGCATGTCTATGGATATGACTATAAATTATAATTTTAGTTAAGTATTGGAAGAATTATATAATAGTTTATGTTTAAGTTGTATTTAGTTTCTTTTAGTTTGACGATTCATTGTTTAAAGTCAATTTAATAATTAAGTCCTTGTTTCTTTCTACCCCTCCCCGCTGTCCAATAATTGCCGACGCTCGATCAAAGGACGCCGGCGGAAGTTTTAGGTCAATAGCCTTATGGCGTCCTTATTAAATAATTCGGAGCAACCATTAAGGGGTTGGCTCCCTACGAACGATCGAACAATTCTTAGCCGAGATGTTTCGCACATTACTAATTAAGTAGCGCGGAAGACAGAAAGCGTCGTCCGAAACACACAGTGAGATGCACACAGAGTAAAAAACGGTCGAATATAGCCTGCCTCACGCTGCAAGGCTCTAGACGTGAGTTGGCTGTACTGCAACTCGCTAATATATGATTCCAGACAACTTGGATCGTTTCGTTGGCGATATACACTTTGCTTTCGTGTGCTGGATGAAAATAGCGTATATAAATTAAGTCCGGGTTCGGCCGAGTTAAAAAAATATATAATCGGACTGGAGGGCATCCGCAAAAAAATCTAATCAACACGTTTTAAGGGCAATTACCGATGCAAGACGGTCCAAGTCCCCGTAATAGAAAGCGAATGCACAGGTCTGTTTGAAAGAAAGGGGTAATTTATCCCACAGAATTTGTCCCACTGGTGCCGTTAAGGAAACAAGTCTGTCCAACCAAACTGACCAGTGCGCTTCCGGGAAAGCGTTCGTTGTCCAATTCAGACACCGGCTCAAAGGATCCAATTTCAGGGTTTGAGCCCCCCCTAGAGCGAGGTCGCGGGACGGACTGATTCTAAATAGCGAGAAGATAAGAGGTTGTGAAACTCTGGGAAGGACACGACCACAAAATACCTTGCCTGATTTCAGACTGATTGTGTCCCAAAGCGAAGACTACGAGAGATCAAACCCAAACGGTGACATTTTGATGTATAACAGAGACGTCTGAGTCCGAATCGGGCTACCAGGAAGATTAGAAGGAGTCGACACGGTTGATACCGACTTCAGATATGATATGCTTGTCTTAACACAACTCGGAGAACTGACTGAAGTACGAGGTGGGGTCCCTTTGAGCGTAGGTCGGGAAGAAGGTATGTAGTTCCTCAGTTTAACGACATCTTATGGCATCAAAGGGCGTTGACGTCGCCCTCCTCCTTTACCCAGGCTTGGGACTGGCACTGCTCCCAAACAAGGCAGTGGCGGAGTTGAAGTTCTGTCTCGCGATCCGACTCTGCCTCTTCCGCGGTCACCGGAAGTGCGACGTCCGGAATGGAGAGTGGGCCTTCACTGTCAGAGTTCCACGAAGACCCTACCAGTGTCTTCCGAGGCAGAATTTATTAACTGTGTTGGTTCGGAAGCTACCAACACAGAATCCGTGTAAGAGAACTTATTTCTTAAGTTGTAGCAATAACATATATAGGCCTACTTGTAAGGCTGGAAGTCTTACACGGAAATGGAGCTAGAGACGTGTGATAATGGAAAGATGCCTTCCCCGATATACAGTGTCTAGAGCGAAAAGACGCAGAGACTTCTTATAAGGCTTCCCTTTCTAGGAAGTCTCAGGAGGTGGTAGTCTTACAGTTACGAGGGAATGACTACTGCTGGGAAGGAACGAACCCTGTTCTCAGAAAAGTCCAATCTGGACGTTGCACTTCCGGTGACCGTGGAAGAGGCAGAGTGGGACCCCGAGACAGAACTTTGAACTGTTACCTCTCTTAAGGAAGCGGCGAATCACGAACCATCCTTGGAGCGAACGGACACTGCGCCGAGATGGTGAGGAACTGCCATTTGACGTCGAAAGTAGAAGGGGTTGTGGTTGGCTTTCGGGGTAGAACTGGGTTTGAGTCACCTCCCATCCTGCGAAGTTATACTCAAACCTCGACCGAAACAATAATAATTGTAATACAGTCTTTCTTTGACGTCGTACACGTGACCTGATGATATCATGAAGTTGACAGAATGGGAGATGCCAGCAGCCGTTACCAATTTTGAGAACCAGTTGAGTAGGTTATACTGAAAATTTAAATGAGCCCAGTGCCATCTGCCCATGAATAAATGCTAAAATCCGAGTTCCCGTAGGGGTTCAGGTTCCTCTGAGCAGATGCCTCCTTAGTGGATCTGAGCGTCACCTGCGTAACGTATTGACCAGACGTCGACTCTTATCGTAATGAGAACACGCGCTGACGTCACCAGCTCACGATGATCTCGAGGACATCCGTCGAAATTGAAGCGGAACAAAGAGTATCACCGTTGGGTCAGTTTGTTTGCTCAAGGTCGTGTCGTGACATTTCGCTCGACGAAACTTACTTCTGCCTAAGTGGAAAGCCTTCCGTCAAGTGTCTGTTTAAGTGACGCCGGCTTGGCTCCATAAAACCGTCACACCACCCAACCAAATTGGACCATTATGCCATCAGCACACCATACACCATATCCTCTCCGCGGAGAGTTTATGTAGCGCTAGCTCTTTGTTACGCAGACTTATCGAAACTCTGTAAATGTTTGCGCAGCTGAAAGTCAAAATGTTTTGCTCACGGCGACTAAAACTCTGACCCATATTTACGGTTGCAAACCGTTTATTATACAAGGTTTGATATTCAAAGCTAACCTTGCAAGCTTTCATTGTTTCAATATGACATAATGCAATTTAATGATGCAAGGTAGACTCTGTATATATGAAAATATGCATGTATATGTAAGCGTGTGTGCATGTGTGGTCATGTGTATGTTTGTATGTATGTATGTACATGTATGTATGTGTGTGTGTATATGTGTGTGTTAAGTATGTATGAATGTATGTATGTATATATATATGTGTGAGTAGATGTACGTGTGTATGTCTGTGTTTAAGTATGTATGCAAATATATATGTAGGGCCTATGTTACTTTTCATATAAACTGCATTCAGATGTCGGTTCGTGTCCTTGTTCGAATCTTGGAAATCGTCAGAAGCTGGAAAATTTGCATGGTACAATTTGGCTAAAAATCCCCCCATGCTTCCATATACATGCGAGCACGTGTGGTGGTCAAAATACAAACAAAAAAACAGCCGGACCACCTAACGGAAGGTTGTGTAAAGTACGTAAAGTTCTCTGAGTCTGGTTCCCGTGGATTCGGGATTCGAAAGAGCAACGATAGATGATTGATTAGCCTTGCAATAACAGTTGATTATTTAATCGTGTAACGCTATCAAGAGAATAATTAGAAAGCACTAATGTCACATCTTAGCAAACTAGGCCTACGATTTAGTAGGAGAGGAAGTGTTAAGCAAGTAAGTAATCTTTATTAATGACCAACAAACACCTACATCTGAAAACTACAACATAGACAAGAACATTAAATTTAGAACATTGCCGTTTTGTTATCTACAAAACCAAAACACATAACGTCCAGACTTGCATTGGACTAAATATTTGTAACAGTTTGTAAACTTAGCGATAGGCAAAATTGACTTCTGTAAAAACTTGCCATTCCCTTCAACTCGAGATCAGAGACCTCTCTGAATGACGAAACGTATTTACTCAGCCAAGCAGCCATCTTAATTGAAAAGGTGGCTTTAATTTATAAGACGACTGAAACGGCCCCCGTGACGTCAAGCAGAGTAGAGCGACTGTAATTATTCATATCAGGGTTCCAGCCACTGTTTCGTTGTCACATACATGGCAGACTTACATGCTCGCAATGGATGGCGCCACCTAGGGAATCCTTACTCAATTACATTCGTAATCGTATTCTTTAACTCGATGTTTCTACCTCGTCCAACGAAAGCCAAATCGAGGAACCAGCTCTGAACCAGCTCAGTCAAAACAAAATCGATAGGCAGGCAGGGTCAGATCAGATCCCAGGTCAAGAAGGATCTGGAAGGCAGATATCGCACGGCTACGGTGGATGGTGTCTAGAAGTGACAAGAATTATAGGGGAAAGACGAAGAATCAGAATAGGAGGGTGGAAGAGGAGTGTTTTCAGTTTTGAGTAAAAGAACTGAAAGACAGTGTGACCATTAGATTCAAAGAGAGCACTCACAGAAAAAATAGCAAATAACTTTTATCCATCTTGGAATTAGAACCACAAGCCGAGATATCCATCGCAACCCACGTAACCAACTCAACGGTTTTGGGTGTAGTTTGTTGGTTTTGGCCTTGACGCTCCCGTTTTTGCCTTAAGCGAACACACGAGGAGATAGCGTGACCAACAGGCACAGGTAATTTGAGATCCAAACTATTGTTTAAATTTTCCTCCTTTTAAATTTTCCTTCTTTTAAAAGAGAAAATTTGTCTTTTAAAAGAAGGAAAATTTAAACCGGGAGACAATTTACAAAATGTTCAAGCTTGAAAACCTCTAAAGCCCTGTTTAAATAATTCAAAGTTTCTTCCACTTCCAACCACCTTTGAAATGGTAGCATTAATCGGAGTGAAAAAAATTCGAATAGGTTTCCGATTTTCCTTTCACCATAGTTCGGAACTGCTTTCCATAGCATTCTGGCACTCGGAAGTAGGCCGTTAACAAAGCCTGTATCAATATGTCGTCGTAGTCCTTACACTCATCAATAGAAAACACGTTCTTTGCCTCACTCGTCAATTGTGCATGTAATAGTATTAGGTCCATTTGTCTTTCGGAAACTTACGTATAGTCATTACCGTCTCAGACGAAAGCAAGTAGTGTTCAACATCAGAATCGCCTAATTTTGGCACTGGTTTGACCGCTGACGTCACCCTGAAAGTTCAGTTTCACGAACAGAGTCTGTCTCCATTTCAACATCCTCCTCTATGCATCTTAATTCCATCTCGTACTGGTGCTGCTTTTCTTCCATTTCAGCCTGAAATTTTCTCTCCTCTAGCTGTGGGCATTCTCCCCTACGCTTTACGTTTAACTTTCTTATGTTTCAGCTTTTAACTTTCCTCTACTTCAGCTTCAGCTTTAAGCTTTTAAGTTTATTTCCTCTACTTAACCTTTTAACTTTCTGTTCTCTGCTTCAGCCTGTAGCTTTACCTCTTCAAACTCTCTGTAATTAAGTTTTACCAACTCAAATTCTCGCTCGTCCTTCTTCTTTGCGTCTTTCTGGACATTAATTTCCAACTGCTTTCAATCTTCAAACGCCAGTCCTCCAGCGAACAGCTTCTCAAGAAGAAAAACACAACGTCCACCAACAGACAATGACAAAAACGGCTCGAAAAGAACCAAACAAGTCATTCACGCAGGAAAACTCAAAAACTACTACCCAAAGAGACTGAGGAAAAATCCGGTCACTCATCACTAAACCAAAATCCAGTCTGAACTAAACTTAAACACAAGACCTTTTAAAAGGTCGGCTTTCCGGCCAAAAAGTACAGAAAGCTTACAACGTACAACAAGTCGTATGTATGTATGTATGTACGTATGTACATGCGTATGGATGAATTTATGGATGTATGGATGTATGTATGTATGGATGGATATATGTACCTGGACATTCATTAACGATTGTCATGAACATCTCAAAGTTGCTGCTTTCGAAAAATAATGTGTTATTGGTAATTCAGACTTACATTGCGTTGTACTTTAGACTAGCCTTAAGCCTTGATTTCTGGATGAAAGACAATTTCATCTGCTCTCGAATGATGTTCACTAAAGCGTGAGAGGGTTTCCATTGATATCAAGGGACTGTGAGTGACGCATTGAAACTGGCCAACGAGCGACATTATCGACGGCAGGTATAACTACAACTGTAGGTAAACATGTTGTCCGTCTTATGTCACGTTCCATTACGTGATGTTGATTCACGTTGCTGAGGACATCTAGAATCGTCTGCTACACCTAAAGCCAGAACATGAAACGCTAACACCTGCACAGGTGAACGCGGGTGAGCACAGGTGCGCGCATTAGCGAGCGGCATCGATTCTAAAAAATCAAAGATTCCCTCCCTCCAAGTCTCCTCGCTTCCTTCCTTCCTTCCCTGTCCCTTCCTCCCTTTCCGCTTCCCTCTTTCCATGCTTCACTCTATTCCTTTTTTCCTGCCTCTCTCGCTCTTTAGTGTTTCTTAGTTCTTACCTTCCCCCATTTTTATTCGCTTACTCGCTCAAATTCTCTCCTGTCTCTCGATACTTCAAAAATATAGAATGTCCTGTCCATTTGTTTGTCTGTGTGTCTATCGGTCTATCTTTCTACCTGGGTAAGCTCTGAACACACGAATTAAAGTAGGGTTAGAAAACTATGGTGAAGCTACATTCGCTGTTACATCATGTACCCATTGCGGCGTTACATTTCATGTTATATGCTTTACACAATACACTGGTCTCTGCGCTGTCGTGATGCCTACATTGCGGGTCAAATTGGCCTTGACCATCATCGGCCATCTTGTGTGATCTGGTGGCCTCAAAGTGGCCGTTGCTGTGTTTGCTGTTCAGCTCTGACGTTGCGAAGTCTCGCCATAGACGAAGGCAGTTGCTGCAGCTGAGAATGGCCCCGAATGGTTCAAATTTATGATGCAGATAATTGACTTAGATTCGAATTTTAGCTTCGACACATGACTGCAGAGCGGGCGATTTAAATTCATTGTGAGTTTGAATATGATCAGTCAAACAATCATGACCGCTGAAGACGTGGATTCATGCGACTAGGGACTTCTTATTCTCGGAAGTCGTATTCTCGCTGGGCATCTGTTCAGGTGAATGGATTGCCATGCTTCGTTAAACAAATTAAACAGAAGTTAGGTACAAGTGCATGAAATCATAAGAGGGTGGCACTTGCATGAAATTCTTTAAAACTAAGTCGGAATTTAAAATGTTCACTGATATGGATTATTCGTTTAGGAATTATGTTACTGACTACGAACTCCGTTGTTTTTGATCCAGCAGGTTACAGCTAACATCTACGTTGTCTCAAGTTACTGTACTTTTTGGCTGATCATCATAATAATTGTTTCTGGACTTTGCTGTCTAGTTAACCAGTATATTGTTTCAGTAATGTTTGATATTTATTTAAACAATTTCATGTCTGATGCATGTTGGCACGACAAGAGGCCAGAAGAGACAAGAACGAGAAACCTGGTGGTGGACGGATGAGGTACAGACAGCGGTAAAAATAAGAAGACTGCCTTTAAAAAGTGGCAGGCAGATCGGCAAGATGATGCTCTAAAAGAAACATACAAGATAACCGTGTAAGGACGCAAAGAAGGCTGTAGTAATAGCCAAAAGCAAGGCATTACATCATGTATACGAAGAACTTAACACCAAAGAAGGAGAGGCAAAGCTATATAGAATAGCAAAAGCAAGACAAAGAAGTAAACACGATAAGCAATCCGTGAATATAATTGAAAATAAAGACGGTAAGATGCTAACTGAGGAGGATGCTATCAGAGCCAGATGGAGGACATACTGTACTTAGATGAATTTGCTAAATGAAGAAAGTCCAAGGGAGTCGCTAGAGAAAGCCATCCCTGTGGCAGGGCCGGAAAATGAAATTATCCGCAAAGAGATCGAGAGAGCAACTGAATAGATTAAAAACAAAGGACCATCTGGAATAACCGCTGAAATGTTTAAAGCACTTGGGCAAGATGGGATTGAATGGCTATACATCATTTTAAACGACTTCATGAAACAAGAAAGGCTGTCACAAGTTCTGAAGGAAAGTGAAATAATAGCAATATATAAACAAAAAGCAGACGTATTGGAATGTAGTAACTACAGAGGAATTAAGCTGCTGGAAATTGGACTGAAAGTGTACGAAAGGGTGATCGAAGGGCGCATTACGGAAAGGGTCAAGCTACATGAGAACCAGTTTAGCTTTAGACCGGTAGAGGCACAACGGATGCAATATTCATACTGAGATAGGTGCAGAAGAAAATACTAGAAGGAAACAACAAGAGATATTGGACTTCTGTGGATTTGGAGAAGGCTTCTGATAGAGTACCAAGAGAGGTCGTATATTAGAGTCTGAGGGAAAAGGGAGTAATCGTAATCGTAATCGTAATTCCGAGAGTTCTACAGCGCCCAACGAAAGCCGCGCCGCGGGGACCAGCTTATTCACAGGCGCTCAGTCTAAACAAAATCGATAGGCAAAAGGGTCCGGTTCAAGGTCAAGATCCAAAGGTCAGAGGGAGAGGCAGCGTGGCAGCTACGGGGTGGTGGTGTTTGGGGTTGGAGAGCAGAGAGAGATAAGAGGAAAAGGGGGAGTTTCGGGGAAAATAGTGCGACTGGTGAAATCAATGTAAGAAGATGCACAGACTTCAGTGAGGAGCAATATAGGAAACACAGTAAAATTTGAGATTCGAGTGGGTGTACATCAGGGATCCTGCCTGCGTCCTCTGCTGTTCGTCACAGTACTGAATGTCATATCGAAAAATGTGAGAAGTACAATGTTCTTTGTTGTATGTTCATGACCACATAGTGGCAGACGACGCAGCGACAAAGGTACAAGGGCATTTCACTCTTTTGCAGAGGGCACTGGAGAGCAAGGGTCCGAAAATAAATTTCAATAAAACAGAGACCATAGTATGTTCCAAAATGGATGAGACACTTGTGGTCAAGGATATCGCAGGAAATGCATTGAAATAATTAGAAACCTTTAAGCATCTTGGGTCAATAATGAATGCTAAATTAGAATGCAAACATGATGTTAAGAACAGGATTAAGGCAGCTTGGCAAAAATGGAAAGACCTATCGGATGTATTATGGGATGTAAAAATGCCGGTTCAACTCAAAGGAAAGGTGTACAAAACAACGATTAGACAAGCGATGATAGAAGCCAGGACATTGACGAAAGAGGAGGAGAAGCTGCTGGAGAGAACAGAAATGAGAATTCTGCGATGGATGTTTGAAATCTCACTGAAAGACAAGAAAAGGAATGAGTATATCATACAGATATTGGGAGTGGCATGCATATCTGACAGGATACGAGAAGCCATGTTGAGATGGTATGGTCATGTGATGAGGAGAGAGGAGGTGCTATGCATTAGAAGAATTATAGCAGCAGAGGTTTACTGATGCCGCTGTCGGAGACGACAAAAGAAGAGATGGGGAGATATGATTCAGCAAGACCTAAAGCTTCTCAGACTGAAGAAAGAAGATACTGGAGATAGAAACAAACGGAAAAGAAGGATTCATGTGGCTGACCCATCCCCTAGGAGGGATTAATTCCAGCCAGAAGGAGAGAAAGATGTCTCAAGCGTGTTGGGTTTCTTCAGCTGTACAGTCATTTACTAGCGGCTCAATAACAACAACAACATAGGCAAAGCAATAACAACAACAGTATGATGTCATACAATGTTGATATGTTACGTTGTGCTTAAACCGTGCTCTACTCGTGTACAAACCCCCAAGTGATGTAGGACTGAGTTGGCGCTAAGTGGCGTAACATTCTAGCACTCACTGGGCTGCGACGCATAAGCAGCGCTCATAAATCTCCCTACATTTGAAGGTTGGCTTCAATCCATTCCACTTTTGTTTTGGTTTTTTATCGTCTACTGTAGACGAGATAAACCAAAACAGAAAACGTTTGTCGGTGAACTCTGCGTCCAGAATTCGAATCTCGGTTCACTTTGTTAAACAACATGTTATTACGAATTACACCACTCTACAGGACATCTTTAAAAATAAAAATTTAGTTAATCGGTATACTGTTTTCAAGACTGTTTATTATTTAGCCGACCAGTGTATTGATTCGGTTTATTAATTATTACAATATAAAATATTAATTATTATATTAATTATTAATTATCATTATTTTCCCAACTTACATGTTGGTACTTATTTGTCCACTCCGAAGGGATGGAGGACTGCCACGTAACGTGACTTTCCACGAACTTTCCACGTTAGCTAAGTACAAACCGGCTTAGAATGCGCTTAGCTTCACAGTGCCTGCCAGCGTCGTGTCAACAGCACTCAGCGCACGTGTTTATGTAGTCCTGTGTCTGTATGTATATAACCCAATATCAGATGTAGATGAGTTATTCGTCGAAGCCAATGGCTATCTGTGTCTGGATCAACAGAGGGACAGACATCGAAGCGGCAACTCATCCATCTCCCTGATGAATTCGCTGCCAACGATGTCTACAGTTCTCAAGACCAAGCAAAACAATACTGGGAGACGGATGGACCTAAGTGAAAAGGGAGGGACGGAAGGGAACAACAATAGAGACATAGGCAAGGTGCGATTTTCAGAGGAATGGGGGACTTTCCCACTGGCTCGGACTCTTTCCCAGTGTCGATTCATTTTCCCCTTTCGCCACTGCCCATAGGTTTCCCGTCTACACTGACTCAGGGAGGGAAAAGAGACCTGCCGTTGAGGAATCTTTTGACTGAAGCGCAAACACGACTGACGCAACTGGCAAGCGGTCAACCTTTGCTTACTGGTTGTCTAGCTTGAAATGAGGCATCAGGCTTTGAAACCCGGACGCAGAGGTGAAAGGTAAACCCTTGATGAGTTTGTTACCATGCCATCCAAATTTCATTAGACTGTTATCGGTCGTTTGTATACGCACATTTGTCTGGTGATCACGTCGTCACTGGCGCCTGATTAACCAACGTATGTGTAGTAACAACAAAAACAAGGCGATGACGTCTATGTATTCAGTCCATTGCTCTCGTCTCATCTATCATCGACGTGTTACCAGTAATTGAATCGTAATCAACTTATCCATTTTGCGATGACTGTTCTACACGTACGTGGGTCGATTTGTTTGTCTATGTATGTATGTATGTATGTATATGTATGTATGCATGTATGTATATATGTATGTATGCATGTATGTATATATGCATGTATGTATGTATGTATTACGTATACATGTATGTATATAATACAGTACAATACAATGCAACTGTAATTTGATTATGCCCTCCTTATAAATTTCAGAAGTGCACACTGAAGCCGGGCAACAGGCAATATTCAAAACCGTAAACGGACTGAAAGAAGGGAGTTTTCAGTTCAGAGCTAGAAATAGCCTCGGTAACAGAGTTATGAACATGAGGAGGTAGAGAGTTCCAGATGGAGGGGCCAGCAACTCAAAATGAACGCCGACCAAGGACATGACGTGTACCAGGAACAACATACTTTCCAGAAGATGCTGATCGAAGAGAGGATCGGCCGTTAATAGAGTTACAGTACAGAGTGTGAACATGGATGATAAAGAAGGATGTCAGATGATGTTCATGTGCTTTATACGTGAGGAGTGCCAGCTTTAAGCGGATACACTGAGATACAGGAAGCCAGTGTAGTGATACGGTCTCGGTAAGAAAGTCCAAGACACAGTCTTGCAGCCTGGTGCATGTCTATTTTTAGAGGAAGCAGTGTGCAGTCACGGAGACCATCGGGTATGGAGTTGCAGTAGTCGAGTCTTGTCAGAATAAGGCTGTGTATCAGTGTTTTCAGCGATGCTGAATCTGGAGTAAAGCTGTCGAATTCTTCTGAGGTGAAACAAGTACGTTTGAGAAGTTGCAGCTATACATCTAAGTATTCATGTGAGCATGTACATGTATGTTAGTATGCATTTAGGTATGTACTTGCGTATGGATGGATGCATGCATGCATGCATGCATGGAATTACTTTGACTTAATCATACGAAATTACAGTGAAACTTTCACAACAATAATGTGAAGTGCTAATTTCATATGCTAACAATGCTAATTATTGTATACGCTAGTGGTGGAAGAACATAGGTTCACAGAGAGAAAAATAGAGAGAAAAAGAGAGAGAAAGGGAGAGAGAGAGAGAAGGAGGGAGGGAGGGAGGGAGGACGGAGGGCAGCGACAGAGAGAGAATTGTCGTTATAAAACAGACCATCTGTTTGTGCTTGTAGCCCAGATTATGACTAAGAACAACACGGATCAAAACATATGTACGCATATTTTAATTTGACATTGTACACAGTAGATCCATATGTATTAGATGTATATATTGCAAATAAGAGTTATCAGTTTTGAGAAGGCCCTAGTCATCTAGGTACTATTCATATATATGTACGTGTGCGTGTGCGCGTGTGTATGATTCCATAATTATTTAGTTACTATATAATTATATTGCATTAGCTTCGGCATATGCGTTGTAATATCAAGATGTATGATGTGCTGATGGCAACCTCGTTGAGTTCTTATAACGCTATATTGACTGCACGGTGAAACGAATATATACATAAATACGTATATAGCATATATAAATATATTCAATTGTGCATATATGGCAGGATGTATGCATGTAATATGTATGCATACGTTCTGTTATTGACCTTCGGTTTAACTCCATTGCCTTGGAAAAACACTAGAACGTGACTGCATAATTGCGCATTCAGCTGATCTCTTCTGCTAAGGCAATAATTATACAAGTGGATACACGTATAGTTATATACGTGGATTTTCAAGATATATGTATTCACATACGTGTGTATACTTAGTTGGAAATAATGACGCGCGTGTACTTATATTATATCTTATTGAAGATATCAATGCCTGGATCTTCATTTGAGTGTATATAGCTCTAAGTTAAGAACCAGTAGCTGGCCTGGATAGCCACATTAGTTGCAATGCACATTAAGGCGCCTCTGAGCATGAGGATGCCGGGTGTCATATCGATCGTGGCTTATTTCAGAGATTTGAATCTCGGGCTAGTACGATCCGTGCACGGGGACCTTAAATGGCGTGGCGTCCATTCAAATGAGCAGCGGTGGTGAAGAATCTCACCGATAAATTCATTGAAAAAATGACAGGATCGAGGCCATAAGGTCGCTATAGAAAACGTGTTAATTCTGTACACGTACATTTACAGTTATCAATGCCCGGATCTTCAACTTGTGTCTATACAGAAACCGTCGCGTGATCTTAAGTCAGTTTATCTGATGATAGGACAAGAGAAGGAGCAGGAGCAGGAGCAGGAGCAGGAGCAGGAGCAGGAGCAGGAGCAGCAGGAGCAGGAGCAGGAGCAGGAGCAGGAGCAGGAGCAGGAGCAGGAGCAGGAGCAGGAGCAGGAGCAGGAGCAGAAGCAGGAGCAGGAGCAGGAGCAGGAGCAGGAGCAGGAGCAGAAGCAGGAGCAGGAGCAGGAGCAGGGGAGAATGGGAGGATGGGTAAGAGAAGGAAGAGAGAAGAAAGAGGCTAGAGGGAGGATTGAGGTTTTAAAAAAGGAGGAGGAGATAGAAGATGTGGCTGAAGAATAGGAAGAGGAAGCGATGGAGGAGGAAGAGGAAGAGGAGAAAGAGCAGCAAGAAGAGAGAGAACGAGAGATAGAGAAGAAGAAGGAGATGCTTAAAAGGAAAGCCTTCATCATTCCTCTTTCTGTGTACTGAACTCGTAACGCAAAACGCGACTACTCAACATCAGTCAGAGCCAGATTAACCAGTATTCAAAATATTCAGTTGCATGAGGCTCCGCGATCACATGGGGCCCCCGACCGGAATCAGAATTTATCTATTTGATCATACGAGTGAGCCATTAGTTTTCATATTCCATAAGAACTTGCATCACGACCATCTTGCATAATTGAAAAGTCAACCAAGCAACCAGCTAATTCTGCATGATTTTCTGTTTTTCTAGGCGAAAGTTTTCTGTTAATATATATTCAATGCTGACATGACATTTGTTTCTTATTCAGATGCGTATAGTTTGATTTTTAGCTATCTGGTAGCTATTTAGTTAATTAGGTAGTTATATAGACACTTATTAGAACGCCCTATAAAAACCTTGTAAGACAGCTGCTTACGTAGGCCTAAATGGTGTTAAAATTTATTTACAACAAACAGTTCATCAGTAAGCAAACAGAAATCACCACTGGCGAGCTCCCACACACACGCAGAGCCAAACTAAAGGATTTCTATTCCTGGCGAGGTGTCCTGCTTGATAGGAATTGTCATTACGCAAATTCTTACGGTAACTATGTAATGCATACTGTGTGTTTTTGTGTAAAACAAATTGCTATGCATAGTGTACTATAGATGTATGTTGTCAGCAAAACAAACAATTGAAACAAATTTAGATAGCTTCAAAATTCAAAGCATTACAGTTTTCTGTTGTATATGAACTTGACCGCTGCCTTGAGCAGCTACTTTACCTAATTTGATATAGCGCCGGTAAGTAAGCTGGTCTCCCGAAATTTCTGGGTGGCGCTGAGAAATTTCAGACTTTTACATGGTAGGAGATGGCTCTGTATGGATGAAAAGATGCATTGTATATTCGGTAGGAGGTTTAAGCATACAGGCAGATACAGGCGCAGCAAGAGAACCCCTAATAGCCGTAAACAGCCCGCAGCGTAGCTGGTGGCTCCAGGTAAGGGCTCCTAGATAATTAAGCTAATTATCTAGGAGTCTATGCTCCAGGTAACTCGTGCTTAGCTTGTGATCAGCAGATCAGCACAGAAGCAGCTCAGACACCAGAGGCCCTGAGCATACAAGCAGATAGGTGACCCAGTGAAGGGAAGACAATAAGTTTGCCCGGAGTCCTAGAAAGCAGGATCCTGCATGAGGTACCCAGCCGGTCAAGCTGGAAGAGAGCCAGCCTATAGAAGCAGCAAAGACGAACACAAGCAGACAGGGAGCTTAGGGCAAAGACGAACACAAGCAGACAGGGAGCTAGCAAGAAACAGGAGTACATCGCTAGACCCAGTCAACCTAGATATTTATCTGTAAGGCATAGGTAAGACCATGAACAAATTTGGTAAGGGAATATAAGAGTGCAGAGATTGGTAAGCGGTAGGAACTTCGCAACCCTAGGTAAACAGAGAGACGGCGAGGACATTTTTCGGATGAGCAAAATTAGTCCGGAACTGAGTAGGAACACAGGGAAAAGTAGTTGGTCGGTCGAACGTTTGCCAGCGAACAAGAAAGATCGCGGAATCGACCACGACGCAATCCAACAGATGACCGATGACCTACCGACCAATAGCAGAAATATGTCTAGGATCCATTTAGTTGGCTATTGTTGTTTAATTAAGATTAATTAGCTTTTGGTGAAGCTCTGCCTGTCAACTCTACCGTCAACTCGTTTTACGCGTTCATTTGTATGCTAATTATGTAATTGCATTAAACCAGTGGTTTATAATAATCTGAATGCCTTGTCTGTGAGCTAGTCTCAAGTCGGATTCCCAACATAGGCACAGGACCTACAGCGTAGCTGTGACCCAACATCCTACACTTTGATTAGCATGTATGTACGGCATCTCATTATTCCAACTGCAGTTCGACAGAGCCCCCATGCATAGTTTGTATGGGGCTCCAGAGTGGTTAATCTGGCCCAACATGACGTCTTACTACAAGTATGCCTGACATCTTATTACAACTATGCGAGTATGACTATGACGTGACGCTAACAAGTGCGTGACAACAGATATGACACAATGGTCTCCAGAGGTTAATTGATGAAAATATCTGGGCTCCAACCATTGAATGCCGTGCGCTTCAGTTAACCGATTCGCCATGGCTGCCTTATGGGAGTTAATCAGTAATTATAAATAAATACATAGTCCTGCGTTCATTAGAAATAATTCAGTTTTTCTGACATTTTCTTAACGAAAATTCTAAAAAGAGTTCGCGATGATAGGTACAGCAATCGCTCTTTATTTATTACGAGAAGATTTTATCAACACGAATCCGGAAGTTCAGAGATGTTTTGGCTGAAGCACAGCCAAAAATAAGCAGCCAAACTGCTGGACTACCTTTTCTTATTGTTTGTCTTTCTTGTTACAGGATTCGGCGGCATCCCACGGGAAATTCCACATCAGCTGTGATTAAAATATCAATCAAATTCACATAAAACCAGACCAGACCAGACCTCACACGATCAGACCAGACGAAATAAGACCAGGCTACACCAGATGATCAGATTATACTGATCAAGCCAGATCATTTCTGCGAAGATCA